>CATQJL010000223.1:65714370-66314370 GCA_958299035.1 Cylicocyclus nassatus | reverse complement strand
ATAGACATCTAAAGCAGATGATGGAAAGTGTCAGATTTTATGTCAGACCAAGAACACGTCTTCTTCCAGATAATCTGAAGAATCACCACTCCAAGCTTTTCATGCCCACTGTTACTTTGCAGACATTCTGTTTCATCCAAAAAAAAATCAACATGACTGCAACAAAGCCAACATTATCTGCTCAAATATTGTTTTATCAATTGCTGTAATTTGCAGGAACTTGTCTCTGTTTGCTGAATATTTAGATCAGATCTATTGACTTTACAAAATTTGCCCATCCCTTTGATTTCAAGCTCCCAAGAAATTCCAAAAAAAATTTGGGAACAATCCACAAAATTTATTGGTTACTCAACACCTCTCATTTGCCCTCTCCCCCATCACCCCACCCCCTGAAAAATCATTTCATCCCTCTGAGTTATTGCATTTCACTCATACCTCTCCTTTCTCTGTTCTATTTGATGGACTGTTTAAGGGGGTATGCAAGAAAGCAACATAGATCCGATATCCACGAAAATAGCAATTTTTACATAAAAAAAGGAAACAGATGATCAAAATATTCATCTCCTCTCACCCAAAATCCATCAAACATTTGAAATAAAATCAACTGCTCTCTCAGAATCAAACAAAGATGGGTAATAAGACAGCAATGAATGAAGACTTTTGATTTTTGAACACACATTATGCAAATCAAAGCAATCATAGCCGATGACATGACTAAGTTCTTCAACATCGCTGCCAACAAAAATAACAAGAAAACACTGAGTCATAGCAAGTAAGGCGAGGTACAGACACAGCTATCGAATTTTGATTATTCTAAGTGAGTATCAATAACTCAACAGAGAATCTTCAGAAAAATAGAGAAGTAGGAATAAAACATGACATTTCGCTAATGAGGTAATCCAGCTACACTCATCTAGACGACATTAAACTGATAGTGGAGCAAAAGGACAATTTACACACAGATCTTATATGTACAAGTAACAAAACTGACTCTACAAAGTGAGTAATAACAATAGCATTAATATACTAGGACTCTGAATGTAAGGCACTTAATGATAATTCAAAAATAGTTCAAGAAAAAAGTCGAGAAGGATCAAAACGAAAAAATGTCAGATGGATAAGGAGTGATACAAAAAGAGATACAGGACATGCAGAGGTGAATAGACTAAAAACAGAGTTCTTGGTTTTGTACGCATTAACAGAGACACATTTTATGCCTGCCAGATGTAACACACATATATAAAAATGATCAGATTCGATTCTGGAGCCCAAGCCACCAGACGTCTACTTCTTTTCTGGTCCCGGAAACACTCCGGGAAACACCAACGCTATTTGCAGTAAATCATAATTTCTCCCATATTCAAAAAGCAGTAACTAAATATACAGGATCACGACTGAACAACATAAAAACTCGCAATACTCACGTGTAATTCTTTCTCTTCAAGTACGATTCCACAGCAGGCTTTATCACAGCCCTTCCGCCGTTGCTCTTACCGTAGCCAGTGATGACGCGTAGACGTCTGTCAGACCTACCGTTTCTCAAGGACTCATGTCCTAAAGAGAAAACATAGTCTGACTTTTTAGGTAAATCAACATGATATCCATAAATAGAAAATAAACACAAGGGGTGAAAAACTCACGGTCAAGCTGTTCAAGCCGCTCTCGAAGCAAAGCCAACGCATCCTTTTGATTGAGAAGATGAAGATCGAGGAAACTCGAATTCTCATGGGCTTTGACTATGATATCCGCTGCCTTTTTACGAAGCAATCTTTCATTTTCTCCATGATCTCTAGCCTGAAATAAAACAGGTAGCGTGAACAACTATCCACGGAAGAAACGCCAAAATTTTATGAATCATTAATAAAACCTACATTCTGTTGGCAGACAAGTGCAGCTGGATGCAAACCAGATCGGATGTACCTGAAAACATTGGGCAAGCTGTTTTGTTCTGATACGAAACTCAACAAATTACCCCTGTGCTTTTCGCGTTTCGCTCTCTCGCTTCGCAGCAAATTCGTTGGCTTGACGCTGATAATGCAACGCTTGCTGCTGAGCAAGCGAAAGACTCGCTTCAGGTCGAGGTGCACAAGGTGGCACTAACGGTGGAGGAGGAACCTTAAAAACAACCTCTAACTTTACAATCAAAAATTTTCTGGGAGCAGAAATGGGTGCATGTTTTCCATCGACTACTGCGTCTCTCAACCTCTCCTCTTTTCAGTACAAGAGCTTACCTGGTTGGTCCGCTGCGATGACGTAAGAATTTTTTCCACGTTCTCAATTTCATCGTCAGGGTTTAGCATCAAGTGAAGTGTCACGCGTGTTGCAGCAGCATCATACCTATTCCATTTTATCTCAAGTTTCAAGTAGAGATCTCAGACGAAAAAATGCAAGGACTCACTTATTGTCTTCATAAATTCTTCGAACGGACTCAGCATCGCAACGGAAGTCCTTGATAAGCTCGTTCAGGTTTAGCTTTTGGGCGACCGTCATCTGTTTCTTAATAGCAAAAGTTCGTTCCAAGAGTTGTTTGCGACTACACCAAACCTTCACGGTAGTAAAGCTGGGTTCCTCGTTTTCGTGCTCTTGCAAAACTGATGCCAGCTGGGCGTCATGCGCATGCAGCATTTGACGATAGTCTAAACATAAAATATGCAAGAACCGTAATAAACGGCTTGCGCAGGAAGAATTGCTTCTTCCTATGAAAGGAATGAACACTTGAACACTGAGCAGAAACCAAAAGCAAAAACTAAGTAACCTCCTTGCCAAACCAAATACAACTGCTCCAAAAGCCAAAGCGGTACACTCACATTGCATTCCTCTTCAACAGGCGATCCATCTCCTACAAAATAAATTCCAAATCACCTAAAATATGTAGATAAATTCCTTACCAAAAATTACGCTCATTTTCTGCAATACATCCGTGCCAAACTTGATAGAAACAAAGTTTGCCTCTGCCAGGGCTTCCAGCTGTACCGGCTGTGCTGGTGACATAGCCGATTTTTTCTCTAGACCACAGGAAAGTACTACGGAGAAAAAGGGAAGAAGTATAGTAGTAAAAAACCAAAGTGAAAATTAATTTTTCAAAAAGTCATGGTATATTGAAGCAAATTGATTCTGAAAAAAAAGATTTGACCGATATTCTCAGCAGAAGGAGAACGAACGGGAGACGAGAAGATTAACGGCAGGAAGATATTGGCATATTACACTTCTTGTTGTTAATGACTTTCACGACCGCTTTGCAAGTGTGTCACCTAAGACCATCGAATGAGCAGATTCACAATGGACTTGTGGCAATGCCTGCTCATACTGAGAACATCTCAACAACAAGACCCACAGTGATTACCAGTGACAGTATTCTCGTATGCAGACGAACGGCAGTACCAGTGTAAATAATCTGTCACGTCCTGACAGCATGGGCAACCCAATTACGCAATATTCAGCCGCCTGGCGGATTACATAGCATTTCTTCTCGCAAGAGTGTCATACGAAAGCAGACAGATTCCAAAAATAAACAGAAGAATTCTAAAGCCTCGGCATGTAGTACGGAATATCTAACCGGAATTATCGAGGCAAAAAAGTGACTACACGAGTTTGCATTCAACAAAGAATTACCAGAGTAACGAAATAATTCAAACAGACTGGGGTAAGTTGCTTGTCGGATGTTTGAACGGTGTGATATTTTTACCAGCTTCAACTGACTGACTCTGCAGGAGCAAAACTACATTGGTCTATACTAAAACTTTACAGCAAGAAGAATGAAAAGGCAATGTATCGCTAGTTTGCAAAATGTTACAACAATGATTATGAAATGATATGGTTGCACATCAGAAAGATGACACTAAATTGTGTACTAATGAATCAGCAATAACTCACCGTTCATGCCTTCTTGTTCGGCAATCCTTTGCCAATCTGTTCTAGGAGGCGGTGCGTGCGGGCAAGTACCACTCATCTCCGCCGCCGCTAGCTCCTCCACAAAAGCCCCCTATAACATCCAAATATGGCGCCAGAATACAAATAAACAAAGAAGAATACCTCAGTCACCGAGGCTGACCAGTCAACATAAGTTCCCAGCTCCACAAGCAGCTTGACACATCCGTCAAATCCTAGCATCTGAATAGGATTGGCACACAAAGGACTCAGCTTAAGGGGATGACTAGACAAACCTGGTAATAATGAGTTAGGTTGTTGACTTCCTCATGCGGAAATATTGCGACAAGCACATCGAGTTCGGAAATCTGTGGAATGATTCTGCAAAAACACACTTTCATATCAGTACAAACGCAGTAGCGAAGCTCACTCCATCTTGGTGACACGGTCTTTCATACGAATCTTAGGATCTTTTAATCGCTCAATTGTGTACGACGAGCCTTCGTTTGTATCTTGGAGGTCACATGTAATACCAGCACATGTCAACGTGACTGAAAGCGTAAAGGGAATAGATAAATTTAAAACCTCCAGAAGTTGAATTTCTAAACACATTCAAAAAAGCTTTGATGGGAGAAGGACACATTGATGATTCACAGTAGCAGTTCCTGCAAGAAGATGAAACACATCTCGAGTGCGCAAATCCAGACTCGAACAAGGCCTGAGACCAATTTCTGAAGACTCCAACCGTCTTTGCAAAGCCCCTATTTCGTACAAAACACCAACATGCTTATGCAAAACTTTTTGTTGTAGAAGCTGTGCATAGACATGTGCCATCTGATGTCCAGATGGACCCATTAGGACAACAACAGACTCTCCATGTATACATAAAATAATAAACAAAACGAGAACAAGGGAACGAATGTCACATATGCACACAAAAGCGCACTTGTAACAAACTCAGCCAACCTACCTAGAACCTCATTCGTCTGCGTCGCCATATCCCGTTGTTCGACCACACGGGTGCGAGGACGGGGATCAGGTGCCAAAGATAGCGAAACTGGCGCTGGTGACTGAGGAGATGACTGCACACCATTCTGAGGGAATAGTTTTGCAAGAATGTCTGCAAATAAAATTTTACGAACTTACAAACACCATCAAATGCCTAGAAAATACGCAGGAAAACGTCAAAAAGCTCACCATTAGGTGACGGATCCGGCAATCCAGGAGGACGATCATCAACGGACACCTCCAATGATAATGGACATATATTGTTGGGAGCTAAAATGGACAAGCTTTCAAACACATTTACAAAAATTCAAATGATCAAGATTTAAATGCTGGATGTTTCCGAACCTGCTATGACGATGCTTGCGGAACTGATAGGTAGTGCAGGCTCGCCAGAGCCATCTTCTGCTGGCTCGCACGGAGGTTCTAGCCTAATAACTGAAGGTAAGAAGTGCAGAGAACGAAAATAAAACTGATAATGTGTTCTACACTACCACATTTGTGAAGAGCAAGAAATCGAAAATTTTACACAACACACTTGACTTGACGCCCTTTGCCGACCAACTGCGACAATGATGGCCTTCCTTGCTCCTCCAGTGAATCTAACATAGCCTGGATTTTAGACTTATCAACACCGTGAACGTTGCGCCTTAAATGCTTAATGATGGATCAATAACAATGGAAGTTTATGAGTTTCACCTGAAGCACTCCCTAGCCACGTATTTCCAAGACGTTTCTGGTTCCAAAACAAATATTTCGTAACAATTGGTAACAGCCTAATGAGAAAAAATTATTGTAGTAACGATGAAGAAAAGCGGGTAACTTCAGCCAAAGAAGCTCAAGACTGACATGAAAAGCATATTGCTCCATGTGATTCGCATGAATATTCGTGTTATCGACGATTATTGGCTTGATTCCATCCTTCATTGCTTCTCTGACTGACATGAAACTTTGACGCACATTTGCACAGCTGCATACTTACCTCGTAGAATATTGCTCCTATGGTATTCCTCCAGCTTTTCTCCTTTAAATCGATATTCACCATTCTCCATGAAGAAATCATCAGTGCTACATATAATGCCGCCATAATTAGATGCTAGGAATCTGAAAAATACTGTATATGATCCGCATCAGTAAAGGATTTTGCAAAACAATTCTGTCAAAAACTAGTCCGGCAGAAAGTGAGATGCGGATCTCCTCACTCTCGCTGGCACAAGCTCAGATATCAAATTTGTTGAGATTTTGTAGTTAACAAAAACTATCAACTGTACTACTGTATTAACCCATACGCCCATAACAATAACCCTACTTATTAACCTATATCATAACAACAAAAGCCGAGATGGCGAGACAGACATCTTACAATCCCGGCTAAGCATACTTTTATATCTATACTACACCTGTTAGGAATATATCTCGTAAATTGCTAAGCTTTGGCTAGTGACGAAAAGGAAAAACTATTTTAATGGTGGGAATAGTTAAAAGTCCGGTGCGACCCAAAAAAAAGGAAAGAAGTTCGATGATTTCAGATAAAACCAGCAATTGAATTTACCTGAGGCAATACCAGAATCGTGAGAAGCAAAAAAAATTGTTCTAGTACGAACTGCATCAAAACCTAGAGAAAAGATCGAAGGATGGAAGCTGAAGGATATGGTCTTACTACCTTGTGGTATGAATGCGTGCGAACTTTTCAATGACTGGTCACCTCGGCACGTTACTCCAACGGCGCTTCAATTCTTTCAACTATTTCAAGACCAGTCTACCATTCTCAAAAAATTAGACGGTCTACCTAGTACAGAAATGGGAATCGTCCTACCTTACCGGTCACCTCTTCATACCATTATGCACTCGTCTTTCCGAAAAAATTTACAGTATTTCAAAAATGAATGGGGATGCATTTGCGCGATGAACCAACAGAGATATGTGATGTACCGCTCACGTACAATTCGAAACTCAGCAGAATTTTGGATATTACCGCCTACAATACATTACCATCTATTTGCCG
This sequence comes from Cylicocyclus nassatus, assembly GCA_958299035.1. NCBI lineage: Eukaryota > Metazoa > Nematoda > Chromadorea > Rhabditida > Strongylidae > Cylicocyclus > Cylicocyclus nassatus. The sequence continues at coordinate 66,307,493 of CATQJL010000223.1, read as the reverse complement.
TCCGTAACCCAACAGTGAGCCCTACGACGCAAGAGAGAATGATAATTGTGAGAAGCACATAGAAATGAACTTACAAGTAATGAGCATATTCCAAAGAAGGCTGTCATTACGATTCCATCACACAGAAGTATTGCAGTTCGAAAAAAGAACGTCCAACCTTACTCACTTGATGCACACAATAGTTCCATGGATCAATTTTCTGCTCAAATTTATTTTGCAACCCCTTTGACCCTCTTGAGTTCGTGCAGCACTAGTGCCAAAGTTCAAAGCCTATCTATATACACTACCCACTTTTCAACCCATCATACACAAAATATGGTAATAGAAAAGAGAGCCAAATGCAATGAAGAGAAAAATCCTTATAAAACAGCCGTAAATCATTGACTTACTTCGCCAGGTATGTCTTCCCACTGCCAGGAATGCCTCGCATCAAAACCATCACATGATGTCCATCTCGTATACATCGCTGGATCTTTTCCAACGGTGCATAAGCATCGTAACATTGCACGTGCCGTTGCACTTTGGCCATTTCACGTCGCACTGCGAATCCACTATCACTGAAAATTCTGTGAAATTGATGGAGATTCATCAATAGTGACAGATTGTAGGATGGAGATAAACGCGATGGGAACTTTCAACGAAATCAACGGTTAAACCGAGTAAATCGCGGAGAAATCACGTGCAACGTGTAGAGTGGAAGAACACTCGGAACACTCGTGACACCAAATGAAGCACTATTGAACGAAGTCAATCACAGGCTAAATTCAAAGTGCATTGTGCTCTCAGTTTGTCCAAATTTCATCTGCCAGAATTTCATAATAGTTTCTCCCCTTTCTGATCACAAAGCGCTTCAGATGAGATATTACTTGTGGGTCCCACTCAAAAATCCGTAAGATTGAATGCAATTTCAATGGTGGTATGAGCCGGAAGGCAGAACTGAATTATCTGGAAAGACTCCAAGAAATGCAAGCGAACGTTGCATAGCTTGGCGCGCCGCCAACTTTTGTTGGCACACAGCCAATTTTCCTTGGAACACGGCCAATCTCTTTGCACTTTCGATTTATTCAAATCGGAGGAGTTTTTTCTTCAACGTTTCGCGTCCATAATCTTGATTTATAACAGTTTACACTCACTTCATGACTTCTGCTCTCCATTCGCTCGAATCAAATTGTTTTCCTACTTCTCTATTGCTCAAAAGAAAGAAGATTTAGTAATTGATATAAGTCTTTGCGTCTTTGATTGTCAGCTTACTTCTCTTCTGCTCTTGATGATCTACATATATTTTGACGTATATTTTGCTGATTATTAAGATTAAGAATTGATTTTTTTGTATCTTCATTTGATTTACAGAAATTTTAGTGAAAATATCCTTTTTTCGTATGTGTACAATAATGAGCCTTTGCCTGCGCCTTTGATTGAATCATCAAGCAAATAGTTATGCACATTTGATATGCTTTTGATATGCTGAATGTGAGACTTTTCACAGCACGTGATGATATAAACGCTTTATGCACCTTTAGCTTTTTCCGCTGCTTTTGGGGGAAAGACAAATAAACGGTGAGATCACACATGACCTTTTTGAGAACCTGTTCTAGGGACCTAATGTATCGCATCAATATCTCATCAACCTCAGATTTCGATCTCGGTGCCTTTTAGTGAAAATTTGGTAGTTGATTAGATTTTGTAAACATAGGATTGACTTAGTGAATTCTCCGAATGTCTCACTTTCCAACAACGAATTTATTGCTAACTAGGAAAAATTTGGTTAGAGAAAGTGATTAAGATAGAGAAGATGGAAAGAAGAGAATGCTGTCTTTTTTGCAACGCAGGAATAACCCGAAAGCCAAAATCGTGAACAATTCATGACGCTAAGAATCGGATCTTGAAAAATTAAAGTTTTTTTGAAATTTATTTCTGCGTGTAGCAAGTACCGGCAGTTCAATATAGGCAAAGACTGGGCGCCCTTGCGTCCGAGCAAGATAGCTCGTGCATGGGAGAGGCAGCAGATGGTAAGAGAAACGAAAGAGCGCTCGATCACAGAGACGCAGTTAGGTCCGCAGTCTTTGCGTGCTACGAATCGTCTATATATGCATTTGTCGGTATTTACACTTACTCTGTTTACGGTTGGGAAAATTATGAAAAAAAATGGGAAAGTTCATGAGAAGACTGATCTTAGCGGAAAAACCCGCAAAGCGATATTCTTTTCTTCCCAAAGTATTATATTTTAACTTCACTAATATTATACTCTTTTTATCCATAGATAGATATGTAGTATATAAAACTGCTACTTGCACAGCCTTATCCTTTCATTCAGCCTCGGTTTTCACTAGTTGTTTCATCTCAATAGCACTCATCTTTCGCTTATTAAAAACTTGTAGCTGTGAAATTTCAAGGCATGCGACGATGACATCTACGAAATTAGAGCAATTGTACAAAGAACTCGATGAGGTGGATGCTGGCACCCATCCCGAATACTTAGCAAGTTTAAAACAAATAGAACAGATTTATGAAGAACAAAGGGAGCGTGAACAAATAGCTCATGAGGTGAGAACTCACATTCATCACGTTGGAACAGTTTACAAGTTTTACGATCCTTCAGCTTGCCGTTGAACGTATTGATTATGAATACAATCGACGGAAACAACAGATACAAGATGATTTGGAGCGGAAAGAAAAGGAACTCGTACAGACCATGTTGGCAGTAAGAATTTGCTTATTCTGCTCAGTTCATAGTTGATTGAACTTCATTAGGATTTTGATGAGATGGAAAAGCGCATAGAGCTAGAGTATACCAATATGGAAGTGTCGCGAGCATGTTGTCCCAATATTCTCAATGACACAACAAAGAAGACTTTGAGAGGGTGAGTTTGTGTTGGTTCCAACTTTCTCAAACAAAATACCGTTCTTCGCATGTTAGTCATCTTTCCCCGAAACTCATGAAACTTTGCATCACTATTAGATTTTCAGTCGTGGAGGGGTTTTGATCGAACCACCGACCTATTTCAATGCTACACCTAAGCCAGCAACACCAAATATAACTGTGGATACCAGATATCTACTGACAGATTCTGAGATTGCCGAAGATGTCCGCGCCTTTTCCGGCGATAAGAGCAGTCCGCACAAAGTAAGCAAGCTTCTCTTATTATTTCCAGCCAGATTTTGAGAGACTTTCGTTGCATTTAATTGAAAAGGCGACTGTCCGCAGTTTTGCTATCTCAGGCCTCAGAAACTTTCGTTCACGCGTTTGTTGCCCTTTGTTGGGCTTCTTGTGAGAAACTAATTCATTTGGAGAGTAGATGTTATCGGCTGTTTTTTTTGCTCATTGGAGTCAATAACGCAGTACGATGTGGGAATTTTTGGCAGTTTTTCGGCACGTTATCAATCATGGACATGTTTGAGTTACGATCTAGCTCTAGCTGCAACTTAGTTTGTAGATTTAAAAACCCGTTAATAGTGCTTTTGATACTGTAGCGCAACTTTGACTATTTCAGCTTCAACGGCTCTTCGAAGTTATACTAATGAAGCAGAAATTAACATATGATGGAAAAGCGTAAGTGAATCCCATTCCCTCCACATCATTTGATTCCCCTGTTTATGTTCTACTAGCTGGCTTACCCGGCTCCGCCGTATCCGGACCAAACTTGGCACACATACGCTACGGGCCTCGGCGGGTGTCATAGGCTACTTTTCGTCATCGATCGATATCGATTTTATCGATTTTTATCGATTTTTTTGCTGAGTTCACCTACGGGGCTGGGAGTTGGCACAGGGGGGGGGGGGGGAAGTGAGCATGGGGATTCCGAATACAATATTAGTTTTCAACATTATCGATTACTTTTATTGATTTTATCGATTTTTTGTAAATTTTGACATGCGAGGCTGGGATTTTGCACAGGGGGTAATCGAGCATGCAGATTACGAATACAATATTAGTTTTCAAGATCGTCCATTACTTTTATCGATTTTATCGATTTTTTGAAAATTTGAGCTAGGGGGCTGGAATTTGGCACAGGGGTGTAATCGAGCATGCTGATCACCCCCCTTGGGGATGATCAGCATGCTCGATTACCCCCCTGTGCCAACTCCCAGCCCCCTAGCTCAAACTTTGCAAAAAAATCGATAAAATCGATAAAAGTAATCGATAATCCCGAAAACTAATATTGTGTTCGGAATCCCCATGCTCGATTGCCCCCCTGTGCGAACTCCCAGCCCCGTAGCTCAAACTTTGCAAAAAATCGATAAAATCGATAAAAGTAATCGATAATCCTGAAAAACAATATTGTATTCGGAATCCCCATGCTCGATTACCCCCCCTGTGCCAACTCCCAGCCCCGTAGGTGAACTCAGCAAAAAAATCGATAAAAATCGATAAAATCGATATCGATCGATGACGAAAGGTAGCCTATGACACCCGCCGGGGCCCGTAGCGTATGTGTGCCAAGTTTGGTCCGGATCGGTTCAGAAATGGAATTTTCTATTCGGAACATACGTACAGACATACAGACATACAGACAAACAGACATTCAGCTTTATATATAAGATGTTCACCTATTTTAGATACAAGCAAGGCGAAGAAGTCCATGTCGAAAACTTGGAGTATGGAAAATTCCCCGCTAAGATGGATTGCATCACCGAAACTGTGGTGTCATTCAAGTCCACACTGCCATGGGATACCAGACAAATACATGCATCCTACTCTGATCTAACAGAAGGGCGGGTGCAAATCGCTAAGAAACGCAACAACTAGGAAACAATGCTTATCACTTTCATTTTATAATTGCTCAAGTCAGATTGTTTTACCTTTCAAACTTATATCTTCCAATATTCGTTTTCAGGTATAATTCAAGGTCTTGTAGGTACAGGGTTGTTTTAAATAATGTGAATCTATCGTTTGTCAAAAAGCCAATGAATCTCGTTACCTCAAGCTATCACATATGATTTATACAAAAATGAACAAAGTTTCAAGGCATAAGATCATCGATTTGAAGTAGGAATCGGATAAACCTGTGATGGAGAATCGTCAAAATAACAACTAACATACTACCCTAATAACAATAAATACACAGATATGGGCAATCACGACTTGTCATTCTTGGCGTGTTTCTTATCTGGACAAACCCAATATGACAGGGATAAGACGGTCTCGTAAGCACCGAAAAACACGAAGCCTCCAAGAGCTAGCCATAAAACTCGTGGCGTGACTCCAGAAAACAAAGCTTTCACACCACCAGTAGAGTAAACCTAGATCGAAATGACTTCATTTCGTTTTCAAAAAGGAAGATCAAGTGGGCAGCGGCTTTCTCCTCTCTCTCCGTAAATCCAATGCGCTCAAATTTTTGAGAGCTCGATTAAGGTGGGTGCAAGTGACATATTTGCGTTGCATAATGATAAGAACTCTTCAGTATAAAAAAGAAAGGATGAGTCATGTCACTTTTCATTTGGAGAAGTTTTACTGATGTCCTTCACGCAAGTTCTGGGGTCGGGAAAAATCGCAGCGCAACCGAATGCGCAGTAAGACTCAAGCAAAGATTTGTGTGGCTACTTGTCGCCTAGCACTTGCCCATGAGGTCCACTGCCACACAGGTCGTGATAGCACTGACCGTTCAATGGCCGTACCCCACTTTTGGCTATGAAGCTGATCAATCTGACTATTTGTTTCGTAGGGGAGGGGGCTTTTTGCCCAAGGGCCGATCTTTGCCAACTCAAGAAAACTTCTTTGACAACTGCTGAACGAACCTCTTTGAGTGTCGTCATAATCGAGGGAGTTTCAGGCTTTGTGGATAGCATTATTCGTGTTTTAGCTACATCAAGAGGTGTTGTGATTGCTGCAGCGACTAATCCGGCTGCACTGCCACAAGCGGCACCTTCCAGCGGAGAACACTCTCTTCCCTATAAGAGGCTGTTCACACTATATAATGGGAAGTTTCCACTAATGACAGCTGTAGATAACATCAAAACGCTCTACTCACCTTCCTTGCTGCAATAGCATCCTTCCAGTACTCCCAAAGTGGGAATTGAATTATAGAAAATGGTATCTCCCTTATGATGGTGCTGACGTATCCTCTGTAGAATCCTCTGAGATTATCAGATTTGTAAATTTCTATGCAAACATCCGACAACATTCGCTTCGAGGAAGAAGCCTAAATTGATGGGGTGTTATCGCAAAAGTAAAGTGCAGAGCAATAAAAGATTGAAGGGAATATTAAAGGCAGTGAATCAGCAGAATGGACCCTTCTCGAATTTTGGTGAATCTAGGTAGTAGACCCCTCAAGTACACTGTAGCCCAAACCCCACTTGCCAATTCATGCGCTAAGTCCTGAAAAATGCGCTTCAAAACTCCACCAGCCCCTCCCACTCAATGGAAAGGGGCGGGGCTGGTGGAGTTTTGAAGCGCATTTTTCGGGACTTAGCGCATGAATTGGCAAGTGGGGTTTGGACTACAGTGTACTTGAGGGATCTACTACCTAAATCCACCAAAAGTGTACTTGAGGGGTCTACTACCTAAATCCACCAAAATTCGAGTAGGGTCCATTCTGCTGCTCCACTGCCTTTAAAGGCAGGAAAAAGGACGGTATATGAAAAAAAAATGACAAATGATTGAATGAAGAAATACACCTGCATTCGCTGTTTCACTAGCTCGGTAGGGACTCGAATAGCACATGCCACAATCTCCGCTATACTTGCCGAAAACGAGCGAACTAGCCAATCTAAAAAGAGGATCTATTGACTGTAAATAAAATAGCATGGACAAGAATAATTGTAGTCCTACAATGCTCTTAGGCTTGATAAAATTTCAAGCATAAATAAAAAATGGAAAAACGACAAAAAAAGCCAAGTTTTCTACCTACTTTCCTTATTGAACATTCCGTTCACGGACCTGTACGTCACAAAGAAGAGAGCGGCTCCAGGAGCTGAGCCGATAGCAACGGATCCCATGCCGCTAAAGCAGTGCAGCTGAGAGAACAAAACATTAGAAAAAAATGCTGCAGAAAAAAATGTGATTATGTACCTGTAAATATGTCTAAATCCTCCAGCAGCGAAAAAGCCTTGTTTGCTTTGTAATCTTGTCTTTATCGTATCTAAAGGGTATAAACCGAGATCAACAGCGAGCCCTGCACCAGCACCGCATACCAACCAGCGTGGAATATCTTCTGCCATGGACTTCCTGAAATAAAGAATAAACTTTGTTGATGATTTCTCTTCCAAGTGATGCAAGGCATTACTCTCTCAATAAATGTTAACACGTTTCGGACCGGTGCTGCACATGGTGCAGCACGCTGCTTTGAAGGATCTTTTTGACGTTTACAGGAGTTTTTGTTTTAGTCCAAGGTTATCAAGTCAAAGACCTAAGCTTCTACTTTTCAAGTGACACTGTAGAGTTGTGTTGCCAATATTTGTTTAGGAGATACAAGCGCAAATCGAGCAACAGTTGCAACGAAGTGCGGCAACGCGAACGACGCGTGCGACGTTGCAACTTTTCCTTGCTTCGATTTTAAAGAGAAAAACCGTAGTTTCAATACAAATGTGTACCGTTTACAACATAGGTACTTTTGGATACTATTAGAAACTAAATTCTTGTTCCTATCTTTCAGGAAAACACAGCAGTCCTTCTCAAGCGGCAAAATTCAAACTTCGAATTCACTCAGAACTTTCATTATGGAACTTATCTGACAAGATGATTACAGATGTAGCACACAGTCTGCGAAATAAGGTCCCTTTGTTGGCTAACTGCTGAAAGTGCACTCTTTTTCGCCGCGCGCGATTTCGCGGTCCGAAACGTGTTAAAAAGCTCGCGACTCATAGACTTTGGGATATCGTTCATCCACAAGAGGAACTCGCACTGACTATATTCTAAAGGGTATAAGGAGCAAAAACAAGGCACGCTCCCTCATTAGCTTGTAGGTTAAGTAAAGCAAATACTCCCTGCTTCAAAGGCCACTTTCCTACCAATTAGGCTAACGTGAAATTCACCTAGATGCGGAACGATACTATGTATACAGAGATATAATTCTATGTCATTTTTAGCTGAGAGGCTTTTGCTTTAAATTCAGAAAGGACGTTGAGTTATATTTCTATGGACGAGCAACATGTTGGCAAAGGCATGTAGCGGGTACTTCAGTTTTAATCTTGAAAGAAAGGGAGAGAGCTATTACCACCCTTTGTTCTCATCGAAGAGCACTAAAATGCCTAAAGCCAATCCATGAAAGGCAGTCGGGTCACTCTGCGAAGCGTATGACACGACCCAATCTTGATCTGCTTGATCTACTTCATCTACTTCGCTATTGGTTAAAGGCAGTGTCTCACCAAAATTTAGTTGCCGAGATTTTTGCATTTTGCAAGCCTGTCGGACCCTGTCTAGCATTGTATGGACTTAAAATCGCACGAAGTTCCCAAAAACCCCGTTTTCTGGAGGCCCCGCGGAATCAACGTGGACGAGTTGTACCTTCCAACTCCAGCCTCAGCCACAGTGGCAACAACAGAGGGGAGGTGGATGGCAAGTGGAGGGACATGTTCAAACGCGTAAGGGGGGAGACCGAAGGAGTCGTCCGCGCGTACCAACTCGCTCTCCGCGTACCACTTTGAGCGAATTTTTCTCAGCGTGGAGGGGATCAAATTGAGTGGGAGTTGTTGCAATGACCTATCTAGAGGTCCCTATAATAGAATATGTAAAGATCCGCGCGACCTCAACTTTGGTGAGACACTGCCTTTAAATTGGTGAGCTGACCGATAGCGAAGTGGATGAAGTGAATGAGGTACGCGTGAATGTGGCGCCTATGAGGTCTTCGGGAGTAAGAGCTTACGTACTACATGACTAATAAATCAATCTGGTTCTTTACCTCATTTTCATCCTCTACTGCGCCGTAGACCCCTTTGAACCGCTTGCACACGATGTTTTCCAAACGCGCAAAATCTCAATGGAAGTGAGCCATTTAGTAAACTACCAACTCAATGAAAAAAAAACTTACAGTCCCAAGCAGCGAAACTAAACCATACACTGATCTGCAGCGTTTTTGTTCTAGGCAAAAGACGAAGAGCTACATTTTATCACGTAAGATCATGACAAGTGAGTCCAACGGGTTAAATCCAATTCAAACAAGTAAAGTATGGTTGACATGAATTTACCGGGTTGTTGATCCCTGACCCGTGCCTCGCCTTCTCAGAGGTTCTAGATAGAGACCCCTCACTATCAAATATAAGGCAATCAAAAAGGGCCCGATCCAGTCCGGCACCGGACAAAATCGCTTATGAGAACAAGATTGGAACAACAACGGCTCAACCTTCCGAGTTCATTTGAAGGTTATGACAGGCCTAAGCCTATGACGATTTTCACCCTGCTATCCGCAGTTTAGTGACCCGATTTCGATCGGATCGACCATAGGGCAAGTACCGTTCGAAATAACTGGTTCGTCGGCTGGAAGGTGGAGCTTCATGACCTAATTGAGGCTAGGTAATGATCAGAGAGCACGCGCGCGGGAGAGACGCAGACTGCGTCGCGGGCGCGAGCAGTCTTAACTAGGTCACAAAGCCCCGCCTTCCAGCCGCCAAGTCAGTCGATTCAAAAGTTACAGCGCTCCGGCTCCCCTCATCTCTCCTCACAAAAGAACTACAAAGATTAGAGCAAATCGCTAACTCAGACGTTAACCATTCTTATAAGCCAGGATAAAACTCATCCCACGTGACTTGATAAAAACATCGTACCAAGGAAGTGTAATGTTAACAAGATTCGAAAGTCGACACTCAAAATCAGCTTAGCGCAACTTCTCCAGCCTTGCAAAATTCAAAATTAGCCGTCAGCGCAATCGTTTGTAGTACACATACGCAACAATGCAGATAGTTCATCACCTGCTTGGAAAACACTCTCGACGAGCGTTAAAACCTTAACCTTTTTTTAGTAAAACTTCTCCCCTTGAGACATCTATGGCACATTGAAAGCCGGAAATCGACAGTCTTTGGTAAGCGATTTTTGGATGGGTTTGATCGCAGGGAAACGGATTTGTCTTGTTCAGATCTCCTCCATCTGTTAACACGACATAGACGTCCTCTACTATCTACAGATATTAGCTGTAAGTTACTTTATTGATGTTGTAATCAAGAACTTTTCCATATCTCCATAACCTTCGGGACTTTTGTTTTTCTAAAATCAATGTCTGGCTAAAATCTGTGTAATTTCAGCTTTTTTTTCCTTAGACAATGCGTGGAGCGGGATGGTGGATGAGGCAAGCGTATCTTGGCCTTATTCCTGCTTATCCGGCATGTTATCTGGTCATAAATGGTTAGTTTATCTGTTGTTCGTTGCATCTTCGTTACATCGTTCTAGGATTCCGAGGAGATCAGTTTTGGGCGAAACCTTATGTTAATCGCAGTGCTATGCCACCCTCTGAATCTCTAGAAGATCTGGTGGAAGCTGAACTCGACAAAATTGGAGACATAAAGAAAGCTAAGGTGTGCATGCAGCATGTTCTCCTTCTTTGAGTGTTACGTTCGATTTTTTGAAATCGCCATATGACACTTGAAATGACTTAAAGAGGCATTATAATTTATTCTAACGATTACAGCAGTCCTTTTTCACGTTTCTCTATTTGCTGGGAGGTACTTTTAATGCATTATAATGTGCATGTTTTGTATTTCCATTTTCCGATTTTATGTATCTACATGCACGCATTCCGCACAGTTTTTTGTGACAACAAAATTTGCAATCTGGAGCTATTCTGTAGAGGATTCATCTGACGTTCTAATTTGCCTATTTGTACGGCAACGCTCTTGCGTGAACTTACTTCAGTACCAGTAAATCAAGAAAGATAGTTTGGTCAAGCTAGAATCTGTAGACAGATGAGGCACGCGCCATACTTGATCCGCTTCATTCACTTCGCGGTTGGTCAGTTCACTGACTCGACCAATAGCGAAGTGGATAAAGCGGATAAACTGAAAGCATGGCATGGCGTGTGCCTTACAAAAATGGTTTGAAACTTTGGGATGTGCCTCATAATAATGGTTTTAAAATTTTGGGCGTTCCGCATTCTAATTGAGTTTTACGGTGCGAAGCGTTGTGAACTTAGAATTCTTAAAATTTCACCAATTTTGTAGGTCTTCGTCAGCTTGACCGAATCCGGTGAGCCCCGAACATATGGCGGATTTTTCCTTCAACCTGGTGCTGAACTTCAGTTTCCCGTGCGAGCTTCGTTTGAGAATGTGGATCACGCGCGTCGATCAGCTCACAACATTGAACTGGATCTAGGATTGGCAAGGTTCGCTCATTAACCTTTCTCAACACCTACTTCATACAAAACGATGTGGTAAAATCCTCGCCGAGATCTCCTTCTCCGTGCACTTACAGTTCATCTGGACTGAAACGTTCCAAGTTGAAATTATTTTGGGAGAGATATGCATCGTGAGTTTTGCCTTCGTTGTTTTGGATTTGATGAAGATTGGCAATTCGAGCTGAAATGCTGTTAACTGAATCTCAAGATAATCCTAAGATTAGGCATCGACGGAAAATCGAACTGAATTCGAAGGTTGGCGAGGAGTTGGTCTCACGAATGATGCTGTCAGATTTAGCGAAGAAATTCCTCGTACAACGAGAGTTGCAAATTGCTAATAGGTATGTACCGCAGTATTCACCGAGTTCTTAATTTTTTCTGTTCAGCGGAGTTCTTTTCTGCGCTCCAATATTCGCTTGGTTCGTCATTTTTGGTGCAGGCTATGCCTTCGTTCTTGGTGGGTTTGAGCTTGTTCCATCCTTCCTTGAATTTTTAGTAGGTGAAGATGGCCTCAACGACTATACTTACCGTTGAAAAAAATTGACGTCATCGTTTCTTTCAATTTTTCCTTCAATTTTCCAATGTATCTCACTTGATCCATGTACTGTTTTCATTAATTATAACTGTAGTAATTTATCATGTAACTTACAACTTCGTCACTTTTTACCTACTAGTCTAAAACATTCTCAAGCGAGTTGGTCCGAATTTAGCGAGCCTATATGTATTTCTGGCCTGTGGTTTGTCTTCATTTGATTCTGAGGGTTGTCGTAAGAATTTCTGTCGTACAGTTTTTGCATTTCAGGTTTTTCCAAAGTCGTTGGATTAGTCCTCGGTTCAGTTGCTGCTGCAGCTATCAGTTTGGTCATTTTCCGACAATTTTACAAATCTTATAACCTGTACAAAATGCAGTGGGCAGATGAAAAGGCCGTTGACTTGTGAGTCTCAATCTAATTCTATTTCTTCTTCCTTTTGTGAACTTCTAGTATTATTGCTGATTTGCAGAGGAGAAGAGTATTTCCGAGGAGCGCGTGACTACTTCGAATCAACGATGAAATTGAATCGACTATTAAGAGTGGTTTTAGGAGAAGAAGGCGAGAAAAATATAGCAAAAAATGGCGATTGCAAGTGAGTGCTTACTCTATGGGCTTTTGAGACATTTTACTTCCGATATTCGTTTTAGACTGGATGCAATCCCCCTCTCAACTAGGTTGAAGCATCTAGAAAATTACTGGAAATCACAGAAGCATCCAGTTGTAGAACATAATGTAGCTAATGTAGCGAACACGCCTAATACTCACTAGCATGTTACAAAATTGCAGTATATGTTCTAGATTTATATTATTAGATTGTATCATGTGTGTGTTCGTGAGCTTTCCAAATTGTCAGTACTTGTGATCGCATTAATTATTATCTAGTTGTTTTATAAAGTTGGTATAAATGTCACTTCCATTTTAGTCTGGATTCTTAGCAAAGTGTTTTGCTCATCTTTTTGGTTGAATCGGTGTGCATTCAGAAAATATAATATGGTTGCAGAAATACTCAGGTTTTTGATGCGTTTCTCACGGTCACTGTTTTCGTTTTCTTACAAGTATGTTTATCATTTTATATTTTTTGTCTCTTCAATCTGTCGTTGATATAATATATGTTGGCACCGATGCAAAAAAGCGATCAGCACTCACTGCAGTAGTGCACCCCCGGTCAAATATGGATGTTGCGTCCATACTTTCACTACATGTAGTCAGATTCGCGCTGCTGCAGTAGACGCATATTCAGCACTTATCTGCGTCTGTGACCCACCGGTATCCTATTGAAAAGTCTTATTTTCTAGAAGATGGAACGAACAGGCTACAGAATTTCTCCAAACGAAAGCTGGTAGACGGTTACGGATAGGGCTGCTTGCTGGTACTATTGTAGCGTATCCCATTGCTACATTGCTCACAAATGGTCCGCTTGTCAATTTCACTTTCCCACGTAGGTTTGTGGTACTTTCAACTTCTAGCAGAATGTGGCGTCAATGAGTTGCTTTGCAGATTTGCAGTAGAGGATCTCCCACCTAGGCTGAAGAAGATTGCCGAGGAGGTGCGCCTGAGTTTTCTTTGCCTGGACCATTTGTGTTTTTTGCAGGAGTATGCTCGTTTTCTTGATAATGAAGCTCGTATACCGAAAGACGCAGTAGTTACGCAGCACATCGGGAAGAACATAAGTTAGTGATAATGTTCCATGGTCACATTCCTTCATCGTTTGGTGCATTTGTAAAACCCCTTCATAATTTCTTGATTTTTTTTTCTGGATGTGGTTACCTGGAGTGCTCATTTTTGGTTTTCTTTTAATTATCTACGCTTTGATAGGTGACTACGAAACGGTTGCTGCTGGCTCGCTCGGAGTTCGTACGGGTCTGCATGTTGCCGTGCCATTCCATGCTCGCTTCAAAAATGCGGAAGAGGCATTAGACTACTTCAGGTATGTTTTTCTTGCCTGATCTCTCGCTTACATTTTTGTTTTAACGATTGGTTTACAATATTTTGCTAGCGTGCTCTTTTAATTTAGAACCCACAACATCGATCTTCTCGACTACCTTGGTGTAAAAGTGCCCATAGATTGGGACAGTCCATTAGGAAAAGATCTAGCTGCTTCTTATGGTTTGTCGGATAACGTAAGCGTTTCATATTTTTTGTGGATCAATAGTTCACTATCATTTTTGAGGCTCTTCGCTTCATGTTTTTGCGAGACTTGCATGCGTATGACGGATATGCCTCATTAGCTCAACGAGCCATATCTTGGACAACATGGACTTCATTTACGAGCATTTTTACGTACTGGCTACATAGTGTGAGCAGATACCTACCCATCTGTTTGGTCGCGCAGCAACAATCTACAAGCGATTTTTAGTCCGCGAAAATTGGTGGGGGAACTGCCACGTCATTTCTCGTCATCTATTCGTTGTTCGTCGCTGCCGCTTGGTTTTCCAATAAACAATGGTACTATCTGTATAGGTGCGTTTCACTCTGATTTGTTTTGCTATTACTCATAGATGTGGTTAAACACGCTATCATGCTTTTTCTTTTGCTTCTACATTATCCTAGAAGTTGTAATGGTCGTACTGAGAACATAGATCAGTACTTTAGGTATATAACTGATGTTCACGCTGATAGTGTCGCTGCAAGAACATCGTTTGATCATTGCGAAGGTGGAAAAGAATTATACTGGAAGCAGTTGAAACGAAATAGGTGAGAAACAGTCGTGTCGTTTCACCATTTATGCTCATGATTACCCTTCAGGCTCATTCGAGACCTTTGTCCCGAAGTGAGACCAAAGATAACACCCTCCGGTGACATTCGAGGATTGCCTACCTCTATAATCGTAAGATATGATCACTTGAAGGTAGGTAGCGGTTTTTGGCCGCGAAATCAAAACAGTTCAGTAGTCTCGAAATATCCCTTCGGTTCAGGATCTAAATGCAGAAGATGATGAGCTGAAGGAAGTTATTGGTGGAGATGACTAACCCTCAGACAAGTAGTATATTGCAGATTAGGACTTTTATCAAATTTTTATTTTTGTCATGTTCCATCCATTTTTATACTTTTGCGTTTTCATACTGGTGATAAATAATTACCTCAGAATTGGTTCGGAAGTATGATAACGTGCAAACGACTCCTTATCTTGTTATCGTTGCGCCTCCATAATTGGTAATTACCATTCGACTGAATATCTATATTTTCTTTTCAGTGAATGGGCTCGAAAGCGATAGGTTTGGGAGCATGTGCATTGTCTTCAATATTCTTTGGAAGTGCATACGTGCCTGTCAAAAGATTTGACGCTGGAAACGGTAGGTTCAGTTCATGTTCCACTATAAAGAAGCAACAGATTCGTTATTTTATAATGTATATATAGTGTTTAGGTTTGTTTGTGCAATGGGTGATGTCTGCCGCTATACTCTGTGTAGGATTGACTGTCAATATCATACAGCATTATCCTAGGTTTCAACCTTTCGCAATGCTTGGTGGAGCTTTCTGGGCCCTCGGTTTGCTACTTAGAAATGCGTGCTTGAAGTGACCATCTTGCCTTCCAGGTAACGTAACTGCCATACCTATTATGAGTTCTCTTGGTATGGGAATGGGTATGCTCATCTGGGGAACAACTAACTGCGTCACTGGCTGGGCCGTGGGAAGGTAACTCTCGAAAACTTTGTTCTTGTTTTTTTTTACTGGAGGAAGTTGAAGATATGGTTTGTTTGGAACAAGGGCTCGTGTACCCGCAGTGCCAGCGTTGAATTATCTAGGGCTTTTGATGGTGATAGTGGGGTAAGCTCCATTTTGAACATCTGTTGCATATCAATCCGTTTTTATCCAGCGGTTTCTGCTTTTCTCAAATTCGACCGTCAGTTCGCTCATTATCGCACCCCGAAGATATCAACGAAGGAAGGATTATAGATGACACACAAGAAGGAAGCCCACTTATAAGTCCATCTGCACCAGCAGTATTTAATCGCAGGACCAAGAGAATCATGTGAGTTCAATATCATCTGATGATCACTATGTGATATTGTATCTGCTTATGCTTAATCTAGTGGAATTTTCATTGCTCTTGGTGCTGGTATCCTGTACGGTGTTACATTTGTCCCGGTCATCTACATGCAAGATCATCCAGAAATAGTTGGTACTATTTTATGATCGTTTCTTAGATCGATTTCCATATTTTTTCAGTACCCCTTGGCTTCTAATCTCGGTTTGGACTATGTATTTTCACATTACTGCGGCATTTTTCTCACTGCCACTGCTCTTCTCATACTTTACATCATCCTCAGTAGGGTAAGTTACGTTTCAAGACTTCATTATTCAGAAACCTTCATCTATATGTGTGGATGCCTTTTCATGTCAAAAACAAGATCGATATTCCATTAGATTTTTGCACAGATAAAATTTGGAGACGCATCGACCAGGCATACCCTTTCGACGATCAATTTTTTTTAGAATAATCCTACTGTAAATCCGCATATAGTCGGCCCGAGTATGATTGCCGGTGCTATGTGGGCCATCGCTCAGACTTCCTGGTTCGTAGCCAACGACAAACTGTCGCAAGCAGTCACCTTTCCAATTATTAGTATGGTGCCGGGAGTGTGCGCTGCAATGTGGAGCATATTCTATTTCAAGTCAGTTTCTTTTTACAAAATTTGATGTTGATTGGTTAGTTTCACGTTTAATTGTAATTGATTTCCAGGGAAATCACTGGCAGACGCAATGTCAACATCCTAATGGTTGCTATAACCACAACACTTATTGGAGCGTTTTTGGTAGGAATATCCAAGTAAGCGACTCATGACTCATGGATCTTGTCTTTTTCCGTTTCCTCTGTCTTTTTGTACATATAGTCCTGTAATAATCTGTAAGGTGGCTTTTACCCAGAATTAGCATTAATTCTTATCGATTTGTGTACCCTAAAGCATTTGTTTTGAATCATCGAGCTGTGATAATTCCTAAATCCAACTACCTTGCTGATGAAATGCATCTTGACCAGTCATTCGAGCACCTACCTATATGTATTTGTTTCAACTCACATCTAATGCCAAATAAGTACAATCTATTCACAAGGTTTTGACCCTATCCAAGACTCGTAATAACTGTTACAAATAATAAATTGTTTATACTTCATTCACATACATATTTGAACTGTGCAACAAGAAAGACTAGATTTTGATCTAACCAATGCTTGTACAAATCATGGCGAAAGTCTCTGCACCAACCATGTACCATTGGTTTTATAAAATTCTAAACGATCATCGATATGATCGCTTTGGCCTTGCCAAAATTCGAAATAGTCAGGTTTAAAAATGTATCCACCGCTGAAATTGATTCTCTCGGCAAGATGGTCCAAAGTTCTCATGTTTTAACTTACAAGGTCTCTAATCTTGTTATAGCTGCTTCTCCTTTTGTTGCCGCTAGTTTTTCCAAAGCTTTGCGCTTGTCTTGGAGACACTGAATTTTTCAAATCTTTAATCCGTAGTTCGATCGCCAATGAACTTCGGGCAAATTTTGGGGTGGTTAATTTGAGTAGATTTGTAATTGCGGGCTTTTTGTGTGTTGGGACAACTTAGCTGCTGAGCCTGATGTATCCGAAGCTATGTACCAGTGGCGTACCGAGGGGGGAGGCGCGCGCCCCCCCCCCCCCCCCGAGAATGGGTCGCGAAATTTTTTAAAAGTTACTTATATGGGTTATAAAAATGTGTAAGTGACTTGTTTATTTTTGTAAATAATTAAAATAATTTTTAAAAATTTTTAAAAATTCAAATTAGCCTTGTAAAAATTTTTTTTCGGGGGCGTTTAGGGGTCGGGAAGAAAAAATTTGGGAAGCACCCCCAAAATTTTTTCAAAGTGCGTGGCTAACGCCACGCACCTTCTTTAGAAAATTTTTTTGCCACTGCTATGTACGTAGGATCCACCCACCTGTTTATTCTGAACCACACTGCTGCAGTGCTCGCTGACTTTATAACCGATTCGCAGTGATAAAGGCAATGATTTCCAACAGAGTTCGGCCTCCTCAACGGTCAATTTCCATACACCACCTTCCAAACGAACCTTAACACCTTTACATCTCTACAGTAGCATTTCAAAAAGTAGTCTGGTTTTTTTTTTCTCATCCAACAAATATTACGAACCTGTTTGTAATGAGTAGGCCAGTAAAAAAGCATTGAGGCCCTTGGGTTCTCTTCTAGCTCCCTTCCTTTTCTACTGTCATAGTTACAGAAGAATGAGATCCCTTCAGCAGTGTAGGATGTGGGCATGATAATTCGACTTGAGGGCTGCATATTTCTGTAATTCTGGAAGTGAGCAGAAAGCTGTCGTATGTGTATAAACAACCTACTTATAAAAAGCGCAAGAAGTAAGTATACAATGCAAGACTTATATTTCAATGAAATTGACATTTGAGTGCCCTTACGGTAGCAGCAACATTTGCGCGTAATAAAAAGGCCATAGGGCACAATATGTGCCTCGTGGCCGTTATCTACGCGCATATCGGCAACGCAAGGGCACTCATTGACCGTCAACTACCTCCGTTTTACAAAGATTTGATCGAAGCACATACCTCCCTACTGTGCACAGGCAACATGCGTTGAGCTCGAGATCCGAAGTTGTTTTACTTCTTGCTATTGTTTCACGCCTAAAAAATTTCTAATTTGGTCTGAGAAAGTCATAAACATTGTTTGTACCATATCTTCAAAAGTTCTTGAGGATCTCGCGTGGGTAAAGTATCCTCCATAAGTGAAGTTTCATATCTATGAGGGGGATTTACTAAAATACTAAAGATTTACTTCTATCACTCAGTCAATATTTTTATCATTTTGTCTATTATCATTTTCATTACTCAGTTATTGCTTTTATTATATATATATGCTGCTACCTACCTAGACTACCTCTTGCTCGAAATTACGTAGAATGTAAGAATATAGTTACCTTTATCGGCCATAACATCGGGCTGACGTTTTAACTTCACTTCTTGGAAGGAGGAGAAACGTTTGAAGGAGCGCAGGCCTAATTCTAATTCAGGTATTTCCTCTGCCACGGTAACTTTTTTACGCCTGCACATGGAACTTCTTAATAAGTGTACTTTTACTTTGCTTTCATATCAGTCACGATGTAAACACTGCCGCATTGCTACGAATCGCATGCCAAACTCGAAAATAGCTAGTCGATGCAAGAATTTGCGTTATCATAATCCAAGAATAGCCTTAGCAGATCTTCCACGAGATTTCGGTCTTCATTTGGATGAACTGTCATCAAGGTATTTCTTTCGCTCACATTATAAAACGTAAAGACGCAAAACTGGATCTTTTTCTTGTAATAGGCACTCAGCTGACCGGATTCCGCAGAACGTTAGGAGAGATCCGCGGGGTCACCTGCGGAGCAAATTTTGCTTGTCCTGCGGAATCTCAGGTATATTGTCTGAGCATGTATGATCCTTTCTAGTTGAAAACTATGTACGTTTGAGACCAAGATGAGCTTGATTGGCAAGAAATCATTGTAAAGAAGTGAATGTAAGCTTGCCTAGCACAAACCGAATGTGAATGATGAAGAGAATAAGTCGATTAAAAAGAGTACATCTGCTTCAAAAAGATTTGTGCTTAGATTAGTGTAATCAACACAAATCGTTAACAGGACTGCCCAAACTTGTCTTAGGATCATATATCATACCAGGAAAAAAATTGTAAAAAATACAAGCAAATGACAAGTGATTGGCTGTTCAACAATAGACAAAATATGCGTTCGCTTATGCGATTTTGTGCCGCAAATGTTAACGCTCGTTCATTGATTTCAAAACAGAATGGCATAGTTCTCGTTTTACGAATGAAGATGGTCAAAGAAAATTGGAAACAGATCATGACTGCCTTACATCTACTTTACTCACACTATTTGCGCAACCGTGAGATCAAGGTTTCTGATGAAGTGTTGGCATGTTCCACAATTGTTGTTTGGAACTGAAGGGCATATTCTTGAAAATCTGTGTACTTTCTTTTCTGTCCGATTTTGACACAGCTCTCGCATCTTTTCAAAAACACTCTACCTGTATTCCCCCACCCCCTTATACAGAAATGATTTCATAGCGCTATCAGATGAGCTGCTCTGAGTAATCTATGACTGTTCTTTCATTGTTTTGAAAAAGCCTTCAGGGTCGGGCATACTTCACGCGATTTCAGTCGCGACGCGATTTGGCAATTCGCCAGAAGTCTTCAGATCCAACACTAACAAATTGCACGTGCATAGTGTGTATAACTGCGGATTGATAGAATGTCCCATCTTCTGTACATTCAAAATGTGCCAGTGAGTTATGGACAGTTGGAATATTGCCAAATCCGTCGCGACTAAAATCGCGTGAAGTATGCCTGGCCCTTTATACAGAAATGGTTTCATAGCGCTATCAAACGAGCTGCTTTGAGTAATCTATGACTGTTCTTTCCTTGTTTCGAAAAAGGCAAAGGTTAGCGTCAACCAAAACGGATAGTTGAAGCTAACCTTCGCGATTAAGAACGAAGAAGTGAAATAGACAAAGTGTAAACAACTTTGTAATCTCTGAGTTTTGTAACATCTAAAACAGCGCATTTTGCTGGATTCCAAAAGAGTGAGTAATGAATGCTTCATTGGCACTTTTACGACTTTACTACCTATGGCGAAAAACTAAATGAACCGTGCCGATATTGAGCAGAACTCCGGTGCAAATGTACTGAGATAAGCAAACAAAGCGAATCCTACAGAAAAAAGTAGATCCAAAATTTTTGAATGATGAAGACCAGATTCATCTCAAGCTCTCTAAGATGAGATTAGGTAGTGAGGTTGGAGTGATACAAAAGAAAAGAAAAATATTCTCTGGGGCGATCTCTTCTCTTTTTCTTCATGAAAAATCTCCTCTACGAATCAGACTTCCACTCAAGATGAAGGAAAACAAGAATATCATAATAAATGCAGGCTAAGAAACTAACCAAGCGCAAGCGAATTTTGTTCATAATGCTAAAAAAACTTATTTATTTGCACCGTCAAAGCTTTCGGATAAAGCAAGCCTCTTCAGAAGTTTTTCAAAAGGCGCGACTGAAAGCGCTCCTTATATCTAGAAGAAGTTTCTGATGTCTCCAAGGAAATCCTGGAAGCTACTGCTTTATGTTTGAAACAGGTCGACAAAATTGGATGGAAACGAACTATTTTTATCGCTGTAAAAACCGGATTACGATAACATGCGATAACTTCGAGAAACTCACTTCATTATATGTGCAAGACTTTTGCCCATCAAATATGATTTCTATCAAGAAGAAATTGGAGCAAGTCAAAACCTCTGATCATAAGATCAAATCGAAAATTGTAAGCCATTGATAAAAACTATTTCAACAAAGAAAAAACGAGATTAGTGAGAAAAATATGTCAAACCAGCGGTACTATGAATCTTACGAAACCATAATGACTGATATGACAGCAACATCTATACTCACTTTTTATAGTTCTGTTAGTCATCGCTTCGCAGATAACGAACGGCAAAACTTCTTTTCGTTCAAATACCATAAGGAGCAATAAGTGGAGAATATTTATTTGGTCACAAATTATGAACAATTATGATTGAAAATCACAATCAGTCTATAGCTATTCGAAACTCTACAATCTATGGAGAAAGCCGCCGCATTTCCCAGCCATTTCCAACGTCGGTCTTTCGAAATTCCAAGCGATCATGTACACGATCGCTTTGTCCTTGCCAAAATTCGTAGTAATCAGGTATGAGGATATAACCACCCCTGAAAATTGCTGATAAGATACTAAATTTCTGAGACAGGTAAACTTGGGTAGCGCTTGTGGCTGCCAGTGGGCCATCCGCTGTGCCAGCGCGTGCCAATGCCGTGTCGGCACGGGGACGCCTTATGACTCAATTTCATCGAATTTTTCATAGCCTAGCACGACGCTGGTACGGCGCTGACATGTGCCACTCAGCAGTTTAAGAGACAGAAGTAAAGCTTACCATGTGTCAGGCTTGGTGATAGCTTTTTCACCTTCTCTTTCCGCCAATTCTTGCAGTGCTTTTCGTTTGTCCTTGAGGAACTGAAAAATAAACAGTTTGATTGAATCTAAAACTGAGGAATATGCTGAGTCGGCTCAGTCTTCAAAAAACAATTTTTAACCCCGGTTTTTCTTAAACACTCAAGTAAAATATATAGGGCGAAGGCAATGTCCCATAAAAAAAGTAACGGTCTTTTCTCGCGGCTACGTTGCGTTACCTTAGGACGCACAGCGGTAAAGGTAGTGTCCAGGCAATGTTAGGTACTCGAAATTGAGTTTAGCGTTGAATTGCTTCGTCACAAATTCGTTGGCTGAAGTTAGGGCAATGGCAGTCCCCTATCAGACATTTTGAAGAAATCAAGTGCTCAGATTTTCCTGAACCTGTATTCAATGAGGAACGTGAAGTGCTTGAGGCAACGAGCAGCACACAAAAAAACAAATGCTTATCGCCTGCAAAAAAGTCGGTGATTAAACTTTCAGAATGATTCATAGGAAAGATGAACACGTGCGCTGCAAAAAGAAAGCTCTGGGAAGTTCAAAAGTACAAATTATACCGGAGAAAAAATACTCAAACTTATGACTCAAACAAATTTTTTGGTTGTAACTTTTTGCTATTCAAAATCATTTTTATTCATTTCCAGCGGAGAATTTGAAATTTCAGGTCTTCAGGCAAAAAAATTCTGATTTTAGTACCCTCTCAGATAATATGACAAAACATTTCAAGGAAATGAAGGGTTGTTGGAATTTAACTAAATCTAAGACTTTACGCTTTTTTAGTAACTAGCCATGACTCAATCCATACGAACCAACCACGTACTTGTCTATTAGGAATCACACTGCTCTGCTCACTACTCTTCGAGCCTATTCGACTTGATAGCGGTCGAGAATTCCAGTAGTCGATAGCATCCTGTTCTGGCAACTTTTCGACTTTACCTTCTATGCGCACCTAAACAAAAATTTTATATGAATCCTATCTCATAAAAAAGGCAGCAAGAAATAAGAAAAAAACTGATAAGAAGCGTTTGGGGTGTAGTCCATGATACTAATTTCCAAAAAAGATAGGAGGTGAAGTAGTGGAAATCACAAACACCTCCTTCCAAACAGACGTTGAGATTTTCTCGAAAACTTATAGCTGACAGAGATCGAAAAATAAGGACATGGAAAGAAATGTGCATGAAGATGATGTTTGGTTAATTTATTGCCATGGGATTGAGTACTTCCTTGAGCACTTGAGGGCCATCCCAGCGTTAAAGAGGAAGTTGATTACCTGTCTGACTTGGCGAGCCCAATAGAACAGCATACAAGCGTAGGGATTCGCTTCAAGCTCTTTTCCCTTTCTACTATCATAATTTGTAAAAAATGAAAATCCAGGTGGCTTATAGGACTTTAACAAGACGATTCTCGATGATGGTCGATTGTTTCTGAAAATAATTAGGTCTACTATTTAGAGCGAAGAAAAAATCGCATTTATTATTGCAACTCACTTTCCTACAGTAGAAAAAGCACAGCAATTCAGTTCTTCGAATGTTGTGTCCTTCTGTTCTGCTATTTTCTTGAACCTTAAACAAAAGCATGACTTGTATGGTGTTGCATCATTCCATCTCGTCACAGTAAGGCAAGCACCAGACTTGACCGATTAGCCGCTTAGCAGTTTCATGATTGGTCAAATTACAGAATGGACTAATCACAAAGCGGCAAAGCGGATAAGTCCGGCGCCTACGAAATATTTTGAAGCGAATTGATCAGAAAGTGCAAATTTTCACCCTAAAAAAGTAGGTAACTTCATAAATCTATTAAATAAGTAAGCTGTACTCGGACAGATTTTTTTGCATTGCAGTTTGCAGTACACATCCAAGAACCAAATTTCCTTACCAAATATCAAAAAGCTTATGCGGATCGTTTGTCGGTAAATTTTCCTCGAGCACTTCTGGTTCTTCTTCATTCAAATATTTCTTTCGCCATCCTTAATCAAAGAAATTTACCAGAACAATTGTTATGAATTGCAAAATTACCACTGATGTCTACGGGTGCATCAGCCATGGCTAAACGAATGCAGGTTGAAAATGCTCGCAACGGTGTGAGTCTTTGTTGAATCTTCAACGATGACATATAAAAATCATGCACTACAATAAAGGCTACTGAGATTCATGTGATGATATGGAAGTATGGAGGTCCGACGAAAACCCACCATACAATGTGGTGAGAGCTACAAAAATGCTCGTGACGCTAGGGAAGCCAGAAAATGTTTGACTTGATAAGTACGAAAGTGTCTGTTAGCAGCTGGAGGCGGAGGATGAAAGTGAAATGGTAAATTCTAGATGCCTTAATTTCTCAAAAAAAAAACTATGGTAGCTTTCATCACAGATGACAATGCAGAATGCAGGCTTGATCCCAAAAATTCAATCCACAGGCATCTTCTGTGATGTGATTATCAGCAAGAAGCTCTGAGAAGATTTGTACTTTTGGCAACTTCATCAGAGATTATTTTACAACTCGGGTTAGATTTGTCTGACAAGAACTTTGAGAACATAAAAACTTCCCCACTGATAACAGCGGTAGAGAAAATGATTAGAAAAGAATTGGCAGATATAGGGTTATGTAGTGGAAGATATGATAGCAGTCATAGTGGGTCAAGGTCAATCAACCTCACATTTTCCCTGAATTTAGGCTGAAGTGCGTAAATCGAGCTGATCCTGCAATTAAGCAATTTGTAAACTACCGCCCTCGGAGAAAATAAGTTCATACTGAGAGAAGTTTTTAATCTTCATATTCCCAATGTCACTTACCATAGGAATTAGAGAGCATTCAACAAAATGTTTTTAACACAGATGCGGCCTGAGTTATGCGCAAAGTGTCGTTCAACAATGGATGTCTTTCTTGAGCAAACAAAACGAATACATGACACTTTTCATGCGGGGTGGATGTTGTGAATACACGTGTTCGTGTTGAATATTCGTGATATACAAATTTGTCATTGGCGGGAATTTGGAAATGATTACTAGCAGAAAATCAACGAACGACACAAGAATGTAACTATTACCTGTATCAAAGGATAGTGCATATAAAGCAAAATGCAATTTTCGGATCTATAACAGAAAGCTGCATAAAAACGATAGGTCTCCCTGGATAGTAATCATCAAAAATTTTTATTCCGCTGGGAAAATCGCTTAGAATAAGACAAGCATACCCAAAAAGGCTATAGTGAACTGCGCAGCAAGCATACAGTCCAGATTCCAAGAGATAAGATTCTAGAAAAAAATTCTACTGTAGTTGGAACAAAGTGCCTCATTAATTTTCGATCACTATGATAAAACTTGTGCTCACCATTTGAAAGCCTCCCTCTATAAAGCAAATTCCAAATCTCAGCGCAACCAGGACTTCCTAATAACGGATGCCCTTCATATGTTTCAAGCCTATATTAGGGTCTAGATTGTTACAGATAAGGGCGACAGAAAATTTTTCTTGGAGAGGCGCCGCTCAGGTCTTTCCTAAGATTGGCTCAAGAAAAAAAATCATTTCAGAATTAGTCTGAATATTCAAATGAGCTATCTACATATTTTCCAAATCGTTCACAGGTAAAACAAGTTGCAAGGGAAATTCTAACATCTAGTCGCAAAAATATCGCGATCTATTCTAGAGAAGAATGCAGGGTGTGAAAAAAGTTCTCATAAGGTATCTTTGCAGTACGAAAAACATCCAATACTTTGAAAAACCCTAGATTGAAACCCTCAGGACGCAAAACCCAGCAGAAAGAGACAAAAAATGTTTGCATTAGAAGAATCAATACTACCCATGGAACAAATATGTTGACCAGGAAGCAGAAGAAATGGAGTAGTAAATACTGCACTAATGATATCGCCAGTCGATCTATAGATGTTTGAGCATTACGTGGCTGTTGTGACAAAGAAAAAACTTTAGCAGGGACCTAAAGAATGAAGAAAAAACATGTGAGGCACGTCCAGACAAATTGATCATTGCACATAGTGCGTAAAAACAATGTCAGTAGCAGAAACAGGCATGAACGGAAGCTTCAGCATGGGCGAAATGTGCCGTGGAAAGCCCATATAGAGAGACTGCGCTAAGCCCTCTTAAGACGACACTTCTTCAAGATTAGAACACTTCAAAGCCGTTGCGTGATTATTTTGACGTTCAAGGAGCTGTGCTTTAACTTCGACAAGATTATAGAAAAACAAAGCACGCAGAAAAAAAAGGAAGAAGTAAGTTCATGGGAAAGGCAACACAAAACTTTATGAGCTTTCATTGAACACAGAGCATGAATTAAAGAAATTGGCATATTCCGAAGAATTTCACGTAAAAAATGAGGAAGTCAAACAATTCGACCCTTTACTTGATTAGCTGCAGAAATCGAGAAATGTTGGCTCCTGTGAAAAAAGATACATTCAGTAATCGACTGTGGACCTTTGTTCAAAAATGAAATTTGTTTTTGTTTTTGAGGACCATCAGCTTATAGGATGAATGTCAACTGAGAATTGAAAGAAGTGTCTCTTATTTGGCAGAATGAACATTACAGTGAGATGTAGAAAATTAAAAAGAAAAGCCAGTAAAAGTTACATCAAGCATGTGAAAAACGCAAATGAAGTTTCAAAACGCAAAGAAGATCAAATTCACACCACCCCTTCCATGCACATGAAAATAAAACTTAGATGATGAGGATGTGATCTCCTATTAAATATGTAAAAACTCGAAAAAAAACTCACATAACACATCTTCAGAACCCTGTAATATGACATCTTCTATATAACAAACCAAAAAAAATTGACGAGCTGTCTTTGATTTTGCGAATCAATCTTATCAAATAGGAAGCAGTAACAAAAGATTATAAAAAAGATAGTGTTTCTCTATTTCCAAGGAATGCTATTGATCAATGAGTAATGATTGCAATACTCAGTGAGTGTGATGAATGAAGTATCACGTTATCAGAGGGAGCATGTATCAAGGAATTTACAGGGGAGATCCAAAAACCCTTTTTTACTCAAACATGAACGCTGCGAACACAGTAAGTTCATGTTCGATCAAAATGTGAAAAATCAATCATGATTTTTACAAAAAAAAACTTTTCAAACTGAAATGAAAACCATAACCAGAGCAGGAAAGGGAACCACATTAAAAAAATGCAGCTTAAAGAATAAGAAACAGAAACCTTGGTCCCCTATAGGCAAAATTTAAAAGATTTTAACAACGCAGGTCTAAACAACTTTATTGTCCAAGAGATAATCGAGACATTTAATCTTTTCTTTCATAACAAAAGCATTTTCGATTGCATTCACTAAAATGCACATGGTAATGATAACATAATATAATTTATCCTAAGCTCTTTTGACGAACTCTTCGAAAAGAGGGACAAGTTTACAAACAGCGCAGATCTAAGAAAGTTTAGAATAAATTATACGAAGGACCTTTGACTCACAGAACAATTGCCTACAGCTGTCTAAACCCGTCTAAATACAGAGCAAAAGAATGTTGTCTTCCAGCAATGCATTTATTTTGTCCCTCAAGCTTATCTACCAGTGAGTTTCTACGTAGCAATCTATGGACTAAGTAAAAAAAATCTGTAGGAATCTTCCAGTCATTCCGCAGTTTTCTCCATGTTTCCTGTGCTTTTCTCATCAAAAGACTCAAGCACCACTGTCGGTATAGCAACGTCAAACGTCTGGCCATTTTCTCGTTCCATTCTGAAGCGACCCCTATAAAAATAGTCCTATTTGTTATGACATTTTATAATTTACGATGAGGTGAACCAGATTTCAATAGATAATTCGAGTTATGCAAAAAGATTTTCGAAAGAAACAATCGACTACTCGAGATTCTGAAGTACTCTAGCCACCCATTCTCTGGTCAACTTCCCTCTTACGTACGAATTCCATTCTCTCTACACAAATTACGAAAACTTAGAAGTTCGTTCAATTTTTCTTGGGACATTAGAGAACAAAAAACTAAGAAAGGGAAACATACAGATTCAAAGTTATGTGAAAAGCTGGCTCACTACCAGCCAATGCACTATTTTGTTATTGGAAAAACATTATAGAATCTTAGTTCAAGGTGCGCAATAGTCAGTGAAAGCCGGCTAGGAGCATTTTTGGTGCGATACGCCTGTGTCCTTTGAAGATGTACTACAGGAACTTTGGAGGCAGCGCGTTACTTCATAACGCTGTTTCACAAGACATTGTGCGTGCTCAAATAAACTACGCTCCAAATGCATAAGCTATACCAATAAGCAAGATCAAAGAAGAATCAATTTGTCATTCTTTGTTATGAAAAGGTTGCGAATCGAAACGCTCTTCAAAACTGCATAACTGAGAAGCTAATTCATAGAAAAGGGAATGTATCGAAAGCTATAGTTATTGCAAAAACGAAAACTCACCACATGTGCCCGCCTTTGGAGTGAGCCAGCTCAACAGTGCTGCTAAATTGAAAGGCTGGACTTTGGGTGTTTAGTTCCGGTTGCTAAAAATGCTATTCTCATTCATGACTACAACAGAGGAAGACAGGCAGACAATGCAACGAAGCTCACTAAAGAAAATTTAGGGAAGCCTATTGAGTACGAGGGATTATCAGGAAAAAACTCATTTGATGATATGCTTTCTCTCAATCAGTGACCGAACTGATTATGAGAAACTAATGAGTATACCAACCGGAAAAATATGATTCAAAGAGCGTCCAGGCAAATCTGGACTTATGGGGATCTCACGTGGATAGTAATTTTTGGGGCTCTAACTAAGCCACTGCCCAACAGGCAGCTCGGGTAGTGCTCTAACGGCTGAGTATTCCCCTCGAAAATGGATTCATGGCGCAACCCATCAGTTTCGCGTGGGTCCTGCGCGAAACTGATGGGTTGCGCCATGAATCTATACGAAATACGATCCTGGGGTCCAGTTTGGGGGGCGTATACCTCAGCCGTTAGTGAGTCACCTGGGCTGCACGTCAGGAGGTACGCCGCGCGCGGCGGCCGCTCTTCCGCACACGCCGCGTTCGAATCTTGGGGCTCCATGACTCTCCGCCAATAGAGATTCCCGGCGGCAAAAACAGGGGGTGAGGATGGGGACAGATACATGATTTAATGCTGTAAGTAAGACCGCTCCAGAAGCGCTGCTGTTGTAAAAGCTGAATTACGTTGCGGCGTCGCTTCGCGAAAAATTCGCGCCGATCGTACCTCCTGACCGTGCCCCAGTCACCTGTGCTGCCGTTTGGGTGCCTTAGTTAGGATCCCAAAATTACTTCCCACGTAAAATCTCCATAGGTCCAGATTTGCCAGGACGCTGCCTTTAAAAAGAGCTTACATACGGTAGCCTTATGAGAACAGGAAAGAATTGTATGCGTATAGTTACCTTGCCAATCACACCATGTCCATGTGCTTGATTCATATTATTGAGCGAATACACTTTCAGTGAACGTTCCCTCAGTATGACGGCATCTTGCGGTGTGCGATTTTCAAGCCTAAATTTACTTCATAAACAACTAGCACGCAAAAAATCGAAATTCTTGCCTGATTACATATCGCCACATATGCCTCAATTGTCCATTAACCATGCTGCTGCCAAGATAGAAGGTAGTCACAGTCACTTCAATATTTTCTGTCACTTCCCTATAAACATTTGTAAAACATAATAGGATAAAACAACGAAAGGACTGACCGGTATACATCTCTTGGTGCAAGCCAGGACCTTTGCGAGGCCATGTAGTTTTCGAAAAGATTTGCCTTCATGGTTATCTTGAATTCTTTACCTGAAACGATATAATCACCATATACCAACAAAACCAAGCACAGTGATAAAGTCCGCGCAGCAAAATTTGTAGAGAGAAGAACAGTAGTCGTAACTGATGTCGTATGGACTATATAGTCTTTTGGATTCCAAAGTAATTACAATCACAAAGTCACGACAAAGAAAACAAAGAAAAAGAAGATAGTAGGTAAAAAAGAAACTAAACCATACCTTCGTCGGTAACGTCAAATATCCTGTGAAACAGGTCATGATCTAGTGGGTCTCGTTCAGAAGTGGTGAATGGAAGGATATCATAGTGTGATACACAGTCCATCCCACTGTAACAAGACACACAGTGAACAAAGAGAGAAGTTGTCATAAAGTTACTTACTTGATCAATGTGAGAAGCTTCTCACCACGAGTAGTGCCGTCCATCAAATACGAAGTTAAATCGACGGGGAATCCCATATGACCCCAATCGCCCCTATCAATAAGCACCTGGTAGTATCTACCTTGTGATACAGATCGGTCACTGAAAGAGCTTTATTGAAGGTCGTATAAAAACTGTTCAAGTTTACAAGGTACCTAGAATTGTTTTTCTTCTCTTGAAATCTGCATTTGAAGGCGCACACAACTACCCCTTTGTAAGCAAAAGTTTTGTGGATGAAGAGCTAAAATCAGCAGTTACTTGAACACCATCAGTTTGCCGATAAAACGAGCAGATGATTTTTCATAATATGGCACCATACAATAAATAGAAAAGATACACAACTAGGCGAGTGAACTCTTTTTGAAATCGCACTAAAGCACGCACATGCACTTGAAGCAGAAAAAAATGATGAAACAGAGATTTACCTGTCCCGGATCATACATAACGTCGTTCTCAATTGGATCCACAAACCTTCCAATGGCTTTAATAGAATGTGCGGGATTGCTGGAACGGAACCTGTAATAATGCGAGTTCCTATCAAACTAAGAAGCAGCATGCAAGGGTTACTACCCTACAAAATCTAAACTGGATAAGCACTAAGCAAGCCTCTGCTTTGAATGTACTAACGAAGGTTTTGTGAAAACTATTGAAAATATGGTGTTAATGACAGCACAGACTAGAAAAGAGCTGCATCTCAAAAGTGATAACACGGCAGCATATTATACACAAAAAAGAAACTCGTTACTCGTGGTTAGGGAAACAGAAAGGCTCCAGTCGAAACACATGCAATGAGAATATGCGCAGTTACCTAACATGCCGATTTGAGGACAGCGACAGCATCCGCCGTGGGATTGCAAACAGTATCCTGACCGGAGGAGCCGCCGCCATAAAGCTGCAACACACTAATCAGCATAGCATAAAATAGTGGTTGACAACAGTAATCCGAAAGTTATTGCATGTAAGAACAGTTGAAAAGCACAGAGGAAGAGAATAAATGGATTTATTTATGCTATCACATACATAACAACTCCGAAGCGATTCAAGAACAACCCAATGGAACCCGGTAACTATAACAAGCGAACTGTATTGCATTTAACAACTTCAAAAATTAACGGGAAGTAAGGCAGACTGCGAAGGTAAGTAGATGAGATTTACCAATTTGTACCATAGCAAACACAAGAGCTACTGAGCTTGTTTGGCCGCTTTCAGTGGTTTCATTCCCTTATGTATTGCGCAAATGCCACAAGAGAGGTTCTCATAAGAGACCATATCGAAGCCTGCGAGTCGTATCATTGCTGCGAAGTCTTCCTGTAAAACATATTCAGTGCTATAGGACAGAGCAAAGCTGAGAACCGAATCTCACCTGACATGGAAACTTGCGAATACTTTCAACAAGGTATTTGTAGCTATCGTAATCCCCAGCCAATACCTAAACAAGCGCAAATTCATGATTTTCCAGTTCAGTAAGGTTTAGAACGCAATACTGGGGGCCAAGACTTGTTTACAATGGGGCAAAGGATTGAATAACTCTAGGAAGGTCCTGGAAGGTTCGAAACAAAATCAAGGGCAGTCTACGAGACAGATGCTCGGAAGTACTTAACTATCTATCAAGCGCAGAAAGAACAAAAAAAAAACAGGAAAGGGCAGCCCGATGGTTATCGCAATCAGATCGGGCACAACATACAACGTAGTCATCAGAGCAGATACCTTTCCCATGACTGGAATGACATTGAAAGAGTATGCATCATATAACGGGCGAAGTATAGGATTGATAGCACTGAACTCCAACACGGCAAGATGGCCACCGGGCTTCAACACTCGAAAAGCTTCAGCAACTACCTGAAAGAAAAAATGGATTGAAAGGATTTGTGAACCCATTCCGTGAAAAGGAAGTGCAAGGTAACTTGCAATGAGGAATAAAAATAACCTGATCAACATGGGTGCAATTTCGAATACCGAATGATATGGTGTAGAGATCGAACGAGTTGTCGTCAAATGGTAGTTTCTCTGCATTTGCGCAAACCCATTCCAGCTTTGAAGTGACGACCTCAAACCACCTTTTTACAATGAAGACATCAAAAAGGACTATATCCCACATTTCTCTCTTTTCGCGCTCGTTCTTGTCCAACGTCAAGCATGTTCTGGTTTATATCCACGATAGTCACTTTCCCTCCAGTACCAAGACGTCTTTGTAAGCGAAAAGCGATGTCGCCCGTACCTCCAGCGACATCGACGATCTAAATATTGCGAAAAATCTTCAACACCCAAGCGTGAAAGGAGAAATCCGAAGCCACATTAGCCACTTAAAAAATAGGATCAAAATTTGTCAAGCCTGTTCTTGAAGTAGTGAAGTATGAGTCTTTTCACAGGCACCGATCAAACTGCATTCTACACCTGGCAACCTTTTGAGTCACTATGTAGAATGGTCACTATATAGCCGCAGATGCTACCCAATAACAAGAGCAACCCATGACAGGACGGTGTCATGCAAGGCTTTGGTGTTCGTTATCTCTAAGGGAACAACCATAGGTTGTCGGTGTTGTCGGTGTTGTCGGGGTTGTCGGGTTTGCCGAGGTTGCCGGTCGTTGAAGGACCTCATGATAGCCTCCACGTTCCGCGCGCTCTCTAAACTGTATCTGACCCCGACAACTCCGACAACATCGACAACACCGACATCATCGACAACACCGACAACATGGACAATCTATGGCCGTTCCCTATGTCATTGGCGGTCCAAGGGGAGAGGACGGCAGACAATTTCAAAAACATCGCGACTAATTCTCGGGCGCCGACCCCCCCCCCCCCGTCCTCCCTCAAGAATAGGTCGCGAAACTTTTGAAAATTTCCTACATAAGCTGTAAAATGTGCAAGTGACTTGTTTATTCTTTAGATAATAATATAATTTCTATAATTTTTGAAAAATTCAAAACAGCCTTGTAAAAAATTTTTTCCACGCCCCCTATTCCAAAATTTTAGAGGTTATGGGCCCGCTAAATCTTGGAAAGAACCCCGAAAATTTTTTCGGAGTGCCCCCGACGGAGATCTTGGGACCGGCACTGCTCCCACAATCTGATGCCGCGCAGCAAACATTGCCTTCTATCATCTTCTCCCACAGAAAAATGACAGCAATGAACGAGGGAGTGCGAATTAGATAGATATGTACGTTTGAAAAACTAACTGTATCCTGTTCACTAACCTTCACTTTAAAAACCTGGGAATATAACTTAATACTATCAAAAAGAGTGTAATCGATGCTGAGAAACAAAGAAGGATTTTGAGATGTTCTAATTGTAGACAAGAACGTTACGAACACCTTTGTAGTGGGTCCTATCGGCAAACCACTGACGTAGTAGTCCTTCCATAGCCGATGAATCCCGAGACTCATGGCGTCATTCATCATGTCATACTTATTGGCAACATTAGCAAACACGTGATGGACTTGAAATAGAATTTTTTCAGTCACAGCACATTGCAATCAATACTTGATAACAAAAAGATGAGCGTTGCAAAAATAAGCGAAAACCAGTTTGTTCAAATAAGATGTTAAACATACCACGCTTTTCTTTTTCAGCTTCTTCAACCTGTTCGTTTCCAAAATGTGTGGTTGCTGGTCGAAATTGAGCGGCTCGAATATTACAGCGTCCAGGAGCAAGTGGTCGCAAGTAGTTTCGCGAAACAGTGGCCAACAATGACACCGACTTCATGGTTTGACTTAAAAAATCGATATAAAAGCAATTTACTAGCATTTAAAAGCGAAAACTTAGAATGGCAATGAAAACCTTCAAAAGCGCATTTTGATAAAACGCCGCACGATGGCAAGGCGCGGACATCTCGTCCACACGCCGCATGCTTGCCGCTGTTTTCGATTTTCAGCCGGTAATTGCGAATTCCTGTTAACAGCAGCATTAGAAGTTTATAGTCGTAAGGTGTCTAGTAGTCGAAGTAAAGTAGCGACAGAACTCTGACTGTCCATCGAGCTCTTAGTAAACATTAAACAGCACTTCTCGCGCAGCAAAGACCGAGAAAAACACCTGAGTTGAACTTTGCGGCAACCACTCTCTTTTGAACTCAGAGTATCACATTGTAAGAAATAAACCAGATTGCAAAGGTCATACTTGATAAGATGCGGAAAACTACAAGAGTTTCTTCCAAGCACTTGTATTCCTGCGTTCGTGTAACTCTGAGGGACCCGTCATACCTCGCCGAAAAAAGCCCAAAAGTGCCCAAAAAAGCCCGAGAAAGCCCAAAAAAGTCCGAAAGCCCGAAAAAGCCTAGAAAAGCTCGAAAAAGTCCAAAAGCGCCAGAAAGAGCCGGAACGCCCCTCGCAAGTTTTGGCTCTAAGGCATCTATGTTGATTGCAGCCGGGTCCCTTTGGTCCATTTTCTCGTCTGTACATTAAAATAATATCAAAATCCTATCAAAAGTTCGTTTCTGCGTTCCGGCTCTTTCTGGCGCTTTCGGGCTTTTTCGGGTTTTTCTAGGTTTTTTTCGGTTTTTTTAGGCGCTTTTGGACATTTTTGGGCGCTTTTGGGCTTTTCTCGGCGAAGTATGACGGGTCCTGAGGATGGTTGCGCATGAGCCGCGTGAATTTAGTGTGGCGTCCACTCCGCGATTGCTTCGTACCGTGTCGGCAGCCGCCACTAGCAGCCCTTAGTAGCCCGTAGCAGACCGCAGTAGCCGACAGTAGCCCGTAACCGCCGCTGGCCACTTTTGTCATAGAAGGGCAAAATCATCAAATTCTTACTATTCTAACAAGGAAAGGGCTGCAAGAAGCTCTTCGGCTTTGAACATTTGTGATTGTATTCCATAAGTGTTGATATATCATTGAAATCCATTGTTGTAACATCAAAATCCCAACAGATTTACATATTGTAGATTAGCTGATTGTAGAAATAGCGACTACTAGATGGCAAACCCGGCTCTGCCCGGGGCCAAACTTTGCACACATACACTTCGGGGCAGGGAGCGTGTCATAGTCCACTTTTCGTTATCGATCGATGTCGATTTCACCGATTTTTTGCAAATTTTGAGCTACGGGGGTGATCAGCATGTTCGATTACCCCCCTGTGCAAAATCCCAGCCCCCTAGCTCAAATTTTGCAAAAAATCGATAAAATCGATATCGATCGATAACGAAAAGTAGCCTATGACACGCTCCCTGCCCCGAAGTATATGTGTGCCAAGTTTGGTCCCGATCGGTTCAAAAATAAAAATTTCTATTCCGCACATACGTACAGACAGACAGACAGACATACAGACAGACAGACACACATTCAGCTTTATATATAAGATTTGCGGTGAATAGCTTGTTTCAGCTGCGTAGCAATGAATTTTTCTCGTCTACTGTCACGCAATAGACTTTTTACAGAACTGCAAAGCAAAACACCAACGACAGGACCCGAACGTTCGACCATTTGCTTCACAGTCCGCTATCTTGCCACTGCGCTACCCCCAGGGCGCTGCACTACTTTAGCGCCTCTCTCATTAGTGAGTGCGCCGGCTGCGCCGGAGGAAAAGTGACGTTCACCGTTCATCGTTCACCGTACGTCACGGTGACGTCACAAGCAGGCGAATGGGACCCTCCCCGGGACGCGCAAATCTCTGCTCCGGAGGTGCGCCAGTTTTGGGAGAGCTCCGGAGCAGCAAAATGCGTGAAATGGCAGGGTTCCGGAGCGCTCCAGAGCGCGAAGTGGCAGACTCTCTCCATTTGCCCGCCGGAGGTATCCCTTCGACTGTCTGAGCTAGTATACAGCTCATTCAAAAAGGCCACTTCGACCAGTCATCCTTCCCTTGTATGTGCAAACGCCTACCGCAGCTACTCAGACAATCGCTGGGGGCAGGCGGGCACCGGAAAAATAGATTGCTGATTTCTCGCACCCCGCTCGCGGATTTTTTGCAAAGCAATCAGGACTTTTCGGAAGACCGCTTGCTGAGTCAGCGGATTTTTGAGAGACCGCCTGTTGAATTTTTTTCGCTCTTATCTTTTGCAGATATATTGCTGAACCTCTGAGAAATCGAGAACTCAGCAAGCGGTCTTCCGAAAAGTCCTGATTGCTTTCCAAAAAATCCGCGAGCGGGGTGCGAGAAATCAGCAATCTATTTTTCCGGTGCCCGCCTGCCCCCGGCGATTGTCTGAGTACTCAGATAATCGCCCGGGGCAAGCGGCCATGCGAATTTTGAGCGAGCGGGCACCGGAAAAATAGTTCGCTGATTTTTTGTGGCCCGCTTGCAGAAATTTGGAATAATTTTGGCCAATTTTTAGACGAACGCTCGAAGATCTATCGCGCTTTTTCTATATACTCAGATAATCGCCGGGGGCAGGCGGCCATGCGATTTATGGGCGGGCGGGCACCGGAAAAATAGTTCGCTGATTTATTGCGATCCGCTTGCAGGTATTTGGAAGAATTTTAGCGAAATTTTAGACGAATGCTTGGAGAACAATCGCGGTTTCTTTATAGATTAGTTGCGGCGCAGTGGCCGCATTCTCGCGGACTTTCCGCGAGAATATGCAAAAATTTTGGGGGCCGCACGGTCCTTTGTGGAGGACCGCGCAGCCCCCAGGTACCATCCGCTGAGAGAAAGTACCTCAAACTTGAGTAATTAAACCATCGATGACACCTCTGCCATGTGGAGTCTCATCTTTGCTCGGCGTACGCCCGAAACTGCTTAAAAACCGTCCAAGCGCCAGCTGAAAATTTGACAAGCGCCCGCTGAAAGAGATTATTTGACGAGCGCCTGCAGAAAATTCGGTGTTGCTGCCCGCTGGCAGAATATTAGACAGCAAAGGAAGTACCGCTCGCTGAAGGTTTGGCCACGCCCCAAAATTCTGCTGACCGCTTGCAGAAAAGCGCGAGTTTGCGGACCGCCTGCCCCCGGCGATTATCTGAGTATAAGTTGCGGCACAGTGGCCGCATTCTCGCGGACATTCCGCGAGAACATGCAAAATTATTGGGAGCCGCACGGTCCTTTTTGAAGGACCGCACAGCCCCCAGGTACTTTCCGCTGAGAGAAAGTACCCCAAACTTGAGTAATTAAACCATCGATGACTCCTCTGCCGCGTAGAGTCTCACCTTTGCTCGGCGTACACCCGAAACTGCTTAAAAACCGTCCGAGCGCCAGCTGAAAATTTGACCAGCGCTCGCTGAAAGAGATTATTTGACGAGCGCCTGCAGAAAATTCTGTGTTGCTGCCCGCTGGCAGAACATTAGCCAGTAAAGGAAGTACCGCCCGCTGAAGGTTTGGCCACGCCCCAAAATTCTGCTGAGCGCCTGCGGAAAAACGCGAGTTTGCGGACCGCCTGCCCCCGGCGATTGTCTGAGAAGGAAACCGTGATTGTTCTCCAAGCATTACGCTATCCATCTTCCCCGCTTTTTCCTTCCTGCTGTCGCAATTCGATCTCCTATATCATACTTGTGTCCATTGTTGTTAAAATCATGTTGCCGTATATTGGTTACTACTCAGATAATCGCCGGGGGTAGGCGGCCATGCGAATTTTGAGCAAGCGCGCACCGGAAAAATAGTTTGCTGATTTCTTGCGGTCCGCTTGCAGAAATTTGGAATAATTTTAGCGAAATTTTAGACGAATGCTTGGAGAACAATCACGGTTTCCTTATAGATTAGCTGCGGCGCAGTGGCCGCATTCTCGCGGACTTTTCGCGAGAATATGCAGAATTTTCGGGGGCCGCACGGTCCTTTGTGGAGGACCGCGCAGCCCCCAGGTACTTTCCGCTGAGAGAAAGTACCTCAAACTTGAGTAATTAAACAATCACTGACACCTCTGCCACACAGAGTCTTACCTGTGTTCGACGTACGCCCGAAAATGCGTAAAAAGAGTCCGAGCGCTTGCTGAAAGTTTGGCCAGCGCTCGCTGAAAGAATTTATTTGCCGAGTGCTTGCAAAAAATGCTGTATTGCTGCCCGCTGGCAGAATATGTGACCGCAGAGGAAGTGCCGCCCGCTGAAGGTTTGGCCACGCCCCAAAATTCTGCTGACCGCCTGCAGAAAAGCGCGAGTTTGCGGACCGCCTCTCAGACAATCGCCGGGGGCAGGCGGGCACCGGAAAATAGATTGCTGATTTCTCGCACCCCGCTCGCGGATTTTTTGGAAAGCAATCAGGACTTTTCGGGAGACCGCTTGCTGAGTCGGCGGCTTTTTGAGAGACCGCCTGTTGAATTTTTTTCCGCTCTTATCTTTTGCAAATATATTGCTGAATCTCTGAGGAATCGAGAACTCAGCAAGCGGTCTTCCGAAAAGTCCTGATTGCTTTCCAAAAAATCCGCGAGCGGGGTGCGAGAAATCAGCAATATATTTTTCCGGTGCCCGCCTGCCCCCGGCGATTGTCTGAGCTGGCCCCGGTGATTATCTGAGTAGCTGGCTCACCCGGCTCCGCCCGGCCCTGTCAAAACACTTTGATAAAACTCCCATCCTTATCCCTGCACAGCCTTTCCCTGTGTTCACTTCTACCAACCAACTCCCTATCTCCGCTGTGTTAGTTATCAGCATGCCCATTTATTCCTGTGCGAATTCTCAGGCCCGTAGCTCAAAATTTACAAAAAATCGATGAAATCAATAAAATGGGCAATGGGATTCCAAAAACTAATAATGTATTTGTAATCAGCATGCTTGATTGCCCCCCCCCCTTGTGCCAGCTCCCTGCCCCGAAGCTCAAACTTTGCAAAATATCGATAAAATCGGTAAGTAGCGGATGCTTCCAAGAACTAATATTGTATTCGTAATCAGCATGCTCGATTACCACCGTGTGCAAACTCCCAGCCCCTCAGATGAACTCTGCAAAAAATTCGATAAAATCGATATTGAACGATGACGAAAAGTAGCCTATGACACCCGCCCCGCCCCGAAGTGTATGTGTGCCAAGTTTGGTCCGGATCGGTTCAGAAATGGAATTTTCTATTCGGAACATACGTACTATACTTGGGACCGAATCGAATGATTATTCGATCATTCGAATAAATCATTCGAATGCGAATGATTCGAAAAGTCGAATATTCGAAAATCTGAGATTTCGAATAAAATTCGAAAGTCGAATATTCGAAATTTTCAGTTTAATATATTCGATATTCGAATATTCGAAAATATTAACTTTCGAATATTATTCGAAAGTCGAATATTCGAAAATCTCAACTTTCGAATTTTATTCGAAAGTCGAATATTCGACGGTCATCAATTCGATTATTCGATGTTCATCGAATATTCGAATAATCGATGAGCATCGAATATTCGAAAATTCGATATCCATAGCATATACGGAGTGTTTCAAAGGTGTCTACGCACTTTTTGATCGCTGATAGCTTTTTCAATGACTTTTGCCAATCGGGGTGCCATTCCGTAGAGCCCGGCTTACATCTACAAGAAAAACTTGGAACTCTCTTAGTCCTCTTAGCTGTCATTGCGGTATTAAGGTAAGAACCTGCAGCACTAGAGCCAATGTGGAATCAGCCGCTTAAAAGAACTTCCTAAAAAATCTAGAAAGTGTTTAGCTTTTTTTACACCTTTTACAGCAATTTTTTACATAAGCTGGTTTCACTACACAATTTTTCACAAATTTTTCGAGCTTTTTTGATGTGCAGTCACAGTTTGAGAAACACTGAAATATTTGTTACGCCGTATCTGGCATAACTTACAAAGCATTACGGTGCAAATTTTGTATTCTCAGTAATTTTGAATAGCCTAAATGCGCTTTTGGTTTTTTGGGTTCCTTTCGTAAACAAAATACGGCCCCCGTAGTCCCGTAGTCCCAGAATCCTCTTCAATCTATCCAAGGTAATCTTACAGCAGTGAAGTGCGATGGTGTATTGCTTCATGCTTATCTAAGTTGAAGCAGAACTACAGAAAGCAACTAAGTTCGGCAAAAGATGTGGGAAGAAATAACGATCAAATATTGTCTATATACTTTTGAGGCGTCCCGTTATCAATCCATAACTCTCAATGAAATTATAAATTCTCTGAAGTTCCAAAAATCTCTTCACAACCGTCACAGGAGTACGGTTTTAGGTTTTTAACTCTCTTCACGCCACCATTAAAACGTTTTTTCATCGCAAATTGTAACATAAAAAAGTGTCTATTTTTGATACTTACATGAAACAACTTATTCTTAGATGTTTTGGCCTCTCCATAGGCAATCTCACTAACATAAACTATTTGAATAGTGTTCAAAAATCGAATGATATTCGAAAATTGAATAACATTCGAGGACCGAGTAATATTCGAAACTCGAATAACGAATGATATTCGATATTCGAATATTATTCGATCAAAGACTTCCAATTTCGAATAATATTCGATAGTCGAATATTCGAAATTCTCGTCGAATAATATGCGATAGTCGAACATTCGAAAATCTCAATTTTCGAATATATTCGATATTCGAATGTTCGAAATTTTCAATTTCCTAATATATTCGATGTTCGAATATTCGAAAAAAATTTCGAATTTCCCCAAGTATAATACGTACACAGCCATACAGGGTGGTCCACATGAAACTTTGCTAGAACTCAATGAAATTGAAAGCTTTTGTTTTCATCTGACAGTTAAGAAATTTTGGCATAGGACATTGTAGATTACTTTCGGGATATCCACCTTTGGCTTATGAAAAAATTTATTCTGCTCGAAGAAAATTTCAAAATGCGCGCATTGGTTTTTGACAAAACTTCGTCTCAGAATCTCCTTTTAGTAAATCCATTGGAATGGATCTGAAAAGCGGGCCTTTTGCTCACAGATAGGGCAGGAAGAGAATTCGTGGGTTCGAGAATGTTCGAGTGCCGAAATTGATGCATTGCTTCAGTAGTTATAGGTTCTGCAATGATGCACATCACATCTTCAAACAAAAGTACGACTTAGTCGAGAGGTCAGAAAGATCTCTTTCGCGCCACAAGATGAACGAAGTCGCTTGTGACAGTCACATGGAGACGCTTCCATAAAATCACGAGTGATTAAAGAGGAAAACCTTTGTACCTTTGCAGAGAGAGCCCCTCTACACGTGCAAGGAACTTGTACGGATCTCAAAGACTACCGCTAGAATAGAATCTTGAGGTGGGCTTGAATGTAATTCATCTGCTGCAAGTGGTGGCGAGCAGAGGGACGCTCGATGCAGTGAATGGCAATAAAAATGTTTTTCATTGCGCCCCCCGCACCAGTTTGCAATGAAAGACGCTTACTTACCAGAAAATGGTCCGAAGTCGAAGTGGCCAATCCACACAAGCTGCATACCATTCGATGCAACATAAAATGCTGATTTCGAATTTGCCTTCCATATTTGCAGAGCGCCTTTGTAGGCGAGGTTATGAGCAGCTTCAATGCGAAATAACCGTATACAAAAACTGCGAAATTAGACACAGTTGCTCTTTCAGCTCACCTCTAGGTACGGGTCATATGAACTGATCTAGTTGCATGTTTTGGTCCAACGCTGAGCCGAGAATGGCTTTGTACGGCCAAGTTTGCACTTTACACGCACAATTTCTTAGCAATAATGGCCTTCAAGCTTATAATTTCGTCCACAAAAACGCTCTGCGGATAAGGAAGACAGATTTAGAGTCAGCGTTTTATTTTGCATCTAATGGTATGCAACTTGTATGCATTGGCTACTTTGACTTCTGACCATTCCCTTGTTAGACAGGCCTTTCGAAAAAAGGCATATTATGTTTGTAAGCAGATTGAAATGCTGATTTCGAGTATGGCCCCGGGCAGACTTCACGCGATTTGATCGTCGCGACTGAATCGCGACGAGACAACTGTTACAACATCATTCCATGCCGATCAACTTGCATTCGGTTGTGATACTTTTCCAGCCCGATATTTTTGAATGTGAAATGAAAATGAATGGAAATCTTGGCGATTAGATCGCGCCGATTAAGTCGCGTGAAGTCTGACCGGGGCCTATGCTGTTCCTAGCTGCGGCTATTGAGCTAATGATTATTCTGGAGCGAGTTAATGAATTGTTTGTGTGCGAAATTTGCATGCTCATCGGCTTACTGGCCACGGTACCTCATCTCAGGGCTAATAAATTGCGTTAATTTCTCGTTTGACAAAACACCGTTCTGATGTTGTTTCAGCACTTTCGGGCAAACTTCTTTCTACATGCGATCTTTCCATGTTGAGTATAAGCCATTTAGC
This sequence comes from Cylicocyclus nassatus, assembly GCA_958299035.1. NCBI lineage: Eukaryota > Metazoa > Nematoda > Chromadorea > Rhabditida > Strongylidae > Cylicocyclus > Cylicocyclus nassatus. Next base: position 66,265,431 of record CATQJL010000223.1, on the reverse strand, counting down.
AAATAAAGGTCGTGATTGCTCAGAATAATGCTCCGCAGTTGGAATAGCACAATTGTTATCAGCGTACTAAATTAATTTGAGTTGCATATGCCTTTTTTGGAAATATAACAGCAAATAGGTTGGCTTTCCTTGTCAGTAATGACAGCCTTTAGGAGAGCGTAGATTATATAGAAGCGTAGATTTCCGAAGCAAGCGAAAGAGTGTTAAAAGACGCAAAAGGGGATTGTGAAAGTACACCATATGTCAAAAGTGTTGACCGAAAATGCGATCTCAGCATCTTTCCCCTTCCGCTCACACAGTTTTGTCTCCACTTACCGAAGAATATGACAGTAACCTGCAGGCTATAGCACAGGCTCTTCAAGCTGCGCTGATACGTGCCGAAATTTTGAAAAGTGTAAGAAGAGTTTGGGAACTGCCGTTTTGTAGGCATTTGTTACTCAGTGAGATTCACCCAGTTATTCGCTCAGGTGAAGGCGCACCATCTATAGTGTGGACCCCGGCCAGGTTCTCATATGTACCTCCGCGCCGCGCACGCAACGCGCGTCGGGCTGCCTTCTAGGCGCCCTCATGTTTTCGTGTCCTTTCGAATTTCTAAGCTTTTTTCTTCTTTCTTCTCCGTTCTTTGTGCTTCTACTCTGTATTTCAGGCAAGAAATGGCAGATAACCGCTGCAACACGCCGTCTTCCCTGTTATCCAACATGTCTGAGGAGCTAAACCAGGCAAGACTCGGTCTGCCGGTTGCTGCAGCGGGACCCTTGTCTTGAATGTTCCTTCTAGGTTAGCCCAAGTCCTGCCCGAGGACTCGCCGGGCCGCATACGTTGTCTAAACAACTTGAACTCGTGTTTAGCAAATTTATCGTGTATCTGTACCGTCACATTTGTGATCTTTTCTTCTACAATTATTTGAAATATGGAGACAAAAAACAAGAGGTGCTTGTTCAGACAATGTATGCGAGTACGGTCTCGAATTCCTATTCCTATGAAGGACACTCCGTGTTTCACCAACCAGCCACACGTAATCAAACATTTTGAATCCAGATGGGGTCATATAAGGAGTTCTTTTCGCTTATCTCACTTGATTGCAAGACCTCGGCGAGTCATTGGGGAGGACTTGGGCTAACCTAGAAGGAAAATTCAAGAGAGAAGTTGGCTGCAGCAACCGGCAGACCGAGTCTTACCTGGTTCAGCTCCCTCAAACATGCTGGATAACAGATAATAGGGCATGTTGCAGCGATTATCTGTCATTTCCTGCCTGAAATACACAGTACAAGCACGAAGAACGGAGAAAGAAGAAGAAAGAAGCTTAGAAATTCGAAAGGACACGAAAACATGAGGGCGCCTAGAAGGCAGCCCGACGCGCGTTGCGTTCGCGGCGCGGAGGTACATATGAGAACCTGGCCGGGGTCCACACTATAACGCCCAAGCGCACCACTGTAACACTTGATAAGCAAGGTAATGAAAGGGCTAAAGTGATAGCTAAAGCCAACTGAACGCTCCCAACATCTGTCAAAAAATAATGATTGGTCCAGTTGTTTGCTTGGACTTAGACAAAGACGCGGCTGTTGTATGAATCACCAATGCAACAAGTTGCTGCAAATTTTTATTAGAGAATGCACTCATATTTCAAATTAGATATGATGCGGATCGGAACGACTAATTAGTTGGATTTTCTTTGATGACTCTGAAAATAGAGTTTGATATTATATGATTCTAGATTCTCTAAGGATTGATTGGAGGATAAATCTGGCTCACTATTGCTGCTTCATGAAGGGACCTCAGTAGTATGGTATCCAAGTCCAGATGATAACTGGAATCAAATACATCATGTATGACCTAGCCCCAGCACTGCCGTAGGCAGAGACGACTACGGTGCTTTATCATAAGGCTAGCGAAACTTCTATCTGACAGCCATGTTTAGCCCTATGAATGGACTTAGCCAAAACTGTTCCTCTCTATAAGATGTTTGCTATATAATCAAGCTTAGCCCAGTGTGCGTCTGGACTCCTCAAGCAGAAAGCGAAATTAATGATATTAGACTCAGCTGTCCTATATTCGTCTTCCAACCTATTCCTCCAATGCGAAGAATGCAAACAAATTACTAGATCGATAAAATATAGCAAGAATTTTCAAGCTAATGTTAATTATGACATCTGCTTCACTCCTACACGCATGCAGGATTTGATACCTCGGTCTATTATTTGATGCCGTCATCCCCATGTACCTTAGATTGACACACATTAATTATCATTTCTAGAGCTTTTGCGATATCAGTACCCAAAGCTCATTGCTCTGCACTTACTTGATTGTTCCGTTGCTGTTGTTGGAGCGGCTGTTGTGGCTAAATGGGAAGCGTAAACATTTGTGCAATATGAAGTTTTCGAGCAGTATGAAAAAACTCTTACTGGAAGGTTCTTTCTGGCAAAGAGGGCCAACGGCGTCATTAGCTGTTTCACAAACAGCGCCTTTGATGACTTTGTTACATGGACTATTCTTAGTACATCCTTTCTTGCCCGTCGAGTCTGCCGAATACAGTGGCTCATTCAGCTGCGGTCTAGAAAAGTTTGTGTGGATGAAGACAAATAGGTGCGTTAGTTATTATAGATAATAGATTTTATCAACAGAATAACTAAGGAAGTCTAATGTAAGGTTTAGAAAATTAGATATCTGCTTAATGCAACGCTCAACGCCTTTAACAGAAGTGACTGGGAACTGCGCATACAGATAAAAACATTAGTGTTAGCCAGATCATGAATTACACAAATCCCTTCCGCTGCTAGTTAAACGTGGTTACTTGCCTTTGAGCAAGCGCTAGGTAGGGCTACGTTTGTCAGCTTACTTGTTCTCGTATACACAAGCGATAGCAACTTTGCCGTTGGTCTCACAGAATTGGTAGGAGCACCCGAACTTCATCGTCTTGTTGTAGATCATCTGGAAGTTAAGCTTGTCTCACAGATCAAAATGTCCTTGCTTTCCGTTTGATTCAGTAGTAAAATGATTATAGAGACGTACATTAGCAAAAGGTTCTATAGACGTATCTGTGTACATGACGTCCGAGCTTAAAGGACTTTCGACAGTGTCACTCCAATCTTCGACGGCCCACTTAAGCATCTCAGCAACCTTTTTGTTACCAGGCTTACTTTCTGCTCTGTATCTGAAAAGTACCAAGTGATTCGTAAAACCTTGATGTTTTTCTTGACCAATAATCATAAGTGGACCAAAGCATGCTTACGTTATAAAGTTTTCTCCTCTTCCTATCACGCTCATATAGATCGATGAGTGTTTGCAATCTTTTCCAATGATTGACTGTGCAAATCCTTCATTAGTACAATCATACTCCTGTAAACTCTTATAAAGTCAATAAAATTTCAGAAGAGCCTGTTGGCGAAGGTTCCAGAACTACTTCGAATAAGACTGCTCTCAAAAATAGAAGGAAAGTGGAAGGTTTGTCACTTATCTGGTCCCAATTTCACTAGTAATCATGAATGTTAACAGACTTAACTCACCAGTTTGAAAAGGCTCTTTGTTCCTGGCAGGTCTCCGTAAACCTCCTTATCCAAGGCACGTGTAGCGACTTTTGCTCGGAGGTCATTATGAGCCGTCGTAGCTGCTTCAATTAGTGCAGCGGGAAGTTTGCATGTGGCTAGAATGAAAAAAAAGTTGAGCCCCATATTTTCACGAAAGATTTATGTATGGATACTTCTTAAGTCAGTACTCACCTGCTATCGCTCCTTGGACTGCAATTGAACAGAGCTAAAAAAAACATTTTTCACAAGGGCGTTTTCACTTAATTTGTAAGAAAATTACCAGTAGTGCACGAAGCATTGCAAACCGCTTTGCTGTGTTTATAGGCTTCTGCAATTAGATATAGAAGGGTAGAATATAATATAAGAAATACATGTCTTTCTCAAATTCTAGAATTTTGTAAAGTAGATTTCTTGCAAAGCAAGATTGAGGATTTCCTAGGAGGCCGACACTTTTCCTCTGCTCTTATCGTAGGAGAGAAAAGAAGAGGAATTGGTGTTAGTATGCAATGACCCATTTATATACACCGACAAACAATACAAGATCCTTACTCACCGCTTCAAAAATTTTCACAGTTCTTTGTTCAGTGAAAACAAAACGAAGAATTGCGAATCTTTGAGAATATTCCAGGTCATTTGCATCTGTAAAACAGTTGTGTTTTGGTAGTAATCACTGTAGTGAATTAGAGATGGGGAAATTCCCTTTTGCATCATTTATAGTGAAATACATTTCGCTGTAGATTGATCTGGTTTGGAGGCAGCAAATGGTTTTCATTGTAAATGAAAATTGCTAGTGCGGGTGATACTGATGAAAAAAGGTGAAGGTTTTAGGACAGTTTGTGGATGCTAAAAAGCTTTATGATAAAACTAGTTGACTTACCCGGTTCCGCCCGGCCCTGTCATTATTATATTCGTAATCAGCATGCTCGATTACCTCCCTGTGCCAACTCCCAGCCCCGTAGGTGAACTCAGCAAAAAAATCGATAAAAATCGATAAAATCGATATCGATCGATGACGAAAAGTAGCCTATGACACCCGCCGGGGCCCGAAGTGTATGTGTGCCAAGTTTGGTCCGGATCGGTTCAGAAATGGAATTTTCTATTCGGAACATACGTACACACATACAGACATACAGACATACAGACAAACTGACATTCAGCTTTATATATAAGACTAGCGGCCCTACGGGCCGCTGTAAGTGGGTCGGGGCAGATACATTAGTATTTGCTTAATTGGGACTGCATCTAACTATAAACGGTGTTCAAATCGCCTCTCTAGGAAGCTAAATAAATAAAAAATCAAGCTTCGCGGGTAGACACAAAAATATCTAATCTTTTCTCCCAAATGCCACCACCAGAATTTAGTTATTTGATTCAGCTTGCTTTTTCTGTTGCTTGGCTAAATCAACATAATCGCTCCCCTAGAAAACTGACCAATGCAAACGCATGCTGGGTCTTCACTTCGGGAGCAAGGGCAAAATAAAGGACTCCAAAGATGATTGGCCGTTGAAAAGCGAACAGTAGGGGAAAAGCTGACAGCGGGTCCCAGGGTTTGAAAGCAAAAGTTGAGGTGGTTGAAGGCCGTGGGCAATGTGGCATAAATTTCGTGGAAATCGAGCTTTTCAGTGATTTGTATGAAGATTGTGGGGGAAAACAAAACTTTTCGTTCTAAAAACTGGCCAGCCATAGAGAGAGCCCTCCGGAGCTCAACCAGCGAGACCACAGCTTCCATGTTGGGTCTTCATTCCGGGAGCAAAGGCATTTTCTGTGGACAGATTTCTGTCGAAATCGATTTTTTTACCGTTTTTCGTGGAAATTGTGGGGGAAAACAAAACTTTTTCGTTCTAAAAACTGTCCAGCCACAGCCCTCCGGAGCTCAACCAGCGAGACCACAGTTTCCATGTTGGGTCTTCATTCCGGGAGCAAAGGCATTTTCTGTGGACAGATTTCTGTCGAAATCGATTTTTTTACCGTTTTTCGTGGAAATTGTGGGGGAAAACAAAACTTTTTCGTTCTAAAAACTGTCCAGCCACAGCCCTCCGGAGCTCAACCAGCGAGACCACAGCTTCCAGGCTGGGTCTTCATTCCGGGAGCAAAGGCATTTTCTGTGGCCAAATTTCTGTCGAAATCGATTTTTTTACCGTTTCTCGTGGAAATTGTGGGGGAAAACAAAATTTTTCGTTCTAAAAACTGGCCAGCCACAGCCCTCCGGAGCTCAACCAGCGAGACCACAGCTTCCATGCTGGGTCTTCATTCCGGGAGCAAAGGCATTTTCTGTAGTCGAGGTTTTTACCGTTTTTCGTGGAAATTGTGTGGGAAAACAAAATTTTTCGTTCTAAAAACTGGCCAGCAATAGAGAGAGCCCTCCGGAGCTCAACCAGCGAGACCACAGCTTCCATGCTGGGTCTTCATTCCGGGAGCAAAGGCATTTTCTGTGGCCAAATTTCTGTCGAAATCGATTTTTTTACCGTTTCTCGTGGAAATTGTGGGGGAAAACAAAATTTTTCGTTCTAAAAACTGGCCAGCCATACAGGGAACCCTCCGGAGCTCAACCAGCGAGACCACAGCTTCCATGCTGGGTCTTCATTCCGGGAGCAAAGGCATTTTCTGTGGCCAAATTTCTGTCGAAATCGATTTTTTTACCGTTTTTCGTGGAAGTTGTAGGGGAAAACAAAACTTTTTCGTTTTAAAAACTGGCCAGCCATAGAGAGAGCCCTCCGGATCTCAACCAACGAGACCACAGCTTCCATGCTGGGTCTTCATTCCGGGAGCAAAGGCATTTTCTGTAGACAGATTTCTGTCGAACTCGAGGTTTTTACCGTTTTTCGTGGAAATTGTGTGGGAAAACAAAATTTTTCGTTCTAAAAACTGGCCAGCCATACAGAGAACCCTCCGGAGCTCAACCAGCGAGACCACAGCTTCCATGCTGGGTCTTCATTCCGGGAGCAAAGGCATTTTCTGTGGCCAAATTTCTGTCGAAATCGATTTTTTTACCGTTTTTCGTGGAAGTTGTAGGGGAAAACAAAACTTTTTCGTTTTAAAAACTGGCCAGCCATAGAGAGAGCCCTCCGGATCTCAACCAGCGAGACCACAGCTTCCATGCTGGGTCTTCATTCCGGGAGCAAAGGCATTTTCTGTGGCCAAATTTCTGTCGAAATCGAGGTTTTTTACCGTTTTTCGTGGAAGTTGTTGGGGGAAACCAAAATTTTTCGTTCTAAAAACTGGCCAGCCATACAGAGAATCCTCCGGAGCTCAACCAGCGAGACCACAGCTTCCATGCTGGGTCTTCATTCCGGGAGCAAAGGCATTTTCTGTGGCCAAATTTCTGTCGAAATCGAGATTTTACCGTTTTTCGTGGAAATTGTGGGGGAAAACAAAACTTTTTCGTTTTAAAAACTGGCCAGCCATAGAGAGAGCCCTCCGGAGCTCAACCAGCGAGACCATAGCTTCCATGCTGGGTCTTCATTCCGGGAGCAAAGGCATTTCCTGTGGCCAAATTTCTGTCGAAATCGAGGTTTTTACCGTTTTTCGTGGAAATTGTGGGGGAAAACAAAACTTTTTCGTTCTAAAAACTGGCCAGCCACAGGGAGAGCCCTCCGGAGCTCAACCAGCGAGACCACAGCTTCCATGCTGGGTCTTCATTCCGGGAGCAGAGGCATTTTCTGTGGCCAAATTTCTGTCGAAATCGATTTTTTTACCGTTTTTCGTGGAAGTTGTGGGGGAAACCAAAATTTTTGAAGTTTTTCGTTCTAAAAACTGGCCAGCCATAGAGAGAGCCCTCCGGAGCTCAACCAGCGAGACCACAGCTTCCATGCTGAGTCTTCATTCCGGGAGCAAAGGCATTTTCTGTGGCCAAATTTCTGTCGAAATCGAGATTTTAGCGTTTTTCGTGGAAAATGTGGGGGAAAACAAAACTTTTTCGTTTTAAAAACTGGCCAGCCATAGAGAGAGCCCTCCGGAGCTCAACCAGCGAGACCACAGCTTCCATGCTGGGTCTTCATTCCGGGAGCAAAGGCATTTTCTGTGGCCAAATTTCTGTCGAAATCGAGGTTTTTACCGTTTTTCGTGGAAATTGTGGGGGAAAACAAAACTTTTTCGTTCTAAAAACTGGCCAACCACAGGGAGAGCCCTCCGGAGCTCAACCAGCGAGACCACAGCTTCCATGCTGGGTCTTCATTCCGGGAGCAAAGGCATTTTCTTTGGACAGATTTCTGTCGAAATCGAGGTTTTTACCGTTTTTCGTGGAAGTTGTTGGGGGAAACCAAAATTTTTCGTTCTAAAAATTGGCCAGCCATACAGAGAACCCTCCGGAGCTCAACCAGCGAGACCACAGCTTCCATGCTGGGTCTTCATTCCGGGAGCAAAGGCATTTTCTTTGGACAGATTTCTGTCGAAATCGAGGTTTTTACCGTTTTTCGTGGAAATTGTGGGGGAAAACAAAACTTTTTCGTTCTAAAAACTGGCCAGCCACAGGGAGAGCCCTCCGGAGCTCAACCAGCGAGACCACAGCTTCCATGCTGGGTCTTCATTCCGGGAGCAAAGGCATTTTCTGTGGCCAAATTTCTGTCGAAATTGAGGTTTTTACCGTTTTTCGTGGAAATTGTGGGGGAAAACAAAACTTTTTCGTTTTCTAAATACTGGCCAACCACAGGGAGAGCCCTCCGGAGCTCAACCAGCGAGACCACAGCTTCCATGCTGGGTCTTCATTCCGGGAGCAAAGGCATTTTCTGTGGCCAAATTTTTGTCGAAATCGAAGTTTTTACCGTTTTTCGTGGAAATTGTGGGGGAAAACAATATTTTTCAATCCAAAAACTGCTCAGCCACGAAAGCCTGCAAACAATGCAATTTTTTGCTGTTCAGTTGCTCTTCGGATAGTGAGTTTCATCAACATTTCACAGAGTTCTGATGACGATTCTATGGAGAGTTGCAATTCTCAGATTTCATATCAATTATGCAAAATGGCAAGGAGGTAGCAAGGAAATGTTTGGTGTGAACCTGGATTGTAGGTAAGGGCATGAAAAGAAGAGGAAACATGTATGTAAACAGTAGAGATTGCTACAGCTGTGAACGCTGTGATACCGAGCATACGGTATTTCATCACGATTCGTCATCGCATGCGAAGTCAAAACACGTGCAGTCATCGCATGCAGTGTAGGGTGCGATCAATAGTCACATGCCGAGACAACCCTCTCCTCTCTAACTTGTCTGCGGTTCGGAGTACACCGCGCCTCTAAAATTCTCATTGTCTGTAACCTCTGCGAGAGGGTGTGATGTCTCGCGCGCTCACACTGTCAACAACTCGCCCTCCGCAACGCTGAAGGGGGGTGGCGGGGGTAGGTGATCCATGTGTAGTTTTCGTCGTCTCGCCGGATGTTTCCAGTTTATATATAAGAAGGATCCTAATGGTGTTCATTTTCCCTGTCGCAATTGACCATATTTCACCTTTTTCACGGTTATTTTTTTTAAGTATAGTTCTGTTTCAACATATCCTTGGCCGGTGCTTATTTTGAATAACTCTGTAATATGTGAGTGTGGAATTGCACATTAACGGCAATAATAAGAAAGAAGCGTGGAAGATGGAAAGCGTGGGCGGGCGCATTCAAAATGGTAAGAATTTGGTGATTTTGCGCTTCTATGACAAAAGCGGCCAGCGGCGGCTGCCGGCGCGGTATGAAGGCACCCTGACTTGCGGCACACATGTTGCCACATGTTGGCATGATTTTTGAGAAAAAGTGCCAAAAATCAGTTTTTTAAGAAAATTGATTTTTTGATATCATTTCTCAAAAATCATAACTTTTCAAAGAACAGCTCGATCAGCACAAATTTTACTCAGCTAGAAAGAGGGTGTCAAAATCTAGGATACTGGCTGTTTTGAATTTTATGGTATAGTTTTGGAATTTTTAAGATCTCGCCTCATTCCGAACCTGGAGTCATTTCCTTTTATTTTATTTTATTTTTATTTTAGTTTACACTCACGGTGCACCAAAGAACAACGAAAAATAAAACTCTAACACGTCGAACAATAACATGATAACAGCTTGTCCATGGCTTCAGGGAGATAAACGATGGACGTATAAGCAATCCACTAACCTAAGGCCCTTTAAGATATAGCGAAATCTGTTTCAAATGTCTGATGAGTGTAAATATGGCTTGAGAAACAAAGAATGACTGGAGAGTATTGCATCCTCCAAAGTTATTCTGAAAACCCCTTTTTGAGTGCCAGCGAGCTTACGGGCGGAAACTAGCTGACAGATCCCAGATGAGTATTTTCCCAATTTTTCCTCGCAATCGGAGCTTAACACAGAGTAGGCAAGGATTCTGTCGCGGCTCCGCGACGCGAGCGCTCCTAGAAGTCGGAGGCCGGGAGCACTGGTTGCTGCCGCGCTATTTGGCGACGATTACGGTACTTTCCCACGCTCGCCGCAATCGCCGCCGGTCCTCTCCTCGCCTTGGCGCGTTGCCAGTCAAAAGGCTATATATAGCGGCGCCGCCTCACTTTGGTGCCTGTCTGCATTCCTGTTCGTTTCGTTTTCAATCGATAATTTTTTCTCATGTTTTCATTGTGCTCGTGCCTGGCAGTTAGCTCCCGCCTTTGATGTCTCTTTTGCGTTAGCGGTCGAGCGTATCGGAAGCTATATTGGATTGGAATTAGTCTGATTTGGGATTGTTTCGGACGAGCTACTTTTGGAACCTTTGGGATTTAAGATCTTGTGAATTTTGGAAGCGGAGAGGTGTCGCGCCTGGTATCAGGCGACGCGTGGCGGATCTGTATTGGTGAAGCCTCGGGAGCATTAGCATGTTTAGATGTTATGTAGACGCGCAACATCGATAGCACGGGATAGGGCACCCTGTACCGTGTTGGGAGATTTCTTTTTAGTAGTTAGTTTAGTAGGTTTTAGTTTTGTAGTGTCTTATTTTCCTTTGTTTCATAAGGATAAACTATTGGTAGTTTAACGTTGTGTTTTACGCGCTAGGGAAGGGTAGGCTAGGTTGCGTCGTATGTAATAAGCGGGCGAGCGCACTAGGTAACTCGGGTAAAGTCTAAATGCTTAGGGCTCACCGAGCCGCCACAGATTCAGTAGAAACCGCTGACCTACAGTTTCCAATAAAATCAAGACGAGGCAAGAACATTGTGACAGAGGAGTTACGATTTTCTGAAAATGGTGCGACAAAATTTTCGGTTCAACCTATTATAAGGATTGAAAACATTGTGTTCTGAATTCATTGTCGCTTGTTTCAAATGAACGCCACATTTCGTGGAGCGAAGTTCTGTGAGCGACCTTGGAAGCATTAAATGCAGCATGTCACCTTCTTTTCAATGGTTTTGAACTCGTTGCAGAATAGTAAATGTGCTCTCGGAAAATAACTAGTATCTGCGACCTATGATTTTTGAGTTATTCATATCTTACAATTTTTCCAGACTATCAACCTTCCGATGGGTTCCAAGTAAAGATTCGATACAGCAAACCTTAGAGGACGCAAATTTACAACAATTTTGTCTTTTTCGTAGCTCGTCATAGTTTTTCGGAAGGTCTTTTTTAATTGAAACCATCGAATTTCGGCGGGCCTACGTCAGCCACAATCGCATCAAACACTTATAATTTTTCGGGAGAGTTACGGATTCGAAATGTCAAATTTCGAGGTATTTTTAGTACAAGTGCGTTATTTCTGGGGTGCGTTCAAACATGTGTTATGACGGCTTTGACTACACGAATCGGAAACAAAAAAGCATCCGCGGAGAAAAGCTGCATCAAACAGCACCCGAGCTTTTTGTTGATCAAGTATGGAAATGGTAGCGCCAGTACAAAGTCTACTAGAAAAATATGACAAGTTATGTAAAGTAGAGAAAAATTGTTGCATCCTATGGGGTTTGCTCTATAAATGTGCTACCTGGACTCCTTCGAAAGGTTGATATAAAAGTTTAAAAAATTATTAAACTCGACTATCTCAAAAAGTATGGGTCGCAGATTTTGATCATTTTCCGAAAACTCATTGGTTGTGCAGCAATGATTTCACAACAGCTAGAAAGAGGACAAAATGCTGCACCGGATGCTCTCAAGGTCTCTCAGAAATCTTTGTTCCACGGTTGGCGTTCATTTGAAAAATCGACATTACTTTTGTAACGCCTAATACATCACCGCCATAAATTTTGAGACCAGCCTGTCTACCGCGGCGCACCTCACGAAGTTCTTTCAAGCTTGCAAAAATTATGGGGTTTTTGTGCACCGCGTCAAAACCATAGCGTAATGCACGAATACTGCGCATGATCTCTGAACAGTTTTTCCTTTAGATACACCTTATTTATAAACCAGTAACGGTCCAAATAGAGTCTGCTCCGATTGGGACCAGGTCGACCCGTCGAGGTAGATTTGCGCGCTCGCAGCGCTGGCGGTCTGCGCTGCACATGCGCGCTGTCGGAGAGAGCAAAAGGATTGAAGTGAGAGCAGAGAAACAGAACCGTGGGTGTGACCGCGAGACCTTAGCGACGAGGAATCCCGCCATGCCAGTTTTGGCCTGGTTGGGATTGGGGCAAACTGTAAATCAATCATTTTGGAATGGGGAGGGGAGGACAAAAAATAGTTTTTTGTGGAGGAGCTCGCGCTATTCGAACTGCTGCACATAACCACCACATTTCAAGAAAAGGAAGAGTTGTGGCAGTCACATTTTCGAAAAAGATTTTACAAGGCTAATCCATATCCATAGTGTAGTAACTCGCAGACTTAGGTGGCGCTGCTCCACACCATCTCCAACATGTAGTAGCTCTGCTGCAACCAAGTCGGTGCTGCTCAACACACGTTTCGCAACAATATGGTGCTGGTCAACACTATATGCAGTAATTGATGGCTACGCAGAACTATGTCGTGCTTCTCAACAGATTCACCAACAAGTGATGGCCCTGCAACAACAAATCAGTGCAGCTCAACACCATTCGCAACAATATGGCGCTGCACAGCACACTCAGCAGCAAATAATGTCTCTGCAACAGCAAATTGGTGCACCTCAGTGCAGCAAATAATGGCCAAATCCGCAACTATATATGTTAAAGGTAGCGTACACCCAAAATGCCTTCGATGTTTTTGTCATTCTAAGGCTTTTCCGTGCCTCTGATTACAGTTATGACATTAAGATCCTCCAAAAGTCCGAAAAACCCCGATTTCCGGGGACTTCAGAGGGCGGACGAGTTTCGAACCGCTCGTCCCCGTCGGCATGCCAGCAGCTGCAACAGCATGACAGCCTGCAGTTGCAACCGCAACTGCTGCGTATGCTTCGTGGTTCGTCGTCCGAAGGAGGCGGACTGCAAAAAGCAGCTACACTGTTGCAACTGGAGTTGCATTTGCAACAGCAGTTGCAACTGTAAGCAACTGCAACTGCAGCTTACACTGACGTAGATTTCGTCCGAAGGAGGTGGAGTGAAAGAAAAGGAGCGGAATGAAAGAAAAACCAAGCGGGTTTTCTCCGCTTAGAGGCAACATTGGGGAGCCGGACTAACGCAGTTGGTCTTTTTCTCGGCCTTAGATATACACGGTATAGAGAATTGGGTAACTTAGATTTTGAGTGTACGCTGCCTTTAAGCGGTTGCAAAAACCTATTTCGCTATTGGTCAAATTAGTGAGACCAGTAGCGAATAGATGAAGTGGACCAAGTGAATTAAGTGGACAACCGCTTCTCTACTAGGTTCACTGGTTTGACTAATAGCGAAGCAGATCAAGAGGATCAAGTGAAAGCATGACGCGCGCCTAATAAGTGAGGCCGAATTCGCAACAGTAATTGTTGCTGCTCCATCTCCAACGAGTGCTGGCTCGACAAAGTCGGTGCTGCTCAACACCATCCGCAACTATGGTGCAAATCCGCAACAGATGATACTGCTCCACACAACCTCGAACATGTGATAACTGTGCAACAACAAAGTTGGTGCTGCTCAACACCATCCGCAACTATGGTGCAAATCCGCAACAGATGATACTGCTCCACACAACCTCGAACATGTGATAACTGTGCAACAACAAAGTTGGTGCTGATATCATATGCTGTAGTGGCTTCAACCATGTGGCGCTGCTCAACTTCTTCTTCAAGCAATGGTTCTGCAACAACAAAGTCGGGGGTGCTTGATTCGCAACACTATGGTGCAAATTCGCAACACACGGTGCTGCTCGTCACCAATCCCAACAGTGATGGTTCTGCAACAAAAAATTTGGTGCTGCACAAGTACATAACAGTGAAGTGATGCTACTTAACACTAGGTACAAATTCGTGGAGAATCTGCTGCAATAAAGTCATGTCAACGCTATTTGTGACAAGTTTGACAGAACCGGCATAGTAAGACGGTGCTGCTCCACGCCATGTCCAACATGTGATAGCTCTCCAACAACAAAGTCGATGCTGCTCAACTTTTGCTAGCATAAAGTGGCGCTGCCCAACACCATATCCAGTATCCTTGGCGAATTGAGCAGCAATTACGTAATTTGGCGACACAGTGCAAGAACCTTTTTCTACAAGTGTGTGATATGATAAAAGATTGTTGATCCTAGCAATAAAATTGAGCAATATCTGCAAATCTTCATCAATATTGTTTGAAGCCGCTCCGTGTCCGCTAATGTATGAGGCTGCTGCATAAGTTCTGACCGATTTTGATTTTCGAATTCTGATCATAGCTTCTTTCAGAATCAACTTTCTTCCATAATTTCATTTCGACGTGCTGAACAATTCTTTGGCTATCAGAAAATACTATTACTTGCAAGAACCCCTCTAGAGAAGAAAGAACTCAAAGATGTTACAGAGTTCTTCTTCAGCCCTCTTTTTTGGCATGGCAATGCTCCTTTATGAGAACTGGCAGGTATATGAAGAGCTATGGGTAGATAGAGAAAATTTCGAAGTTTATTTCACAGCTTAAAGATGCTCAAAGGGTCTTCGGTGCCGAGAAATATTTTTGACCGAGTAAAAATGAAGCCGTTTTCAACCTCGCTTCAGCGCATGTAATATGTATGTCTATGTAATTCCAAATTATAGAGATTTTATACTTGTCGCGAGGTGTGGAAAGTGATTAGTGACTGGGTTCTGGTAGCTCTTGCTTTACTCTAGCACCCCCATCGTGAATTCATCGATTGCCTTTATTCACGTAAAGTTATTGCTTATAGCACTTGTGTACAAATCATTATTCTTCGGCAACAAATTTTATGAGCAAGACGGTTTTTACATGAAAGTGAGTTTGTACATATACTCTAGACTGTTCATTCCATCCTCAATCCGTGACCAATACAATGGCTTGACTTGGAAAGCATATTGTTAAGATTTTCTCGTAAGAACATCTTCTCAGCTGAGAACCGCCTCGACCATTCCCGGATCATAGGCCTGCAACCTCGTTAGATTGAGGATTTTATTAAGATGTTGTAGTGTTAGAAAAATCAAAAAAAGCGCTTTCTCATGGTATCAATATCCTCACATCATGTGTAAAATCTCCTAGAACTGCTGCTTCAAAAACAAGGCAAAAAATTCGGACAGAATTTATGCAGCAGCCTAGTATGTATCTATCTCATTGCCGCCTTGCTTCGTTCTCATTTGTTATCCCATAAGCATTCCCTCTCTAGCCATTAAACATTAGACCACTTCGCAAATGGCAAAACAAAGCAGAGTTGGAGCATTTATGGTAAAAACCAAGACAAGACAATTGTGTTATGTCGTCTTCGTTGTGCGGTTAAATTTGAGGCACTGCTACACCCACTGAGATCTTGAACTTGATTACAGGGAAAACAAACTGACTGTTTATTCTTTTAATAATTACGTTGTTAAAGCTTGGTACATTTAAAACTCAAAGCTCATTACTTAACAAGGTAGGAAGAACACAGATAAAGAGCAAAGCTGCCGCCATGACATCGGTCCCTCATGATGTGTTGAGTTCAGTTGAGTCTCAGCAACTCCAAGGATACTTTCAATCTGACCTCGGCTTTGTGCATTGTCTGCGTTATTTGACTATAGTACGGAAACAATAATTAAGATAATAACATTTTGCAGCCATTTTCATGGTTTTTCAGGCAGGAGTTTAAAGATTTCCTCCAGCTCTGGAAGCATTTCCTTGTAGAGCTGCGATTTCTTCGGATCCGGCGACGCTTTCTTCTCTATGCTGGTGTCTTTATAATAATCGCTGTATGATTCCTTAGGGGAATAGTAAGCTGTAATAGAAATAAAAGTAGTTAGTAGTGGAATAGATTTAAGTGAAATCACCGTATCTAGCCAGTCTCGCTCCACCCAAAGGAGGGGAATCAGGAACGTCAATGATGTACAGATCCATATCAAACATATCCGAAAGCATTTGCTGTAGGTCCGGATTATTCGACGCACCTCCAGTCACGAAGAGACGACCTAAAAAAGGAAGTAAAACAATTAAACTATGACAATGGCGGACGATAGAATCTTTGTACAGTCTTACTGTTTTTACTCTTCGAAGGCCCTCAATTGGTTGTTGAAAACTTGTTTGCAAAATAAAAACTGTATTAACCTCAACAAAATTTGTTAAGGGTTCCTACAGCAGTAATGCTCCTCACCGTGTGTCGACTCAAAACCCATTGATTTGGCAAAGTAGAGCTTCAAAAGCGATTGTCCTTCAAGAAGTGCTCGAGCTTCAATCTGGAATAGGGATTTTAACTTTTCATAGTCTTAAAATTTCCTAGAATATCACATTGATATAATGGCGCATAGAATCATCTTTAGAACTGGTTGCGAGGGAATAAATATTGATTTCAGTTTTATTTCAATCTACTGCTTTACATAAGATCTGGCCTTCCATTTTTTGCTTACCCTTACCTCTGGGCTGAATTCCTTCACCTTCTCGTACTTGCCATTCTTTTTTACAAACCTAAAATCGCCTTTGTACACTCGAGGAGCAATCTCGTCCTCGTCGAAATAAAGTCCTGAAATTTCCGAATGTTGCATCGGAAAATATAATTGCTAATATACCGATGTGTCCATCATTTCCGGGCTTAGTTTTTGATACAAGTTTGCTGAAATCCTCCCATTCACAACTGAGTTGCTGTCGAATTCTTTCACGTGTCAAGGAACCATTCTTGAAACTAAAACATTTTGAGTCGTAGAAGTTTGCCCAAAGATTGCAAAAAAATGTGATTTTTATGCCTCTTCCACATGCTCAAAGAAATAGAAAACTTAGAATATTGGCTTCTAACAAAACGTTTGGCAACATTGTTTCTCAGCTAAGGTCAGTAAGCCCAATCTTACTTTTGAACTGGGTTGGGTCTATATAGCAGTGACGAAGGAGAGGGAGGCGGAGGGAAGGGGGAGCGGAGGACATTTTGGAGTTCTGTAAACTTGACGAGGGAGAGGGGGGGAGGGCGAACGGAGAACATTTTTGGAGTTCTGTAAACTAAGTCCCTGGAAAAAGTTTTCAGGATACTTTCCAAGATCTTTGCGAACTTCTCCCTTTCAAAAATTTATTTTACGCGGTCATCAATACAAATTTTAACTTTTGCAAGAGTTTTGAAAACCCTGCCGATTATCACTATATTCGTTAATTCACCATGTTCCCCATGCACTGGTTTTCCCAAACTCATTCCCCGTTTCTAAATAACGCTCTAATTAAATGAATGCAAATCGATACTTTTAATAGAAGCTGTCACCATCTGGACAACAGTGCCTGTTACCTCAATTTTTTTGAGAGGGTTCGCGAGAAGGAGAAATGTGAAGGCTGGAGGCAAAAGATAAGTATTGCCAAGTCAGAAAAGGAGTCGTATGAAACATAAAATGTTTAGGAAGCAATAAGAAGTACGTTTTTTCTTCAACTTTGGGAAACGAAAGTGTAAAATTCACTTTGTGTTACATGAATAAAAAAGCTGGAATGAGTAATAGGAGAATCCTATTTCAGCGAATTCTCGAGCACCTTTGAAGAGTTTCATTAGAGAGTATTTTTAACTTCCCGTAATGATAGAGAGAAACTGACCATGCAACTGCCATGTAGACATCCTTTTTGCCGGAAAAATGACTAAAGAGAATTGTATCGACGTTTGGCTTGTACTCAGCAGTACTGAAAAACACAGTGTCGCTGGTACCAAGCGATATAGCAACATCAGCTTTGCCCAAGTTCAACCCGGCGAGTGAAGCTAGAAGCGATGAGCTCAATGAATTGGTGTAAAATACCTGGGGAACTAACCCGGATTGTCTCCCAAAAAAGGTAGGACTTTGCATTTTTCGTTAAATCCATGTCGTTTTACCATATAATTAGATACAGTACCCTGCAAGGACAACGAGATGCTTCGTGCAATTTGGAAAACTGGGAAATCTTACCAATGGTACTGAGCAATCGACTATGGTACCCAATTTTTCTCTGAGCTTTGTATGCTCCTCATCGCCGCCATCCACAGCAGCCAGACATTCTTCGCTCCATTTCTGAGCCTATATAAAAAAATTTCCTAAATCTTGTTCAAGCTTTTGAATTTGATCCGATAGGTTACCTTCAAATCCATAAGATTCATTCCACCTCCCTCCGTGACTTCAATCGGAGCATATTGGCCCAGAAAAAGAGAGCAGGCAAAAGAGGACACCACGGAAATTCTCTGAAAAAATTTCGCACTCCATAGCAGGCAATTTCAGGTGATTTTCCTCATTTTTCGCTATCAAAAACTTCTTTTTAAATAATTATAACCTCCAAAAAGGGCTCACTTCACATTTGTCCCATGCATCTCTCTTCGTTTCCAGAACTTTTTTGATCTGTGGACCACTGAATCGATGGTGACATCTTGATCCAGTGATTTGAGCCATATTCTAGGAAGACTGACAATTATCCGACAACTTATTGTGTATGTTCACTCACTTTTTTACCACCGACAGCTTTTTCCATAGCTAAACATTGTTCTTCTGTTGTGGAATCCATCCATATGGGAGTTAACATTAGTGCAAAGGCTGACTGAAAATATTAAATTAAGTACTGCAGCTGTGTTCTCTCAATAATAAATTTTACTTTATAAAATAACACATAAATAATAATGGTCTAAGCTATTGAGATAGATCTTTATAATTTCTGAGCAAAAATTTCAGATGATGAAAAGAACCTAAAAATGATAATGGAAGAATGCATGAGGCATTTTCAAACTCTTTTGAAGCCTTTTTCATTCCTTCGTACAAACTGCAACTCCTGAAAATCCATGGACAGATAAAACCTACTTCTCCTAGGCCTTCATGAAGCGAAACATCGGGAGAAAGGTTCTTCAGCTTCTCAGCAGCGCCTTTCGCCCAATAAACTGTCCCATGTTGCTGAAATAGAAAATTGAAGAAGGTTTCGTGGTTGAATGTATTGGAGCCCTCTAACGAAGTCTGATCTCCATAAATGGTGCATTCAGTTCCTCACAGAACAAGCACAGCTAAAATAGTTTGATCCATCTTAAACCTATGCTGACCCATTAATTTCCAGTAAGAGCGGAAGACGTAATTTTTCCCTCATTTATTTATAGTAAAAGGCCTGGCACCAGCTGGCACGGGGCAAGCTGGATGTCGTTTTTAGAATAAATTTATATATTAGATAGCAAAGGGGATATCGTTTTTATCGATAATTTGCCACGTTTTTTTTTGTCGTCGTTTCGTTTTTTGGGATTTTTCATGTTTAGGGTTTAGGGTTAAGGGGGACTTCGTAAAACTCAGTGAAAATCAAGGGGGACTTCGTTTCAAAAATTCCCTGGTGCCAGCTCGTGCCGAGCCCTGATAGTAAAGCATATCTGTCTGACCTGCGCACCAGCTCCGATACAACGGATGTTGTTCAGTTCGACTTTGGATTCAAGCTGGTCGAGGAGAAGGTCTACGGCCTTCACCCACATCAGCACAGGAGCAACAATGGAGCCATCCTTTTGCTTAATGGATCCATCCTCTGCTCTGAAAAAGGAACATTTTTCACCACGAATTTTTCATGGTAGCATAACTCTAGGGCATATGGTTTCAAGCGAAAAAAGCTACTAATTAGAAATCCCTACACTTTGTCAAGGAGCGAGCTCTACTCAAACTGAATTTCAGAAACGAATCTAGCTGAAAAACCTTACAACGAACCATTAGTGTCATAGGTTTTGATGTGACTACATCACAAAGTTTTTTTATTTTACTTGAGACTTACTTGAACTCGGAGAGATCCTTGGTGAAGTTGATAGCATGAGTAAGTACCACTTCACCTTTTCCATTGATCACAACACCTTTCAGCTGCAATAAGAATGAATAAATTTTTTAAATGAAATCAAATGTACCCCAAACGATGATGATGACTACACATGACGATTTTTGATGAAGAAAATGTAGAAGCTCGAAAATATTCAATAAGTATTCAGTCATTCAATAAGTGTATAAGTTGCTAAAAGTCAATGCTTGATGTATGCAAATGAAAGTTTTCACGAGGGAAAGCCATAAAATAATCAATACGAAATGTACACATATGAATTGTATCAAAATTGAATGGAATCAGCCTTGTAGAGGCGAAAAAAACGTGTGAGAGGATGAGCGAAAGGGATAAAAGATGACAAAAAGGAAGCATGCCGAGAGAGAAATAAAGAAGGCTATTGAAATTTCAGCTGCACTTATCCAAAGGTAAGTTTCATCTGTACTGAATCCTACTTTATTTGTTCAAAATCTTTTCTTCGAGAACGAATCCGAGCCCAAAGAAAAAACTGCCCACCTGCTGTGTGCTGAGATCCAGACCAAGGAACAAATCTTCTTCTTTTACCGTCATTCACTTGATATCTACGTGGTTTTCTAGAAGTACATAGCTTTATTAAATCCAAGAATTTTTTGAAAGTGTTCATGTGGAGCTCTGACGACAGTAGAAAAAAAGCGAGCCCATAAAATCTAATGAAATGGCTTGGTTGAAAGATTATCCATCCAAAAAAGGGAAACCTTCGAGAAAACACCGATTGCTTAGTACATCAATGAAAAAATGAAACAGAACTAGAAGGGCAAATTCCATGAGGTGATAAGATAAAGCAAAACAGGAAAAAACTGGAATAGTATATGCACATGTGAATTTTAGTAAATCGCAAACCATCAATAAAGTGAGCTGCTTAAACAAGATTTTATCTCGAAAAATCAATCTTAACGCTACACAAGAGTTGAAAACCTCACATATAGTATATGAATGCATTCTTTTCTGTATGAAACGTTGGATGGACGAGTCATATTTGCATTGATCGTTGCAATTTGTTGCCGGAAAGCACTAGCGAACGTATAGCTACCCTCTGCGAATGCAAATGATCATTGGTGTTTGGTCCCTTTGGCCTGGTTGAGCTTTCGTCCTCTCTCAAGGCTGTCTGAAGTGCCTCATGCCTCTGCCTCAATCTAATCGACCATGCTTTTGGCCAAAAGGTCGTCTTTTGTGAGATTCACCACGTTTTCTCTGACCGAAAGTTATCTAAGGTCACCAGAATTTTTTCCCCTTTCCTTTTAGCTTGACGGAAAAGTGTTAGATGGTGGTATGTACAACAAACACTAGGTAGATTTCATCTTTTGTCCAAGGAGGGTGAAAGTGTGGAAATGTTTGAGATCATTAGCGCATATCCCGTATCCCGTGCCCTTTTTTTTAGTGGAGAAAACGAAGGAATTGTTATGGCACATTTGAACAAATTCTTGGTATAAAATCACCGGAAATACAGGGTGTCCCAAAAAAATGTAAACACTGTTTGATCGTTAATAACTCCCTTGCTTTTATGTCCTTCGCCGAGCTTGAGGCACCATTCTATAGAGCGAGGTCTAGCTTAAATTTGCGGTATGGAGAGACTCGTCCACCTCTTTTCATTACTGTAGGATTACGGTAGGAACTTTGACAAGGATTTCAAGCTATTGAAAACCATATTCTGCCTCGGAACAAAACCAAACAAGCCAAAAACTTTTCTACATGAGAAATGGAAGCCGCTGAGTTCGAATATGAAATTTCCACCTTGCTGTGACGCTTCTTTCCCAAGTTATCTCAGGTAAACCTTAATAACCGAATTTCCAGCATTTGTCAAAAACGCGATTACACCGTAAAAGCTAAAAACACTCGTGAAAAGTTGTTATGGAATCAGCGAGCGTGAAAACCTTAGTACACCATTTTTCAGATTTTTTGAAGAGAATTTTGTCGAAAGGCATCTTTCACAACAGATCCACATGTCAGAAGTTTATACCGTAGTCCTACAGTAATGAAGAGCGATCGATGATTCCCTCTATACCACAAATCTAAGTTGAACCTCGCTCTACAGAATGGTGTTTCAAGATCGGCGAAAGACATGAAAGCAACATGGAGTCATTGACGATCAAACAAGTGTTCACATTTTTTGGGACACTCCCCGCAAAATCTT
The DNA here is from genome assembly GCA_958299035.1 of Cylicocyclus nassatus. Taxonomy (NCBI): domain Eukaryota; kingdom Metazoa; phylum Nematoda; class Chromadorea; order Rhabditida; family Strongylidae; genus Cylicocyclus; species Cylicocyclus nassatus. The sequence continues at coordinate 66,243,602 of CATQJL010000223.1, read as the reverse complement.
ACTCCTTTCATCTGAAGGAAAAAATACAAGCGGATTTTCCAAAAATGTATCATTGTTATATAGGTATGGCCATGCTGACTTGCTTTCAACACAAATTGTTAATCCATATTAGCGCCAAGCTTGTTTTTTGAAATATGTCATGTAAAATCTGGAGATTTCGTAGCATAACGATTCAAATTGGATATCCTTTTCTCGAAAAACATCTTTTTGAAAGTGCAATGCAAAAAATGCTTCCCTCTAGTGTGTTTCAGATTGTAGAGTAATTTTCCATTACTACAATTTGTCAAGCTATTTTCACCTCACTTTGTTCCTCGTATTTTAGGGTTGAACAATCCAAATTTTCAGAAGTTTAGTCATAAATGAATTAATTTAGCAGAAATGTTTTCTTCAAACAGCTGATTTGCAAAGCATCGGAAGCAAGCAATTTTGATAGAAAAGACCATTAATTTTCTGAGCCCGAAATACATAGGCTTCCCCCATCCTTCAAAATTATGCCGCATGCAATTCATAATGTACAAAAAAAGCTGAGATAAGTAACGGAGGAGAGGTTTTTCCCCTGCTGGCCACTTGCCAAGACACGCCTCACTCCGGAAGGCGGCAATCGATACCTAAGAGGGAATGGAATGCTTTTAAGGGTCTCCCTCTGTAAGTAAGTGTTACATGAGGGTCTCACGTGCCGCACTCTCTTGCATAATCCATATTTCTAAAGAACTTCTTCGACCACGTGCTTGTTAAAGTTTTTTGGCCTTAGCTAGCGCTAAGCAATTTTGTTTGAGAAATAACACAGAATCTTTTTGCCAAGACCTTGAGGAAATCAGGAACCCGGAAGTTGTTGAAAGCTTGAATAATGCATAAGAAGCCTGGCTTAAAAATTTAGTCTTGCTGAATCTTGAAATTAAATCTCACTCTTTTTAGTTTCATTAATGTTCTCACCAATAGCCGCTCCCCTTTTGGTATACCACTTATTAACGAAAGAATCTGTCTGTGTTTTGTTTTTAGTTCTTCCTCTTACTTGACTTCCCAAGTCTTCCTGTTTTCACAAATTCAACACATTTTTTGTGGAAAGCAAGTTTACTTCCTTCCAAAAAAAAACCGATGAGGAACCAGGCTTACGAAAAAAACCAAAAGCAAATACTCTGATGTCACCAACGCATTTTCTTACTACTTCTCGCCAGCGCATTTTCTGATAATTCCTATCCAAATTTTCGCTAAGAAGGGTTTTTGTAAATTTAGCCTCTCAGTTAGCATAAACCATTTCTCACTTCCTTAGGACTTCCTGTCTCATGTGACTGTTCTACTTTTTTACAGAGTTGGTTCAATCTTCTTCCGCCTGCTTTACTTTTCCTGCCTGCGCCTGACTGTTCCCTGATAAAAAATATTTTTAACACTATAAATTTAAGATTTCCTAGTAACTCTGTAAATTCTAGTTTATTCTCTTTTTAGGAAGCTGACAATCAATCAAACGATTCCTCCAGGGTTCAGGTTCTTTCTATCACATGCCTCCGAGAATGTCCCATGGAGGACAATCTATGTGAAAATTCAATTTCCAAGGTATTTTATCGGAAGGCTCAACTCTTTAATGAGTAGAAATACAGTGGTAATTTTTAAATATCTGCATTCACGTTTCTGAAGGTCTTAGACCTTGAATGAACAGATTCTATACTAGAGCAGTTTGTATTTTACCATGTTCCTAAAAAGGTTTTATAATTTTACTCCATTCGAAAAACGTACAGTAACTGTGACTGCTAACAAAACACATCCAGTGCATAAACTTTTATCCGATACTTGAGCGTTAGAAAGAAAAACCGAAAAAAACTTTCTGAGACATTTTTGCGTCTGGAACAAGTCCTCAAAAATTTACAAACATTGTGTAATTCTTAATCGAGAAAATTGTATGTTGTTCCGCAAGTGATAAAAGCCAGCCATTGTGATAAATGATATTGGTTCAAACGACATTTTTCATCGTGCTTGGAAGGTGGCTGGTTTTCAAACTTTCGGCGACTTTTTGATTTTATTCAGAAGGTTAGCTGTCTTGTAGATTTTATCATTTATGATCTCGAGTAAAGTAAAATGAGAGCAAAGAGCACATTTTCAGAACACCCTTTACTATTTACTCAAAACATTTGCAAAAACTCAAAGCGATACTTTCTTTGCAAGTAATAGCCACTACATATTTGCATAATAACAATGTCCCACACGAAAACAATTTCTTTTGACTTACAATTCTGCTATGTGTCTGCCGCTGAGCCTGTCAACATTATTTTCAGAGATCGTTGATGCGGCTGTAAATAGATGTTTTCGTAAATACATAGCGAGCCAGCTACTGCTGTTCCTCACGCAATATGTTATCTAGCTCCTCATTCGAAGCGGACATATTATAGATGTTTTGGATTTAGCTGAATCCTAACATCAAACGGGGAAAAAAAGAGCGTAAATGATGTTTGATGCCATTTTACTAAATGGATTTGTAAATACTGCGAGCTGAAGAGAGCTAAACAAGTTCTTATATATCAGTTCTACTATGAGTCAAAAAGCATAAAAACTTGGCATTGAAAGGAATTGAAAACACTAGGGAACTCAGTAGATAGGTTTTTTTGATAGATAAAATAACATAGAGATTGCTTAAAAATGTGAAGCAGCTGAAAACATGGACTTCTGTGCTGTGAGTCAAATACGACTCCCATCAAAATAAAAATCAGATTCAATAGATAGAGCAAATATTAGGAAAACAGTCAAACACTAGATGGAACGATTGCTGTTCCATAAAATGTCTATGTTTATTGTGCTATAAGTCAACGTTTTCCTCGTTTCAAATTCCGAAGAATGTAAAAACTTAAAATCAGATTTTTTAGAAGGGCTCATCTGTATGAAAAGCCTTGCTTACAAACTTACCCATCTACTACGCTACCGTACATATACTAAGATTTAGACGCTACCGTAAGCGTACCCTCGTATCCAAAAGAGCAGCCAAAAGCAGATATTGGAGATTTACTTTCTTATATTTTTATTCTCAGAATAATAGCTAGTAGGTGAAAAGTTGGGAACTGTACCATAAATCCATATTCAAAGCACGACACGTAAATATCTTTCCCTAATCATTCACTGGAGCAATTTCAAATTGACAGTTAAATTGTGTAAGCTACATTTTTGAAAATCTCAATTTTCTCTCGTCTTACAGTTCGTTGTGTTACATTATCGAACTAGTGACAGAAGACAGGCAATCATTATTTTTTTTGAATTTCTTTTCTTTTTCATAAGCACCACTTTCATAGTCACTTATGACTTCTGTGAGAGTTTCTCTACTTTTCTGCAAGATAACGAATGTAGGCAACACTTTCCTACAAACTACAATTCTATGATGCATTCGCTCAGAGCTTAGTATGTTGCTAATTATCACAGCTACCTTTTATTCCGTATATCATTCCGTATATCGACATAGACAAAGCGTCCAGAATTGCTTATGCGCCAGGGCCACTCCAGTCCCGTGCCAGTGAACGTCCCCCCCCCCCTATTGTTCGATCGACGTTACGGTATGGCGCCAGCACGGTGCTGGCACGGCATTGCACAGCATTGGCACGAGCAACTTTGGACGCAGCCCAAGTCCCCTTCCATATTATCAGGAAGCGGAGCAGCTAAATATGTTCTTTGTAGTTTTGCAAAAAAAGACTGTGCATAATCCGATTACGCTTCACAATTCGGTTCGCCACTGTCATATTTAAATACCATTGCCCAATCGTAGAGGGGAAACGCTAAAGTCCTCGCTAATGCAAATAAAACAATTTTCCCAATGTTCAACGAGATCATGTGCCAAACCCATGGACATTGAAGCTAACGGAGCATGAATTAACTTTTTTTAGAGAAGGCGCATGTTCAACTGCCAGCCATATTATACACTTTACTTGACAGCTCTATTAAATCCTTTACGTTTTCAGTCAAAATAACTGCTTTTAATCCCCTCACTGGGCATAAGTTAACTACATCAATCATACTTTTTTCATAGACACGTGACAGTCAATAAATCGCTGACCAAATCGATGACGACTGAAAAAGATAGTCGTTAATATCAAAATTTCACTGATTAAAAAAACGTTTCATGGTTATACATATGACATCGTAATCACTTGGTGCTTTGCGAGATAGTGAGTTCTTCAAAAAAAGAAATCATTTGAGTTAATAACTTGATATAGTCATACATTTCCATGACCAATGAGATTTCAAAATTAACGACACCTTTCTCGTTCCAATCACAATTACTAATTAACAATCATGTGTCCACAAAAGAACTGCACAGACTCTAATACGTTTCAGAATATGAGACTGTGGCTTGTTTCATTGAGCATTTCCATGCGTAATGATCTCAACTTTGAATTAAGGTCTTCTCAAAAGACTTTGATTATTTTTAGACACATTCGCAACGTGATTATAGCGAAATTCGCAAAATAATAAACTACCAGGCGGCGTCCAGAGTTGCTCGAGCGAGCGAGCGCCGACGTGGCGATCGACTGGTACAGTTGTTTTTAATACGTATTGGTTTTTTCTACCGTATGCCTTCCAGCCTCAACATAACGTGGATTGGTGTGGATTGGTGTGGATTGGTGCGGCGCCGCCGAGAAAAGCAACGCGGCGCAAACCCGAAGCGATGCGGCGCCTCACCAATTCATACCGATCCACACCAATCCACACCAATCCACGTTATGTTGAGGCTGAGGGGCATACGGTAGAAAAAACCAATACGTTTTGAAAACGACTGTACACGTGCCCAAGTGGGTGCTAGCACGGCTCTGATACGCGGGCAGACCTTGGACGCGACCTTACAGGAACGATATCAAACATCAGCGATTCGAAAAATTTCGAAAACTATTTCAATTATTGCACGAATAAGCAACTCACTTGCACATTTTTATAACCCATGCAGGTATTAAGTTGTCCCATAAGTCTTTTCATTTTTTTTCGCTCTCATAAGTTGTACGCTTCTTATTTTGAATAGCCATTAGGATACCATTTGATAGAGCAAAGCAAGCTCTATAAGATGGCATTTGTGCTTTTGCATCAGCTGCGATCCACCTCAAGTTTGAGATCAAAATCTAAAAAGTTTCAGGTGCCCAGAAAATTAAAAAAATTTTTATAACTTCATTCAGACTTCAGAAAAGTCCTACCGATCTCTCACTCGCTCATGCATATACACTCCACATCAGTCACTCATATGTGCTGTTGCTGTCTTTTTTTATTAGCTAGAAATTAAGAAACCGAAAATTTCCATGTTTTTACCAAAGTGTGCTGTGCTGTTCTTATATTAGCAGTTGTATACTACAAGCCCTTAGGAGTGCAAATGCATATTTTCAGCTCTCTACAAGCTCTGAGTCCTGAAAATATCGAATTTAGCTTTCCCCATTCAGGTTTTTCACGCTTAACTCAACATTTCTCAGGAACCAGAGCTTATAGAGAGGTGCAAATTCACATTTGCACTTCTGAGGACTTGTAGTATACAACTGTCAATATAAGAACAGCACAGCATACTTTGGTAAAAACATGGAAATTTTCGGTTTCTTAATTTCTAACTAATAAAAAAAAGACAGCAACAGCACACATGAGTGTCTGATGTGGAGTGTATAAGCGTGAGCGAGTGAGAGACCGGAAAGACTTTTCTGGATGAAGATATAAAATTTTTTTAATTTTCTGGGCACCCGAAACTTTTTAGATTTTGATTTCAAACTTGAGGTGGATGCTAAAGCACAAATGCCATCTTATAGAGCTTGCTTGCTCTATCGACTGGTATCCTAGTGGCTACCGAGAAAGAAGTGTACGACTTATCAGAGCGAAAACTCAAAAATGAAAAGACTTATGGGACAACCTAATAGATATCAGTTTCGCGATCCATTCTCGGGATTTTGCACCGCCCCTTCCTCCACTCCAGTCCGCCCCTACTAGGCGATGCACAAGTACCTAAGGCTCTTATGTGGAAACTAGATATTTGCCTAGTACCGTAGAGCTTTTGAGCGGACCAATCAACGTCCTCGACTCGTTACTGGCGCAACAATTTGATTGAGAAATTGAAGTGATTTCAATTCATATAAAGCTTTTAATCGGTATACAGGCAAGAAGTTCTGGTACCTAAACTGCCAAGACTGCATTTGAAGTAGCATATTTTTGACCAAGTCAACCAAAACCAAAGAGGTTAAGACCGTGGAAAACAAATGAATCTCAAAAGTTCCGCTGTATATACGGCAGAAAGATGAATCAAAAGCAAGGTAGACGATTTACATAGCAATGGTATTGAGATTTGTGAAGGCGCATCTATCAAAGAAAAAAAACCCCCGTGAGCGAAACTACGGAAAAAATCGAAGAACATTGACTGGGATTTTAATGATATTTATAGCACTCTCTAGAAATTTCCCATACCACATAACTATTTGTCATTCCCCCTCCCCCTCCCTTCTTTATGCCCTCGTAAATCAACGGCGGGTTTACTCGAAATAGGGTCTAACGTCCTTTTGGAGAGAGAAGTCCTCGAGCCAATTATGCTAGGCGTGAAAAAAGTGACCTAGGCCTAGTTTACTTTGTGAAAATCTTTTTATGAGTTCGAACGAGGACATCGCCCATGACGACATGTCACCGGCCATTAAGTGTTATAAACGAATTCGCATCGAGTCAGATGTCAACATACGATGAGAGACAAAGTGCAGACGTTTATCAACCACATTTTACGGTAGGTTAATTTGACGGTGACTAGAACGAGATTGAAAAAAGAGCACAATCCTCTTTCGTAACGGGGAACGGGGTATTGACCGATGAGGTCGATGTTGTTGCCGTCGTGGCACTCGTTTTCGCGGATTCGCGTGCGGAGACGCAGACGCGCGTCCGCGGTCGCGACAGCGTTGCGAGCTTGGAGAGTGTGAGAATAGGTGAGAGATGTGTTCATGATAAGGCGTTACTCGCTCGTGTCTCTCTCGCCAACGTAATACTACTACACATGCCGCTACCTCATCGTCTTGTTGTTAAGGTGTTCTGCTTATTACTACGTGCTTGAAATTCGTTTAATGGAGCAACTATTGGCATTAGTCCGCACTTGTGCCTGAAAGCGCAAGTGTGGACTAACGCCAACAGTTGCTTCTTCCACAAAATCTTTCTGACTAGATTTGGATGAATAAGTGCTGCAATAATCTGCTTATAGGTTTGCCATCCCTACCGAGGATTTTGCTTCCAGCTAGAATTTGCCATTTCCTTGACAGCTGCGTTATCAGTACCATCGAAGCGCTAGGAGTGCCTTGATGAGGTTTTTTATCGCCTACTATTTTTGGAGCAAAGAGTGGTTAGAAACTGCCTTTTCTTTATCCTGATGATACTATCATTTTTGAAAATGAGCTACAGTTCTTGCCAACGGCGCATTTTGCTCTTGTGTAGTCGCGGATCTGCGCAGGCGTCGTGAATCCACTGCCCCATTCAGCATGCGTGTGACTGGCATTTTGCCAATCCTCGATCAATAACTCTGGCATTTTATTTCTAGGACACGAAAAATTTAGTTATAATTTATGCAAAAAAATTTTTATCAGCGTCAATAATCGTAGACTAAAATAGCACCCATTGCTTGTAGATACCTGCCGCAAAACCTCCAGCGCATGCGCAACAATATAGAAAGAGACGCCGCCGGCCTAGACTACACATTCGACTCGGACAATCTGTGCAGTTGCACATAATATGAATGGGGTCCGGATACTGTCATCTAGTCTACGACAGCGCGTATGATAGCTACTTTGTAACAATTCTCTCTTTTTTTCCGTATAGCTAGTGATGGAGTAATCGTTTATTGAAAACATGGCCAAAGGAAATGCGCCTGCCTTGCGTGGAATTACGCTTCATTTACGCTTGATATTAAGTAGTTTTCCCCGTCAAAAATTTGCGATAGCTTTGTGTATGCACTTTACTCCGTACCCTAGTTTGTGTGCGAATGCACACACTGCACACTTTGCGCACCCATATCCAATTCTCTCGCCCTTCTTGCGACATCATATGGGTAATGATTTGGGGTTGTCTTTCTCAGTGACTGTAAAAGCAAATCTAAGAAAAAGATGCCACAAAAAACCTCTAGGGAAAAACGCACCGAGTTGTCGACGAATTGTGGGCTGCGACGAGTATGATGCGCAGTGTGTGCAGTTGCACATATGTATAAGGATTGAAATGGCTTGATTGTCCCATACCCACTCAATTTTGCTATGTAATGGTTTATAATGTTGCTGAATATACTCGAAAATATCCCTCTACATTCTTGTAGAAAATACCTTCGATCTTAGAAGCCGTTAAACTTTTGGGAACGAAAATAGCTGTGGCAATAGTGCATCTGTCACGCATTTTTTTTTGCTGCTGTACAATGTGAAGAAAAAGAAGGAAAAAAATGGAAGAAAAAGTGCCGTAACGTAGCTGACGTTGGAAACAACCAACTTCATCTCGAAACACTTCTTTATTAGCTTCGCCCTTTGGGGCACGATACGAAATGAGATTAATTGAATTTCCATCATGCTTCATTTTAACATTTCTTGAGGCGAACTTCAGCTCATGATCAATATACAGATTTTCTTTGAAACTTACATCGAAACCAAAGTTTGGACTAACAAAATTCTTTGAGCCTGTTACAACTTCCGATTTTTGGCAGTTCGAGGCATTTCCCTACATATATAGGTCATTTGAAAAATCGTGACGATGGTGCGACTGCGCGCGACACGCACGCCACTTCCGGAAATCGCATTTTCTTGGTTTTCATTTTTAGTCGAATGGTTTTTTTGCTGGCGTATGGTAATATTTAGAAACTGGAAATGACTGAGCTAAACTTCGAGGTAATGCCTTTTTATATGAGCGTTTAATGCTTCTGTGAGCGCAAAGTCCGCAGTAAAATCCGTTGTCACGATGAAATATATGTAGTAAGTGGATTTACCCTATAAGGCAGCCTTTAAGGATGGTAACCTTGAAGGCACAGTCCACCCAGATTTTCGACTTCCACTTTTTTGTTGTTTCAGGGCCTTCTCATGTCCCTGATTCCGAATATGAAGTCGAGAATGCCCGAAAACCAAGGCAATCCCCGTTCCGGAGAATCCACAGACCGATTCTCCGGAATGGTGATTGGATGGGCGCGCACGGGTGGGCGGGCATGGATGGGGAGGGGGGGGGCATGGATGAGGGTCCTCGTGCATCTTCCCGATTCCGAGGCGATTTTCTCGCTTTCGAAGCGGCATTTTGCGCCGCGACTTGGGCATTGGGGGGCATAGGAGGTCCTACTATCATATGCTGCTAAAAGCTTCACACCCTCAACCTAGAGTGGATGGTGCTTTTAAGATTTAATGTAGCGATGCCCTCAAATCAAATTGAACTGCCATTTTAGTTGTTGACGGAATTTTGAATATGTAGGATTTTGAGGGGGTGGCCTGTTTATTATGAGGATCTGCTTATATTTTATTCGGTTATAGTTCAAAACAAGGGCGAATACTCGCTTGCGATCTTCGCGACCTTCGCATAGGTAAATGGACTTCCGTGCTTTATTCTCACCTACGGAAACTGCTTACCAAGCCATCGTTGCGCGGTGGAGCTTGTCATGACTTTTCAAATGTTCATCTAACTTTCAAAAACATGGCTGGACCCGCGGTACTAGCCTTCACAGAAGAAGCCGTGTTTTGAATTTCGCGCGCGGATCACGTGGCGCGCGAATGTGTTTGGACTTGTTCAACCTGTTCATAGAGCATTTGGAAATATCTGTTCACTTCATTCATTCACGATGTATCTGTGTGTGCGCCATATCCCACTTTCTAAACATCTTTGTATCCATTTTGTATGCTCCTTCCAACGCATCATATTTTTAATATTTGATTCTACAATCGCAATATTGGCGCTCTTTCTCATTTTCGGAGCTATTTCCATCCACTCGATCTAGGCTCATCCATATACTCCGAATATAGATGCACAGCAGGTGTCAACATATATTAGGCACAGTTGAAGCTTTGTAAACACGGCTGTCAATACAGCATGTGTGCTCTCGCGTGATTTGTACCATCAAACGCTCAAAAAAATTTTAAAAATACTTTTTTTGGTGGGAGTGGAGGGGACACCATGCCTCTATTATATAATTTTAATGTGTTGGCTCCAGTTCTGTTGGGAGCATGTCATGACATCGTCTTGATCAACGTTCCCAGACATGTATTTCTTGACATATTTTCTCATTCACTTCCCTATAACTGTGCGTATATCTATTTGCTTGTATACTAACATTACTCTCACTCATTCATCACATGTATCTCGAAACTAAAAAAAGAGTCCTTAGTCAGCTATTTTTTCTAGCCTCGGTTATTTCCCATCCCAACATAGAAGTAAATAGCTCTAAATCACTTCCTCATAGTGTTGACTCATAAGCCAAGTTCCAGCTGACAGTAACAATTACTCTTGATTTGTCGTACTAAATCTATTCACTTCATATTTGATTAGCAGTTATTACTCACTAATGATAGCTTAGTCGAGGAAATTGCGATTTTCAATTCTGTCTATACTTTTCCAGTTCCATGAAGTTCTTTTTTGCATCTGTGTCAGCTCCATCGTCTGTGTCCAAGCCATCTCTTTTTGGTTTTTTTTTTCAGAAAAATTTAACTTTTTACGAACATTTGCGGATCACACACTTTTTGATTGATGATATGCACAACATTGTGCTTGATGTTTGGATATCCTTTCTGAATCCTTTCTGAACTCCTAAAAACGCTCTTTCGGCGAACAGTTGCCATTTTGATAATGCCTGTGGCATTCAGAAGAGACGTCAACATCATTTGCACTTCCGTAATGGACGGACAGACATTAGATATGAACATTAGATATGATTTTTGCGCATCTCGCATCCTCTCGACTTTCAAGATCTGGCGGTTTATGTTGTGCACTTGCGTTGCCGGCAACCTTTGGCGTAAAAAATGGAAGTTATGCAGTGCTCTGGATATTGCTGCGATTCGCGCCTTTTTACAGTCCATGGATTTTCCACTTAATATAGTGTGCTTGCACTGCAGGTGAAATGCGGTAAAATTTGCGCGTGAACATAGCCGCACACATCATGCCGGCGTTTTGCCCGCGCAATTCGCCGGCTTCACAGGCGCAGCTGTTTGTTCACGCGCAAATCTTACCGCATTTCACCACAGTGCAAGCACACTATATCAAACGGAAAATCTACTCGACTGTACGCATAGCACCGCGAGCATGCCACCTGATTTGCTTTTTGAGCAGGATAAGTTACTGCTCAAGTTTGATTTGATAACATGGCTTCTTGATAACTATACGAAATGTATCTCAAGGGAATTTCTACCGCACAATTTCTTACTACATAATTATAGCTTGAACTCTATCATATATTTTTCAGAAACAGAAAGTGAGCAGTTGTTAACTACTAAATTTAGCAAGTCATGTGATTCAGACAAACAAAACGATAATTAAACGTTGATTTATCAAATCATCCAGTTAGAATGGCTATTTTAGCGTCCTTGATGGACTGACGATATTGTTATTGCAAAAAAAAAACAGCATGCTTTGAAAGTCTAATGTCAGCAGAGTTTAACGAGCCCCAATAATTGAGAGAAATTTGTTTGTGACTCTTTCCATTGGGTCTGACTTCGTCTGTCTGCTGCTCTTCATCTTATTAGCAGTAGATGCAGAATTCACAATGAGAGAAGAGGGCTGAGTACAAAACATAGATTTGTTTTTATCTATATAGTCGCTTTTTGTGATTGCACACTATAAAAACTTCAATGGGACAAACCAAACAGTAAAAAAATCAAGGTTCTGGGGAGAAATGACTAAAGAAATAGCATGCGAAGCGAAAATGGCGTAAGAATTGTCGTAATGTAAAAATCATCCATACGATCACAGCCTTGCCGCTGCAAGTTTAGAAATTGTGCATTTACACAAAAGACTGGTGAAACGGGAAAGACAGATTTTTTCTTTTTGGAAAAGGAGCCCAGTGTTGAAAGTTACTTCTATGAGCTATAAAAATGTGCAAGTGACCTATTTATGCTTATGAATAACTGAAACAATTTTTGAACCTTTTTAGAAATCTGAATAAGCCTTGTAAAGAAAACCGGTGCAGCTAATGCCACGATTTCATTTGAAAATTTTTTTGCCGCCCCCTCCCCTTCCGAAACGCAAATTGGGACCGTCACGGTGTACCTGTTGATCAAGACTTCAAATTACGCCGAATGAGGGTACGGCTTCTGGCTCACATCGCCTATCCTTCCTCAAATGGCACACAACCCCCCCCCCTCTCTCTCCTTGACACATAAGTTATGTTAGTCATCTCAACTTCCCCATCGACGAATCCGGTATCTAGGGAAACTGACGGATTCTGTTGACATGGTAACGCTCCCTTTTCGTCTTGCGAATGAGTCTCGAGCACATCGACGTCGTCGACCAGCTCCGGCTGGTACGTACGAACCCCGCGCGGGCCTTGTACTTTTCTTCTTATGCGGATCTCAACGGCTCCGGTCCGCCGCCATTTTCTTATGAATATGGGCTTTTTATACGAAAAGCTCATTTTCGGCAAGAAAATGTCTCGCGGAGTCTGGGAGTTGAAGTGCAGGAACTGGAACAATGTCGGAAGAAAGAAGAGATGATATTCCTGTCTTGAACCACCTTTAGAGAAAGCAAAGTTGTGAAGACGCAGTCACTCTCTGTACCTGAGGATACTTCCACAGACCTTCAGTTTTGCTAGTTAGTCACTGCACTATCTTTTAGTCACTATCTTCTAATTATCAGTCTTTTATTAACGCGAAGAAATAATCGTAAACTTCATCAACAGTGATTTGTTTCGTTTGCAAAACACGCATCTGAATAAGACAATAAATTTGGCCGGTAATTCGTGCAGTTGCGGAACCGCCTATGGGAGTGCACGGTCAGTGATGACCAACTTCGATTAGTGCATTTGCACTGATAACATTACCTGCGCGTAAAATATCCATAGCACGCCCCATTTATACCCTAAGTCATGTATATTCAAGAAATATGATGCTTGTCTGGAACTTTTGGACTCATATATCCATTTTCTACGCGCAAATGAGATTGGCGGTGCACAAGCACTATAATGTCGTCAAAACCTATCAGACTACGAAGTGATCTTTCTGGTTTGAGCAAATGTTAATCGTATCAAGTAACGTAGTCTATCAGCTGTAATTATTAATTTTCAATTTATTATTCAATCTATCTTATTGGAATTTTCAAATGAAAGTCCTCCATCCATTATCAGAAAAAGTACCTAATGGTTCTGAACAGTGGCGTACCCAGGATTTCGGCTCGGGGGGGGGGGCGCGGCAAAAAAAATTTTCAAATGAAGGTGCGTGGCGTTAGCCACGCACTCCGAAAAAATTTTAGGGGGGCTTCTCAGCAATTTTGCGGGCCCCAAACCCATAAAATCTGGAAAAAGGGGGCGTGGCTTCAGCCACGCCCCCGAAAAATTTTTTTTTATAAGGCCAATTTGAATTTTTAAAAAATTTAAAAAATTATTTTAATTGTTTACAAAAATAAACAAGTCATTGGCACATTTTTATAACTCATGTAAGTAATTTTCAAAAATTTCGCGACCCGTTCTCGGGGGGGGGGGGGGCGCGCGCCCCCCCCCGCCCCCCCCCCCCTCGGTACGCCACTGGTTCTGAAATATTAGCTTCACTTTTACGGTTTTTACGAGTCATGAACACACTTCATTTTCTACAAGCATTAATACTACCTTAATATCTAGGCTGCTTCAACGCTTTTACGATTGTACTACATTTTTGATCCGAACATTGTATAGCGCAAAATCATTTCCGACTGCCATCCTGCTAAAAAAGATTTGTTTTGAAACTTGTTGAATCGATTTAGGGAGTTATTATTCTGATTGAATTTTTGAACTACGTAACCCGTAAATTTTAACGCGCAGAGCCCCGGCAACATTGTTATTAGATTTTAAGCTCCTTCAAAATATTGGCGCGAAAGCCTGCTGAAACAACAATGGCAGCTATGAAAAGTGTCCTTTCTGATCAAACGTATCTACCCTCAATCAGGCCGATGTCAATAGCCATATTATATTGTTTTTTGGGAAGAGTAAAAGCGCATGCTGGATGACGAGTTTTGTTGTTATCACTTTTATTCAGGAAAATTGGCGCCAAAAAGCTTGCCAAAAATGGCATGGTGGCCGCTTAGATATCGAGAAAATACTCAAATCAACATGCAAAAATAGCAACCATTCACATATATTTATCAGTGGCGCTCTTGGGGGTCGGGTTGAGAAAAAGTAGAAGCGTAACCGAGAGGTTGTAAAGCAGCCAAAAAATTTTTATGTGCAAATTAGCAGATTTAGGTGGTTTCAAAAGATCAGATTTTTTTGTGCGTCTATAGTCCGTATGGTGCCAGATCCGTTCCCCAAATCGCAGCGCGACCGCACGCATCCTCGCAGACTACCAATTCTTACGTCAAATCCATTCGCGAAAACAGCGAGTGCGAAATTTTGGCAGTAAAAAAGGGGAAACGTGATGAAAGCTCTATCGATGCCGTTGTGATCCCGTGTGCTTTCTATCGATATAATACTTTTTTTATAGTGAGTGGATTTTCTCACGTGTCATTCGTATGATAGGAGCACTTTTTGGGCATGGCTCTGAAAGGGATAAAGAGCTCTATGAAGGGCATGCATACGTCACAAATTTTATCCAGAGATCGCATTACAGTGGTGATATAGATCTCAGCTCCAAGTTTATCAGTTAGATTCTTGTAGGTATTTTACTATACAAAATGTTATCCTCTTCGATTACTTTTTAGTCGAAATAAGATCTCAAATCCTCTTTAATCTCATTTGATTCTTTACCTAGATATATTGAAGAAAATGTCGGGGTAAAATGAAGCCGAACTTGCCCAGCTTAGCCATTCCAATCAGGATCGTATCTTATTAGGGTGATCCAAAAGTAATGGGGCACCTCGGGAATAAATGCAGTTTTCTCAAATAGAAGAGCTAACTGGAAGTCCAAGTTTTGGCAGATGTTAGTACATAACAAAACCTTCTGATCGCGGTCCATAGTTGGGCACTGTCCCATGGCGTCATTTTTATAAGCGCTTAAGATTAAAGCTCATCACTTCAAGTAATCGAACTTTGAGCAGCAGCGCCGCAGTAGAACAAGTGAGCCCACCAAAGATATCTGCGCAGCAGTGGGTGAGGGAACTGTCACCAAATCCACTATAGGTCGCTGGTCCCAAAGCTTTAGAACGGAAGATCTAGCAGTAAGTATCAGGAGATATATTATTTATTCTTTCATCAAAGTAATCAAATAAGCTCAACCTTAACAGTTGCTTTCCGATAGTGCTTTTTACGTTCTATCCACACATATGCAGATTATTTCGACTTTTCTCCTATTGAAAAAAATTGTGGGCCAAAACATGAATTTTAGTTTGAAAATGTGCGCCGAATACCGCACTTTTTCGAATAAAGTGCCTTTTTTGTATGAAATAATAGGCAATTTTTGAATACTCAGGTAATCATTAGAAAGAGCTTGGAAAGCGCTTCCGAATGGTATGCCATATGTCGAGGGACTTTCAAGTGCAGCAGCACAAATTCGGACGGCGTTCAAAAAAGTCTGTCTGACTTCTTTAGAGCGCCGCTCGAAGGAATGTCGGTGAAATGCTGCAAGGTGCTGTCGAGATAACCTGCGAAGGTCACTTTATACAAAAGCGTTCAAATAGCTGGTTGTTTAAAGCTAATCAGAAAGAGATCTTGAAGAATGTTCAAAAAATCAAGGTGCCCCATTACTTTTGGATCACCCTAATATCTGATTGTAAAATATGAAAACTTGTGACAAATGGGCGGGGAACGTCCTACAGTAGCTGTAGCTTCCTATTGCTTTCCGAAAACCGCTTTTTCGATCTAGAAAACAATTTTATCATGTATCACGAATACTGACTGTATTATAGACTTGAAAAACTTCCCATTACCAATTCACATCAACTAGTGCTGAATGTGTCTTTGATGTGCATTTGTCCCCAGTCTAACGCACTCCAGTGTATGTACTTTCAGACTCCATTAACACATTGATCATACATTCTATGGCCTGGCAGTGGAATGTATGTGTACCACTCTGTTTATTCTGATTCACACTGAGTGCCAGTAATCAAACGTAGTTTCGAAATAATTAGAATTTCAAGTCTGTATGTCTATTATTTGAATCTTGAAGTTTCTCCCATTGCCACAGAATTTGTTCATAGAAGGTTTTGATTTCAGTCCGACTTCTAGACAGGATAATCTTAGCAATGTCACTGGGGAATCATAAAAACTAACTGGTGTTTTCAAAAAAGAGTACTCCAGGGACTTTCTTACCTCTTTTGAAGCTGATCCGCAGTTGCTCTACGTTTCTCTAGAACAAATGCGGACTGAACTCTCATAGTCATAGTCTGGACTTTTCAAATCCGAAATAATTGAGCCAATAACCTTGATTTTCTGATATATACTTCTTGGATGTGAGGTAGTTTACGATAGGTCGAGAACTATCCAATTATCAAACTTCGGCCCTTTGTCAAATGTTGCCTGAGCCCAAAATGCCCTTAAATCATTTTCCTCCTTCTTCCTTATTTTCCCTTTTCCTGCGTTTGATAGACAGAGAAGAAAATGTAGAATCATCGTTTTGAAATCTAAGGGACCCGTCATATTTCGCCGAAAAAAGCCCAAAGAAGCCCGAAAAAGCCCAAAAAAGCCCGAAAAAGCCCAAAAAAGCCCAAAAAAGTCCGAAAAAGCCCAAAAAAGCCTAAAAAAGCCCAAAAAAGCCCAAAGCGCCAGAAAGAGCCGGAACACTTCTCGCACGTTTTGGCGCTAAAGCATGTGTGTTGACTTCGCAATCGAGCCTTTTTGTCATTTTCTGTCGTCCGCATGATAAGATAATGTCAGAATTCTACCAAAAGTTCGTTTCTACATTCCGGCTCTTTCCGGCGCTTTCGGACTTTTTTCGGCGAAGTATGACGGGTCCCTAAGGGTAATATCACGGTGAGACAGACTGCTAGTTGGATCATTCCATTATCTCTGAATATTGAAAGAATTAGCTTGAAACAGAGTTGACAATGCGTTAATGTATGCATAACTGGCTAGATTTATCTAGCGTGGCATCTTTTCTCAACCCTGACATTTACAAAACGTAGCACGATATTTCTAAATGCGCGAAGCACTGCGGTCATTGTCAGACCTAGTAAAGATTTTAGTATTGTGACCAACATTCTCTTAATTAATTTTATTGATTGGTTTCGAACAGGGCTCGGCACGAGGTGGCTAGATGAAAATGGAAAAAACGAAGTCCCCCTTAACTTTTGGGAATTTTTACGAAGTCCCCTTTGACCCTCAACCTAATTTCCCCAAAATTCCCCAAAAAACGAAACGTCGACTAAAAAAAAAAAACGTCGCCAAATTGCCAATTTTGCGTCTCTCTTCGGTCACAAAAACGAAACCCCCTTTGCTTTTTGTCCCAAAAACGATACCCAGCTAGCTTACAAGCCACCTGTGCCGTGCCCTGGTTTCGAAGCACTCTCACTTCGCTTCGCCTCTACATCATTTTGTGATTTTGAATGACTTTGGTGACATAAATGTTTGTTGCAAAATAGAGTCGTGTTTATGTTCATTTGTGTTACGAAGTTCACATCATCATGTTTCATTTCTT
Organism: Cylicocyclus nassatus; assembly: GCA_958299035.1. Taxonomy (NCBI): domain Eukaryota; kingdom Metazoa; phylum Nematoda; class Chromadorea; order Rhabditida; family Strongylidae; genus Cylicocyclus; species Cylicocyclus nassatus. The sequence goes on along the minus strand of CATQJL010000223.1, from coordinate 66,225,939 downwards.
GCGTTTTCTGAACATTTCAAATTTTGGTTTTTTCTCGTTTCATGGAGTACTCAATAGATTTTAGTGAACGCGCTGTCGTTTCGTGGTTGTTGGCTGGCATTAAATTTTAGAGCGTCATGTCGTCGGGCGGATTCTATTTCTTTCAGGAATTTGTCGATACGGATGAGTGGGCCTCTCATATTCGTCACAGGCGTCGTCGAAGAACGGGAGGAGCGGCCCTTCCGTCTTCTTTTATGGCTCCGTGCGCCCGCTCGCATATGCATAATGTGCCCGTTTTCACGCGCATTTGAACAGGCAAATCCTGCTTTTCTTCTTTTGGATTTCTGGCTTTTCTTAGTTCAGTGGAGAAGCCAATGCTTTTGGAAATCTTTCTACATATACTTCTAAAGGAAAATCCTGTATCATTATGGATGGAAAACCAGCTAAAAGAAATAAGCCAGGTTCCTTAATGTGATCAAATATTGCAATGCTTTGGCTTTCAGCAGAAAGATACCCAGTAAGTTACTTGCCTATCTAGTCCTTTTGTTGGTAGCTGTTTTCTGTATATAATCCCTTACTCATTCGGATTCCTCAAAGTTTTCCTCCTTCTAATTCTTTTCTTCGATTCTTCAAACGTACTTGTTAATTAATGATGCGTTCACCGAATTGAGAATGATTGAAAAAATCATGGAGAAGACACAATTAGCTTTCCTCTTAGCAAATCAAGGCGAAATTCTCTTTTCATTTCACTGCAACTTTTTGAACTGCGAATCTAAGATATTGCACTGTTCATCAAGATTTATGCGAATATGGTATGTATACGATAGGAGATGGACTGTCATCGCCGCGAATGTATTTCTGCTAGTTAGCGTATTTTTGCTGCGACAAAGCAAAAACTTCCTTTAGTACTTCTAATGTGCTCGAATGCCATAAAAAGGATTTGTCTTGCCAATCTACTAATAAACCTTTTTCCATGAAAAAAAACTCACTGTCAAGAGTAAGATGCGACGGTAAAAGAACAATTTAGTCGCTTTTACGAAGTTGCTTTTTCGGTTAGCAAATAAAGAGTAATTCATATGTCAATCATAAATGTTTTTCGAAGACTCCGTTTCATTTCTATTTTTGAACGGAGAGTTGCATTGTTGTTATGCCATCCTCGGAACTCCTCAATAAGGATGGATTGCGATAAATAAAAATGACTCATTTTTTGAGAACGAATCTAAGTTTTGTAATTTTTATGGTTCAAACAAATTTCAAAAGTTCGTCAGATTCTATATAGAGTCGTTATGCCTATTCAAAAAATTCTTTTCATAAAGAATCGTTGTGCCTATTCCAAAAAGGTGTATTTGCGGGAAAGCGCGTGGCTTCCGCAGCGAACGCGCCTGCAAATCTAGCACATTTAGATTATTGGCTCATTAATTTCTTGAAGAATTGAAAACTTTGGTGTTTGATTATCTAAGAACTTAGGTCGTGAATGATAATTTTAGCTACCGCAAGTTTAATCTAAATTTATCGTACAAGTTGGTGCCTCTGCGGAAGTACAATAAAAAGTGAATGTTCTGATCAAACCCAATTCATTTTTGGTTTTTGATTTATATAGTCCAATAGGTTGTAATAAATGACCGACTATTTGGACATTTATCATGCGTACACTTACTATAGAACTACATAAAGTGGATGAAGTAAATATGAGGATTGTCTTAACTATTCTCTATTATGTTTTTGACATCATAGAATATTGTCCCGTAAGAATCAAGGACAGCACTATGCGCTTTTGGTTGTTTTGGGGTTCTAAATATACGCTGCGCAAAATTGTGCCCGCGCTTTACTGCGAACAAAGCATGTGCGGCTGAAAATCTTAGGTCTCAAAGCGCCATAAACTTATTAAAGGCGACAGTGCACGCGCAACTTCCGCATTTTTGCTTTGCCACTTTTGTGGTAATTTCACCCAAGGCTAACTCCCCGATGTTGAAAACAACACAAAAATGCTTCGTAATCTAGATCAAGATTTCAATGACGGTCCATCTTTCAAGCGAAAAAAAAAACCTTTCTTGAGATAGGTTTCACTCAACAATATTTGCTCCGATGAGAGTCGATTAAATCGTTTATTCTTTCGTTACTCACATTTATGCCTTGTTTACACAGTTGAGTGCACAGGTATTGACGGGAAGCCCTAGAATAGATGACACCTCCTGGTGGAAGCCCATATATCTGCCACAGATGATTGGTTTCTGGAAATTTAGCATTATTTTATCCCCATGACAGTGCCTTTGATAAAACTGCTTCACAGCCGAAGGCAAGCAGCTGTTCCACTCCAAACGCTGATCACGTGTATGCACTTGAAGCCGCTTTCAAACGGATAGTTTATCACATCACTTTGTGATATCTTCGTTATCATCGTCACAACACTTTTTGTCAATATGACGTAATAGTATAGTAAGTCATATAAACACACTCAGTAAGTGGCGTAGTCCTATCGAGGACGACGAAGGCGGTGCCATGTTGTTTTCGCCGCACGCGCACGCGTGCTCGTTCAGGTACGCGCTCTCTATGCGCCGCCCATGGCCGTTGATTTTGTGTTGTCCATACATTAGGGAACGCGTCACAACAATCGAATGATTTATTTTCGTTTCGCTCTCATAATTTCGACAGGCGGCCGGCCGGACAACAGCCGCCACTCGCCGCTATTTCGGGCACGCAGTTCAGCTGACAGCCGGTCTTTTTCCAGTTGTCGTCGTGTTGGATGTTTTATCGATGGGAATGGAACAATTTTTGATATGGTACGTTCATCTCACAAATGTTTTCCTCATTTCCCTTTGTACACCTTTGTTTATCTGTTCCGCTCTTCCTTTTCATCTTTGAGTAAATGTTTGATACAGTACCTCTCTCCTTTTCTCATGTAGGTGAATTCTCAACTTTCAGATAAACTCGAGAGGGCCTGAAATTTACATATAAACTTCCTACTTTGCTCTACTACTTTACTGTCGAAACTGACTAGTTTCTACTGCAGTTTATGATTTCTGTTGCTATTATCATCGCAGTTCCTTCTTCCTGTCTTATCGTACCATAAACGAAGGATATCCGAGAGTACTTTAATTTAGTTTTTTCTCAACTCTTATGACCTAGGGTTCTAGATATGCATTATAGAAAGCGTATCCAGGGAATTTGAACTGAAAAAGTCAAGCAAATACGTGTGAGCCATAAATTTCAGTCTCACTCGTATATGCATTTTCTCGTTTCACTGTTTGTGCTGATGGTTCTGACAGTCAAATCTCCTCTTTCATTTCATTGTTGTTCTAGATTTACCAAAAAAAAATCTTTCACTCTCCTACAGCTTCTCCAAACAACATTCGACTCTATCTAGCAACCGATTTCTTTTACTTTATTCCCACAATTCGTATATTCTGCAACTTTGCAATTTTATTTCACATGTTTTAAACTGCGAATTTGCGCGCGGTCAGCAAGCTTTTTGTCACCTTTGTCCACAGAAATAGTCTTTCGAAATATTTCTAGACTTGTTATCAGCTTGTGGATGCAGCGTTAGTATTCTCATCTCGACATAGAGCTTTCGCGGTGTTTTTTTTTGAGATGATCAAAAATGTATGGAAGGAACTAGAAAGAACGAGTGAACCCAAATGTGACTTCGTTTTTCTGTGTCGCATGCAGTGCCTACCATACAAACAACACTCTTTGAATCGAAGTAAAAGAAGCTTACCAGCCCGCGATGCCCGGCATTGCCACTCCATTTTGCGACTGTTATTTCAATTTTCCAGTTTAAGACGATTAGCTGTATGTTTGAGCCCTGCATGTCCGGATGTTAGCGTTTGAAATCAAACTCTTGTGTGACAAAGCTTCGGGACCTTTCGTAATATCTTTACTTGATTTGAGCAGCATATTTAAACAGAGCAGCCGATCAAAGCAAAACCAACAATTTCGAAATTGCTTTTTTCGGGTGTCCTTTCCTCAGAAATGATTTGGCGCAATTCCAAAATTCACGATTATGGGGACAAGCTGTATAGGTTTTTTTTTGTGAATGGAGTATTGTACACTAGTAATATTGCTCTTTGTATGTTTTGGATTCAAGGTATGCGCAAGTAGGTTTTGTATAGCAATATAAAAATAGAAGCAAACACATGCTGTGAAATTCGTACTCACTAGGGCAGCTCATTGAAGCGCTTCAATTTTCCCGCCAGAATGAGCGCATTTTTCGCGCTTTGAACTTACAAATGCCAAATGTTCACAGATTTGAATTACCACAACAGCAACAGTAATGTCAATATTTCTATTTAGGGACAATAAAAATTCAAAATTGATTAAATCCAAAGCTTATTGGTTAGACCACATTGTATAACAATGAGTCTATTAATACATCTTATCGTAACTGATTTTGTACAGAATAATCACAATCACATTCCGAAATTTCTTCTCGCAAGTTCGATAACTATTGTTGACAGTCCGGTTACCACTCTGAATACCGGTCTCTCCGAGCAAATGTTTGTGGAATGTTGCCTGGACTGCTGCCGACAAATGGGACAATAAGTTATTTGAAAATCACGAGTTTTCTATATTTATGCACTCAATACATTCCGCTGTAGTCACAGCTGGCATTCGAAAACGGAAAATACGAGTCTATTCATACAATTGTTATTTTCATAGCTTAGACTACTTATAACTATCTGGAAGCCTCAGAAATCGAATCAGATATGTGTTTGGCTTGATGCTGATCTTATGCCTTTTTGATCTCTTGTCTTTCTTACAAGGGAAGTCACTTAACTTAGGTCGGGCTTTTGGAATGAGACACATATATTTAGAGTCAGCTCGGAACGCTGATTCCAAATATGCTATCCCTGGCTGCGAAGCGTTTCTCTGAAGCGAGTTATGAGCTTTTTATTATGTGTCATTGACATACAACTGAATATGGAAAGAAGGTCTTTGGATGAAAATCTGCCCAAAAAATGATGGAAAATAAAAATAACATCAAATTGAGTCATTTGGCTTTAATAGGGTATAATATGCATTTGATCCACTACCTAGATGATGATAACGTAGCATGCCTAAGTCGGTCAACACGCAAAATTTGCTCAGGAAAAAGCTCATAACTCGCTTCAGAGGAAAGCTTCGCAGCTAAGGAAAGCAGATTTGAAATCAGCGTTTCAAGCTGATTCCAACCATATGTGTCTCATTTCATAAGCCCGACCTAAATTAAGTGACTTCCCTTATTAGCATTTTTTATTGGGTAGGGGACTATATGTCGCCGAAGAAGGGCGGTCCCCGCGGTCATTTGCGACAAATACGCGCCCTTGTACATGCGCGGACATGCGTTCCTGCAGGCAATCCGCGTGGGACTCTTCCTAATTCGGCGACATATAGTCCTCCACCCTTTTTTATTCAGCATCTCTTGATTTTTAGCCTTGAGAGAATGCCATCTCATTCTTCAGACGAATATCATTCACATGCGTTAGATTTTTTTTACTTTTCCTTTAGAGCCCTGAAGACATTCTGAACAGATGGATAGCTTTACCACTTTTTCTCAACTTTTTCCTGTCAGAAGTCAGAGTGTTCTCCCAGAGTTCTCTTACAGAGCAAGCGAGGAATATAGAAAAGTTGTTTAAGTTTACAAAGTTGTCCCCGGATTTGCCTTCGTTTAATGAAGCTGAGAGTCTGGGTTTCCCTAGGAAAAAAGTTTTTTTGAGTAAAAAAAAATCCTAAAAACGTCTGTGTGTATGCCTGATGTGTGCCCTAGTGTTCAGTGAATCTCAAATTTTTCACCAATCAATCATTTTTTAGCTAATAACTAAGAAGGCTGTAGACTTCTTTTTTCCGTTTTTCTGACGGAAGCTTCTTCACCTTTTTACAACTACAGTATCTTCGATAATTTGTTCACTGTTCTTACAAGCCATCTTATGTCGATGAATTCAACCGAATAGCTATAAAATGTCTGTCGAAAGCATTCGATGTCTATTCCAAGTTTTTTTCTTTTTTGGCTCTCATGACTTAAGAGAGTTGTCGCTGGCCGCGTGTGTGTTCTTTGACCTGTTCTTTGAGATGGCCAAGTTCCGACATTTTCTTACCATGCATCATTATGAGTATGGAAGAGTTTATAATAGAGAGCGTGTGTTTGGCCGGAACCAAATTACAGTAAGAAATTTCTAGGATGAGAGTGCGATATGTTCGCAACGGAAACATCGACCTCATTCCATTAATCATGCGGAAAAGCGCGTTGTTCCGAGTTTTTATTGCGTTTTTTTCGCACTGACAAATTGGTAGGAGGAAAAAGACTAATGAATTGCGGTAGTTTTTTGGGAGAGGCATTGTGGTTTAACACAGGAGATGAAAATACAAACTACATGACGTGAGTTATGTGGGTTTTAGAAATCACTATTATCCATTTAATATATAAGGAATGGTTGGCTCAATTCAAATCTTCCACTAGCGGGAAACCGCGGCGCGAAGCGAACGCTCTTCCAAATAGCACCTTCAGATTCCTGGTACGCTAGTTGTTAATAAAGTTTTGTATGATTAGAGAGAGCCAAAGCTCTGGGAAAAAGGTCTCAGCAAGTCAAATATGGTCTGGCTCGGTGCTTATCCTGGCTCTTCGTTCTTAGTATTTGCGGATTTGATCAGTCAGTCTAGGGCATTTGCGGTAATGACAACATTTGCGCGAAAACAAATGCCAAGCTCGTGGATGCCGACATTTGCTTGCTACTTGCGTGTAAAAATTGCCCATACAAAGCATAAGCCATTGTTCACGAGCAAATGTTGTCGGCAACGCAGGCACACTATGCCAGTGTGAAATCACCACCTATATATGGGCAGATTCTTCTACTTGCTACGGTATGCTACTGTAACGGCACACGTGTTTGGAGTGGGACACAATTGCTACGCAAAAAACCTCTTATAAATCTCGCATGGAAGGAACCGATGGGGTTACGGTAGACGGTACGGGGTTACGGTAGCTTACGGTACAAGTATATCCACTTTGATGTTGCTGGTCGGCAAACGCTCATTTAAAGAAGGGCAATCGGATATAATTTATTTTAGATTGAGCATATTGCTTGAGTTGCTTCCGTTACTCTTAAAAGCCACAAACTTGACTTTTCACTTCAAATAAGCATGAATCTTGACCCCACCTAAATTTTCCACGAACATTGCGTGTGATTATCTTCATGTGTCATTTATCTACGACATCTAGATAATTTACTTGCGCTTTCTTTTCCTCTATTGAACCCTGAATCCAAGAACGAAAACGCGGAATGAACTCGTCGTGTAATCTTTCAGCTGAATCGAAACAAAAAACATCGACTACGCGGTCATTCTTCAGCTATTTGTTATCGCACGTACATGAGCGAAGCGTAGCAACGAAAAATGTCGGAGCGAAGCACACACGATTTCGTTGAACCTTCTTTGATGCGAAGAGCAAAAAAGCGTTGTTTGGTCTGACTGAGGGTTAAAAAGTAAAGTTAGAGATTATGGAATTGAAAGGGAATAATCCAAGTGTGTATGTGTCACGTAGTTAGCGGAGGTTTTCGTTGTATAATGAAGCAGAAAGCTGAGAAATTGATTGTATGTGTGCATATGATTCATTTTAGCTTCTTGAAATTGTCACAAGATGCACAGAATGTGGCAATTTAGTTATATGAAAAAACGCTAATTATTACGATTTTTCAGAGCGTTGTGCTGTCTGTTAAACATCGCAATGATCTGGTCAGTTTAGTACGGTAAAACCAGCGTTTTGAGAAGTTTTCAACCCGAACTTGTCCTCTTGAGGTCCCTTTTGCGCGGTTGAGGCTCACTGTTGAACTTGAGTGTAATTTTATCATTGGGTCACTATTAAAGTGATATAAGAATGCTCTTTGCGAAAAGAAAGAAGACAAAAAACGAAGTTCATGCGTCCAGTAATACGCTGATATCATTCTTACAGTTTCAAAAAAAAAAAGCACAAAACCTTCCATACTTCAAGCAAAAACTTATCATGGTGATTGGTGCTGAATAGTGTAGCAGGTTTTCTGCTTGATATAGTGTGCTTGCGGTGCCCAGAGACTGCGGTAAACTTGCGCGTGAACTGTTAGCCACGCCAGTAACATCGGCATTTTTTGCGCGCGCAAGTGACCGGCATTACAGGTGTGAATATGTGTGCATTTGTTTACGCGCAATTTTTACCGCATTTCCTCGAAACTGCAAGCACTCTGTATTAAGCGGAAAATTTACTAGATAATAGTCACGCACGAAGTTTCGAAGAATTCTTACATCGCTCGAAACGTTGGACTGCCTTAACTTCACAAATGTTTTGCCTGGGTTCACAGGCGGACGGGCTGGATCATTTTGCTCCCTAACATCGTTTTTTCAGAGTTTTTATTAGTCAAATCTATGAAAGTTGCCAATTTTATGTGAGCAAAATATGATTCGAGATAGAACGCTATCGCGCTTTTTTGAATGCTAATAACTTTTTGACTTGTATGGAGAAAGGTCTGATTTCCGTGAGTATTGTGTCGACAAGATCAAAACGAGTTGAGTTCAAATGCTTTATTTTCGCTATTCAACCCTTCTTTTCGAGGACATTTCGAACGTTCCGCGGTGCTTTTTTGCTCGCACTTGGCCCGCTCAGTAATTACTCCACTGTCGGATGGAGTGTTGTCGAAAAAACTGTAACAAAGAATGAACAAAGAAGCCTCAAAAGCTTTCCGGAAAGACTTTGAAAGTAATTTATCAGGGTCGCGGTAATAGGGTTCAAAAATTTGTCGCTCGTTTTGAAGTTGTTTTTAATGATGTTCCAGATGGCAGCAGACTAAGTGAAAACTTTTTTCGATGCAATATTTTCTGTAAAAATTGACTAATTAGGGCTGAAACCAGGCATCAGCTTATTTGGAGAGTTTCCTGTGATACAAATATACCCGCTTAGTTGATGACAAACGAAAAAGCCCAGACAGCTAAAAAGCCATATTGTTTTGTGCTAAATACCTCGTTACTATAACATTTGCCTAATGTGTAATGAACGAACTCTATTGTTAGAACACTCAGACGCTGTCATAAACAGATTAATGTTGTAAACAGATTATGAGATCCAAAGTACACGTAATTGCTTCCTCTCTGCTTCAACAAGATTTCAGATCTCTTTGAATAAAATAAAAGCGAAATAATGTCAAACAAAAATCAAAAGATCTCGCTAATTGAAACAATAACATTAGTTGTTGTTCTCATTAACACGTTGACGACGAGCCATTTTCTGAAGGTCTGTCCCTGTGGACGAACCGTTTCCGGGCATTTTCACAGCCGGCTGCATATATGTATGCATGCATCTATGCGTGAGATACAAAAATGCAAGTGGGCGGGAAGCTCCGCCCACTTTTGGCAAGCCCCGCCCACTTTTCAAAAATGCTGGAAATCGCTCAAAATCAATGATTTCGTGCAAATTCCGGCATTTTTTAAAAGTGGGCGGACCTTGCCAATCAGGGGGCGGAGTTTGCCTGACGGTGGGCGGAGCCCGTATAAAAGTTACTTGAGGTCTTTGCGTTTATCTACGGCCTCATCCATGCTTTTTATGAACAAAAAGGGTCTCTGTGAGGGGTATAGAAGTGGGCGGAGTTTGCCAAAAAGGGGCGGGGCTAATACATGAGATACATCTGAGCCTATGTTGGTTATATGAACAAAAACTGGGAGGATTGGACAGATAGTATTGAAATTAAGGCCGCCGCGCACCATTGCGCGGCGTCGTCCACAGGGACAGACTGCCTGCCGCGCACCATTGCGCGGCACTGTCGTCAACGTGTTAACGAGATCTTCTGACCTTTGTGGGATTCATAAGCTGAATTCACCATTAGCTGTGCAATCATACACTTCTCCTTCCGTGTATGTAACTCCCAAAGCCCTTAACCATTGCTCGGAGAGAGCAAGGCTTTCTTATTGCTTTTATAATGCTCCCTTAGAACTCTAAAGCCTCGTGGTACTCGAAAAAGGTGTTTATAACTATGTAGTTCTCTTATTCCATTCCACCAAAGAAACATCGTTTGGGAATGGAGAAAAAGGTCACGTGGCCGCTCTGAAGACTTATAGCCATTGAAAGTACATACGCCTCCTTACCCACGTGCTTTGTCCGTCTTTTTGAATAATTTATATATGTATAATCGAGCAGATGACGAAAATATGTGCAGTTACACAGAAACGCTCAACTACGTGAACAGTTTTGGTAGGTTACATAGGCCATTGGGATAAATTATTTTGGAAAAAGACCAAAAGTGCCGAAAACGATACCATATAGAATTCGCATTGATTCAGCACTTAGTCGATATTTCTGACTTGATTAATATGTGTGCTGCACATCACGCACGGCGTTTCACGGCATGTATGTTTACAAATTGCCCATTAAAGTTTTTTGGGTTTTTTGGGTAACTGCAGATGGTTTGCTGTGTGTGTTATCTCTGATTGTTTTTTTATAAGTCGGTCCCAAGAAGTGTTTGTAACTAAGGAAGTGTGCAAACTTTATATTGCAGTTGCAAATACATCGGCTGTAATCCTCTCTGTATCGGTATTCCTGTGCAATTGCACATATTGCAGTACCACTGTACCATTCTTCTATATTTCAGGTTACTTTAGTGCGCTTGCGTTGCTGACAACATTTGCGCGTAAACGGTAGCATCGCCATGTTTCCGCGCAGTGATACTATGTCTGTCTGCCCTATTGCCAACTCGCGAGCAACTTGTCGGCATTCAAAATCTTGTCATCTGTTTTTACGCAAATTTTCTCACTCCCACAAATCACTGCATCGTACTCAAACCTACCGAAATGTTTTGGATTCTAGCCAAACTATACGCTAATTCGATCAGATTTCTCAGTTTCCCTCAGAAATTCAAGCGTAGTTGAAATTCGAGCTATCCCCATGTCCTATGAAATACGAGATCACACGACATCACAACCGCTGAACTTGGCGTTTTTACATCTTCGTAATCCGCTCACTCTAGTCCTAAGCACTATCGTGGCTAAGATTATATTACACTAAAGCGAACGAAACGAGCCACATGGCCACTGATTTGCCCTTCGTGAATTCCAGCTCAAGTTCATTGGCTGATTTCTGGTTTTCGTAGTATTCGGTGAGTTCACATGCCCTTGAAGTGCACTTCAAAGCGTGACATTCCACACTTCATTATCAGACGGTATCGCTTGTCATTTCACAAAATGATGTTGTATGTTTTGTCTTTTGTACTCCAGCTATAAAATTTGAAACGTCTGGCAATTGTCGTGAGGCGATAATTCGTTTTGAAAGTAATTTAAACTATAGGCCTCTTTTAATGAGAGTATCTCGTAAATCTTGGGCTTAATTGTCCCAATGATTCGTTGACCTTATCGTGAACTTTGAAAGATGAAAGTGCAGTTAATTAAAAGAGCAGTGATGCTATATTTTTCAACTTCTTCATATCATCCAGCCAATCACTCTCCTCTCGCATCGGTCTTTCTTGTGCATGCGTTTTTTTTTTTCAAATTATTGGGTAAAACCTTGAGAATTTGTTAACGCTTGTAATCAGTTCGAACTCAAACACTGTTTGCTCATTTTTTACGGTAGTTTATATGTTGATTCTGTTGATCAACGTTGTATGTACTGCATTTCTATCGATTTTTTCTGTCCATTTCGTGTAACTTCATTTCTATGGTTTTTATCTTCTGTCCATTCATTCGTTCATCAGACATTCAGTAATGTAACATGTAACAATCACTCATTGTCTTAATAATAATTGAATGACACTTTGTGACTTGTCTAACCGGCTGTGACTTGAATGTCATTTTTTTTGTATGTCATTTATCTTATTACTTGTCCCTTCATTGATTTTCAGTCTCTTTGTCCATTCATTTCTAATCGCATATTCTTAGTCCATTCATAGTTCGTGACTTCTAAAATAATCATTTAAATCTTCAGTTGATAACTTTTTGTCAATCATGCATATTTATTCGCTTATGGACTAGCGTCATTTTTTGATGCTAGCCTGTAAGTCTATACAGTGTCTTATTCAGGAAGTTTAATCAGAAAGTTCAAACTCCCACGCAATTAAAAAGCTATTCAGAAGTTCAATGACTGACACGTAATCCAATCGATTAATTACTATGATTTGTTCCTTCATTCATTTGGTGCCACGAACGACGTTCTTCAAATAAATCATCTGTCCGTTTCAGTCCCCAGTCACACCTGGACACGATCTCGGTTATGTATCCAGCTAAGTACTCACTCATTCATTTCAAGTAGTTCTGTCGTCCATTTATTAGTTCAAAATTCCGTATTTGTTTGGTCACTCTTTAAAACTTCTGCTGTTTAGCACTATAATGTGGATGTATATAGAGACCGTTTGGTTAAACTCAACTGAGTCCTTGCCCAAGCGACAGCTTAGAAAATATGATTTCATCCATGGGCGGAAACCCTAAGTTTTCGCCCGTTACCGTAGTCGAGGGCATCGTATATTAGTCCGCTTGGAAAGGAGTACGGTGATGGGCGAGAATTTATTGTTGAGATATTGGTCACGAATGAATCATACTCCCGCTTTGGTGATGGGCTATACCTCGCACTTATTTCTTGATGGGCTATACCTCGCACTTATTTCTATGTTAAAGGTCCCAGATTCTCTTGAGCACCCCTTTCAAATGATTTGATGTGGTCCATATGGCTTTCTCGTGCTTGTCAGTTTCTTCTGTCCATTATTATTCAGTCTATTTTCATTGCGTCAAAGGCACGCGGCCAATAATTTGGGTGGCAGCACTGACGGCCACACACATCGATTATGAGCCCGAAAGTTCTAGGCCATGTTACACCTGCCCTAGGGCCCCCGCATCCCGCTCTTCCTGCTTTTTGAGCACATCCGGTGCGTTCTGTCTTCTTTGTACTTTGATGTTGTGACCGGAAGTGGCCGGAGTCATCTAGCAACCATTGCCTGCCCTTGAATGTTTATATTGCAAGCTATTTTTTTCGGGTCAGTGTTCGACTTTTTCGGGTCAGTATTCTTTCAAAACCACATTGCATGCTATCAACATCTTTGATCAATTGGTGTCTTCAGAACCTCCGCCCAGCTTTGTATGCTGAACAGCTCAATTGCTGCTTCGATAAACCCCTTATCTACTTGAACTAACCTCGACCACTCTCTTCTTTCCTATCTGCTGCTCGTTTTCTAATAATTTCGCATGGTTTTCACTTCTTAAGATCATACAGTCCTGCGCTCCATGTATGGTTCTCATCGACATATGATTCAGAAGATGACACACGTTTATTGTGTGCGTTGAGAAGCTGTAAAGCACATGGGAAAAAATGGTTTGGGAAGAACAATCGGGTTTGTTCGAATTTTTTCTCTCATCGCATTTGTCTCGGCGAATATAGCGGGTTTTATATGATTCGAACATTACCGAATTTACAACTACCCACAGTTCGATATATGATGCATTGTCAGTCCATCTATCAGTGGAAGTCTTGAGGCTAAATTGTTCCTCAGCTTTGTTACGTGCTTATCACCTGATCGATTATGTTGTAGTGTGTGCCATTACAGACTTTTTATTGAACTTCGCCCGCTTTTTTTCGGGCACCTCGTGCCTACTTTTCATCCTTTTCAAAAAGCATTGATTGCTTGTCTTGTTGATAAGATTGCTGATAAGCGCCTTTTTTGTGCTCTCGGTTGTTTCGATGAAACGCGGTCATCCACTTTTTACTTGCTTCACGTAAATGCTTTTTAACCAGCGAAACACACCGCTGGCGTCATTTCATAATGTTCATTTCTCCCAGTTTGATTAAAAATGCGAGTTATTTTGTTTTTCAAATTGATCTTTTATCGCTTTAGATGTCGGCATCACACATCAGCTTTTTAGCGTGAGATGCAGCGTTATCATTGCATACATCATTTGTTCTTACGAGCCCTTTGATCCATTCTTTTTAAGTTTCAGCTAATGAGGTGGCTTTGTCATATTTATGTACTTGCATCCTTAATACAGAAATAGCAACATGCGCAAGTATTTCGCTAGACACAGAAAATTGGGAAAAAATATGTCGATGCTGAACTGAAAGGTGGTCAGGAGATGAAACTCTGTCTTAAAATTATATCTGTGATTGTTTATCGTATGCGAAGAGCAGGTTTTATAATCATTTTTTGTTTTGTTTTTCCCATTTGCTGCTCTTGTTTATCCTACCCAACTTTCAGCAACTACTTGCTAGAGAGAGAGCTCTACTTTTCATTGCTTTGTCCAATCGTTTATACTCCTGTTGAGGGAATGCATTATGTCTTACTAAGGAAAGATCCCTGGTCAAAGCGTCCTTTCCAGATGATATGTATATAGGGTTGAAGGGCATCGAACGCTGATCCTAAATCTGTCCACCCCAATCTGCGGAATGCCTTTGGGCAACGAGTTGTGGAAGTTTCTTTGGAGAAAATATGAAGAGGGAGTAAGGAAATCATACGCGAAAGTTTCAGCGCTCAAATGGAGTAGTAATATCTGTCAGAGCATTCTGTGTAAAGGATAATCCTTGTCTATTATACCCGTACTCAAAGCAATTTTATTTGCGAAATGTACACTGTAACTGTCAATTTTATCCTCGTCGCCCATTCAATCTTTGGCTCTTGAAACGGTCATAGCACCTCACTCAAAGGCGCTTCGTAGATGAAGAGGAAGTTTTCAAATCAATTTTTGATGCCTTTCAAAACTATGTGCGTATCATCTTGAGAGGCCACTTCGACAGTGTTCCCTTCCCTGTTACTGATGCTTCTTCATGGAAGATTATCGCGATTATCTATGATTTTACGGAATCTGCTCACGTGCATGTGCTGAGCTCCTTCTTCGATTTCACGATTTGTTTCCACTGTTCGTCCTTTTCTTTTCAAAGCTCTTCTAAGCATGCTATTATAAAGAACGATGACGTGCGCGCACAGTATGCGACGGTCCGCTCTTTTCGCCGTGCTGCATTTTTTTTGTTGCGATTGGTTTTGTCGCGGAGAATTCCCCCGATCGATTTGCTGTCGACTGTGTGATGATCCATTGCGTTCTTTATGCGCTCGTTTTATCTCGTTCAGTTGCTGCCTTCTCCTCCTTCTCCCAAATAGTTGTTATCAGTTACAATTTCAGATTCATGTCCATTGTAGAGTGGCGTCGAAACTCTAGTCCACATCTAGGAACGCTGCCGATGCCGTCATCGCCTGTCTGGCGGAAATCATCGCATCCGCCGCTCAGCGCAAGCGGTTCAGCGGTGTCCGCTACTGTGTCGACAGTCGCTGAAGCACCACCGTTGTTGATGTCCAGCTCGTCTTGCGAAACAGATGAGGTGGGGTCTTTCCTATGTGTTTTATCTTATTATGTGCAAAATGCATTCTTATCTCCTCCAAGATAATTTTGGCGCTATTTCGCTGAAGATCAAACAAAAGTTCAAACTGTCGATTGCGCTGAAACTTTGATGCAAAGTGAACTATCGCACTAACTGCATTAGATACACTCGCCATCAAACCTTTAGTCATTTGCCAAAACCATACAAATCTTGGTTTAAGAGTAACCATATTTAGATTTGTCTTCAGATGAAGGTGAATGCGCGAATGGGTTTTTCTTATATTATTTCTGTTGCAGAATTTCGAACGAATTTACTGTCTGTTTTTGCAGTGTTAGTTGCTATAGGGTATTCGGATTGATTCTTTGCATGTAGGTCCGATTTTTAGCTTAAAATTGCCCAATACATATATGAGCGCTGACCTCTAGAGCACCCGACAGACTTCGCTGCGCCCAAAAGCGTGCTGGCGCTTTCAGGCTAGCGAGGAACATGTTTGTGAGGAAAGATGATATACGCGCTAGTAGAAATCAAAGAATTTTGAACCCTTTTGGGCTCTTTTGGACGCTTTTGAGAGTTGACGGGTGCCTAACACATCACGAAAAAAGTATGTGTACTGCCATTATAGACAATACGACTCACCAGAAGTCGAATGCTTTCTTAAAAACTTTCAGCCTTTGAAGTTTGTTTTGAAATTTCAACAGTTTTCGGCACATGTTCGGAGAAGTTTGCGTAGGACTGGCTGAAAGTTTATCAGAACTCAGATCGGGAAGCCAGCAATCCAGAAAAAGAGGATGACTTTTTGAGCTGCCCGCCTTACTTTTCCTGTCATGTCTAAGTCAGAAATCTCGTTCTGTATGAATGAAAACTCTGCGTGAAAAAGGTGTGTTGTCATGCGCTTCGCTCAGTAACTTCTGGAAAATTTATAAAACTTAAGCGTGCTTGTGCTCTATATCACACATAAAGTTGATTAATATCATCATGCTAGATGTGTTTGTGTTCAAGCAATAAGCTCTGTGAAAAGTTTCAGCGATGCTGACAGTCTAAAGTCATTGTGTCATCTCGAGCGAGTAGCACCAAAAGAGTCTTGGTTCGCTGTCATTATATGTTCTATTTTTCGCAGAAACTGTGCTTAACAAAAGGAAGAGAAATAGGAACAACAGAACGAAATGGTAGTTCCTCTCTAAATGCGTCAAAATCGAAAATTCCATACATGATGGGGACCATCGAATATAGGATAATTGTATCAGTGCTCTCTTCCATTGTAAGTGCTGGTCTTTTCGGAGAAAGCTTCGGGGAAAAGGCAAGCAGTGAGATGAGATTGAACGGACGAACATATATCTAAGTCAATGGCCAAACAAAGGAAATCTTGACGCTTGTTCAAGTTTCCAATGTCTTACCTACTTTTTATGCGCACACGTGAAATTCGGGATAGTTTTAGTTTGGAATAACACCTTTTTTCTCTAAATTCAGATGGATCTCTCTGTGACAATCTATTCAATTTTTCACTTGTATGACGTGTAAAGCTCAATATAGCTTGCAGATGGGATTTTTCATAGCTGTTATATATCATGTCACTTATTGCAGCAGATATTCATGCTAAGTTGTACAGGGCTCCTAAACTGCATAGTCGTTTGCACCAGCGGCCGCACGAACGCGTCGCGCCCGGGCATTTTGCCAAGACTCGATCGATGGCGCCGGCGCCGGCATTGTATCTTGATATTTTCTCGTCCGCCTCGTCTTTTTTCTTTGTTTTTCTGCTCACTGAGCCCTCAGCGAGCTTCATCATAATTTTTCGAAAAAGTCCCATGCCGGCAATCGGCCTCACAGTTCTTTTGTACCCCTAGATATTACCTATCATGAAAACCATAAGCAAGTGAGTAAGTGACACACCTGTGCCTCTCCGAAATGACTAAGCTATAATAACTTCTTTTGCCGTGCTGAGAATCCTGAAAAAACATAACCTAGGGGTACAAAAGAACTGTGAGGCCGATTGCCGGCATGGGACTACTTCGAAAAATTTGATGAAGCTCGCTGAGGGCCCAATAAGCAGAAGAACAAAGAAAAAAGACGAAAGCCGAGAAAATATTAAGATACAATGCCGGCGCCGGCGCCATCGATCGAGGTTTGGCAAAACGCCCGGGCGCGACGCGGTCGCGCGGCCGCTGGTGCAAACAACTCTGCAATTTAAGAGCCCTGTAGCTGCTTTAACATAATGAAAACATTTTCATTGCAAGCGGACATTAAGTTGTTAATAGGTGGTATCGAGCTATTCACATGGTGAGAATTAGTACCACATGTTTGACTGATTCTGATTATTTGATTCATAGATCACATATGAGATTGGATAATTAATCAAAGATGTTTGGGCTTATTCTCCCGTACAGTACCTCGACTGAACAAACTTCACCATTCTGAGGTTTTACGCCAGTTTAGAGCGTAAATATAGCTTAAACATGGCTGTAGGACGCAAATTCTGGAAATATGCTGCACGGCAACTTTCATCGCGAGTGCCACTGGGGAAGCATGATTCTACCGCGCAAGCACTGCTACTTTATGTAAACAGTCAAATTCACTAGATTCTAATTTGTTAAGCCTTTGCACTAAAATCATCTACAAACCGTAGATGACGATCTTCGTAAATACTCCAGGTTGATATTTATTATCTATCGATTGTTTACTGCATTTTACATTACTGAATTAAAGTGACGTTTGCTGTTTGATTTGTATCATGGTATTACTTTTCCAACTGTGCAAAGTTGTGCATTCTGAAGTTATTTCACATGTAGACGCAAAGTTCTACTGTGTTGAGTTCATTAGCATCAGCATAGTTGTATTTAAACCACACGAAAAAATCAGCGAAAATGAAAAAAAAACGCAAAACATACCAAAATACAAAGCATTTTCGTTTCCGTTTGATTTTGAGCAGTAGGCGAAATTTGCAAAAGAAGGTTGTGGATCTCATCTAGGCCGTGTTCATCAACGAACCCAGTGGGTAAGCGAAAACAGTGCCACTGGGTCGGATCGATATTCACAAAAAGCACTGCTGAGTTCTCGAACCCACTAGCTTCGTGAATACCAATCTTGTTGGTTGAACCTACCCAGTGGGTTCCGGAACCCTCTGGGTTCGTTGATGAATACGGCCACAGTAGTGTGGTAAGGCCTACAGAACTTACCTAATCTTCCTTCTGTTGTGTTGGCCTCGCTTAGTTAGAGAAATAAATTTCAAAGTTCGTAATCAAACGATTCTGCCGAATATAACTCAAATATCATCCATTACAGTACCACTCATTCTTGTTCGCCGTAGATCTCGCAGCGCGATGCTAATTTCACGAATTTCTCTGGGTCGAAGCTTTTATCTTACCGCTTTCTCGCAATCCGGTCTTATTTTTTTGCAGACAGACACGCGCACAACGCCGTCACCATCTTCGTCCACTCGTAATGGAGAGAGACCAGTTTCTCCAGGTGTCTATCAAAGGTTGATTTGCCACTCTGAAGATATGCAAAGTCTTATCCGAACGATTACAAACGAAGCAAGGAATCTAATACATGCAGAAACGTGAGTTCCGCGAAAGATCAGCATTTTTCATTTTTATGTCATGATCCATGTGTGTGACTTATAAATAGACGCCTTATGCCAGTTTTCAAGTCTTCCATCATTTCTTTTCCCGCTTTTGTTCAGTGCACATTAGATATGCTTTTCGAAGATAAGTTCAGCTGTACTTTGCCACAATACACATCCCATTCGATTATTTGATCAGTGATGGCGTACTGAGCAGCTGTACGGACGCACGGCTTCGTCATTGCTTTCTTCTTACCGCATCAGGCAAAAAATGAGCGCCGAAATTGTTCGCTTGTCACATGGCATTACTTTTTGTTGCTTCCCACGTGTGAATGGCTAAGAAAAGGGTGCTTTTTTTGTTCATGACGAGGCGATCTTATTGTTATATGGAGCTATCGGTGGTATGAAATGATTAGAATTACACGTGACTTGGCATTGAGAACGAGGTTTGCTTAGGGTCATTTTTGCGACTTTATGGGACGTGATGGTACTGTGGAGGCTTGTGATGGCTTTTTTCAGCGAAAAGGATGACTAGTTTGCTATGATATTTAATGCTGATAGTCACTGGGCAAGTTAGCGTGCAAAATATAGGAAATGCCTGGATTTGGTTTCTATGGGCAGCAGTTCGGAGTTAAACATTCGCTAGTGTGGTTATGTTGTAATAAGTCCATTTCCGCTTGATAGTGATCAGATTGTGTGGAATGGAGAATCATAGGTTGATTGTCATTTTTTGGATGTGGGTTACAAACTATCTTTAGACAGCATGGAGAAAGCTGAGGTCTATCTCGATTATTACAAATCTTCGCGAGAAGCGGTGTATGATCATCCAATTAGTGCTAAATCGTTGGGGGCAATTCTAAACAAGGCTACAATTCTTTGTTCCTTTTTGTCTATGAAGTCATAATGTTCTGAAAGTCATAATGTTCTGAGGGGAACTTCAACAAATATTATCAATTATTGGACGTATTTAGAAGGAATGTTGTTTGTACTTTTCTGTTTTTGTCGATCAACTTGACGCAAAATCTTTGCGGATTGCAGAACAGGTATCGAGCGAATGATGTCAGTACTCCGACTTTGAAAAATTGTCCATGTTCTGCTTTCCGATGCACAGATGTGCAAATAATATAGCAGAGTTTTAAAAGTGCAACTGTAAAGTGTCATGCGAGGCAGAAATCATGACTAATTGTTGCCTCAAAATAGAGTAATAAGGACTATCTATTCGCTCAGTCGCTACAAATCTCACAAGTGTTTCAATGCACTTTTGAAGAATTCATGTGAAACTCACTCAAGTGTAGTACTAGTAGGCAGATAAGAGGAATAGTAAGGGAAAGGATGGGTCCTTAATGTCGAAACCAGAGGTTTTTTCAACATCCTTTTCCAATCCTCAACGACTAGACTGTTTTTTGTTCGCTCTATAATTCGCACAAACCTAATTCTTCCAAATGAGTAGTGTATGTGAGATTTTCTTGACTTGTTTTACACTAATTTAACCGAGCTCAATGTGAATTGGACTCTTTGTGGTTTCAACTCTTCCGCTTTTTAAAAGTCATTTATAGATATAGACTTGCATCATCTTCTGAACCACAATATATAATCGTTTTAGATGTTCATTATTTTTGTTGGACAACGAAAACAAAGAGCTGGTGGCGAATGTATTCGACAAAGCCGGTGACCTTACAGAAATTAGAATTCCAATGACTATGGGAGTCGTAGGACGTGTGGCAACTACACGAACAATGATGAATGTGCGCGATGTACAGAGGTACGGTACCATCAAGATTTCAATTTTTCAAATTGGTTTTTAGTGACACCTGAGTCTTCGTATCCATGGCTTACAAGTCAGAGTTTTTCTGCTACTTAATATTTGCGCATTCGTAATTTACTAGAAAGCCATAGGTCACACTTTTTACCATGTTACTGTCATGTGACATGTAGTTTTTCTTACATCATTTGAAAATCGTGTGGCACGCAAGCCTATGAGTATAGAGAAAATGGGATAATAATGTTTGCTCAGTTATGAATGTTTACATCATGTATTATAAATGAGAATCTAATCAAAGAGTGATTACTTTGTAACGATTTTTCTAGAAGCTTCGTAGTAGGCTGTATATACGCTTTTGATTGTAAAATGTTTGATAGTAGTTGAGACTTCTTTGGAACCTCATACTGTCAAAACTCAAAATTAAGCGCATTCATTTCCCTGCTTCGAAACATAAAGTGGCCAGCCTTCACATAGAATACGTTTTAGCCTCACTTCTCTTGGAATTTGTTTGGTATTTGATTGAGCTCCTGATAAGCTCTGTGTTTTTTCAATCGTCCTAGAGACAGCAATGAATGCGCTTGTCAGACAGTTAACTCTCATTTTCTGTGTGAATTTCGTTATCACCAGGTGTTCGAGCACTTTTCGATGTCAAAAAAGCTTACATTGGCGCCATCAGCTTTTATGATACTCAGCTTGAGAAATGTATTATCTTTTTCAGATGTTTCTGAAGGTACAGTGTAGCATTATATACTTAGTACTTAGCAGTAGTTGTCAGGAATTGGATATTGCCCAGATCCGCTCACGCAGTAGTTGCAAAAACAATGGGGAACTTGGAAACAGCGATATGACGCATCATGAATACATCCCACGCGTGGAAGTGCTAGGCCTTAATTAAGCCTCGAAGAAATGCATTTATGCGCAAAGGTTACATCAAGCGATGTTATTGTGCATACAAATGTAGTTTGAACAATAGGAAAAACTAAACTCCTGTCATATTAGCCTTGTTCCAAGTTATCAGTGTGATATTTTTCAGATGCCCTTTCTTTTACGCACGCGTTGATCAGCTGACAGGTTTCCACACTCAAAACATCCTCTGCTTCCCCATCATTGATAACTCAGGTATGTAACGGCCACCTTCTGTGCTAGTTATGATTTGATACTTTTTTTGATAACTCATTTTCTGTTTTTGTGAGCTGTGTTGAACTACTTGTGTGTTACTGCATGCTTTTGTTTTCTTTCTAATTTGACCTCTATGTCATAAGGACTTTGCGAGTGATCTTGCGCTTAGAGTGCATAGTCGCAGATTGTATCTTCCTGTAGATACAATTTTGTTTATAGCACTGATTTTTCTTTAGATATTGCATACGAGCGTTGAGCTGCTCTATCTGCCATTATTTTTTTCTGTGGATTTATTGGTCGTGTGCTAGTTGAGCAGGTTTTGAGGTTTTTTTGTGCCCTTCTAGAAGGCGCAAAAAATGACGACGAACTTGAATTCCATCCGCAGCGGCTACCAATCCTAATTGAACGCTTTCCGAATTACTATCACTGAGGCCTGGTGTTAGCGGCGTATGGAGCGTGTGTGCGAGAGTGTGTGTGAGGAGGCAAGGGAGGGCTGAGGGGGGTACGCGCACGCACGTATCGATTGCGTTTCCGGTGAAAGGGGAGGGAGGGAGTTGGGGAAGGCCCTGTGTGTATGTATGTGAGTGAGTGTTAGTGAGCGAATCGCACGTTTCACTAGACACAAAGACGACGTCATTATCATCATCGCATCGCATCGCAATGCGTTTGGCTATCGCATCGTAATTGTCACGCAGAAAGCATTTTCATCAAAAATTCGTCGTTAAGCACGTGCGTTTTTTACAGTCATACACATTTGTCGTTTGGCGCCGACGTCGCCGATAGCGTGTAGTGAATTCGTGGTCGCTTGATATGTTGAACTGATTGTGTGTTCTGTTGCTTTTCGAACGCTGATGGTCTCCGTTTCGCTCTCGTTGAGACTCACAGTGGTTTCATTGGACTTTGTGGTTCTTTCTCTCTTGAAATTATGCATGTTCCTGATTCATCGCACAAAAATTTTCAAATGCCATTGAAGAATGAATCCTCTACATCTGAAAAGCACATTTGTAATTCACACACGTTGTATGCATGAATTTCCATCCTTTTATCGTTTTGTCAACGAGGAATCTTCACACAGGTCTCACTTTCTTCAAGTCAGCTAGCAAGGACGTAACTGTATTAATTCCTCGGCAACCACCAAAAAAGATTAGAGGCTTTTAATCGTTATAAAACACGGTAATTACATCATCTTCATAGCTCAGTACGTCTGAAAATTTGCCCTGATTTTTTTAATGTAGCATGGAATATTATGTACTAAAAGTAAACTTCCGCATTGCTTTTGAGTGTTCACTAGTTTATTACTACACAAATTCAAAGCGAATTTTCTAGTCGTTATTGCGCGTGCGCTAAGAGATATAACAAGTTTGGCGCAACGTCTTTGACATTCTAGAACGTGCCGCCTAATGCTTTTAGCCCTTTTTCGGTTCAATGTCGATGGCTTTTTGCTCAAATTGAATTTGTCATTTCTAGAAAGTCCTCAAATCTCATTCTTTTTTGGGGTGGAAATTTCTCGCTGAAATTTCTTGATTTTTGAAAAGCGATGGCACATAAATCGCGATAGCCGTTTTTTGACGCATGCTATGGCATGAAACCGGTTGTATGTGCGAAAAGAGTTGTACGTGATAGGCGTTCCCCGCTCGTCTTCCCGAGTGTAATTTTTAACGGCATTGTTCTGCGTCGGGAATTTTCGCATTTCCTACGCACGTTAAAGACAAAGTTTTGTAATATGCACTTTAGCGCGTCTGCTCTACATGTGGGTTGTTTGTATAAGCATCTCTAGGTTTTACGTTTTTGAGATTTCTACTGTATTGTGCACTACTGAATTTTGCTAGTTTTCTCAAATTTTACTCTGTTCAACTTTGTACCTATTGATGATGAAAGAGCTAGGTTAGCCGCAAAGTTTCATTAAGTTTTTTTAGCTTTCAATGTTCATATTTCAATTTTTTCGCTCTTTTGAACTTTATCATGACCTATCCATTTTGTTCGATGGTAATTTGATGTTTATTGACGTAAATATAGTGCTATCCATGGTCGACGTGCCACTATGTTGCCGTTGGCATGCGGCCGAAAAGAGAGCGTTTTTGCTATGTCACGTAGTTCTGAACGAAATGTGATAATGCAGTTTATCTCCTAGTGCTTTTCGTTGATTTATGTTTCTCCAGAGGGGTTTTTTTGCCTTTGTCAGTCCCCACTGGTGGTTGTCTCGAGAGAGTACGATTACCGCTGTTTCGAATCACATTTTTAACTAGAGGTCTGGGGTCAAGTTTACTCTCATAAGCCAGTGTAATGAGTCTCGTGTGTGATACTTGTCTAGGCTCGTGGTATGGATAAAATAATGTTTACAGTAAGAGTTAGCGAAATCCTACGATGGTTTCTCGTTAGAATGTTTCTCAAGCTCAACAACTTGCGTCTCTCTCCGAGCACATCACTAAAAGTTCACATTGCCCGTTCCCCACGTCTGCCTTAGCGAACATAAGCGACTTTTCTAGTTTTTATCGAACGTAGGCTGTGTGGCACAGCGGCGGCGTCGGCGCTGGCGACGAGTGCGTTCGCTGTCACGTCGAGTTGCCATCGCTGTCTGGTCGTGGGGGTTCGCGTTCGATAGAGCCATGCACCGTGTGATGAGAGGATGGTGCACTTCGACTACTTTGCGTGTGACAAACTATTTAGAGCTCCGTCCCATTATTGATTATCATTGCCTAGTTTTATCAGCGCTATTCTGGGTACTGTGGCCGCAGTAATGCATTGCTAAACGTTTTAGTGCAAAATTTGCTACAAAATGTTTCAGAGTGTGCGGCGAGTTTTTGCTAGCATTGGTCTTAGACTTTTGTACTGCATGTAATCATCGTACTATTTCTATACATATCATTAGCATAGGGATTGCACGGCAATTACTGTTGAATGATGGTTAAATTACTAGTGAAATCAAGAATCTACCGTGTTTCAATTTTCTTTTTCATGTCTTTGCGCAAATGTAGAGATTTTGTGCGGGAAAAAATTGTTGTGAAGATTATTACGCTGCTTCCGCTTTCTTCGTGACTGACGTTCTCTTGCGTTCGTACTTTTTCAAATTAAGGCTCTAGAAAACAACTACGCAATCTGGTAGAAGCGTTTTCTCACTTTGTGCGTTTTCGGTGTTGATCGCAGTTGATCTTGTTAAGTCACTTAGATTTCGCTAATTTTCATCTTTTTTCGCAAACATCTGCTTTGACGCGTGAAAAACACTGTCTAGCACCAGAGATTTAATTTGAAACTTGAATTTCTCCGTTGTGCTTACATATTTACACATTAATGTAAGAGGAGTATCGTACTGTGCAACGTCTACCCTTTTCCAAGGTTTTGTAGAAAAAAATTCCGCGTAAGTTATTGGCCTTTTCACTTTTGAATTGCAAAATGTCTTTGCGAATTTTTATCGCATTCATCTCATTGCGCCAGACGATTGTCCATTTGTACTTGAGCGCGGTGTCTAGGCGCTGTCTGGCCAATGAACAGTTCGGAGCTCCACCGAATAACTTTTCTGTGGACATTTTTCGGGGCTGGTTTGTTTCGGGTGAGTTAAGATAGTTAGCTGTTAGGTATACGATAACATTGTTAAACAATCTACGCATTAAGGTAAATTTCAAAACATTGAGGGGATATTGATCTCTTCTCTACGCTCCAAATTAGATACTCTTCACTGTGAAAGTGCATGCTTCATTCGCGAACCATAGCTTTGCGTTTACTTGAAAGAGTGAGCTAGACGTGAGTGTGCAGCTGGTAGACTCTCCGGACCCATGAGTCATAATGTGGGCGAATCCGATTTTTCGACGATGAACGTTTTCTTACGCTATGCAAATAGTGCTAGTGTTACTCAGCGCATTTGTCCTCATAGTGAACTCTTGGTTCTCAGCTAAAAGATGACGTTCTCATCTTCCCTCAACTTCAAGGAGTAGATAAGATGTCAACATTCTCTTCTTCATGAGCCCTTGCGTCCTTTGTAATGTGGGATGGTATACATTTGATTTCCGAACACTGCACATCCCTTGAAAAGTTGTGGAACCTCCAGAATGCAATATAACACTAGAAGCGATGTTTTATCTGGTCATGAGATGCAATAATGGCGGTAATTATGCGTTCTCACTGCTTCTTGCACACAACGAGAAACGAGAAATAGAGCTGAATAATCGCAGGCATGTGTGTGTGTGTTGAAGTGTAGGTAATATCCCGAGTTGCGTTATTTTCTTCTATGCATTCATCACATGACCACAATGCTTGGATGTTTACCTAGACTTCGTATTCGAGGTTGCGGGAGGGTTTATTTCATTAATGTAGTGTCAGGTGCGGAGTAATTTGAGAGATTTTCTTGTTGTTCTTTTTTACCTTCTCGTTCATTTTGTGTAGATATGCTGCTGTGAATTCTATGGTGCTTTCGTGCTTCATAGCGTGCTACGCCATTTCCCATTGCTTGCTTAGATTCTCGATAGTATTTGTGCTCAAACGCATCAGAGAGATTTTTAGAACTCAAATCATTCATTCTGAATGTGCTCGGGAAAAAGCCTTTCGCCAATAGTTGAGATAAAGATAGTCAAGCTGAATGCACTTACTCATGTTATGTGGCTGCCATGGCGAAATTGTTCAACGACATTGCACTTTAGCATGCGGCAGAGCGTAATAGCGGTTAAAGAAGTTTCCTTGGCGTTTTTTATGGATCTGCGTTCGATTTGATTAGTTGGGTGGAGGTGCTATGGCATGAGATATTATTTGAGTCTTGGAATTTTTTTCTTTTCTTTTGTAGACAGTCTGTGATGGGGTGAGTAGTGTGCCCACCCATTGCACCATTACCCTATAGACCCCTTTTCCTTCTTCTTCGAAATTTCGCAACCAGCACTTGAAATTTATTTGCTTTTATCTCTTCAGTTCATCAAAACCGTTTGAGCTCATCAAAATCCATCACTTATCTATCAGATTTTTTTCGAAAACACGGAGCTGTGACAGTGAAGTGATCCTGTGAACTTTGCGCTATTGTCGCTATGTGTTTCTGTCGTACCAACGTCAGAGCATCCGTCGTTATCAGCATTCCGAAGTTTTTTCTTCTTCTCGTAAGTCACGGAACCGGAATGTCGAAGAAACATCAGCAATTCTTGAGTTCACATTGCGTTTGTTTTCTCACATGAGTCGTTTGACGCCAATGTGTAAGCTTTTTTGTGTTCTTGCGATGTTCGTCTTTTGCTTTGGGTGTTTCTCTTTTCTTAATGATAATTTTCTATCCGATTGTTCTATAGCATGCGAGTCCCAGTCGAGGGTTTTCTACCTTCAGTGAAGTTTTATGGGCTAATAGTAGTATTATAAGCCAGGCGAGTGTGTGGCAGTGTCTGTGACTGTGTGCCGACCTTAAAATGAACGGAATCTCGCGAAATTTTCGCAGACAATCAATTTTCGAACTGTGGAACTAGTTCTGTACAAATAGCTCCGAAGCGGTGATCGCATATTCACTCGAACTGAATGCTTTTCGCTATTTCCTTCTCTCTCTGTGTCTGATCCCAACATTGTGAGAACCAAATGATCTTCTTTTTCTGTATTGATGTGTCAATCTTACGTGCCTACGTAAGATTCACATCGTTCAGGATATCATGCGCTCAAACTTTTTGCATCCGTTGTTGAGAAAATTGTTGATTGATACTTGACTTTCGCTCAGAAAATACGAAGCCTCACAAATATGCACGTGACATTTGTCTATGTCTGTTAGAGATAAAAAGGCAGAACTCTTATAAAAGCCACAGACACAGACTAGCGAAGAGTCTCACGCGTATCTCTGCTGATTTTTTTTTCTACGGTATGGTAATAGCTTCTGTTTTTAATATTTCCTCTTTATTTTCGCTGAAAAACACGAGGGATTATTATTTCAATAGAGTGTGTAAAAATAAACTGAAAATAGGACACGCACTGTTTTTTTTTTGTTAACTAGCGTAGTGCTTATTATTGTGACTTGGGAAATTTCACATAGATACTTGCATCATGGGGAATAAAATGCTTACAAAAACAACATCACAACAATTTGTCAGATAGGTTTTTTTGACTTGCCCAGCTTTTGCCTTTCATCATCATATTTCCCGTCGATTGATCTTATTTACGTTTTTTTCCATAATTCGCGAATAATGGATTCTTTTATTCACATTAATAAAGCGACTTTAATGCTCAATATTTATATGTAATCGCTTTGAGCATCCGGTGTTTCCTGTGATTCCTATCTCTATTGTTGCACGCCCTTTATTATAAAGTCCGGAAAGTTTTTTGTTACGGGACGCGTGCATGGCTCAAATCTCATCTATGTTATCATGCAGTACCAAATATCTCTTCAAACTTTGAGTATGGCTACTTATCCGTCGACTCTGATATTTTCAGGAACATTTGTCGGAGTTGCGGAACTTTGCAACAAAGCGGGAAGGACTGGCTTTACTCGACACGACGAACAGAAAGCTCGCACATTCGCGGTATATTGCGCGACTAGCATATCACACGTGAGTCAACGAACTTTCACATTACATTTCCTGTTGCTTTTTCGTGATCCTTTCTTTTACTTTGGTGGCAACGTTGGACATTAGTGAAGAATAAGCTTGTGCATTAATTAACGCAGCGAAGCATTTCTGGCGTCTCACTTTTTATTTCGCATTCATGCTATAGTCGATGAGGAGTTGTGCTGTCATTTTCTCGCCTCTGAAGTTGTTCTCTCCCTTCTTTTCTCATATGCTTTGATCTTATGGCCAAATGGTACTTCCTGCTTCGAAAGCTCTTTGAATTTTTGTTTTCCTAGTTATATTTTCGGTGCGTGTAAATGGACTTGAAGCTCACTTTTTGTTTGACGAAGGAAAAAAAATGTGCGAGACTCTGTTCTGACTTTGAATGCAGTCTAAAACTTCGATTCCTTATTTGATGCTGCTTTTCATGTCAATAGAATCTGGGCTGAGATTTCCTTTTCCATGCTTTCGTCATCAAAGTGAAATGAGTCAAGCTTACTATGCACAATTATATGGTGTTTCCGTTGACTTTTGGACGGATCATCCCTAGAACAATGGAAAAACGTTGTTGAATGTTAGGTCTTTCTGTGATGAAACTGCGTTGAAAAATAGTGATTAATATTGGTCAGATCGAAATATCTAGAACACATAAGCCCTAGGATTATATCTACCACGTGTCAATTTTGATATAAGGTTGAGTTCTATGCGAATAGTGTCATTCAGTTTCATCTTCTGCGCTGGGAGTCAAAAATGGTTAGTTGCCTATCATTACTGTACAAAGATGCTAACGCTCAGCTTGACTGCCGTATGCTCTTCCTGTCCCCCCCCCCTTTCCTATTACACCCTTCTGTTTTTCGAATTTTTCATCTTCTGAGGGCTGTACTACGTTGTTAAAGTTAAATTATAACCGTTGTGTTATTTCGCTTAGTATCTTGTCGTGTGTGTAGGGCACATCTATTCGGTTGCAAATGCAGCACGATGTTTCTCCATTATATCCAAATTGGACTTTTTGTATGTTAATTTGATGCGTAGATAGAAATTTTTTGGTGCTGCTCAAAATGTCGGTGGTACATGGATTGTACTCCTAATATTCTATGTAAACAATACAGCTAATCAAATATGTACTTCACTGTGTTTAAGTGCTATTCAAAATTGATTAAGAAAAACCACTTCATCGCAGTTTCTCATGTAGGGGAAGAAAAAGAGTGATTTTTCTTGCCCTTTCTGATTGATAATGAGGTTAGTTTTCGAAATTTTCGCTTGCACTTTGTCACTCCACGTAATCTTACGAAATACTTGAAGCGCGCCAGATTACTCTGGTGTGCTATAATCCTTCTTGAATAGAACACAACATCTTTTTTTTAAGCTCTGTGTAAACCCTATCTTTGCGAATAAGCACCCTGCTATTATTGGGGAACAGAAGCTGGCTGGTAAGCACTTTTTCAAAGTTTGTAAAGATCGTGAAATATCGTTCTCTGTTTTCACCGCTCCGTTGCACTTTAGACTCCGCCTTCAGCCCCAGTCATTTAGCCAGTTTTCGTGACTCGCTACGAAATCCCACCTAGGTGTATTGGTAATAGTACCCATGATTGCCAGGATTTATAGGAGTTCCTTCTTTCGATTTTACAAGTGGTTAATGTCCATCAGGGTGCTTAATTTTCTTATGCATTTTCTGATTGCTTCGTATTTGACTGATTTGATGAGATTATTTCTTCAGTGTCTGCTCTATCGAAAAGTGCAGGAGGCTCAACGCCGCTCGCATATGGCCGCTGAGCTGTTGGTGCAAGGGTCACAGTTGCTTGTAAGTCCAAGAGAATCCCTTTTCTTTCCGTTGTGTCTGTATTTGCCCCACTTCAGATATCAGAAGAAGATGTACGCAAACTCACAGATGAAACGATCAAGGAGTGGAGGTAGGTCAACCTCATGAATTTCCCGTTTTTGTGATTTCCGCTCTTCTTTCTAGGCATTGGAGCCCGGATTTTGATCGGTTTACATTTTCCCCTCGATCCATTGGGGACTATGATGCCTACATGTCTGCTTCGATGACTATGTTCAATGTATGTTGAAGAATTGTTATCGTTAATGCCTTGAATCAGTTTTTTTGTAGGATCTTGGCTTCACCGAGCGCTATAGGATAAATAAGCGAAAGTTGGCATCATTTCTACTACGAGTCGCTCGAGGATACCGCGAGGTTTGTTCGTAGTGTTTCGTGCTTGAAAACAGATTATTGCATCGTTTTTGTTTCTCTATTCTTTTTCCCAACCTTCGAATTTTTTTTTGTGGCCCAGTCAAGAAATTAAAAAAGTTTTAACAGTATAGCGTATACAGTGTACATCATACTTGAAGGCTATAAATACAAAGCAGCATTGATTCAACAGATTTTTGATATTATAGTTTTTGTTGTTTTATCGCCATTTAGCAGAGGACACAATTAGCTTCACAATGGGGTTTGACAGCTCATCATTACATTGGTTTGATTCTTGATTTTGTGGTAGCTAGTTCAAAAAAAAAGTTGATTGTGTGGATGGATTGTAGTTTGTGCCAACGCGTTCAATTGAAAACTAGGTCTAATGCCATACAAATGTCTTATGCTCCACGTGTAGTAATGGCATTAGTGTGTAATGGGAAGATTACGCATCACATGCAAATTAGCAAATTTTTACTGAAGGTTTGCGACTGTAGTTAGTTTCGTTGGGAGAGCCCATTGATGAGCAAGCGATCTTAAAAAGCATTTTTGTCATTGAGTGTCATTTTATCAATATTCAACCAAAGCTGATGTTGCCATGCTTATTTCAAATATCTATTTTTGAAGTACTCCAAGCTCCACATAACGCCTCAAAAATATCGTTAACGACATTGTAACTGTTTCGCATGGTATTTTCTTCGCAAGTTTACGGTAGGCATAGGTTGAACGAGTATAGGAAAACTCGTTGAAACTTTGCTTGAGGGGTATTAGTATGGGTCATGTTGCGTCTATCTACCATATTGTCTCATAAGGGCTTACTGTGGGTGCACGAGCTTGAGTCTCAATTATAAACAAGGTTCGATGTATTATAGTGTCATATTTCATTCGAATAGAAACTTGCTCTGCTTTCTTTCTTTCACTTTCCAAGGTGTTGATGTACTTTTGCTTCTTTTCTGCTTTTTGTATTTATATCTCTTTGTCTGGGAGTTTGCAACCTAGTGGTACAAGATTTTTATCATCTTGGAATTCGGTTATATCTGTAGGCCATTCATCGCACGTAGAGATAGAGACTATACGATGCTGCGACTGACTGAGGCAGTTCGTTTCCGATAAAACCAGCAAACCGCAAGGCGACGAGAGTGCCTTTGATCGGAGGACGCCGACCGCGTCTGCTATTTCGTTCTGTCTCTGCGTGCGTTGACCCGGCTATACCCTCTCATGAGTGGATATGTTTGAAATGGGATGGTGCGCAAAATCTAAGCATCCGCTTCTGGGCGTTCATCAGTAGTGAAACACTGACACGTCCGCAGACAAAATACTACGCCCATCTTTTAGGTTCCATACCATAACTGGTCTCATGCTTTCTCCGTAGCACACTTTTGCTGGATTGCTCTACGAACACCAGCTGTATTGCATGGTTTGGATGAACTAGAGCGATTAGCGCTCTTGATTGCATGTCTCTGTCATGATATTGACCATCGCGGCACAACAAATGCTTTCCAGCTTCAATCGGTGCGTTTGTGTGGATTTTGATTTCTGAATCATTTTTTGTAGTCAGTGTCTACCAAATTCTTTTTTGACTGGATTCTATAGTTGACCGTATGTTTCAGAAAACACCTCTTGCTCAACTGTACAGTAGCGAAGGAAGCGTTCTGGAGAGGCATCATTATGCACAGACTGTGCAAATCTTGCAGGTTTGTTTAGTTTTTTCAACTTCATCCACTTTTTCTAGTGCATTTGATTCCAATTCTACCTAGTTCTTACACTTATCTGAGTCCTTATAGCGCAATTTTCTGCTTCATCTATTTTGTTTTTCTTGTTTAGAAAACTTCAGGTGTTGCTTGGTTTACAGTAAATGTACTTGTTTTCAGATGAAAGAATGCAACATTCTTGATCAGCTAACGCGAACGCAATATCAAACTGTGCTAAGCCATATACGCGATGTAATCTTAGCTACTGATATCGCGGTTCACTTAGGAAAAGTTGGCAGAATCAAAGCCATGGTCGATCGTAAGTTTTTATTACCGAATAATGCCGATCGAGTTTATATAGTTCATGTGATTTTCAGAAGGCTACGATCCAATGTCTCGTGATCACCACTATTTATTCATGTGTTTACTTATGACATCCAGTGATCTTTCTGATCAGTCAAAGGACTTCCGTAATTCCAAAGCTATCGCGGTGAGTTATGGATCTGGGTCTCATGCGTTTTTGTTTGCAGTTTCTATCAGGACATACGATCTTGTTGATTTCAGGAGAATATCTACAAAGAATTTTTCTCACAAGGTGATCTTGAGAAGCAGATGGGTAATAGTCCCATGGAAATGATGGACCGCGACCGCGCAGCAGTGCCCAAGATTCAGCTCGACTTCATGGATACTGTAGCTGTTCCTGTCTTCGAGTATGTGCTCATTTTCTGAGGTTCACGTTGATTCTACAAGAAATGCTTCCAGAATGGTGGCCAAATTAGTGCCAGAAGGCACGTCAACATTCGAGGCGATCACAATGAATAGACAGTGTTGGGCTGCTCTTGATGAAATCCTAGTTGAACAAGGTAATCGCCCTGTTCTCGGGCTAGATTACCTTAGAGACGAGGAACTTGAGAAACAAGTGTTGGAACGGGTACAAGAAAAGAAGAAAAAGCAGAAAAAGGTCGGTGTTTACTTCTATTTTCTTGTTTTTTTCCTATTATTTTTTTACTCTAATTTCACGAGTAGGTGAGCCGCTCAGCCGCCTCGTTGTGTTTCGAAAAACCAGACTTAAGCCGCGCTATACTCTCAGGCAATATGCAGCAGTGTACATAGCTTTTTGGTCGCGAAGTCCTTCGGCGTGTCTATGCTGTTCTGTTTTAGAAAAAAATCCCCCGCGTCCCATATTCGTGAAATGAGGGTACTTGCTTAGGAACTGTCATGCTAGCTTGCTTTTATGTGCTATTACTCCCATCTGCTGTCGGTATCTGTCGACATCTGTTGTTGACTGTCCGATGCTTATCGTTATGAACCGTCTATATCCCGATCGGGCGTTCCCTTATGACGGGTAAACAGCGTCCGATCAGACCGGGTGACAAATATACCTCTTCTGGGGTTTCAGCACGTAGAATGGAATATCACATTCGTTTTAGCTTGCGATTGTTGGGTTAGGTGGTATTCACCACATGAAATCTGACCTATCTGAGGCGTTCTTGAGACCGCGCCGGAATCCGTGAAACGCGCCCGAATACGTCCAAATCCTCCCAAACCCGCCCAAATACGTCCGAATCCGCCCGAACCCGCTTGAACGCCGGAACTGCCAAAGCGCAGCGGATATGCGGCAAATTGGCATATTAGGTACGCGTGGATACTGCGCGCGTAGTGCATATATCTTAGTAACACGTAGCTCGACATTAATACCTGTCTATCTTTTTTGTAACTATTCCGATATTAAAGGATCAATCGCATGCGTGCTCCAATATGCCATTTTGCATGCAACCTGCTGCGCATTGGCAGTTCAGGCAGGTTCGGGCGTATTTGGGCGGGTTTGGACGTTTGACGTATTCGGGCGGGTTTGGGCGGGTTCCGGCGCGGTCTGAACGACCCCTGAGCAAATGTTTTCTTGACTGTTTTGGTTTTGTAAATGTTCGATATCTCCACTGTTGTTTGGTTTGAAGTTTCTGAAATAGGCTTTTAACAGGCGACTTTCTCCTGTCATTCTAGAAAAAATATCAGACCTCTGATAAAACCTTTTGCCATGCTTTATCTTCATGGTTTCAGGTAAACTGCCTGCGGTGACTATCAAAGCCAGGTCGTGTGGATATCACTCACATCGCATCTCCTTTCATATCAATTTATTGACTTCAATCATCGATCACCCCGATCTTCAAATGTGCAGTAGCGTCGTCGATGAGCCTTGCTCGAAGAGGTTCATCTCAAAAATATACGGGTCTTTGAATTACGGTTACTCACATTCATTCCTATTCGCATATTGCGTATCGCGACATTTGTTTGTTTTATCCGCATCATACTTGAATTGATATTGATTGTATATGTGTTATTTTGAATACAATTCCAGTCAAAATAGTCAGTTTTAGTCATGCAGTCCCCCGTGTAACGCGTGATTTTTCGTTTCTAAGTATGTGAAAAGAATCGAAGAGATGATTTTTATGGTTTTAGGTGCCTTAGGGTGCATATCATTTGCAATGCTGCTAAATTGACACACACACATTTTCACATACTTTGTTGTATTTATATAAGTGTAAGAGTGTTTTAGTGTACTAACAAGTAGGTAATTTATTGTAATTATCGTTAGAGATCTATTTATGACGTTATTTTACAATACATACAGAGGCTGACATACGAAAAAAATCATGAATTTCTCATATTGTATATGCTTTATATTTATGTTTCTCCGTCGAATATCTTTCCAACATGGTTTGTGATACAACACTTAATTAGACACACTTTTTTGTCGGATAGTATTCGATCCGGAAATGAAAGTTTTTATACTTGTGTTTGGCGTTTTTTGGAGGGAGAAGACCGGATACAAAAGTGTTCATTATTTTATGGTGCCAAAATTGGCGCAGGCGTGCGGGGTGGCCGCAGCGGATCCGGATCCGACGCTGCAAGCTAGACTGCACATTGTTGCTTAGATAATGGTAGTCAAAGTTTCACAAAATGAATTTAGTCGCTACCTAGAGGTTGCAAATTACGTATTTTTCGTCCTAACCACACCACGGGTATTTCAGTCGTAAGGGGTTATATAGTAACATCGCACCGGTCCAGTCCTGAGGCACACGCCATACTTGGTCCTCTTGACCCGCTTCATCTACTTCGCTATCGGTTAAATCAGTGCAATGACCAATGGCGAAATGGATGAAGTGAATCAGGCGGTTTGAGTATAGCGCGTGCCTGATATTTCTTGCATTTAAGTGGTGAGCTCATCTACAATCGCTATCACTTCATTTTTACAAGGCAGAGCAGGAGCGATAAGATTCTAATAGGTACAATAGTGTCTCCGCCTCTTTCCAACAAACGTGACTGCACTTACGAAAGGCGAAAGTCACTGTGAAGGGAAGCCGTATACGACTTTCTGAAGAAGTCAAACTCGTGATTCGTTTCTGACGAACAGATCGACCACCGAAGGATCACGGGTTTGGCTTCCTCGGAAAGTCGTAGGCTTTCCTCCGAATCGACAAGAATGGATCGTAAGTTCAGCTCCTCCCGAAGGTCGTGGGTTTGTCCGAAGCGGATTCTAGCCGCCCACACAAACCCGTTCAAGGTAGTTCTTGAATAGGATTCTTAGTGATTTTCGAACACTTCAATAGGCTTTGAAGCCACATCTGTCTCTAACTTAGCACTCTCTGAACCTAAAAATTATATTTAAGTTACCACGAGCAAAAGCAACGCATAGCGATTGCTGCCCTCGATATCATCCCATATGTCTTCCCTCAACATGACGTGGATTACGAGGATTAATGAGGCGCCGCCTCGCCTCGGGCTTGCGCTACGGTGCGTGCGCATCTTCGGCGTGATGTGGCAACAAGAAAAACGTGGAATAGCCTGCGCCACGTTGTGTTGAGCGCCACGTCGCGCCAAATGATGCGGGGTGGGGGAACGAAAGCCGCCAGGTCCAGCCGCCTTTCTCGGCCAGCTGGTCCTTTCGCAGCGTTGTTGCATGTCGTTCCAGGACCAGCAGTCCGCGGAGGCGGCTGGACCTGGCGGCTTTCGTTCCCCCACCCAATGATGCGCTCGCAACGTGGCGCGAGCCCGAGGCGAGGCGGCGCCTCATCAAGCCACGTAATCCACGTCATGTTGAGGGAAGACATATGGGATGATATCGAGGGTAAATGATTCTTGGAACAGTTCTGACGGAATTACAATCACAAGAGAATTTTCTTTTCGGTAAAGATGGATATAGACTACTAGACAAGGAAATGAGCATTGGTCAATTGCAAGGACATTGTTACTTAAAATTAGGAAATCTCCGAAAATAATTCAGAATACAATGTAATTGAGATTCAGATTAGTTGTTGCGTAAATACATGAAATCTCGGACTCGGGCATTTAATCTTTGTTACCCTACCCTACGAATCGTCTTACCAAGCGCTTGAAAAGTAACTTGAACCGCCTGGTAAAAGGAGATAAGCCGTACTGAAGTCGTACACTTGGCTGCTCTTCCTCTTGTATATTGTCAAGTTCTGTGGATGCATCATGTAAGTCTCCAGTTGAACCTGGGTGGATTCGATATTGTAAACTTAATTGATTATTAATGCAATAAAACTGACCATTGATGTGTTCAAACTCCTTCAATTCCATAATGACATTGTCATGAGAAAAGCAGGGCGAGTAGTCATTTCCTAAAAACTATTAATTGTTACGACACTACTCAAAGAACGTAAATGTCAATAAATTTATGTTTGATGCTTTAATGATAAACGAAAAAGAAAAATCGTTTCTAAGTATACAAAAATAATGTTTGTCTTGTGCTTTCGTTCTTGTCAAGCTGTGGTCGCTTTTTCTTGAGTGTCACTAGTATGTCCCACTGTGGACGTCACAAAATACGCATCTGTGCAAACAGATGAACCTAGTAACAGCGGTGCACCACCTTTTTCTTGAAAGGCAACTAACCACTTGGGCAGAATGAACATTCAAGATTTTGCTAATCCTGCATCTCATTTATGGTCGTACCCACGTTGGCCACAGTCTCATACATTTGTAGGAGAAACTCTCCCACCAAACACCCCTTTTCCCGCGCGCTCTCTCTCGCTTTTGTTACTCTAAACTAAACTTCACATCATCCACCCAACTTCTATTATTTCCACCTCCACATTCTTCTTCCCTTCCGGCAGATTTATCCCACTTTTGTTAGCTGTCAATGTGCTTACCATGTCGCAGTAATGGTCCAGCCCAGTCAAAATAAGAGGCATCCAATGTAAGGCACAACTAAGACAAAAGTAACGTGTTGTCAATAACAAACATCCTTAGTCTTACAGGGAGACTATCAAGGATAGATTGGACCATGATAACTGTCGTAGATTGGCCAACCAGTACATCTCACCGTAATTTACCCTAGTAGAACACTACCGTAACCTTTTGCGCGACGCAATGAGGAGCGCTCACTCGCCGCATTCGCTATCATGCCGTAGGGGTACTGTAGCATACTGTAGCGCGGACCATCCTCCTCTGCTACTATGTTTTGCCCTAAATGGTTTTGCCATCTTTTCCAGAAGACTCAAGTGTATATATATATCCCTAGCGTTTTTTGCAAACGTCATTTGGCATCTTGCCAACAGTTTGAAAAGCTCATGGAGCCGCTGCTATTATACTCAACCATGAATTTCCTTCCTTTACAGCTAAACTGCTGCAATTTACAGCATTTGTTATTGAAAGCGTCTGGCATTATGCCACATCGCATGGCAATCGAGATCGCGCAAAATTATTTTGAGCGATAAATTCTTGCTTTATGTAAATAAGCAAAGAAAATAAAGTATTTATTCTTTTGTCAGTCATTTCTTATTTAAATCGTTTGTATTCCAGCAATCGAATATCTCTTCACTTACCCGGCGGTTCTGGCGCCGGAGGATTTGACGGTGCTACGACCGCATTCAATTTTTGTTCGGGAAAAGAAACCGGTACAAGAGCTTGAGGTGCCGGGTTCTGGGTTTCTATAGACATTGCCGGCATGGCTGGAATTTCTGGTGGCGGAATGGGACTTGTTTGGAGAACTGGCGATTGTGGCATCTGCTCTTGTTGGTTCAACATCGTAGTGATTGACGCTGCACTTTTTTGAGCATCATCTTGGTTTTGGAGACGTGCCAGCGAAGTTTCATAGGTCTTCACGGGAACTTTCTGAAAGCAGCATGCCTTTATTTGAATAGTAAGGTACAGTCTATCTCAACCGCGGTGTCCCTTTCTTCAGCATATAATCGCCTCACGAGTGCTTGCGCGAAGTCGATCGCCTGCTTCGAGCAGTCAAATCGGACTTATCGATTAGACGTCGGCACTTGTGGCCATCGCACTGAACAGGCGTAGCAGCACCACAGGACACTGCAGTTCAGACAGACTGTAAAGATCCCTACCTCCAAATCCTCCTGTAAATGCGAGTTATCCATCCCAATTGGTATCGTCGGTATGCCTGGATCTAAAGAAACTTTCGCTGCTGCGTGATCTTTTTTCTTCATAGCGCTTTGCTAAAAAAACTTATTTCATTCGAATTCGGAATGAAATGACCAACCTCTTTACCAATTTCCCCTCTCTGTAATCTTTGATTGTATCTAGCTATTATATCCCTAACATCCATTTCCAAAACAACAGATGGCGGTTGAGTCTCTAGCCTTTTCAGTAAGTCCTAAATTATTTGTATCATACAGCTGAATACAGTTTGGTTCCTAACCTGTACTTGGCTTATTCTGTCTTTGGTTATTGGCCGTTCTACCGCTAAAGAAACTTTTTGATCTTTCTGAAAAAATGTTAGCCAATCACAATCTTCTCAAATGCTTAGGAGTTCAAATAATCCAATTACTTTTGGAAAAATGGCTCAAAAGTGAAAAAAGAAGAACAGTATCAAGGAAAAAATATATTTTTTATTGTGGTTTCCAAGGGGGGTTTTTGGGGGGTGCTTGACACCGATTTTTGGTGAAGATTGCTAGAAATGATTCTGCCGGTACAAGTCTTCATTTGGGCATATTCAAGTTTTCGAATGGTCGATAGGATCATAATCCCGGCTCCAGCAAGTCACACTTTCGCTGCTTTGAGGATCGCTTACCCCTACCCAGGATCGCCTATTCTACCTCATTCCATATCTTTCAGTTACCTTCAAAGCTTTAACAATTTGCTTTTTACACAACTCTTTATCTGTCACTGGTATTCCTTCTACATCGCAGATTCTATCCAAATACTTCATTGAGTCACTACACATTGAACCTGAAATTATCTTCATCTCTATCTTTTACCTAGCCGAATTCGCTTACCATCATCAACTTTATTCACAAGCACGCGATTTTCAGTATGGACCATTCCGAGACCGAATTTCTTTCCTTTTTGGAATTCGATGGTGACTAGGAGATAGTCAAATCTGAAATCTACTCTTAAGCGTTCCTGAACGAAATTTTTTTTGGAAACAAACCCTTTCTTCCGCTTCAAGTTCCTTTCTCTTTCCAAGGGTAGTGCTGGTTGCTGTAAAAAATCAATGTTATATTACAAGAATATGCTTTTTGGCTTACTTTTATGGGCGGAGCGGGAGCTCCACGAACAGAGGCTGGACGAGCAGTAATGGTAGAAGAACGAGAAACATTGGGAGCTTTGCCTACGGAAGAGGGTGGTCCGGGTGCCAAGGGTGGACGAGCAGTGCCGATGGAACGGGAAGCAACTGATGCAGGAGCTTTGGATGAAGAAGGCGGTACGGTAGGACTAGGTTTGGAGACAGGAGATGCGGTCAAACTTTTCGATGATGGAGCTTGACCCATTCAGAAAATGCCACCGGCCTGCTTGTGCTCGTAGAGAAAGAATGAGCATAGACTCACTCCTACTTCTGGCGGAGCTGCCACTTCATCCATCATAAATAACCACTCGAAGTGCGTGCAACAGTGAAATGAAGCATTCTGTTGAGAAGCATGACTTCTATGATATTTTGATGGTTGTTTACTTTACCACTTAAAAGTGAAATTTCTTGAATTTGAAAACTCAAACTCATGGCGTAAATCTACTGTGATGCTTCTAGTGGAAATGTGAAGGTTATAAGCTATACAGCATAGCGCAGCGTATTTGAATTATATTGTGCACCTTTCTCAAAACCTCAAATATTTACAATGATTCTGTGCAGTAACAACTTGAACAATACCCGAACAAAGTACAAGGTAACAACGGCAACAAAATTAAGGTCAAATGAGCAAAACTGGGAACAGAAAAGAATCACACTTCGAACAATGATCATCACAAAGTAGTTAATATTCGGTATAAAAAGTAGCGGTAAAGTTACTGTTGCGAAGCCATAATAGCATGATACAAGGACCGAAAAAATAGATTATTCAAAAACAAGTTAATTATGTAAAAGCTTCTAGCCAACATATGAACATAATCAATGGTGGAAGCGGCAACAAGTCAAGAAAAAGTGCTTCAAAAATCATTCCTTACATCTAAGAAACGGGGGAATCGAGTATTCCAAGTTCGTATCCTTGAGTTCTTGATTCTTCTTATGGGAATAAAAAAGCTTGTGACAACTTAATCCTCAAATCGTTTGATTTTCCCTCGCCAAGTGTTGCTCGGTCGCGGAGATGTATCCGAATAACTTGATACTTCTCTCTTCACCTAGACAAAAACTCAAGCTATGTACGCGCCGACATTTCTAAGAAAAAACTTCGCACCTTAGGAACGACATAACTGGGACCTCTCGAATGATGGCTACCTTCAGATGCAGGACGTTTGAAGGGCGATCTAGTTGAAGAATTTGCCTGCAGATATATAGAAAGAGTCCGTGAGTAAGAAAAGGTGGAGTTAACAAATCGAATAATCTACAAAAAATGACTATTCTGCATTGACAAAATAACTGGATATTTTGCAAAGCACTGCCTTTTTGGTACACAGACTTATCTAGCAAGAAGAAAACATACCCGAAATTCTCTCGAGTTTTTGTACGAAGGAGTTCCAGATCTCTTCGATGCGTGGTTATATTTCTCAACTTTGGGAATGTTCTTCCTTCCTTGCATACGCTTTTGTTCAGCGAGATCAAATTTTCGTCGCGCAAGCTCTCGGCGTCTCTCATATTGTTCTGTGGCTCTCTGAAACGAAACCCTTAGTATTAAGCAGTGTAAGAGAGCAAATATGAGATAACGTACCGATGTATACCTTTGCGGTGTGGAATGCCGCATGTTCGGAAATGATCTCCGATATCTAAAAATTACAATTTGTCATAATTACAAATAGAAAATGTAGATTTGCGCAGGTCGCAAAGATAAAAATGGGACATA
This sequence comes from Cylicocyclus nassatus, assembly GCA_958299035.1. NCBI lineage: Eukaryota > Metazoa > Nematoda > Chromadorea > Rhabditida > Strongylidae > Cylicocyclus > Cylicocyclus nassatus. The sequence continues at coordinate 66,184,634 of CATQJL010000223.1, read as the reverse complement.
CGATTCAGTGTGCGGCCGAATGGGTGTACCATCTGCACGGATGGAGATGCCAGATATAGGCAGAGTTCTTAAATAAAGATTGTGCATCGTACTCCATATGGCTTTACAAACTGAACTTACCGCGACACTCCGGGTGATGCGGCAGGACGGAAAAAGGATTCCTTCTCCCCATCAGTTCGTACAGATACACCAGATATAGAAAGGGTTCTGGAATGTTGAAAACTTACCGCTAAGTCTGTTCATTATTTCAGACATTACCTGTACTCTGGCTGTTTTGGTTTCGTTGCAGAATTACTGCTTGGAGATTTGACTGCAGCTCTTACTTCTTTATCATTATCCTCCAAGACAACTTCTTCAATCTCTACTTGCTTAGGAGTACTTGATGCGGGCGGTCCTGATACATAAGCGACCACCTACAAAGGATGATACCTTGCAAATTATTCGGCGACAGTTTGAAAAACCGATTACCTGCACATCATCACATTCCGAAGCGGCAGACCCTGACTTTTCAGATGCTGCATTATTACAAAGGGAGTCAACATCGCTTCCTGGTTCCTCGTTCTCTTTGTGAGGTTCCAACTCTTCGTCAGTTTTGCGTTGTAAGTCGGCTTCCTTATCGGTACCATCACCGTTTTCTAACGTGCTCGGCGATGATGGAGAGTTGACCTACATGATAGACTAGTAGAGTAAGGCTAGCCAATTTGCAAGATCATGGCCAAAAGTGCGCGTTTAACTACGGCACAAGGAACATCTTTAGTGTAGTATATAGAAAATTACCTTCTCCCTATGTCCATGTTTGCTCTTCGTTCGCTCATGCTTGCTGAGAAGTGAGTGACTATGCTGAAGCGAAATGAGCTTCAAAAAAGGATATAAACACATAGTAATATTTTGATCCAAAGTGCAATGAACAGTTTACCTCTTTGTGTTGGGCATGACAGATATTTCCAAACTCAATGAAGCACTTTATATGCGCAATATTTTGAACAAAGCACTAGGTGGAGAGTAAGCAAAATGCACCAAGAACCATTGAAAGTGACGTTTTCAACCTAACGTTTGGCAAAAAAAGTGTACTTCAAAATAAGGCGAACCAATTACGCCCGAGCCCTTCACTTGTAATTGGCTGATTGTGGCCACTATGTTCGCAAAGGCAATGCCAGATTTTAACGCGCTGTTGCGAACAACATGGATTTTTGGAGTATTTTCCCGCGCTCTTTTCATGAACTCCAATCCACCTCTAACAGGGCGACATCCTCCCACAATAAACATCCGTCTAGGGGGGGGGGGAGTCTAACGTACCCAAGCAGCATTGGATTTGCAAAGCATAGTGTTTGCCTAACAAAAGCAAAGTAAAATGGGCTCACTGAAATATAGTGAATGACATGTGGAATAGTCAAGAGTCATAATTAAGATCTTACCGCTTTAGTAGCTCTATTCGCATCCTCACTATCGGAACTGCTACCACTACTGATACTGCTAGGTGCCACAGTCTGATGTATCACAGAATTTGCAAAACAAAGTACGTACCGAAAATGAATGACCTACCGGAGAGGATGCAGAACTTGCCCGCACATCTTTCGATATGGTAATGCTTCCTGATTTGTTCACACATACCGTTGTACGCAGTTTAGGTGACTTATGTATCTAAAACTTCATCTATTCGAAGAGATGCGACCACCAAGAAATGCCACTAAAGAAGAGTAGTAGAGACAGCACGCATTGCCTTTTCAGTCTCTGACGAATCCGAATCAGAGCTTGTACTTGGAGAACGCAAACGCAACGGGTTTGGGGGAGCCGTCTAAATACAAGTCTATATATTACGTGTCCAGTACACGCAAGGGAAGAAACAAACTTGAAACTTCCTATCCTTTTCGCGTATACGTGTGATAATGCTCTGTACAACAGCTCCAGAAGAGGACACATCAGCCTGAATTTTATAAGTGTCCACATCTTGCTGCTCTCGCAGATAGGCAAAAGGCGGTACAGACCTTATGACTAGACTTGCATATCTCTGGAATATTACAAGGGAATGCCAACTGAACCAGAGTTGTCAAACGATGGTTGTGTTTTGCCCTATCCGCATTGAACTGATCTCTTACTGCTGCACTGCTAATTGACTGGTAGCCATTCGCAAGTCCATGATCTTCCTAAAAAAAAATAGAATCTAGACTATAGTAAGCTGAAGAATTCAGTAATAACCCTACCTTCAGATGCGTGTTTATCCTAGGGAAATCGTTTGACCGAAAGGAACATGCCTTGATCGGACAACTGAGCTCATTTTGGAAATGTATTCGTAGCACATGGTTCCGCCTTAGAGCATGAAGAATACAAATTTTTGAGCTAGGCTTTGGTGGAATACCTCGCTGACTGGCACTTGTACTCTTTTCGACAGCCTCCTATTTGACACTGCAAGTCGTTGTAGGTCATTGTTGGGTAGGCTTTTTGCATCTGAATGAGGACTTTCGATACGAGAAACGAATGTTCAAAAGCCGGCCTACCAGGGCGCTCAAGATCTCGACATAGTCAGATTCAGTGTGATCTTTGGGCATATGCACGGACGATACGTGGTGCTTCCGCAGTACTAAACGAAAGCAAGTGATTCGTCCCGTTCACAAATTGATGGTAGCTTTAGATAAATTACTTTGCATACTGTCTGAATATATCTTTCTCGCGTAACAGACCCTTACAATGTAGATACTTCGAGTTTAGCATTTTCGACGTTACAAAAATAAATGAAGGTTGAATGATTTCTCAGTGAAATCTTACCGTAATCAGAGGACGTCATTGCTTTGCATAATGTACATCGCACTTCAGGGGCATTGGTACGCAAAGCTTCGCTGAGAATTTGAGTGGCAGGTGATATCGACGTAGTGTTATCCTCAAAATGCAAGTTTGTAAAGTGAGAACGGCTGATAACAGCAGACAAAGAAATGGGAAACTTACAACTTCTATGCGCATCCAGTCATCACTAGGCATGCGAATGCGTTTCCGAGATTCTTTGACTTTTCTGGCACTGCTGGTTGAGGGCTCTAAAATCCGAGGAGTAAGTGCATTATAGTAGACAAAGCAATCACAGAAATTTTATCACAAAACTTAGCTAATTTGAAAATGAAGAAATCAATTCAAATGACAAAAATTGCAATAGAATGCGAAAGTTCAAAGAGATACCTTCCAGATACTCATCAGCTTCATTGGGGTCACCATGCTCATGAAGTTCGTTGACAGATGAGTCTTTAACATTGTTTGATTTGCTAAAAATACCTGAGAAAAGCTGGAACACTTCAATACTATCTTAGATGCAAGTTAACCATTAGACATCGAAAAGCAAAGTCAATCGGGCTTTTTGAAGAAAGCTCAACTTTTAGCTACTACTAAGAAAAGATGCCGTAAAATGCAAGAGAAGCTATTCCCTCTAAAAACATGCCTTAAAGCATCGCTTACCTTAGCGATGTTTCACGATGCGAAGGCGACAGTGAATTGCGCTTTCTCTTGACAGGACTGCTCTTGCGTGGCAGTTTGCTAATGGCAGTGTCACTAGATTCAGGGAGAATGAACTATTACTTTCCCTGCCGTGGGCAACTGAACCAACCATGCTAAGTTCGCTTTACTTCTCTGCATGACAACGTTATCAATCCCATATGTGGCAATATGTTCAATATCCTTTAGAAACTGATTCACGTACAGTTCACAATACGAAGATACCCTCATCTGAAGTAAAAAAGATCGATTTGAAATGGATCAGAAAACTTTGAAAAAAAAAAAGGTTGACTGACTCCGAATGTATGGAAGTGTCCCTTTTTCTTACAGTGTGCTTCACGCTCCTCATCCGTGTAGAACAAATCCGCACAAGAACCGCATTCATACTTCCTAAACAAACATAATTCAAAAATAACTGCTCTTTTTGTCTTATGGAACAAGTGGATGTTGTCTATTCTGTCATTTTCTGAAAGAAAAAGAAAACTAACCGATAAAACAAATGTTGGTGTATGTGCTTCGTAAGAGATTGCTTGGACGAAAATGAAGCACTACACAGCGAACAAACAAGATTCTCTCTGCAACGAATGATATAAACGTAGAAATGCTGCTAAACACTGGGAATCAGAATCGCCAAAAAACCGAAAAACTTACTCCGTCATGCTTCAGCGTAATTGTAAAACAAGTGCACGAAAGAGAAACGTGAATAGCATTCCTATAATGCAGTAACTCTGTGCAGTGAATTCATGCAGAAAAATATGCTCCATAGCTATTTTTGGCTGGCAGAGCTGGAGCGCGTAAATGATCGCTCAATTAACACAATCCGTAAATAGTAGTGAAACTAAGGCTATAAAAAGCAAGCGAACGAACGGAAGCACAGCCGAAAGAAAATCATGTTGAGAGGGGCGGTTTCTAGTTATGGCAGTCACCAGATAAACACTAATTACTGGAGAGTATTTAGGGTTTTATGATTTCAGGACGTTTAGCAAAGTGTTGAGGAGACTGACCAGATAATCGATAAGGATTACAGAACCATTTATAAGTAGAAGATAAAAACACTCAAAGTCAAACCCCTAGAACTGCACCAATTGCAAATCCGGAATTTCCGACTAACATACCAAATCTTCTAAAACATCATGGAATTTCAGACAACCAGTAAATCAAATAAATTTTCATATTTTTTAGTACTTGAGCATTGAACTGAAGTTGTAGTTGGCGAGAGCGGAATAGATCACTTTTCTTGAATTTCGCCACTCGAACGGATTTATGCCAGTAAGCTTCAAAAAGATGATACGAAGATCAAAGCTTAAATTGGAACGAGGAGAATTTCAACCTAAAATACAACCCTAGAAATCGGAGAAAGCATTTATCTACTGTACACATCAACCAAACTCTCGAACGCGTTCTTCCTCCAAGCCAACAGCAAAAAAAGTGTAAATATCAGCATTTTCCTTCTCAATGAGTTGAATATGGTAATGTATTTGAAGCCATGAAACTTAACTGCTATGATTGTATTTCTCAAAGACCTAAGCCGACCTTGATCCATCAAAGACTTTCGCCTTGCGCAAGGGTCAAACCAGCAAAGCTCTAATCCGCTTGGGGTCAGCTGTCTATTACGACGAGTAATAAATTGCAGCCAGCACTACTTCAGAGCTATCGATCCATTACTTTCCTGTGGTTACTTCTCAACCAAACTTACTTCTCTATTATTCTCTTCTCAACTAAGCTGACTTCTCTATTTTCTATCTATTTATTCTGTCTGTGATATTTTTCTATTATTCAAATGTCTATGATATTTTCTACTGTTTTATTATAGCTATTATTGCACTATTAATCAAATTTTTCTTACCCTTAGTTTTCTGTTTGAGAGAGCACCCCCGTGTTACCTTGCCCCTATGTAAATAAAACACAATGAAATACGTAACGGTACCAATCTGCAAAAAATGCTTGGAGAATGCTTGATTCAATTTCTTTGAATTCCACTTGCATTGTACGTGAATCTTTTTAGATGACTCCCAATCCAAAACCCGGAGATAACAAAAATCTTGATGAGGCCCCCGTATGGGGGCCACTCTGTCAATACCTGACTCGGATAACCCGAATAACCAGCCCCTCCAAACGCAGACGACTTGCCGGCAGTCGAGCCGATGGACTTCAGCAAAGATCCGGCCTATCAGCAGTACTTCCAATAGGAACCACGGGAAGAGGAGCAGAGAGAGGAGTCGCGTCCACCGGAATGGCAATATTTCGGTATCTCTACGAGAGGAACGAGGAAGGAGCACTGGAGCTAGTATGGTACTCAACAGAAGGATTTGGAGAAAGAACAGAAAATTTCTGAATTTCTGTTCCGGCCACATATAATAAGAACGTGCCAACAATTGACATGCCATCTCCTCTACTCCTTGCAGTCTAGCTGCTCCCCCTCCCGTTATCCCTCTTTATCTAATCTATGAATATAATAAATATAATAATACACTCTTATGTAACACCTCTACACGCTCAGGTAAGGGTACTGCAGACCCTTATCCTGACTTGGAGATGCCGGAGAGATTTTCCTATATTTAGACGAATTTTTTCTTGAAAACTTCCCCTCTTTATCTTATCTTATGATATAATAAATATAATAATACACTCTTATGTGATACCGCTACACGCTCAGGTAAGGGTACTGCAGACCCTTATCCTGACTTGGAGATGCCGGAGAGATTTTCCTATATTTAGACGAATTTTTTCTTGAAAACTTCCCCTCTTTATCTTATCTTATGATATAATAAATATAATAATACACTCTTATGTAATACCGCTACACGCTCAGGTAAGGGAACTGCAGACCCTTGTCCTGACTTGGAGATCCCGGAGAGATATTCCTATATTTGGACGAATTTTTCTTGGATTTCCCCTCTTTATCTTATTTTATGATATAATAAATATAATAATACACTCTTATGTAACACCGCTACACGCTCAGGTAAGGGTACTGCAAACCCTTATCCTGACTTGGAGATGCCGGAGAGGTTTTCCTATATTTAGACGAATTTTTTCTTGAAAACTTCCCCTCTTTATCTTATCTTATGATATAATAAATATAATAATACACTCTTATGTAATACCGCTACACGCTCAGGTAAGGGAACTGCAGACCCTTATCCTGACTTGGAGATCCCGAAGAGATATTCTTATATTTGGACAATTTTTTCGTGAAAACTTCCCCTCTTATCTTATTTTATGATATAATAAATATAATAATACACTCTTATGTAATACCGCTACACGCCCAGGTAAGGGAACTGCAGACCCTTGTCCTGACTTGGAGATCCCGGAGAGATATTCCTATATTTGGACGAATTTTTCTTGGATTTCCCCTCTTTATCTTATTTTATGATATAATAAATATAATAATACACTCTTATGTAACACCGCTACACGCTCAGGTAAGGGTACTGCAAACCCTTATCCTGACTTGGAGATGCCGGAGAGATTTTCCTATATTTAGACGAATTTTTTCTTGAAAACTTCCCCTCTTTATCTTATCTTATGATATAATAAATATAATAATACACTCTTATGTAATACCGCTACACGCTCAGGTAAGGGAACTGCAGACCCTTATCCTGACTTGGAGATCCCGGAGAGATATTCTTATATTTGGACAATTTTTTCGTGAAAACTTCCCCTCTTATCTTATTTTATGATATAATAAATATAATAATACACTGTAATACCGCTACACGCTCAGGTAAGGGAACTGCAGACCCTTGTCCTGACTTGGAGATCCCGGAGAGATATTCCTATATTTGGACGAATTTTTCTTGAAGACTTCCCCTCTTTATCTTATTTTATGATACAATAAATATAATAATACACTCTTATGTAATACCGCTACACGCTCAGGTAAGGGAACTGCAGACTCTCATCCTGACACATCCTTTCTGCTTATCCTGACATATCCGGATAAGCAGAAACATATACCACCATAGTCGAACTGCAACTGACGCTCCGCTACTTCGTAATTTTTCTCGGATCATCGGATAACACGACTTCGCTGCTAGTCGATAGTGCTTTCCGCTATTTGTAATTTGTAGGAGGAAAACGGCGAACAGAAGTCACACTCGCTCATATCTCACCGCGAAGACTGCCGAACAAGATGTACAGTGACTAGGAGCAAAGCTCCAACGGGTATTGTAGCAGAGCGAGAGAGAAGACCTGGCCAGGTAGACGCTCAACCTCGCGGGTATTGTTAGGAACATATTTTATCTGAACGTCTTGATCATTGTAGCATTCTGTGTATGTAAAGTAAATCTCGGTTTCGCTTTTCGTATGCCGTAATACGTCGTTCGCGTTATCCGATCCTAATTTTTCAGGCTTTTAACTATGGCCAAAACTATTCTTCGTGCCATGGCTTACACATACATCAACGGACACACAGCGGTCCACATCCAGAACCACATCTCTGGATTCACCCCAGAGTTAGTAAAAGAGCAGCAGAAAGACCTAGCCTCAATTCCTTTTGTGCGAAGTCCAGGAGACAGACTAAAAAGATTCGCGCGCCTCTCTTCCCTCTTGAAAGTCGCATTTGGAAAATCGCTCTATCGTGTTCCTCTCCAACAGATCCAGAGATATCTTGATACTCTCACCTTCGTGCAGGATTTTGTCGATGGCGCTACGGGGAAGAAACTGCAGGGAATGCCCCAATTGCACATATCTCACAATGTTTTCGCCAAAACTTGCCACTGTCCGCGCTCCCCTGTTCACACTCATGCGTACCATTATAAGAATTTCCTTCAAGCCAAACTCAAATACCTCTATATGCCCATGCTGAAATTCCATGAAAATCACAGAGATGTGCACGTAGCCAACGAACAAGTGTGGATCCCTCTGCCATCTCTTGACTGATAACGGTAAAGTTACAATTTATGAATCTTTGCAAATGCAAGTACACCACGCATCCGCACGAACAGCTGCCGACCTACTTAGGGCGCCGTTGTAAGTGCAAGCAGCCGCTTTTGTTTCAAAGGTAGCAAATGCGCTGGAAAGTTAATTGCACCGCGCTCTCGAGTGAGGATAAAACAGTTGCTGCCGCGCTCTCGATGTTCTCCATATGTCCTTTGTACAATGCGAGATCCTCGAATCACGAACAGTTGGCGATAGCGAAGCGATATAAATTTGCTGCCTACGCCACACCCCCGAGCGAAGACAAGCAACTATAACACTCGCTCCTGCTTATCCCACTAATGGCTTTGTACTCCGCGAGCAGCAGCGTGCTGACTAGACTTGCAATAGTACAAAGAAATAAATTTGTCGAATCTAATATTAGCGTTTCAGAGACCGCAAGCCTCGCCTCTTTGGCCTCAAACCATACTCGTGCTAGACGTGCTACTGCAATCCATCGTTTACCGAGTTGAGCCTTATACACCTACACTAACGGCAATTGACTGAGTGCTCCAATAACATTGTGACTTCATTGCAATGTGATCCTACACAATCCTACTTATCCATCCTCTCATCCATCTCTTCCTTCATTAAAAGACCGAAACATTATTTCGAATTCTCTTTCGTATCTCTTTCGGTATCAATCCTGTCCTCGTTTCTCTCTGCGCAAAAGCTACGGTCCGCTAAGAATCCCAACCTCGCCTTTACGTGATCCCCTCATAAGTTGGACTCACCGGAAGAAAATACTGAACGTGAGAGACGTCTACGAGAAAGACTTAGAAAAATGGAAGATCAGAACCAGCAGTCGACAAGTCAGCAGAATCCCGAAGAGGATCGGGAGAAGGGAAGAAGAAGTGATCGTACGGGTCAACAACAAAACAACCCTCCTCGTCCAGAGCAGCCACTTGAGGAAGGACTTTCTGTGTATCAAGCGTGTAAGCTTCTGGGTGATAGAGTGCCCGAATTCACAGTACTGGAGACCGTACCTTCGAAGAATTCCTGGAAGAATACACGGATCTCATCTATCGCTTCGACATCCCGCCTGATCTTAAATCATACTTCCTCTATACCTTACTGGTCCCGCGCGTATGAGGTACAATAACCAAGAGGCGGCAGATACCATGACCTGGAAGGATTTGACAACTACCTTGGCCAAGGATTTCAAAAGCGACGCTCTGGAGTAATCTGCGCGACGAACTTCACAACATCACCCAAGGAAAGGATAGCGTTGCTGAGTTTGCCCAGAAGATCTACAACATAAGATTGCCTTTCAAGGAATGGATAAGACAATGGCCTCCCAAATGGCGATTGACTTTTTCATCAAAGACTTATCCTCACATACGGAAAGCTATGCGACGCTTGCCTGAAGCCAAGAACTTTGACACTGTTGTGGTATCGGCTGAAAAAGAATATTGTATCCTCCAGCAGGAAAGGCAAGACGATAAGGATACCATACAAACCATCAACGCCATGATAGCAGATGATAAGATCGAAAGACTTGAGCGTGAGTTGAACGCTCTAAAGATCCAGCAAGCGCGGAGGCCAACCCCTCCTCAACAACGGAAAAGGGGAGGATTGGAAGTTAAAGGCCATTTTTCCAAAGGTACCAGCCTTATAACCAAACTCGTGGAACCAATTACCGTGGAAGAAGGAACCTCTTTAGAGGCGGACCACGCAACCCCTCTAGACCTTTTTTTTAAGGACCCTTCCCTAACTAGCACAACAGTCAATTCTACAATCCGGATGACCCCAGTAGCACTTACCCGTATCCTACAACATCAGGATCTACTCGTTCACCTTTTGGCGCATCTCATCTCCTTTGTGTTGTCGCCCTGATTATGACGCAATGCATTGCCTTCGCCATGTCACAGCAATACCAGATTTGCGGCACGAACCCATCAGCCAACGTTATCGCATTGCCAACCCCAGTCGACTGCGCCATATCGGAGAAAGAGTACTTGATGCGCGCCTCAACGCACCCTTATTTGAAGACAGATGATCCGCTCCGCCTGGAATGCGACGAAATGCTATCGAGACGTCGTCAAGTGGCCATCACAAACTTTCTCTATATACGAACGAAAAAAGAAGTTATTGAGCGTTTTCGTTTGTCAGTCCCTAGAGAACTGTGTCAGCTGATGAAGATCTACCCGGAGTATACACCACCAACGAGATTGAGGATGACGACCATAGCCTCAATGCAATGCATCTAACTGTGACCGAATCACATAATTACCGTAACTTTTTTGCTTCGCAGCTATCGTCTCTCTCCTCTCTCGCGTCACACCGTCACCCTCCTGCCCTTCCGCCCAAATCTTCATTCAATCAAAAGGAACATAGCACAAAAAGAGCATCAGAAAGGATGTTTTGCAACAAAAAAATCTACTATCCAATTCATCGAATTGTTGCTTCGTTTTATCCTCGCCGGCTGCACCGCCTCTAGTCCAATTTCGCACACAGCTTCCTTCCGCCTGTAACACAAAGTCTCATGAGCATAATTCTAACAATACAAATTTCAAGCGCAAGCAGCCGCACCCTCCGCATAAACCATTCGCAAGTAGAGCGGAATGCACCCTAGAGTACGTATGGAAAAGGGATAGCCTGTTCAAAAAGTTAGAAGACGTAAAGACGAGTTTTCAAAAAGTTAGAAGATGCGCACTTCTCGGAAAAAAGTCCAGACAAATTTCACTGGACAGCTAGAACACCAGTAGGATATCAAATTTGACATCTTACGAAGAAACAAAGACCCGATTCCAGTCCGTGGAAGAAGAAGAACCAGAACCCCCGCAAAGAACAACTATGCAAAAACCAGCCTACCTCCCATCACTTTACGCCTTGTGCAAGCTTTTAAGAACCCACCTGGAAGAGTTTTCAAGAGATGGCGACAAAACGTTTGAAGAATTTTCGGAAGAGTACAAAGAGCTGATGAATAACCTAGGCATCCCGCATGAACACGCGCAACGCTTTATACCTCATCGACGAAGCAAAACTCAAATACCAAGTGCATGACGCAAACCTTGACAAGCAGATTCAAAAACCAAGCGATGCTTAGCAATGTTCGTGATGAACTGCTCAACATGCGTCGAGGGAAGGACTTGGCCTGAGAATTTGCGAGAAGTACTGGCAAAGATCAAAGTAGCGTTTTAAGACGAGGACACAGCTCTACCAAGAACACTCCACTCGATTTCTTCATCAAAGGATTGAGACCTGATTAGGAAAGCGATCAGGCGCTAGCCTGAATGCAAAACGCACGAGGAAAGACATAAAAATTACGAGATCGCGACATAATTTCGAAATCTCTAATCAGTTGTACAAAAGAAGAAAGGAATGAGCAAATAACCACTCCAAAAAGGCAACTGTAGCGACAAAGAATTAAGAAATTGAAGTAAATGCCTAAGAGACAAAAGACAAGCGAAGTTACGTGGAAACAATGCAATCCTGCCGACCAAAGTTTCAAACATTGCCATTCCACGCCGCCGCTAGAGCCGCAACGCGCAAGCGCGACAGTTCACCTCGCCGCACTAGGGCGCCCCCGGCCGATTGCTTGTCACAGCCAACAAGTTGAATTTGTTAAACATACTGAAACATGGAAAATGAACACCTAAACATTTCAGATGTCCGGAAACTGTTACAACGATGCCTCGAAACGCGCTGACCGCAAAAGACCAAACGTCTCAGCCCCAAAAGAAGAGGGACCAGAATCGCCACCTACAGCTCGGTCTTCGTCTCCAACGTGGTCCAGATTCGGCCGCAGAAGGAAGAGAGAGATTAACAACAAAGTGGATATGCAACCGATCGCCGCCTTCATCACCAAGAGAATCAACTTCTGAAATGCTTTACAACATGTACCTTGAACGTATCCGGCAAGCCCCTAAACCACAATCTAGATTGGCCGCAAGACCCCTCAAATGGCCACTAGAAGATCCTGGCTACCAGAGATGGGTCCCTGCTGCCTCTGTCACGACAATCAATATACACGCAGTTGTAAAATCACAATGCCTCACCATAAACGTCTTCAAATACTCTTCAAGGAATACAACTTATGTACCTCATGTTCGAAATCCCGTTCACCCGATTTTTGCCTTCGAAATATTCTGCTCACGGTGCAGCAAATTAGACCACCCAACGGCCTTATGCCAAACGGATCCCAAACCTCTAGGACCTAAGTAAAGGCATCCACTTTTTTCTCAGAATTTTTTCACACCATCAACTACCAATATCCGCCCGTCGTCTCCCAACCTTCAAGCGCACATGCTCCTCCTCTTCAACATCACCTCGCACCTCGCACCAATCCTCGTCGCCCCTCATTTTCTTATTTTCCCCATTCTCTCCTTCTAACTCTCCCTCTCCAAAACCTTCCACTAACCAAAATTTCGCGGTAAGTGTATCCTCGCAAACTCCTTCTTTTCTCTGTGATCGTATTGTATCATCCGTGACCGAATTTCCTACCAGCTTGCCTTGTGTAAATGTAGATGACAATACTATGAAAAACGCTGTTTCTTCTACTAACATCTCCTCTATTCTTACGTCACCTCTCCTCAGCAACGGTACACTTTCGAAATCATCCGAAAACCCAAACTTGTCCTATCAAACACTGACCATCAAAGATTTTGCCATCCTCCAAAGTCTCACACAACAAATACCCTCGACCTAGAGCACCTCTACTCTCGGCCACTCCCCGTTACTTCAGAAATCTTCTTTGCTCTTGCGCTCTCATCACATTAGCCACAATAGAGTCAGAGCACCTCCACACACACGACCATCTCCTCCGTGCCTTTCATGCCATCACCATACACAACTCACAATAAACTGCCAAACCACAATGCCGTTTAACGATAGGTTGATCAAACTCTTCCTCATCAACCAACTACGTCTTCATTGCCTAGAGCTCACAACAGCCTACACTGTAACGCTACGCATACTTATTTTAGATGTAACAAAACCGACCACATCACCGCCTTTTGTCAACGCGAGCCTATCCAATTTTAATAGTCCCGAGTAGGACCGGGACTTTCCGATGCGGTAAGATGCAGAAAACGCACAAAACTATCGCAGCGCCAATCGCCCAGGTTCGGCCGCGCCATCTTATCCGCCCACAAAGAGGGTGTAAAAAAATAAGCCCCGCCCTCCCGAGCTCGCTCGTACGGCAGCACGGCTGGTCCCTCAACCACCATGCTGAGGTGAGCCCCCCTCCCCACTCATTTATTCCCCTTCTTGCTAATTTGTTTCAACTCTCGCTTTGAATTATTTCCTCTGTAACATGTTCTTGTAGGAAAAGCGATGGTTAACAGAGCCTCCGCCGAAGATTTACGACTCGACTCGGAGGAGGAGCCACCGGGAGGATTTCTCGATTCCAAGCAGTTAGCCAGTAGATAGTTTAATCTTATCGCTTGTAGCCGCCTATCTATATCCGCTTGTGTGTGCCGTGCTTCTATTGCTACTACAATAAACCTTACATATGCTACCTAGTGTCTGGTTCATATGGCTAATTGTCTCGGATCTAGGTGATGGGTCTAGCGTAACAGTACAGTAATCCTTAAGACTGGGAAAACTACGGAACGCAGCATAATTCTATAACGCGGAGGTTCCGGACCAGGTTCTCATCAGCGAAAACCCGGAAAAAGAACTTTTACTTCCTTTTTTCCTCAACTTTCTACTATGTATGCACCGTCACCAAACGTCAATCTCTCGCGAGGCACTACAGATTCAAAGTGACAGAAGCCAAGCTTTAACGGGTACCTTTCTGAAGACGTTGGAAAAGCCCTGCAGGCAAGCAACACCTTCGCGAAGTAATCTTAACACGAAAAGATGTTGCTTTACCAATGCAGGATTTTATGTTTGCTTTCAGTCTCAAGTATACTGTACTCATGCACCTTACTCCTCATTTTCGCTACGCTTCGCACAGATATCTTCAACGCTTTTGCTTCTAGAATGCTTCCATATTTTGAAATCTCCCGCGAAGCCCGAGAAATTTTGGCGAAAATACAACACCACGTCAGTATGCAGCGCCAACTAAGGACTGACAGACAACAGAGTTCCTAATGGAACTAAATGAACTCGCTAACAGGGACCGAACAAATCTCATCAGCCTCACCACACTAATAGAGAGGTTCTAGATGGCCGACCAGCCGAGGAAGTGCGGATGTTCCGCATCAGGGCTTACATATATGAGGCCCTAACGGTGGCGGAAGCCGCCTTCAGTCTCCCCCACGAACGTGCCCTACCCTCCTTTCGTGGCATGCAAGTGCACGAGGGCACTACTGCGCAAACCCCGTGCACATGCGAAGATTGTGCAGGGAAAAGAACCGTCGCAAATCACCACGACGATCTTGGTGAACTGAAACACCCGGATCTGCCGCTCGTATGGCTCCAAACAGGCGAAGAAAGCATGGAGTATGTGCCGATGGAGCTCGTGTATGTGCAGCTACCTCAACCGCACAGGCCAGTTGAACTACACCTCAATCCTTGGGAGAGACTTTTACCACAACCACGATATGTCCGTTATCGAGCCGGTCCTGAAACACCGGAGACTTCGGACGAAGAACTGGATGAATGGGAGCCCCAAATCGATGAAGTGTATTCCGATAAGGATTAAAAACCAGTCAACCACCCAGATCACTTCCAACTTCTCTCACTGCCACCCTCGAACCACCGTACTGCCAACTGCACTATTAATCTACACTATACTCGACAGAACAACATCAACAGCAGGACAGGAGACAGTGAGTGTTTGGTAACATCGTATCTAACACCGTGTGGTCAAATGCATCGTTACCGTAACTCTTTGCTTCGCTGCTATCACCTCCTCCTCTCTCGCGTCACACCGTCTCCTGCCCTTTCCCCCCCCCCCCCCCCAAATCTTCATTCAATTCAAAGGAACAGAGCACAAAAAGAGCATCAGAAAGATATTTTGCAACAAAAACAATCTACTGTCCAATCCATCGAATTGTTGCTTCGTTCTATCTTCGTGGCTGCACCGCCTCTAGTCTGATTCTGCACAGAGCGTCCTTTCGCCTGTAACACAAGATCTCATAACTCTCAACATAAACTCTCAAGAGCAAGCTGCCGCGCTCTTTACATAAACAACCCGCAACTAGAGCGGAACGCGCCCTAGAGTACGCAAGGAAAAGGGAAAGCTTGTTTAAAAGGGTAGAAGACGTAGAGACCCCGCGCACTTCTCGAAAAAAGGTCCAGGCAGATTTGCCTGGAAAGCTCGAACACGAGTCCGATATCAAATCTGAGTCATCTGACGAGGAAACAAAGAGTCGATTCCAGTCCGTCCTAGATAATCTTAGGTCATCGTTGCAAAGGAGAAACGAAGAAGAGGTACGAAAACCCCCGCGAAGAACAACTATGCAGCGACCAGAAGACCTTCCACCGCTTTACGCTTCATGCAAACTTTTGGGAACCCGTCTGGAAAAGTTTTCGGGAGATGGCGACATGACCTTTGAAGGATTTTTTTAAGATTTTAAAGAGTTGGTCACTAACCTAGGCATCCAGCATGAGCACTCGCAGCGCTTACTTCCTTTATATCTCACCGGCACAAAACTCAAATACCAAGCGCTGACCCCGGAAAAGAAAGCTACATGGGCTTCCACTACGCAAACCTTGGCAAGCAGATTCAAAAACCAAGCGATGCTCAGCAACGTTCGTGATGAACTGCTTAACATGCGTCAAGGAAAGGATTCGGTCGGAGAATTTGCAAGAAAAATTCTGGCGAAAATCAGAGTAGCGTTTCAAGGCGAAGATGCAGCTCTACCAAGAAAGCTCGCAGTCGATTTCTTCATCAAAAAACTAAGACCTGACATCAGGAAAGCAATCAGACGCTTGCCTGAACAGGAAGACATCGAAACCGTCGTTGCGAATGCGGAAAAAGAGCAAAGGATTCTCGAGCAAGAACGCCGTGAAGAACGCGACATTTTAGAAAGTATCAACGCCTTGATGCTGGACGACAAGGTGGAAGAGCTAGAAAAGAAGGTAGAATCTCCAACAGGCAAACCGCGGAAGAACTTCTCAGTTTTCTTCTAATCGTCCCTCGCGAGCTCTACCACGACCAAACGGTCCAAATCAGAGAGGAATTCCTGCTTTTTGCCTAAACCCCAATCGCGGAAGTTTTTCAAGCAATCGAAGATTCTTCAACAACCCGTTCCGAACCTTCTGGAATCGCAGAGGCCAATATAACCCCTTTCGTTCATACAACTATGGGTCTTACTATCCGCCACAGCTGCCACCATACCAGCAAGCGATACCGTACAATCAAGGATTTGCACAACCCACGCAAAACCCAAATCCGCCTCCTCCAAATCAATACCATTCGTCGAGATTTTCATCAGCTGCCCAGAACGTCAATTTCCTACGCATTGTCATGTGTATCCTAACCCTCTTCATTCAACCAGTCCTTGCCCATAACTTCCAAGTTTGCGGATCTAGCCCTTATACAAACGCTCTTTCCCTACCAAAACCAATTGCGTGCCATATCTCTCAGGAAGAACCGCTGATTGAAGCCAACGTTCATTTGTACTCTCAGATTATTAATTCAATACGTATGACTGCTTACAAATGTTACCGAGATGTCATCAAAGTGTCCGTTCATAACATCCTCTATATCCGCACAGAATACGCTACTGTGGGTCGCCAGCGTATAGCCATTTCTTCAATTGAATGTCGACAGGCCAAAGAAACGAAACCAATCCACGGCCACGGACTTAGCGAGTTGTCTTCGGGCCTAAGCACTACAAAAGAAATCGAAGATGACAACAGCAGCTTACCCCTGGGCACTCATCTATATCTTAGAATGATGAGCGATAAACTAGCTTCATCTGATGAAGAGCAAGTCATCAGTTCGCTTGGAAAAATGGACAACTGTTCTCTTCCCATGGCGAATGCGTAACCGACTTTGAAATTGTGATCTGGGAACCAATCAAAATCAACACATGGTGTTCGTTCATTCTGATAGGTAGTTACGGAGCACTACTATCCATGCAGCACGTTTTTCTACAAGACCACAAATCTGCTTTTGAACTTACCACTGACTATCTACTTCAGTCGACGTCTAACAAGGGAACGATTTCAACTTAAGGTGGCGAATTGGAATGAACCGCATACCATGATGCGTCTTGATGAGCTGATTCCAAATCTGTCTTCCATATCTGCGACACCGTTATCTGCAAAAAGTTATGAGCGGTTGAAAATGTGAAGTTATCGGGGTTTTGATGCATAATATGCTTTGAAATCCAACTTGGAAGTGCACGACTAGTATGATATTAAGTATACTGATTTCAAGGAATGCTCACATTCAAAGAAACACAAACAAGTGTTTTGAACAGCTAATTTTCTAGGTATGGCGCTGTACATTTGCCAAATTTGGACTTTTCAATACTCATAGCTTTTACCAAAGAGCTTTAGTCGCTTTTTAGCTGTTCAAAAACACTTATCTGTGATTCTTTCGAATCTGAGCATTCCCTGGAATCAGTACACTCAATATCATGCTACTCATCCACTTCAAAGTTGGATTTCAAAGCATATTATGCATCAGAACCCCCGATAACTTCACATTTTCAACCGCTCATAACTTTTTGCAGATAACGGTGTCGCAGATACGGAAGACAGATTTGGAATAAGCTCATCAAGACGCATCTAATGGCATGCCGTTCATTCCAATTCGCCACCTTAATTTGGGATCGTTCCATTGTAAGAGAGTCACTGCAATATCGCCAACACTGCTTAACTACTTCAAACCACCTACTCTCTTTTCCCGAGATACCTTCTAACATGCTCATCCAAGACTACGTTCTGGACAATGCCTAGCCGACAAAAACGAGAAACCACGTATCTTAACGGACGTTGAAAATCGACAGTCCCGCGGGATTGTTTGATAGGGTACGAGCTCGTACCCTATCAAACAATCCCGCGAGTGACCGTAGATTCGCCCGCAGGAACGATTACTTTTGGATTGGAGCAGGAATCCTCCGTAGAGCACCTTATCCTTCCAATGCTGATTTTGAGGATGCGCTTGCTAGATAACTCAATGTTACGTCTTGCAACTCTATTACTGCAACTCTAATCTCCGTATCAAGCTTGCCGAGCCACTTTCTTTAGAAAGCGGCGTCCAGGCAAATCTGGACAAATGGATATTGCCAGCGGAAACTGATTTTGGGAAACCGCGCAGAGTTACAGCATAAGATGAGTTATTCAAGCTCTAAGTTTCCATTATTAGCATCAAGTACAATTCTTCGTTAATGCGGTTTAAACTTGTACATAAAAGTTTGATTTGCCCTTTCCTCTTCTCTTTAGTGAATATCACTTTTTCGATCTGGACAACCGTCTCCTTTCAGCTTCAGTAAATGCCTTGACTATTGAGGAGTCTGCCTATAAGCGAAATTCTTGCAAAAAAGGTGGCACTAGGAAGCTAATTTGTACCAGCTTCTTAACATCGTAGTTTGTCTCTGATTGTGAATGTTGCGCACTGATCAGCGGTTGATCATCGTCTTCTTGCTGTGACTTCTCGAGAGCGGCCAAGATTTGTTCTTTTGTGCTTTTGTCAAAGTCAAATCGCTGTGTTGAGAAAATTTCAGATACGAAGGTAAGGAGATAAATAAATACTGACCATGTTGACAGCTTATTGTCGAGGTTGTTATTCTTTTAAATGTTATGCACATGCCTAATTTACAGTGTATGAGCATAAATGACCTTCGCTTTTGAGAAGTGGTTTTTTTTTCAGCTCCGTCAAATTTGAACAGCCCTCTTCAAAAAGACATGAAGGCAAGAGAGTTATTAACGATCATACAGTGTGCACATTATTTTGGGATACGCTGTAGATTTTTGTCACCATACATCATGCTGCTTGGACCTGAAAGGCTAATTCAAGTATCAGATGCATAGAGCTTTCCTCAGAAATGTGAGCGAGGAAAAAGACCACTGAACTTCATTTTTCAAAGCTCGCCAAGAATATAAGTTTGCAATAGAATCTGAAATGCTGATGCTTAGGTTTTACGGCTTAGTTTGTCGAAAATGTAGGCACCATCAACCGAGACCGTTAATAAGAATTGCAAAGTCTTATAATCTTCAACTCTGTTGTGCCGTACAGGTTTGTTATGGTGGCAGATTCATTCGTACTGGCCTAACGTTTCGACGCTTTCGTCGTCCTCAGAGGCCTGAAAACGACTCAAGGCATCATCCGTAATATCAGACCACCAGATAATTCCTCTAACTCAGCTAGTCTCGACCTCATTCCAACTTCGCGTCGCAAAAATCCTCAAGAGACAGATATACTCACCCTTGCACCACCGCTATTCGAAATGTCCGTACGATTCGATGTGACAAAAGTTGACGGACAAGTGAGTGATACAGTAGAATGCGCATCAAGTCGCTATCCACTATCTACAACTCACACAGTGGCATATACGGCAGAAACTCAGCGGTTATAGACAGGCACTAATTCTTGTTGTTCATTTCTGGAGTCTTTGCGGATATCCAGAAAGCCTCCAGAATCTTCCTAGCCGTAGTATCTGTTTCAAACGCCAGAATTTTGCATTTGACTGCAAAATCATTTCCCTGATGCGCGTCACTCCTATTTTGCCCAACGGGATTACTAAACTCTTCCGTCTTTTGCCTGCCAGATGTTCTTTCAAGCGCACGCTCAACACTCTACCAGTTTCGCCAATATATTTTGCTTTGCAAATTGCAATCGAGGCATTCGAGTTGGTATACTACTCCCACCCTTGCGCAGTCACCTTCTCTGCTGTATGGACACACAAGGCAATTCTCCGTTATACATTGTCGATCGTAAAGGTGATTACGGACAAGCTGTTTTTTGAGATTGTCGCTCGTAAACCAAAACAACATCTAGTAGCTGTGCCCGCGAAATGCATTGTTGGAAGGCAGAGCTGACTTTCTCTGAAATAAACGGGAGGCAGAGTGCGAGTTTGTTTTCGATTCGAATGCGGTCTTTGCGTAAACGCTGTTGACGATTACCACGTTGCGTTTGCGCCAAAATTGCGTAGCCGTTACTGCGGGAGATCTGTGAGGCTAGACATCGCGCTTCGAGGCGTTCATCCTCTCCGGTGCACACCATCGTTGCTGTTTTAAACATATTGCCGATTACAGCTAGTTTAGTGCTCATGGGGTGTGCAGACTTTGCATTGATGAGGATGTTTTTGCAACTATTCTTGCGATACCACTTCATTGTTACAATGCCATTGCTTAACTTGACCAGGGTGTTTTAAGATTCTAGAGGAATCTAGAATCTTAAAACAATAAAAAAATCTTAAAATCTCAAATCTCTCTCACAAATCTTGAACAATAAATCTCTAGAAGATTCTAGAGGCTTTCTGGATATTCGCAAAGACTCCAGAAATGAATAACAAGAATGAGTGTCTGTCTATAACCGCTGAGTTTCTGCCGTATATGCCACTGTGTGAGTTGTAGTTGTAGTTAGTTGTAGTTATTTTGTCAACTGTGGATTTTCTTATAATTTTATGTATGGTAGCAAAAAATCAGGAAAGGGGGGGGGTCGTGTCTGGGTCCATCTAAATTTTTTCGGAGCTATTGAAGCTTGTTGGCTGCAATTCTGCTGTAATATGAGGCCACCCTCCTACCTTCCCTCATAAAAATTGCAGGCTGTTTTATAACTTCTCTGGTAATTTACAAAATTTTGAGCTCGAAAATCCCAGTTTTTGCTTTTTAGGATCGCATCTAAATTTTTTCGAGCTTACTGCTCCTCAAGAGCTGAAACTTTTTCTATGGATAGTTTGGGCGCTATACTACAAAATGTGTGCTTTGCAGCCTCTCAGTCTTTTCGTGGCCTTAGTTACGAATTCTCAAACTACCGTGCTCATGCACGTTTTTGACGTCGTTCTGGACGGCGCTCAAGCGGTTTTTTTTTCGCGGGAAAAACTGTGGAAGAGGTAGGAAGTAAGCTTCTTAGTCGAAAAGATCTTTTGTAGTTCAAGAATGTCATTTTTTTCTCCGTGCAAAAATTTGTGTCGCCCACGGGAATCGAATTTGCTGGTCTGAAGTATGCTGAAAATTCAAAAAAAAACCTTGCAGATTCTCAAACATTATTGAAGGTGAGTATGTGTGCTGCAGATGCTGAACGCACCCATTGGCCTAGAAATTCTTGCTTCCGAAACCTCACTGAAGTTCTCACGCAGGTGTTTTTTGAAATTGACATTCTTTATGCAGGTTACCGCGAGGAATGTGGGCAGGGTAGGTAAGGGGGATAAATAGGGGAGGGTGGGGGGAGCGGGGAAGGGGGGGGGGGTCGTACGTATGGGTACCTTCAAGGGGAGGTCGTAAATTAGGGTCTCGGATCGCATCAACACGCTTGACCCTGCTTTCAACCAATAATAGGCACATAAGCTACTTCGTTACAGTAAGGCGATGCTTTCGGCTCTGCTAAAAACTCTGGCTAGACAATATACTTGGGAAAATTCGAAATTTTTTTTCAATATTCGAATATCGAATATATTCGAAAATTGAAAATTTCGAATATTCGCATCTTATATATAAAGCTGAATGTCTGTTTGTCTGTATGTATGTATGTATGTTTGTCTGTCTGTACGTATGTTCCGAATAGAAAATTCCATTTCTGAACCGATCCGGACCAAACTTGGCACACATACACTTCGGGCCCCGGCGGGTGTCATAGGCTACTTTTCGTCATCGATCGATATCGATTTTATCGATTCTTATCGATTTTTTTGCAGAGTTCACCTACGGGGCTGGGAGTTGGCACAGGGGGGTAAGCGAGCATGGGGATTCCGAACACAATATTAGTTTTCAGGATTATCGATTACTTTTATCGATTTTATCGATTTTTTGCAAAGTTTGAGCTACAGGGCTGGGAGTTGGCACAGGAGGGGTAAGTGGGCATGCTGATTTCGAAAACAACACAGGGAACGGGAATTGAAGTGTGGAAGTGGGCACAGGAAAAGGCTGTACAGGAATAGGGATGGGACCTTTATTACAGTGTTTTCACAGGGCCGGGCGGAGCCGGGTAAGCAAGCTAGTATCGAATAATATTCGAAAATCGAAATTCTCGAATATTTGACTGTCGAGTACTATTCGAAAATTGAGATTTTCGAATATTCGACTTTCGAATATTATTCGAAAATCGGAAATTTCGAATATTCGACTATCGAATATTATTCGAAAATGAAAATTTCGAATCGAATAATATTCGAATATCGAATATCATTCGTTATTCGAATTTCGAATATTATTCGGTTCTCGAATGTTATTCGATTTTCGAATATCGTTCGATTTTCGAATACTGACCGAATAATTTACGTCATTAAGACTGCCTATGAAAGGCCAAAACACTAAGAACAAATTGTTTATGTAAATGCTAAGATGGACACATTCTTATGATACAATTTACGATGGAAAACGGTTTAGTCGTGACGTGAAGAGACTTAGGAACTTGAAAGCTACTCCTGTGACGGTTGTGAAGAGATCTTTCGTACTTCAAGATATATTGTCAACTATCATTGAGAGATGCGATTGGATATGCAGCGGTACCAACAGTATGTAGATCTGTGGGCTGACATCAACTTAGAGCATAGGCGATTTGTCAATCGCTTTTCACTGTTGTAAACTTACCGTAAGACTGAAGCAGATTTCAAACAAGAGCCATTTCCCCAAGAAAAAGAATCAAAAGGGATGAAAGTTTTGCTTTAGATCTCTAAAGACACCCACTTTATGTAGAATTTGCACCCAACCGTAATGCTTTTTTTAAAATTTACGCCAGGTTTCCTGTGCCCCCCCCCCCCCCCAGAAAAGTTCCCATGTGAGCCAGCGTGCGTACGTGCTGCGACGCTGCCTTTCGCTCTTTTTGACACGTTTCTTCTGAGATTTCAACGGAACTGCCCGAGGTTAACACGTTCAAAATAGCGAAAGGCAGCGACATGACGTGGTACCTATGCGAAATTTGCTGGGGAACAGACGATACACAAACGATTTTCGAATACCTATCGAATAATTTACGTCATTGAGACTGCCTATGAAAGGCCAAAACATCTAAGATTAAATTGTTTCATGTAAGTGTTAAGAATGGACACTTCCTTATGGTACAATTTAAGATGGAATAACGGTTTAGTCGTGACGTGAAGAGACTTAGGAACCTAAAAGCTCTCCTGTGACGGTTGTGAAGAGATCTTTCGTACTTCAAGATATATTGTCAACTATCATTGAGAGATGCGATTGGATATGCAGCGGTACCAACAGTATGTAGATCTGTGGGCTGACATCAACTTAGAGTATGGGGCGATTTATCAATCGCTTTTCACTGTTGTAAAATTACCGTAAGATTGAAGAGGGTTTTGAAACATCAAGAGCCATTTCTCCCAAAAAAAATTAAATGGCCGAAAGTCTTGCATTAGACTTCTAAAGAGACTCACTTATGTAGAATTTGCACTCAACCGTAATGCTTTTTCCAAAACTTACGCCGGGTACACCGTAACAAGTGTTTTGCAACGCCTTTCAAAAATGTGATTGCCATTTGAAAAGCTTGAAAACTCGTGCGTAGTAAAATCAGCACACGTAAAAACACGCTGCACAGATTTTAGATCTTTTTTGGGGACAATTTTTTTGGATGTCTTATTTTGCAGTTGGTCTATAAGCTGGAGTTTCCTACTGTGATAATACACAATGAGAAAACGTGGGTGATTCGCTTTCTGCTGTATTTATAAACTGAAGCCATCCCTACTGGATGTTACCCAGAATGCATAAGACTTTGAGAGGTATTAGCGATCAAACGGTGTGTAGATACTACTAAGGCATCCCGTATACGCCATGCATATCGAATTTTCGAATATTCGGTGCTATTGAATTTGAATAGTCAATTTTTATCGAATTTCCGAATATTCGGTGCTCGACGAATATTCGAATATTTGATGGACATCGAATGATCGAATGAATGACCCTCGAATATTCGACTATCGAATATATTCGAAAATTGAAAATTTCGGATATTTGACTTTCGAATAATATTCGTGCTTCGAATATTCGACTATCGAATATATTCGAAAACTGAAAATTTCGAATATTCGACTTTCGAATTTTATTCGAAATCTCAGATTTTCGATTATTCCACTTTTCGACTCATTCGCATTTGAATGATTTATTCGAATGATCGAATAATTATTCGATTCGGACCCAAGTATACTAGACATATCTCAACAGCGAGTGCTGCGCAAGCTCTTGTCTGCCATTCTGCGATCGATTACACATATATACCTGAGCAACCGAGGTTGCATATCTATTCCGCTTCAGAAATCATAACAAGAACATCGAGATTCGGTCAACGTTTACTTGTTATTGATAAACAAGAACAGGAGAAGATTAGTGCATTGTGAAAGCAGTAAATGGTAACACAGAGGGGAGGTGACATAAGGAAAGCATTCCATTCTATACACTTCGCATGTATTGTTTTCAAGGATTTATAGTATGGAATATTAGATGATCTACCTTCTCTCATGCAGAGAGGAGGCGCTTGTGTGAGATGGAATAGTCCTAAATGAGATTCGCATTTGCAAAAAAGTACAAAATTTCTCACAAAGAAGAAGCCATCCGAGCGATCGGCCCATCGCTGGTACGGAACTAGCGAGCGCGACATCGCTGAGTTCCAGCGATGTCGCGACGATTTCCCTGCTGAAGGTATGCCCGTCCAAAAATGGCCCGCGAATCGTCGCAGCGTCAGTCTAGCACAAACACGGTGGGACCACGCAATTAGGCGCTTAGGCCTTAGAGCCTTTTTTCGCCGTTTTCGCGCTCTCCAGTGTTGATTTTCGGATTCAGCATAGCGAATAGGCCCATAAGCATAAAATCTCAAAATTGACGTTTTGCCTGACACTGCCTCTAAATAACCCAATTTTTGTGTCAAAGAACTGAGCATTCAATCACTTTTCTCTCATGCGGAGGTAAAATGACATTCTGCAAAGAGAACTTAATTTTTGAAATCCATTCACTCTTCGCGAAATCTTAACAAACTTCCTTGGAAATGTGCGTTGAGAGCTTATGTTCTTGATCCCACTTTTTTTCGAAAAACTAATCGCTTGAACAAGTTAGTCTCAAGTGGAGGTGAAGTTTGACGTTCCACAATTTAGAACCTGATTTTTTTTTATTCATCCCTCTTTTATGCACTATAGGAATTTTCGTGAAGTAGTCATTTTTGTGAGCAAATTTGCTCAAACAACAGTTTTTTATGCGAAAACTGAGCGATTAAGCAAATTTAGTGTCGAAAAAAGCCAAAATTTTACGGCATTATTTGGCCACATTTCAAGGAAATCATTTGATCTGTTTTTAAGAGTAGCTCACGAATCTGGCTTTTCTAACAAAAACCGAACTTTCATTCACTTTTGTTCTTTGAGGTGAAGTAAAATTCGACGTTTTGTAGTACACCTTATATTTGCTTCATAACTCTTTGTGACAGATTCTAGTAAAATCCACTGAGTACTATACTTGGGACCGAATCGAATAATTATTCGATCATTCGAATAAATCATTCGAATGCGAATGATTCGAAAAGTCGAATATTCGAAAATCTGAGATTTGGAATAAAATTCGAAAGTCGAATATTCGAAATTTTCAGTTTTCGAGTATATTCGATAGTCGAATATTCGAAAATCTTTATTTTCGAGTATTATTCGAAAGTCGAATATCCGAAATTTTCAATTTTTCAATATATTCGATATTCGAATATTCGAGGGTCATTCATTCGATCATTCGATGTCCATCAAAAATTCGAATATTCGTCGAGCACCGAATATTCAGAAACTCGATAAGAATTGACTATTCGAAAATTCGATAAGCACCGAATATTCGAAAATTCGATATGCATAGCGTATAAGAGGTGTCTTGAAAGTATCCACACCGTTTGATCGCCTAATACCTCTCAAAGTCTTTTGCCACTTTCTGGGTAACATCCAGTAGGGATGGTTTCAGCTTATAAATACAGCAGAAAGCGAATCCCTCTTCAATCTTACGGTAATTTTACAACAGTGAAAAGCGATTGATAAATCGCCCCATACTCTAAGTTGATGTCAGCCCACAGATCTACATACGTTGGGATCGCTGTATATCCAATCGCATCTCTCAATGATGGTTGACAATATATCTTGAAGTACGAAAGATCTCTACACAACCGTCACAGGAGAGCTTTTAGGTTCCTAAGTCTCTTCACGTCACGACTAAACCGTTATTCCATCGTAAATTGTACCATAAGAAAGTGTCCATTCTTAACTTACATGAAACAATTTAATCTTAGATGTTTTGGCCTTTCATAGGCAGTCTCAATGACGTAAATTATCCGATAGGTATTCGAAAATCGAATGATATTCGAAAATCGAATAACATTCGAGAACCGAATGATATTGGAAATTCAAATAACGAATGATATTCGTTATTCGAATATTATTCGACTCGAAATTTTCTTTTTCGAATAATATTCGATAGTCGAATATTCGAATTTCCGATTTTCGAATAAAATTCAAAAGTCGGATATTCTAAATTTTCAGTTTTCGAATATTATTCGATAGTCGAATATTCGAGAATTTCGATTTTCGAATATTATTCGATATTCGAATATTCGAAATTTTCAATTTTCGAATATATTCGATATTCGAATATTCGAAAGAAATTCCGAATTTCCCCAAGTATACTGAGTACCCGCTTTTGGACGAATGTTTTCAAACATTTCAATTTTTCTATTGAAAAAAAAGCGCTCAAGCAATTCTGGGATGAGAGGTAAATGACGACTTGTAGATCAGACTATTGAGGAAGGTTCATCTTTCTTCACCTTTTTTTTCTGTCGAAAAACTAAGGGATGGAGCAGGATTTCGAAACAGGATATTTTTAAACTAATCAGTGAATTACTGTATATGTTTGTTACCTTACATATGCGATTCTCAATTTATCTGTCCCATCAAATTACTAGCGACCCCTGGGGTCGCTAGTTGTAAATATGACCAGAGGAGCTTTGACTGTTCAGCGGGGGCTCCTTTAGAATATTTTGCAACTATGCTGATATACTAGAGACAAATGCCAACAAATACTTTTGCTACTGTCGCGAGTGCCTCATAGGAACAACAGTTCTTGAATATCTACAAAAGAACGAATGACTGTCGAAAGACATAACACTGCAAATAGTGCGACCGGAATCGGGGAAAACGTGCGATATTCAGTGATGGAGCAGATTTGGCTTCAATTTCTGTTTGTGTTATCTACGTAGACAAAGAAGACGCACACCGTAGTAGCCTCATTAGCTTCCACTTAGCCTGGAACCATGGAATTCTCTCTGATTTGAACGCGGAGTATTCTCTCAATGACAACAAGGGCTACGACGAGCTTCATCACCAATTTTGGCAAACATCGTCACCACAGCCAGCTTGGACATTTCTACTGCAAGATCGGTATTTCATAGCTCATATTCACGCAACACCTAAACCGGCTGTGAATGTTCCTATGATAAAGTACATGAATACTATGTACCTCACGAATCCGGCTATGAGTTCGGCCGCTGCTTTTTTGAACTAGCACAAAGCAATAATATGTGGTTGCTCAGTCGCACGATAGGATAGAAAACGAGGCAGATCCGACATTTTTATATGGGAGATTGAAGAGTGAGATCAATTCTCGTTTTGCATGTTTTTCACCTGTGTCACTTGTGTACCACTACCCCAAATACTCTATAGCTTCAACGTGGGTGGCTTTCAGAAATCTAAGGTTTATAAACGCTTTCCCAAACTCAGAGCTTATAACGCAAAAAGTGTTATATCATATTAAAGCGAATTTCATTCAAAATAGTATCTTTTAAAATAGGTTTGCCAAAGACTGCCATCTGAAAATTCCATGTCGACCATTGATGGCTACTGAGCCAGTTTTGGCCCCGGACAGACTTCACGCGATTTGATCGTCGCGACTCAATCGCCGACATTTCCATTCATTTTCATTTCACATTCAAAAATTTCTGGCTGGAAAAGTATCACAACCGAAATGCAAGTTGATCGTCATGGAATGATGTTGTAATATTTGTCTCGTCGCGATTCAGTCGCGACGATCAAATCGCGTGAAGTCTGTCCGGGGCCTTTTTTCAGAACGGAACCACATTAGAAGCGCATTACTAACCTTGGCTAGCATAGAATGGACTTTATGATTTTCGGTACCTCTTTTTTTCTTACTTCTATACTAAATTGGGTGATTCGACCACCTGTGTGAGCTGAGATCCCAATTTGGGGTTGAAGGGCTTCGAGCTGTTTTATATTTTATCGATACTAACTCTCCCTGAATGCTAGAATTGAAATAAAGATTATAGAAGGATGAGAGATTTATGAAGGAAAAAAGGAGCTTGAAGCGCCCTTAATGCCTTTATATTTACCGTAACTCACGTCCTTGAAAGCGAAAATATTGAAAGTAGATAGCCCTCTGCCTACCATCTTATGAGTCTCAAACATGAGACTTTGCCAACATTTGGAGTTTTTCAAGGGTAGGCGAACGGACCTTATGTTAGACTCAGTATTGGGCTGACTAAATTTGTTTTGCAAATACGGAACTCTATAACAATCCATATAGCTATTATTTTGCCTAAATTTTGCGAGGATTTGCATTCAACCCTCTACTACCTCTACTAGGACTTGTCAATCATTCAAAATTCCCTAAAAACGTTGAAATAAAAGCTTTCATATGACTAGCCTTCTAACCATAAATAACCACTTCTTCCAATCTCAAGTTTGTTTCGTCGTGTGGTGATTGCACAGAAAGCACTTTGTGATCAGGTATTATATTTACAAGTTCTGGCTTCTGGAACCACATTGAAATTTGTGGTTCGCATTTGTGAGTTTGCAGAAATTGTCTAAACATTTCTACGGAATTTCGAAAAATGGCCGGAATCATTTCCCAGCAAATGTGGTATCTTTGCCGCTAAAATGTAGTCCTCAATTCTAATTGCACGCTTGCTCATAGTTCGTTCTTTACAAGTGGATTTTAAGACAGTTATATGTAATGAAAAGTCTTTTCTAGCCAAGCTTTATGCTCGCGGAATTGCTGCTGATGTTGTTTTTTGCATGTCCTATTATTACTACATCTACAGACGGATTTGTAAGTGCAGTTGACCAAATTTTTATTCTTTTTTCTATAGTATCTTACATGTAGATTCACATTGCAGTGGTATTACATGTGTGTATACTTCGGAATCGGATGCCAATGGTGTCAAAACTGCAAGCAAACAGACATAGTTGAGTCCACGCCAGAGATAAATGATGGCGGTAATTGTTGGTATGATCTCATGATCCATGGGAGATGGTGAGAGAAGCTGTCTTCAAAGGTCACCAATGCAACAGCCCAAATTACATCCTTGTAACGATCTTCTATATCTCCTCGGAAATCTGAAAGGTCTTTAAAACACTGAAAATGCGCTATTTAGTGTCCATCAGCAACAAAAATCGCGCCTCTTGATATACATCCATGATCCATAACCAAATTTAGATAACATGGTGATGAGGCCAACTTGTGAAACCACAAAAGCGGTAGTCGCTGTTTTCATACAATCTCCTATCGAATCATCCTTAGAATTTCCAATATTAGGTTGACTAATAAATGACTTCGGTTGCTTTTGCGGCTCTTACAATCCTGCAGACAAATTTGTCCAGTCTTTGGTATCCTCTGGAAAGAGCACTTCAATAGGAATTATACTATAAATTTTGTTCGAATAAAACTTATCTTCCAAAGAAAAACGCAGAGAATTGAAAAACCCAATTTTTTCATAGTGCGCAATTACGAGGGATTTTGGTTTTTTTTCTGTTGAAAGATTTTCATAGTGGCAGATCGCTATTTTCATTGTTGTTCACTAAATGGGGAAATCCTTTGTATCCAGATATCGAATTGCTGTCTTCCGCACCCATTACGGGATGAAAAGGATGAAAACGAAGCTTAGGAAGGCAGAGAATTGAGCTTTTGGAAATTTAGCCATGTTGAGGTATGACTGTCTTTACAGTGATAGAAAATTTTAAATATTCAATATGTGATAGGGGAAACTTTGACCTTTTCTTACAAAAATTCATGGATAGGAAAAAGAAAGAAAATTTTTTATGAAGATTTACATGCCAAAACGAACTTATTTTTTAGCCAACCTTATACTTGGTGTTACTCAAATGAAGCATTGCAATATTGCGATAGCCACATGCAGAAATATTCAATTAACAAACACACGAGTTAGTAAGTTAAATGCTCTCTTTTCTCTGGACTTGAAATTTCACCGTACAAACCTGGCACTGGCATAATATCATTTGACAACCACTAAAAACACAAGTTTTTTGCTTTAATCCGCAGACGAGTTCTGTTCACCATACAATAAATGGACCTTACAAGGGATGGATCCCAAGTCGTTCTTTCGAATTGGAAAGAACTGCATATAATCAGATGCACCTTAATATTTTTCCGAATATACCTCCTTTTTCTGTTTATACTTTAGAAAAAGAAGAGCTTGGAATGTAAATCGTCATATGTAAAGGTTATTATATTATTTCTGAAATCCATCTATGAAATGCATATAACGATGGATGTCTTAAGTGTACTGACACAAGGAAGGCGTACACTTACCGGAAACGTGAATACTTGTTCTCAAATAACTGACTCTTGCAGGTGTGGCAATAAACGTTTGCTATATTTGAAAATATGAACGCTCACCACTTTTTCTAAGGAACCGCTTAGCGATACGGAAGTAAATTTGGAACCAGCTCAAAATAAGCATATAAAATCTTGTTAGCTCATCTCCCAAATAATCCAAGTAAGCAAGAAACACCCTTACTCAGCATACTAAGTTCTTACTTAATTCCTTACTATTCAAGGTAGAACGATATGAAATGAATAATAATGGGCTAAGGGTTGTTTACGTTTGTCTGTCTATCTGTGTGTGTGTGTGAATCTCTGTCTGTCACGAAATTCGTAGAGCGTGTTCCAGCCAACGTCCTGAGCCCAAATTTTGCATAGCGCACGCTACCAGCGTGAAAGCTCACTATACAAAAGCTTGAGCGGATCCGTTTAGTGGATCCATTGAAAATTGCGCGTCAAACGGATCCACTTGGCTTTTGGCCAGCAAATTTGGGTCCGTAGTACTACTTCTTGCAGAGATAAGGATATACTTGACAAGTTAATGTGCAAGCCATGGACGTTAGCCTAAAAAAGTCTACGTTAGCCTAATGAAAAGTCTACTACTTTACAAATACAGCGCCAAGAAACATTCGCTGTGTAAATGGTCAATTTTTCAAGATTTTACCTGATCGTTTGAAGAGATTTTTGCACAGAGATGTAGCCCACTATGTTTGTTGTCCTTATGGCGACTACCAAGCCAAAAAAATTCCAAAAACCTTTTCGAATTTGCATCTGTTCTAACGGGAGAGATTTTATCCACGCGAAAATACCGATCTCACATGGAAAATCTCTACGAATGAGTAGTTGTTTATGAATTATTCGTGATAGCCTACATAGCGCGGTGAGTTTCAATGTCATTATTATGCGGGAATGAGTAAGGCATACAGAAAATAGGGCCAGTGCGAGCCTCTGCGAAGCAGAGGTGACGCACTGGTGTGAAATGATCATGATGCATAGAACCATTTGGGGGATGAGTTGATTTCGTTCCGGATAGCCGCTGCGACTTACTCAGACACTGGGAGCGGCCCAGTTCCGGCCGGGCAATCGCAGCTCCCGAGGGCCGGCCGTGAATGGACACTCGGCTCGGCCGTAAATGAGCCGCAGCTCGCCCGTAGTGGGCCGCGGCTCGGCCGGGAAAGGGCCGCGGCTCCGCTGTATTGGCTCTTATTGAATCGTTCTAGCACTTCCAAAAATGGAAATTTTAGCTGCTTCTTTTAGCACATGAAGACAACAGAACAATCACATACTCATGACAACTCATTTATCTTCAGTGTCCAGAATATACATAAAAAATAGCCACAATCATGAACAAAGAATCAAACAATCTACAAAAAAATGATGATATCCTTATTGCGCTGTTCTACTCCCATTGTTCTCAAAGGCGCAAATATGTTTCGTCATCTATCATCTCGATGTTGTCTTCGGCAGCCTCGACCAAAGCTTTTCTTTTCTGCCTCTGAAACATTTGGATAACGCTGAAGTAGGCAATATAATATATACGAACTCACATTACTTGTTCTTTCGATGTCCTCCTCGGGCACAGCCACAGTCTTCCTTTTCTGTTTCTGGAACATTTGGAAATCGCTGAAGTAGCCAAGTTTATGTATCCACTCACATTACTCGGGCTCCACGTATTGTCATTCTCCTTGTATTTCGATGCTCGGACATCACTTCTGGAAGTCAAAGTTACTGATAATCAAAATAACTTCGTTTCAACACGTACAGAGCTTTCTACAAGGCCTGATAAAGGTGTGGCCGCCATTGAGCTCGCTCTTGTATCATCTGCGAAAGCTCTTTCCTTCTCTCCTCTTCATTGTTTCCCAAGCTTTCGTAGAAGCTAAATTAGAAGACAGTACACATCTCTCTTAACTTTTGTAAAATTTGCAAGCACCTAGACGTTTCCAAATTGCCTTCAAAACCCGGCACCAACTCCTCGTGTCCGTAATCTAAAGCGTCCTGCGCAAAGTCTGGAATAAAACAATTGAAATCTGAATGAGAAACAATAGAGATTAATTTCGTGGTTACCTATGATCATCGAAAGCCCTCGGCTTTTTTGGTTGAGACCAAAATACTTATGGTATGATCTATGATTTTGTATACCTCAAAGTTCATAATTTACTCACATCATAAGCGCACCGATTGAAAGTGTGACATTTCTTTTTCTCCAGTATCAATTTAACTGCCTTATCCATGTGAGTTGTGCCCCGGCTGATACAGTCGTAAAGGGATGACACTGGTTCCGTTAACAACCTTCTTGGCTGTTCGGGAGAGTGCGAAGTTCTTGCGACTGTTCCTAAAATGTGCTTTAAGTGCTACCCTTGCTCGTACATTCTTCCTACCTGGCCTCACTCTAGCAGGAACGGTGCCGTTGCGAGGACGAAACATGAATGAATGAAGAATGAAGAATGTCCAAGCGAAAGAACCGAAGAGCACCAACGCTCTTGTTGAATGGAAACTACATTCATCAATGATCATTACGAGATCACGACTAACTTGTTAATTTGCATATCGCTGGTCAGGTAAGCAAAGCAAGAGCCGCGGGTTGGCCGCTGCACTGAACAAGAACCGCGGGTCAGCCGCGATCTGGCCACGCCTCCAAAATAAGGCCGCGGGCGGGCCGGAAAGGCCTTATAAGGCCGCGGCTTGCTCGCTTCCAGTGTCTGAGTAGGATCTATTCCAAATTAGAGGCATTGACTTTGCACTACTCTGTCTTAGAAGTGTATCATGAATTCATTCAACCTTACTGGTCACAATTCATTTTTGCTGAACATTTGACTATCTAGTGACTTGCTGCAAGAGTTTCAATCAACAGTTTTTTGAGCTAATTTCAACTGACTTTTTTTGAAGTTTTATTAGAAGACTAGCTGGCGGTCCCGGTTTCACTCGGGACTCCAGTTTTGCTAAGAAGAAGTTACTTATACTTACGATTTTGAGCTTCTTCTGCGAAAAAAGGGCTTTGAAACGAATTGCCCGCATCTTTCCGACACTGAGATTAAAATGAGCTTTACCATCCCCTGACTACATAATCACGGCAAAATAATTGGTTTGAGCATGTAAAGCCTCATTTTCCCAGATGTAAGTAAACAAATCAACAAATCAATAGAAGGATCCAGTAAATCGCCGCGAAAAGTAGCCTATGTTCTGCGCCGGGGTCCAAAACATATGTGTGCAAAGTCTCAGCTCATTTAGTCCACTCGGAAAGATTTGTATAAAAAACATACTTATTAACAGACAAACACACTTTGAGTTTTATATATATAGAGATGACAACTGCTCTACAAGTAACATTCTCGTAAGCTGCTAACCAATGTGCACGTAAAACCGCCACTAAAAAATTGGGTGTTGAATTTGAGTTCGCATGTTCAAAAATATTTTAGAAGAATGATAATTTTTTGATGAGTGAATAACTAATGGAGAGTTGAAACCAGTTAGAATAAAGAGTTCATAAATTTCAGCTTCCTTGTGCGTATTTGCAAAAAAATTGAAATTAAAACGCTGGAAAAACATGGTATGTCAAGATAGCTAGTTTTTTATTTCAGTATGAAGCATTTTCAGCATATCCAAAATGTGGGAGATTCTTGCCAGTTAATAGCATACTAAAATTTTCTGATCGAAATGGTCGATCGAAACCAAAAGAATTGTGATTCATGTCTACAGCAGTATAACCATTGTCATTATAACATTTGCCACTTGAAAGATAATAAGAGTGAGGATATCGATTCTGTCGAAAATCCGAGCCCACATCCGCTCCAGCCTGCTATCCGACGCGCTTTCACGCAAAAATGATGAGATGCACCAGAAATACGGCGAAAGGCGTGTAGACCTGAATTCATTTTGAAATTCTCCACTCATCCTTATATAAATTCAAGCCATGAACATACTTCTCGCCATCTTGCTGAGATCCGTCATTGTGCGTCACTTTCCGGTCGTACTCTCTCGTAAGAAAAGCGTTGGCAATGCATCTGGGTGGGGCCCAACTTCGAGTGACAGCTCTTTCGTGGATGATTAGGTAGATAGAAGTCACTAGGACAGCTATGCCACAGAGTATTGTTTGCGAGAGGACGTAGACACCTAGACAAATTTAATTGCGTAACACGTTTTAAAATATAAAGGAACGATGAAAATTGTAGCTTTGATGGTGAAGCCAAAGTTGCGTCTTAAATTTTTCAGGGTCAAAAAATATGAGTTATAAAAAGTTTAGACTAAATCCAACTGGTTCCTTCGAATTAAATACCCATTAATTTGACATCAAAACAGTTTCGAGTTGTTGTACCTTACCAAGCAACGGAAGGTCCTGCGACTTTGGCATTGTAATCGTGACAGATTGTAGGATCAAAGCCATAGCCAGAAGCGTGCATACTCCAAGGGACACCTAGAATCGTAGTTATCATCGTAATTCACCGAAAATTTTGTTTGCTGAAAGAGTAGAGCTATGCGACTTTTAGGGAAGCCATGTTTTCAAATCATATAATTTGGCACCTCAAAGTCAAGCTAAGGTCGAACTGGGATGGTTGGAAAAGAGGCATTCGAGGGATAAGTCTATATTTGGTATTTTTTATATCCAGAGCAGCACATGCTTGGTCGTCATCACTACATTTGCATGTAATAGGTCTGATTTTACTGTCAAACAGGCCAAGATTTTCAGCTTTGATGTTAAAGAAAACTTGGACACATGGCACTCGAATAAGAGATAGACCTTATCAGGAATTTACCCTTAGCAGTTCTTAGCTAGAACCAGATAAATAATACCTTTTCAATGCTCAACCCACTAATTTCACTTGGCAGGAAAAGCCCATTGAGGCAGAGAAATGTGCAGACGAAGGAAGGAATGATGATTGCTAGCACATAGAATTGAGGATGACGACGGAGATGGGCTGTTACAATCAGCTGAAAATTAGATATTATTTGATTTTTGATGAGTAAATTTTTTGCGATACCGTATCATAATCGCCTTCATCATATGTTGTGTCTATAGTGAGCTCAGCAGTCAATGAGAGCAGCTTCCACTCAGTGTTGCCCTGAAAAAAAGCAAAGATCTAGCCAGCTGCTAAAGGTTAGGTAAACCTACTGTAAAATCTTGATTTAGTTCGTATTCATCGTATGGAGTGTGCAGCCGCAAATTCGTGTTACTGAAACTCCAAGAGCTTATTAAAAATGTGCAGATTTGGTCGTCATAAGGAAATTTCTGCACATTGATTTCGCAAGGATGGGTCACGATCTGAAAAACAAGCGTTAGGACCAAAGAGTAGTTCAAGGACCAGTTCTCGCCACGCAAATTTTGGCCAATCTATTAACATACCTGTGGCCCAGCTTTCACTATGGAACCATCATTTTTCAACACAACAACTCTTCTATTATAATCGATCAAGTGCTGCTTTGATATTCTGAATTTTTGGGCTAGGTGGACTTTTTTATTGTTTTTTCTCACCGAGACCTACTTACGCAGAAAACAGCATGACATCGGGGGTCCATATGCTTTGCTCGGGTATTTTGAGTGTCGTTATATCGCCATCACTTGGTGTCCAGGTTAATAATGGGTCCGTCCATTCAACTGCCATGTCAACAGTGAAACGAATTGTTTGCATTTGTTCGTTCTGTAATGGCATCCAATTTCTTTCAAAAATTTTTAAGTTCATTTCTTTCGATCATTTCTAAAAAAATTTTCTAATGTAAATCTTATAGAGAGATTACTTACCACTGATAGCACTGAAAACAGCGATAGGTATACGGTAACGTTGGTGACATAACTGGCATCTTGTTTTGGTCGAATCGAGGGGTTATAATTTGCAAAAAGTTTTGAGTATAGCGCACTCCTTTCATCTGCATGTATCTGGATAAGGAGAGCTAAAAGCAGGTAACTCCAATGAAGTTTAGCGAAATTCAATAGTGAATAACTTACCGCTAATGTATACCAAATTTGGAAAATATAGAACCATACTCGACATCCGCGACAAAGGAATGCGCGTTGTCAAGAGTCCCGCATCATTTATTCAGGAAGGGAAGTTCGGGAGGTTTTAGTGAATGAGCTCGTTTTTGAAGAGGAGATGCACAAGTTTTTTGACTGTTCAAAAGGAAAAACAGGAGATTTTAGGCTCCTATTCATTAATCTCCTCCTCTTTTTTTCTATTTTCTCCAGCTACATCGAAAAACCATAAACAGCCAATTCTGACACTTCTTTCCAATTCTAAATTCCAAATTACTCAGTGGCAGGCGTTCTATTTTACTGCTCTTTCCCAGCAAAATTCGACTTGCACACTCACAGGTTCAAGTAACAAGTCCTTTGAGCATATAATTGTGTTTTTTCTATAATAACCTTTGCTTTACAAATGAATACGTCACTTTCTATTTTGTGAAGTAATAAATGCTGTGAAATTCACGGATACTTTTAAGAGATTTGACGAAATTTTTGGCAACATGCATTTACATGCCTTGAACTTTTGTATAACTTCTCACAAATGTAACAGTGATCAGAGTGTTTTAATTCCAACGAAGAAGCTCATTCACCAACCTAAATAACTCTTTTTGAAACATTTCGTGGGACATAAGCTACAGGATAGTTGACAAATCCGCGCATTAGAACACTCATAACTCCCTCCAGATGGTTGCTTAGCAGATAATAAACAAATATTCAGATCAGCATTTCAAGGCGAATCCGATGATATATAGCCTGAATGGAAAGGTTGGTTAAGTTCTGACCCTAGTAAGAATTGTTCTGCTTTGGTCCAAGTAATACAGACTCCTCAACTTCAAACTCATGATGTGATTCACTCACTATATGAGACCAACCCCTACCAAAATGAAGCGAGCTGTGATATAATATCAGGTTATCAAAATCTATATAAGGTCCATTTGCATAGGATGAACTTCATTCTTAGTTGGTGTGCTGCAGAGGTTAGACCTCTCTTGGAACTAGTGCTTGCAAGCTACAGAAGAGAAGACTGGCAGAAGTCGTCATTGCCCGATAACTCAAGAACCATGCTGGACTACCTGCTCTACTTGATTTTACCATGGGCGTGTATTGTATTTGTGGTGGTAACCTGTGGCGGTGGAGGAGACGAAGAAGAAGAGGAAGAGGTAATTAATTCACGTGAACGTTGGGAAATGCCTCATATGCGCTGCTTCAGGGTGCGCCGTCAGCACAAGGTGCAGCTCCAGGAGCCCCTGGCGCTCCTGGCGCACCTGGAGCACCTGGAGCTCCAGGAGCCCCTGGAGCCCCTGCAGAGGGTGCACCACCTGAATCGCCAGCTCCTGGACCGTCTGCCGGAGAATCTGCGTCGTCAGGATCGGCTGCAAAACCGGTAAGATGAATTTTGGCATCTTTAAAGCCAGTATTCCTTTTTTGTCAGGAGGAGAAGAAGGAAGAAGGTAAGAAAGAGAGTGCAGAGAAGAAAGAGGAAAAGAAGGAGGAACCCAAAGAGGAGAAGAAGGGAGAAGAAAAGAAAGAGGAGAAGAAGGAGGAAAAGAAGGAAGAGAAAGAGAGTGCAGAGAAGAAAGAGGAGAAGAAAGAAGGGGATAAGAAAAAGGAAAACGGAGAGGAATCAAAGGGTAGTTCTAAGAAG
Organism: Cylicocyclus nassatus; assembly: GCA_958299035.1. NCBI lineage: Eukaryota > Metazoa > Nematoda > Chromadorea > Rhabditida > Strongylidae > Cylicocyclus > Cylicocyclus nassatus. The sequence continues at coordinate 66,146,034 of CATQJL010000223.1, read as the reverse complement.
AAAGGGAAGGACAAGAAGAAGAAGAAAAGCTCGAAAAAGAAGAGCAAGAAGAAGTCCAAGAAAAGCAAAAAATGTAAGATCATACTACTTATATTAAGTAGCCAGTAGCTGCACGCACAATCTTGGGGCAGGTAAAAGAAAGCAGCGAAAACCTAAGCACATCGTACAGTAATCCGTCAAAAGATCATGCCTAGTCGACTATGCCCTCTTCCTATCGGCTTCGCTTCTTATTGGCCATCTACCGCATTAACAGTAGACTGGCCAATAAGAGGCGCTCCGCTGCCGAAATTATGATCTTTTGATCGTGCAAGGACTCGTAGAGAGGAAATGGCATCACTTGAACAGTGCTCGAAGCAAGAGGGGAGGGAGGGGGGGGGAGGGGAGAGGATGGTGCTAACGGTAGCCTCTGACAGCCCAAACCTTATTTGCTCCCATGTAAAAGCTAATTATTCCACAAAAATTTTTGAAGTCCCTCATCCAAAAATTGTTATTTTCCATTTCAGAATAAGAAGATGACAAAAAGAAGTAGTGCAGAGCTAACAGTATTATCTAAGGTGATGCAACACCTTTATTTGGTCTATGTTTTCGAATACAATCTAAAGGCATCTTCTGTAGATCTCTGCTTATTGTGTCATTTTTGTAAGAGAATAAATGTTCTTGAAAGTTATTCTACAGCTGAACAAAATTCTTTTCAGTTGATTTTCAAAGCTTGTCAAGAAGTGAGAGAAGACGGCATAGATCCTATTTTATTCTCATTCTATCATGTTGTATCTCTTGCTTGTTTGATAAAGCTGCTTGCTTCTGAGTCTTGACATTCTTGGTGAAGTCCTTGGAAAGTTGAGCACAGGCAGTTGTCATCAGATCACGACTGAATGATTGAGTAGTATCCCCAGTAGAAAACACTAAAAACAATCACCAGCTTTTTGATCCAAATTCCTAAAAATTGAAAAAAAGATAAAGTCCTACTTGAATGTCACAAAAAACACAGGAAAGACAGTTCTAGAATATTTGTCAATGACGTTGACGTCCCGTACTCGAATACTTGGCAGTGCTTTTCGTGCACGTTTTCCCATTTTATGTAACGAATGCGACATACTTGCAGCTCGCATTTTAGTCATCCTAATCCGCTTTCGGGTCCTGAAACGAGCGAAACGACATTGCTTCTTGTGAGAAAACTATCTGAAAGAACTAACCTAGCTGATAGCGATTTTCTTGGCTTCAGCCCTTGTATCGTTGTGTATCGAGGGTATTCTGGTGAGTCATCCACACCATCTGCTCCTGATGGACACAACGATTGTATAGGGCTTACAGGTCGTTTGCGTGTCGCTGCTATGGTTGACGTCTCTTTGGAGTTTAGGTCCTTAGTTCGTGGGTCCGCAGAAGATTGCTGGAGCTCCTAGATATCGAAAAAACATTTAGGTAATCAAAGATAGCTTCAATTCAAGATATCTAAATATAGGAGGTTCATTTCATAGATTATTTCGGAAGATTAAAAGAATGTGTGAGGGGAGAAATGAGGGTCAACCGATAACTTTAAGAAGTAGGCCTCCTCTTCAGCCACCCTTTTCGAGAAATCTTGTGGAGAAAACAAGGCGCAAATAAATTGTTAGGAACCTATGGAGTACTATCTAGTTGCTCTGGAGTTCAATGAAACAAGATTTCAAAATTGCTTTGAGCTTTCTAATTATCGACATGGATTGAAACTAGTATCCCTTCTCAGATTTTGGTGGTGTTGGGTGTCAGATCCTCTAAGTACTTTCTAACGCCAAGCTTCTAATTCATGTGCTATGTCCTGGGAATAGCTTGTCCCATCCAACAGCTCCGCCCACTTTCATTCAGTTGGTAACAATGATCCATTTTGCCAATCACTGTCTTAAAGCTGCTTTTTAAAGGCAGTGTCCGGGCAAAAAGTCGATTTTGAGATTTCATGCTTACCTGGCCTATTCGCTATGCTGAATCCGAAAATCTACACTGGAGAGCGCAAAAACGGCAAAAAAGGGCTCTAAAGCAGGAGGAAAATTAGCAGGTGGGCGGGGTCATCCCCACTGTGAACTTCGCAGTCAGGCTTCTGGAAAGATCTTCCCAATTCTTCTAGCGCCCTGAGATCTCCACCGGCCAGGTGCGAATGCATGACTTGAAAGCGGAACCGAGAAGATCGCTCTGGAAGCTGGGAGCGTGAATTTACAGTGGAGAGGACCCCGCCCACCTGCTGATTTCCCTCCTTTGTTATAACCCTTTTTCGCCGTTTTCGCGCTCTCCAGTGTGGATTTTCAGGTTCAGCATAGCGAATAGGCCCAGGTAATAACAAAATCTCAAATTCGACTTTTTGCCCGGACACTGCCTTTAAGATTATGTTCGTCCCAAACTTACCTCTTGAAGGCAGCGTCCAGTCAAGCCTGACATAGGGTTCGCAGTGGAGACTGATTTTGCTAGTAACTAAGATTTTGCTCAATCGGCAGCACAAATGCTCACTGACGGCTGCCCTCAAACCTAACTATGCTACCTACTGTATTTGCGGACGACTTGCATCGGGTTGCATACTGTTGTGGGAACCCACTCCTTTTGGGAATGGAGCCGTTCAAAACCCTTTAAGGAAACCCAAGTCATCAAATAATTCGGTACTAGGGACAGCCCCTTGGACGTGTTAGAGCGTTTACGGTGCAACTGTTGGCTCGATCATTCATACATACCTGGTATAACAATTGTTAGTAGAAAAGTTTAGCGAAGACTGAGCGGTAACAAATTTCGAGATGTTGCTTGACGGCTCATTTGAAATGCGAGGAATTTTCAAGAAATCCAATGATAAGTTTATAGTGAACAAATATCATCAAGTGCAAATAGTGAACTTACATCCATGAAGCTGCTTGGCACACCCCAGCTCTTCATATTGACAGCACTCTCTTGATCCTCTTTGTTTGTGCTATTCCCTGGCCATTCTTCACCTCCACCTTGTGCTCTTCTACCCCAGTACGAGTAATTGACGGCAGCATATTCAAGGAGAGCAGCAAATACAAAAACGAAGCACATTACCTAGAATTGAACTAATGATAAACGCAGAAAATGATCCTTCTCAAATTACTGTACTAACCAGATAAACATCTATGCTTTTGACGTAGCTAATTCGAGGAAGGGACTGACGCACACCAGTGGATATTGTCGTCATAGTGAGCACAGTCGTTATACCTAAGTTAGTGAAGTTGGAGCAGGTAAAAATAATGAAGGCGGTTTACTTACCCAAGGCGACACGGGCACTTGTGGCTTCATGGTTGATCCAGAAGGACACCCACGAAAGCATCACGATTAGCACACATGGCAGATATGTTTGAAATATGAAGTAGCCAACAGAGCGTTGAAGTTGAAAGACCAGTGACAGTCGTTGATAGGACCCTTAAAACGCTTTGTATGCGAAGTGATACCTGGTCTTTTCAAAAACGAAACACATTGCATACATCTTCATATGTGAATATCATCGCTCGCTGTATTCTTGCCCTACGTGCGACGGTAAATTGAGCAGAAGTGCAGAGAGTAATGATCTACTGTGTATACGGCATTGGCGAAAAATTGCGGCGACGGCGCGACAGTGCGCGACACGCACGCACCTCCCGGCAACCGCATTTTCTTGGTTTTTATCTCTACTCGCATGGCTTTTTTGCTTACATATGACAGTATTTAGACATTGGAAGTGACGCGGAGAGTTGGGGCGATGCCTTTTTGAATGAGTGTTTTTTGTGCAGTCAAATCCGTCGTCACGATCTTACGACCTATACCGCTCAAAAACAGATGTATTCTTTCAAACCCGCATCAAGCCAAGAATGGTCTTGTTTCACAATACTATACCTTTTGAAAAATGTAAATCTATAGTCAAGTATGTTTTACAAAAGTGCTTTGGCCAAACTGCTGATGTTCTCTTGATTTACTTGCTAGCATACAAAACCACGAACAGACAACGAAATTCTTGCTAACAAAAGGATTTGGAACAAACAGCAAAGACTTTTTGGGACATTCTAATGAATAGCATTCAAGTGACGAGGAAAAAAGTATAGCTTACTACTGATCAATAATAGGAGAAAATTTATTGAGACATATGATGAAAATATATACATTCCGATCCCGAAAGCTCGATTAGTGTTAGGTGAAGACTACATACAAGTGAAATGTGTTCAACGGAAGCAAACTTGAATGAACATTGCCGCGTTGGCAGATTCAGTGCTGGTAGATTCAATGAACTCGAGGAAAGTGAGGAACACTGCTATTCCCTTATTCTAGCTAGTGTCTGTTTGCTGCACTGTACTGGTTCATTCATTCGCTTTTCTTTTTTCTCTACTTTCCTTTTTAGGCCTCGGATAGAGTTCTCGCGATTTGATCGTCGCGATTCTACAAGACAACTGTTACGAGTTCATTGCATGCCGATCAGCTTGTATTTCGGTTGTGATACTTTTCCAGCTTGAAATTTTTGAATGTAGAAAATGAATGAGAATCGGATGAAATCGCGTGAACTCTGTCCGAGGCCTTACACTTCAACATCTAGATTCATTCTGATCGCCAAAAAAAGTGATTCGGTTTGTTTGAGTGTGCGACGTTTGAGCGCACGTGCTGGGAATACCATAATTCGGCAGAGCTCTACATATCCCAACGTACGAGGTGGTTGGAAGGAGACTTGACGGTATACGTCGAAAACCTGGCTATTGCTTGCAGACTAAGAACGCAAGAACCACTAACAATCTAACTATTACTATATAGCAATCACGGCAACATGTGAATTTTGCCAAATTTGGTAGGAGGATTGAAGGAGGATCAAGGTCGATCTGCGACTCGATACGGTACAAGGCCAAGCCTGCATTAGCAAGAAATACGACCAACTCGTGGAAGCAAAGAAGAAGAAGAAGAATAAGAAGAATAAGAAATGTCCACAAGTTTTGAGCAGCCAGGCAACAGTACGGTAAAGAACCTGCCTGAAGACTATCATTGAACAAATTGCATGTGCTCCTAATGTCCAAATGCAGAAGAAAGCGATTGACTGCTTTCTTGTAACGGCTAAAATTGAGTAACAAACCTGTCGCGGTTCTAACTACACGATCCTCCGTCTGGAAGCCAGTAATGGTGAACTGTGGAACGTCTGCCTGCTCGACACCATGCACTGCTTGCGGATGATTCCATTTCATTAAGACCTCAGAAGTGGTGTAACCGTCTAAACAATTTGAATCTCACACAGCCAACTGAATACACTTGGAATCGTACAGGATTCTATTTCAACAGTGCAGTTCTGCGAATCCAGCGGAAAGTTTCGCAAATTCATCGAACAACTCAGCGTTGATGTAAGTCTGAAAAAAACTTCTATTATTGTAATTTGGGGCTACTTCATCCTAACTCTACGATGGAAAAAATTTAGAAAATGAGATGAGAATGTTTCACTATTTTTTGAAGGTTTTTTCAAAAGATATTCTAGGCCCTCTCTCCTTACTGAAGAGTCCCGGAGAGGACCTGGGCTTGCAACCTCGTCTAAGGAAGGACGAAACGGAGAATATCTACAAATCTATTTTTTCTCTATTCTTATCCGTAAGAGGAAGATAAATAAGATATATACATATATATGATTAATTACTTTCCTCCGTAAATTAATTTGACAAGCTGTCCTTAACCCGGAGAGGGTCCAACGCTCAAGACCCCGTCAAAGAGAAGGGACGAAACGGCGAAAGGAATATAATGAGATAATGATGAATACAGAACCGTACATAAGATCTGCGGCGGCTTAAAGAACTGACCATATTTGTGCGGCGACTAAGGTAAATGTTCACCAAAACTATATGATTTGAAAGAAAGATCTCCGAGCTGAATGAGAGAAGTTTAGAGAGGTATACCTGGAAAAGGTAAAAGTGTAGAGAGCTTTGTTAGAAAAACCGAGGGATGAGTCGAAGCAGGATCTGATTCTGATAGTGGTACCAACAATCTTCGATACGCTTAACATCACTGTGGTCCAATTTTCGAAACGTTGGCAGTTTATCAGAATGCGCAGCAACAAGGAGAATTATTCGGCCAATACAACCTCTTTCTATAATGTGAAGAGTTGGCGTCTGTTTGATGTCTTGGAATTTCTCGCTTGAAAAAACCATTCAAATTAAAAGGCATAAACCTGAGAACTGTGGATTTGAGAGGCTATTATTAAATCATTTACGCTATAACCAAGAAAACTGATCAGAGGTGAGATTCGTAAGACAGCTCACGCGTTTCGGCTACAGTGCCTTAATAGGCTTCTCCCTACCGCTATCCTCTGGATAGCGAAACGCCAGTGACTGTTTCTCTCGCGCTAATTCTAATAAAAATTTTGCAGGTCTGAAGAAGACACTGCAGCCAAAACATGTAAGTTGCCCCTCTATAATTTTTACCATCTTACGTGGGTTAGCTAATTAATTTAATAAGAGCATTTCAAACATGCCAAGTTCATTGAATGATTGGATTGAGACATTTACTGCAGAGGATTAATTCTAGGCAAACTGCTGCTTGACAGAAGAATCTAAATACTATCGAACAACCACAGAGAGTAAACTTCACTTGTTTGGACTCATGCATAAATACGCCAGTAGCATCTCCACAATGTTTATCTCGCAGCAGCTGCATATGGAGACTGATTTGTAATTCTTTCCACCGTCTTTATAAATTTAACCGTTTTTTGGAATGGAAGACAAACAAAATTGATATTGTATGTGTTTTACACATGCTATCATCAATGATCGAAGCCACTGGACCACCGTTACCATCGCAGGAGGGAGTATCAACATCTCCTCAAGTTTGAAGAAGATTCCGTTTGTTGCAGATGAAACGTTGAGGAGTTGTTCAAGATATTCACTAGAAGCTTTTGCCGACTTTTATTTTCAGTACTAAATTATGCTGGCAGGTAGACTTAATCGCAATTAAGGTTAGCAAAATAGAAAAAGTTTCCCTATTGCTTATGCGTTGAGTATACCCAAATTGAGCTTCTTATTGCCATAATCTGTCGTACAGTCCGAAAATTTCTTCATCAGATTCTCTTCTTTTTTGGTCTTAAAAGGCCGTCAGTTCGTTGCTAAATGCGGTCATGGGAAAGTACTAATTGTTACTCAAACGAACTGCGAATTTTCAACAAGGATCATCATTAACGCATTGTTTAAGCATGGGGAAGACATCGTTTAATTAAGTTGGCGCAATTTGGCACATCGGCACGGACGGTAAATTATTGATGTTGCAAAGCTGAAGAGGAAGAGTTGAAATACACTAGGAGATGCAAAAGAAGCGTGCGATGGTAGTGACTAATAGAAGTTGAAGCTCTCCCCGTGTAACAATTTCCAAGAATCACGGCGCCAAAAGTTTGTTTGGGTCCAGCACATGGTCCGAATGAGGCCGGGGACGTCGGCTAGTACAAAGATAAATTCGAAAAAAACGTGCTCATTTTTTCGCCTCTTGTGGGATTGAAGGTAGCGCATAAATAGACAACCTTCAGCTTATATTAACAATGTAAAAAGTATCCTAATGAGCTCTCCATTTCTTACGATGGTAAAAGCATTCGAAGAGGAGTCCTACGCTACTGCTGAACATCTTCGCAAAAGAGACTACAAGAGGGCTGAGATTAAGAAATTTACTAATAACAACTCCGACATCCCTGCATTGAAATATGCAGAGGTTAACATTTCTTAATTTCAGACGATCGAGTTATTGGGAGTCTCCAATTTCAGGCAATACCCCGTTCGATGTTTGGGGTCAGGTACATGTATTCTGCGTTTTTAGTCTTCAATCGTGTACACAAAAATGCGGCCAAACTAAGTGAAACACAGTTTTAAAGGTTTTTCGAGCATTGCAGTTAATTTAGCGTAGCTTTACTGTGCTAGAAGTTTCTATCTTCCTCGTAGCAACAGGTACGAGTCCACTACGCAAAAAAGAAGTTGCTGTAAAGACTACGTCATTGGGTGCAAAATAACATGGTAGCCAGATTCCGGCTCGGAAAGCATTGAAGGCGTCCTTCACTTGTAGAAATCAGTAACTATCTATCAACTATCATATAACATATCTTTATTTTGTAAGATGTATATTATCTGTCATAAAGCTATCTTTACTATGTAGACTGCTTTTCCATGTCATCGGTGCCGATGGAGAGTAAAACATCAATGATATACTGATGAATGTTCCATTACTGCCAGTATGCTCATTGAGCATAATGGTTAACGCAAAATCTTTTCTCAGGCTTTTAAAAAAGACTCCAAAACGCTTGGCCGAATAAATCACTTGAGATAGCAAACTTCTGGGACACGGTTGTCAAGAGGTTAGTGTGTTAGAACGAGCTCTAAATCTTTGAGATGTGATTAAGGACAAACGATTAACTACAAGTCAAGTATTCTTGAGATTATTGGTCCCATTTCGTCGCTTTCTTATTTTCTTCAGATATTCTTTTCCAATCTCAACTTTCCATTGAAATTCTCGTCCGAGCTGCCTTTTGGATATCAGGTAAACGCCCCGAACAAGGTCTTCTCACCCGTTTCAAAGCTCAAATTTGGAATCTACGGGTCGAAAAGGCCCAAAACATGCAAAAAGGTGGAAATGCAAAATCTGCCGGGACGCTGCCTTTAGGATCAGGGCTCGGCACGAGCTGGCACTAGGGTAATTTCAAATGGAGTCCCTTTTGGTCTTGAAAATTTTGCACGAATCCCCTTTGACCTGTTTTGTATTTGCCTAGGGCACCCTTTGTGATTGGAGCAGATTTTTCGACTGCTGAACAGACCGAGAGAATTTCAGATGCTATAAAACGCCAAAACAAAACATTATAAAATTTTTCTTTGCATGTAAACTTTTACAATGTAGATACAATTTATGTAAAAAAAGTATGAAAACTTATGTGAGCAAAGGGTCGGTGCCAGCTAATTCAGGAAAAAGTTCAGCACAGCTTTCATTCACAAAAGTTTTCATAAATTTTCCGGTCCATAGTTCGGGTCCCCCAACGCACACACCAAATTTGGTGTCATATGATTGCGTTTTTTGCGTTTTGTTTGTAAACAAGGCTTTTGTTTGTTTGGGGTAGAATCCACAGAACCCGTAAAAACGATATCGTCATTGCTTTCCGCTCCAAAAACGATATCCAGCTTGACCCAGTGCCAGCTGTGCCGAGCCCTGCTCAAGATATACAACGATGTTTGAGCTCACCTCATTCCATAGGCGATTTTGCCATCACTGCTGACTCGAAGCATCTTGTTTCGTTCAGTGACTTCGTGAAGGAAGGAATGCTTGTCATTGGCCAAAAATGTGTCAGGAACCCAAATATTTCTGGAATTATGTGCATAATTAATTTGAATTTAGTAACCGCTACGGGACAACTGTAAATTTATCTCATCCAAATGTATCTACAAACAAGAACAGTGGCAGAGGAAGAACCTTTGGAGTGCGGGAGAAAGGCAGACCATTGAATGAAAAATGGGCTGTTATCTTAGTGATTGGCACGGATAAAAAGTTGAGTAATTGCATGATTTTTCGAGTAAAATGACGAACTTACTGTGAGAACTCCCCGCTTAATGTCATTTCGTCTATTGGTACGGTGCTGCTCCACGAAAGTCGTTCATCAGTCCAATACTGGTGTAGATACATAGTAATAGTGTAATCCATGTTTACTTCTGATATGGAGTCAAACGAGGCAATGATGATGTCCATTGTGAGAAGGAGTGCATCGCCTAAGAATTTGCGAGTTTTGTTATAAAATTGCTAAAAATTCGTGAAATGTGTAATATGTGTAAAAACAACTTTTATGTACGATTGACTTTTGGCCAAAATCTAAGCTAGAATATTTTGCCTTTTGTGGCTATTTGAGTTCTGTAGGTTTCAACGACATTGCCATATGCGAGTTCTTAGCTAATGTGCCAGAAATCTGCTTTGAAAAGAAACTTAATGAATAAATATACCCCTAGCAATAAGATTAAGGTGTCATGCTGTATTTTCATCCGGACAAAATCAACTTTTTATTGCCCTTTTAGCTCTGTTTTACATATGGGCTATAACCTAGGCTGCATGTTCTGGCCCAGTATCAGAGGCACTGTCCACCCAAAATGAGGTCGATGAGTTTTGATGCCTAACAGTAGCGGGCCCCGAGTGCATATTTGCCCTCGCGCTGCCAAAAGTTGTTCCGAAGCGAAAAATTTGCTTCGAAATTTGCTTCGGATGGCAACTACGCCACATTGGCTCCTCCCCTCTGAAGGAGGCTGATGTTTGCCACGCCCATCCGTGCGCAGTTCCGAAGAACTCGCACTGGCCTTCGGAACGGGAATTGTCGGGGTTTTCGCGGATTCTCGACTTGATATTCGGAACAGAGAAGGTCCCGGAGCGACAAACACATGAAAGTCGAGAATCTGGTTGGAAGGTGCCTTTAAGCCGCACATGGCTCTGTAAGGTCAAATTCGCACTTTGGAACCACTATTTCTTTGCAATGTAACGGCTTATAATGGCTTATGGCATGGTCTGCAGAAGCGTTTAGCAGATAAGGAAGACAGATATAAATCAGCGCTATATGCTGCATTCTATGGTATGCGGGTTTGACTGGGGACTTTGAGTTCTGACCGTTCCCTAGTAACTCAAGAAATGCAAGCTTTAGCTCCAACTGAAGGCTCTATTGTTTTCGCATTCGTGGCTTTGATTTGTTTCACCCATAAATCTTATTCGTCACTTCAACTCAGCATTCTGCCTCGTTGTAGAATTTATTACATCTTTTTCCCACTGCGAAATTCACATAAAGAAGTGCTATTGAAGTAAAGATGATCCCAGATATATAGAATAGCAGCTTTTTTCTGCATGATTATGTTGCTTTAGCACCATCTTTCAAAAAACGCTGAAACTCTAAGACAGGAGTTCAGAAACATTCCTCGAACAAGTGAAAGACAGTCGCAAACGCAGGGTAAGCACGTAACTCATAGTTACCCATAAGGAAGATTTATGTAGAGATCTATGGAAAGAACTACGTTATACTTTTACTGCTGACGACATGGGCACCCCCAGCATAGTCTAGTAATGTACAGTCTGCTCTTTGTATGCTGCTAGGAAACAAGACTTATGCTGTTTGTCAGATTCTGCCATTAAATTTAGGGCCAGATTCTACCGTTCAATTAAGGGCATGTTGCTTTATTTATAATATCGGTCCATAACTGATGCACGTTTTTAGAATACGATTCTAAACGTTGCATTCCTTTTCCTAGAATCATCTTTTCGAACGCAATGAGAACTGCTGCAAAGGGCAAACAGTTGGCTCGATAATATTAGGTTATAAAGGAAGTTCTGCCAATTCTTCTCGTAAATACCAAAAATGAATGCGAATGCTGGTTAGGGCTGGTTTAAATGGTGTTCTTAGTGTGCGATGGCCCTAGCTACTTGACACGCTATTCAGCTCGAAAAAATGACGATCAACTAGGAAGAAATGCCCGAAAAAGGAGAAAAATCCGTTGCGCTCAGGCCTTGGAAAAGGGACATTATTCAGATTATGGACACGCAGAACTTCCAGAAGCTTGATTTGAAAATCGTTTTATATCCTGTGTGTTGGCTAAGTGAAGCAATATCCGACTATTACTTGCCCCGGTATCCGGGCCTTTTTGCAAGCAAGATATAACAACTCATTGAAATCCGGGTTCAAAAAATCGAACTCTCCACATGTTTTGAAACGCAGCCAGCGCGCTTTTAGAAAAAGAGCATCTATGACATACCTAGTAGTCTAAGGTTGTCAGTACACATGACGAAAATATCGCTAAATGACAGCCACTCAGATGAAGATATGAATGAAACAATTTAGCTCAGCGTCTATTGGCAGAACTTTCTTTACAACCTTTTATATCTTTTTATGTTTGTAGCCCATTTTCTGAGATTAGGTTGGCTATTCGCAGAGCAAAGAGAGTGGAAGGAAAAAAATTATCAATTTCCGTTTTCATTGTCAAAAGCTGGCAACTTAGGAATGAACGAAGCTCTACAAACTAAAGCATTTAAAGGAAGAAGAAGAAGCGCTCTTTCGAATGACAAAAACAACTCCATGAAGTTCATAATCCTGAAGAAACGTCTGAAGGAAGGAATAACGAAAACGTGCATGCATCAACCACTGATGAACCTGGAATTCGTCTGAAATGGCTGTCGATCAACGATAATTTTGGTTATATGTACTGATAACCGGATGGCAGAACATTTCAAACATTAGGTCGTTTCATAAATTTGTAGAGTTTTCATCTCGTCCTCATTTCTCCGAGGAGCGTTTGGTTTGCGGCAAAATGCGCATATAGTCGAGAAGAGCTGAGCATACTTTTTCAAATGAAGTTATTGCATTCAAAGAAAAAAAAGCTGACCTTCTTCAACTTCTTTTTCCAAAGATAGAAATTTTGAGAGCCAAAAAAGCATTTTCGACAACTGTGCAGTTACTCGCACGAAAGAATTTTTTGCGTAGATTTTTTTTGCCTGTCATGGAAAATAGCATTTGCACATCAATATGAGATAAAAATGGATTAAGTTGCTCCAAACTAGCGAGAGTTAAAGAGGGTGTCCCTAGACATGACTTTTAAAGGGACGGGCAGGAAGTCCTGCACTGAAATGTTGGACAACAACAAAACGGTGAACATCATACTCTGCCCAACTCAACCGTATCGTCTGAATGGAGCCGTAGTGCAGAAAAGACTCAAAATACAGTCCAGCTAGTTTTCCGACAAAATATGGATTTTATTGCAAACGTCGCCATATGTCCTGCGAGACTTCACCGGAAGGTATTAGGTTGTTCCACAAGTCTTTTCATTTTTGAGTTTCCACTATAATAGGTCACACAATTCATATTTTGAATAGACATCAGGATACCATTCGATAGATTTTATGCTTTTGCACAAGCTTTGGCCCACCTCAAGTTTGAAACCAAAATCTAAAGAGTTTCGGACCAAAAAATTAAATTTTTTTAATATCTTCGTTCAAAAAAGTGCTGCAGACTTCTTACTCGCTCACGCATATACATTCCACATCGGACATTCATATGTGCTGTCGTTGTATTTTTTTATCAGCTAGAATTCAAGAAACCGAAAATTTCCATGTTTTTATCAAAGTGATGCTGTGCTGTTCTTATACTAACAGTCGTATACTACGAGCCCTCAAAAGTACAATTGTAAATTTTCAGCGTTCTATAAGCTCTAGTTCCTGAGAAATATCGAAATTAGCTTTCCTCACTCAGGTTTTTCACGCTTAACTCATCATTTCTCGGAAACCAGAGCTTATAGAGCGCTAAAAAAATCTACGGTTGTACTTCCAGATGCTTGTAGTATACAACTGCCAGTGTAAAAACAGCACAGCATCACTTTGATAAAAACATGGAAATTTTCGGTTTCTTGAATTCTAGCTGATAAAAAAATACAACGACAGCACATATGAATGTCCGATGTGGAATGTATACGCGTGAGCGAGTGTGAGATCTGTAGGACTTTTTGAATGAAGATATAAAAAATTTTCAATTTTCTGGGCATCCGAAACTCTTTAGATTTTGGTTTCAAAATTGCGGTGGACCAAAGCTTGTGCAAAAGCATGGACGCCATCTTGTAGAGGTTGCTTTACTCTATCGAACGGTATCCTGATGTCTATTCAAAAGAAGAAGTGTGTGACTTATTATAGCCGAAACTCAAAAATGAAAAGACTTGTGGGACAACCTAATATATTGGCATCTAGTGTGTTATGTTATCTCGCTCTAGAAGATCAATTTGCCATGGACCATCGCAAATCAAACAACGGCGTTTACTTCATTCTGAAGACGATCTCGAGCGCTGGTTAGACTACCTTTCTGGGACCAGACCTGAGTTTTTGCAAATCTCAATTGTAAGTGTGACGCTAAGGTGGCGGACGGTTGTGCGCACTAGGAACATATTAATGACTGGTTTTGAAAGAATTCTGTCATTTCGTTAGTTTATGAGATTCTGCGAACTTATGAAATGACCTCATATCTATGGAAACTGGACATCAATCCTCCGTTTTCGTAATGAACGGAAGAAAAATAATAAAACTCACTTATCATACAATAAAGCTTTTAAATAAGTATGGTGAAAATGAATCATATTGCAGAGCGATGAAAATAGAAGAGATATTTCTAATTGGGCTCATTTAGCAAAAAACCCCAAGGTCTACATTCAAACCCTCTTTACCGTCCTTCAAGTTGCGTTCTTCTCAAACGTCAAAGTTCCAACTCGCTTGTTCCATTTTTCAAGTCTGCGGATATTTTTGGGAGTGTTCGCTGTCCATAGTAGTTGAAGGCGCAGCGGTGATGACATCTCGTTTCATAAAGCGTTCCCCAAGGGGACCAGCGAAATCGATGGCTTTGAAAAACTGAGAGATGAGGAAATTACAAGTCTGCTGGATTGCAAGAAGTCTGTTACTCTGAAAACTCGAGACGAGAAGGTGAGAGTGGGGGGAGGGGGGGGGGGGAATAATGAAGTTTTTTTATATTGAGACAACATGATATGAAAGAGACGACAGTTGCTCTTCTTCTTTGATTTTCTCCAAATCGCTTCCTTTTTTTTGATTATGGTGTTATTATCCAAGAAACTCAAGCGTCTGATCTGATTCACCCCCAAAACGTCCCGGCTTAGTCTCCTCCGACTCTCCGAAAAGCCGACGAAGCATGTAATGAAGAGTGAATCACTTCGAAGAAGAGAGTGAATCGAATCACGGACCCTCCATGTTAGTAAAATGGTCGGGGAGTAATTGACACTCGCAGGGGACATCTAGAGGACGAGGAGACGAGTGATCAAAGATTTTGAAGAGATTTATATGAAGAATAATAGTAAAATACAAGAAGTTTATCTTTGAGGCACGAAATGTTCTTAATACTTGACATGCTATGCTATGAATGCAAGGAAGTTCAACTTTTGTATTTTTAAGTTTTGTAGCACACCGCTATGCTCGCAAAGATTTTTTTTGCTCCCAGCTTTTTTCATATTCCAAGCGTCATTCTCGCGTTTGCGGTTTTCGCAAGGGAGTTTGAGGAGCGAGCTCTCAAAGCTTTTTTTTCAGAATCTGCCCTTTTGAGCTCCGCGGTTGTAGTAATTCAATCGCAACCGGAATATTCGGACATCAAAAAAGCAACTCAAGAACTTTTTTCAGAAAAACAGAATAAAGATTGAACTGTTTTGTGAGAACAATTCACAAAGCTCATCTGAGACAAACGGAGCGAAAAATTTTTGCGGCTCAAGTATTTCACAGCCGGCTGTGGGTGTAGAGATCAACACAATTGGTTGACACATGGGAAAAGATAGGAGGAAGGTTTCAAAAAGAAATTAAATCCCCGCAAATAACATGAATGATTTTCAGTGGCCAGGAGATCAAATTTAACAACATTTAAATGTTTGGAATAATCGAGGGTGTAGTGATGCCACTTCCTTGACAAGAGAAAGCTGCGTCGCGCTTTTTCCTTCTCTACACCTCCCCTCCCCTTTCCTGCACATTGCAATCTAAATGAAAGCACAGTTCTTGGCAGCATAGTAGCAAAAAATTGCCTACCTCATGCCCAGGTATTCTCCCTCATTTTTTAGAATATTTCAACTGAGAGAAAATATGTTGTGTAAAAAGGAAAAATACGCCTTTTCATAGTGCAGAATGAGCTCGTACATATTCCGGATCTTCAAAAAATCTTCACATATTCCATAATTTGTGCGGCGATGAGAATTTATAGTGTCTTGGTTGCAGTAGTCTCAGGCGAGCTTGTCGCTTTGTTATACAGGAGTCAGTTGCGAGCAAAATGGCGAATGCTAATTAGTTAGAGAATCTTTAATGAGCTATGTAAAATAATTTTTGCTCTCGTTCTGCAGAGGTTATAGAAAAGTCATCATAAACTAAGTGATAATATCGTAGTCGTGTAAGTGAGTATGAAAACTGTTCGGTTAGCACAGAACTGCGCATCGTCCATTGTTTTTCGAAGTTGTGTTATTTTATGTGTCAGCAACAATTCAGATTAGGTGCACTCTTTTAAACTCTTCTCATCTCAAAATAAAATGCCATTGAAGTCAGTTTTTGCACTTAAATATGGTAGGGGCACCAGCTATCACCTTCGTATAAGTGAGATGGAAGTAGAATTGTCCATCACTCTGAGATTTTCCAAATATAAAAAACATCCAAAAAATCCAGCAAATCCCCTACATATCGCACCTTTTCGCGCATATATCTATCATCTTCGTCATGTTACTCCCGTGGGACATGCGCAGAAAAAGGTGAATGATTATGGGGGAAATGAATCGATAAAAAAGGGAAAGAAGAAAAGGACATCGCTTCAAAAGAACCCAACTTGCTCAGTAAAATGGCAAGAAATGGAGCACTTGTTTAGGAGGTTCATTTGAAAAAAAACCACATGACATTCCATTGTGAAAAAATAGTAAAGAAGCGAAAGGAAAAGAAGCTATTCAAATAAATTTTGACGCGTAAATCGGCTTTCGGAAATTTAGAAAAATCTGAATGATGACAAAGTTTGTATTATATTAGGTTGTCCCAAAAGCAAACCGTATTTTCAAGTAAATCAAACTGTTTTTGTGTAGGATTTTGTTATACCAAATGCCTTACAAACTTTTTTGTTTTCTTGAGAGACTTGGGGTACCATTCGATAAGGCGAAGCAAACTCTACACAATGATCGCAAAAGATCCGTCTAATGTCGTAATCCAGGTAAAGTTTGGAGCAAAAAACGAAAAAATTTATTGCCTAAAAACTGGATTTTTGCGAAGAACAATCGTACGGAACTCAAACTCAGTCATTATACAGTAGACACATAGTAGTACACAAATATGCCTTTACTGGATTTTTTCCGAGATTAGAAAACGAGAAAAAAGAGACAGTCTGAAAATAGCAAACCCCGCCCCATCCCCTCCCACATATGTCATTGTATATTACAAGCCTTGCTAAGTATAATCTTAAAACTTTATTTCTGTAGGTGCTCTTATAATCGAGAAATACCAAATTTTACATAAAAAACCCGAAAAAGTGGCACTTTGGCACTTTGGGACCATTTTCGTTTCTAAATTTTGAGGTACGGAAAAAATCAACCAAAAACATTTTTTGGTACTACTATGTCTACTATATAAGGGCCAAATGGAAAGTCAGATTTTCTAGAAGGAGATCCGATTTTTAGGGTAGCTGAAAAATTTTGCTTTTTGGATCTAAACTTTACCTAGATGGCGACTTAGACGGTTCTTTGGTGGTCATTTTGTAGAGCTTGCTTCGCTCTACCGAATGATACCCTGAGTCTATTGGAAAGTCAAAAACAGTTCAATTTATTTGAAATGGAGTTTACTTTTGGGAGAACCTAACAATAATTGAAATAGGAGCACGTCTAACTTCACAGTTAAAAACAAGTTTGAAGATGCTGTTATATTTATACATACCACCAAAACCCGGCCTTAGTCGAATATCGTAATCTGACAGTAAGTCGGCCAGCAACGAGCTAGCATTGGCATAAGTTGTCCTAGTCTTCTCCAATGTAGAATTTCGCAACGAACGATTTCCACTGCGAATTCTATCCACTTGCGGTCGCTCTCCAGAACTAGAACATAATATGAATTGCAATGGTAAACTCAATTATGGGTTTGACTTACCCTCTGGTGAAAGTGAAGGAGAAGAGCAGTAAAGTGAACGATGCGAGAAAAATAGATTTGGATCCGTTTCGCATAAGTAGTGGAATACTCATTTTTTCATCACTGGCAAGTAGGATGATGACACTTTATCTGGAACAATTTTACCTTGAAAAGACGATATATTTACTTGCAAGAGATAATAAAACGATGAAGCGATTGTGTTAGAGATTGGAGAGGATGCGGGCTATTTGCAAAATAAGGACTATATAGAGTGCAGCAGACAACCTAGCTCAAAACTTCGCTTATCTTTAGTAGAGCGGCCGAATGAATCTAGAAGTGCAAAATCGCCACTATGAAACTCAGTACCTGATAGTACCTCAGTAGGAATCAGAGGAAAGAAAAAATAAATGGTAATTTATGACTGATTCCTAAGGTAAAACAACAACATCCCAAAAATGAATTCTCTAAATTTTGTTTTCATTGAAACGAAGCACGTCGACAGCGCCTGTATTTTTTAGGGATCACTAGGCCTATCCATGATTGAGGTTTCGAATAAGAATTAAGTGATAACACAGGAAAATGTGTAAATCGCAGATAAAGAGGACTATTTTTGTGTATGGATTGTATAGGTTGAAGCGAAACAAAGAAAATACCGAAGAATTTACGGCTGAATGCGTAAATTGATGAAAATCAACTAGCTGTTTGATAGTTCACTTGAAACTAGACATGATATCATTTATCTAGAAGACATCACTTGCAGCTCCAAAGACGTGGTAAGAAAAAAAAAAGAGAAAAGAAAGTTCTGTTCATCGCAACTTGCATGAGTGACTTATCAGATTTTCTATCAAAGTTGGATGATGTGGATGATTGAGGGATACATAGAAAAGGTCAATACGAGAAGAAAAAAGAGGATGAGGTATATCTTCTGTGTTATGTGGTTATAATTTGAGCGGTATCATGTTAATTTGTAAAAGTAAGAATAAAAAAATGTGTATTCGTTTAAAGTCAGGTATTTGAAAGCACATTTTTTCAAAATTTGAATCATCCTAATCAGTGAAAGCTAAAGCTAACATTTTTGAATACTATTTTGATTTTGAGATGATGCTCGCTTGTAACGCTTTGCATTTAAGAAAAACAATGCAATAACTGGAAAATGTCAAAGAAACTCCATCTAATTTAGCGTAAATGACTTATTTTTCTAATTTCACTCATTACTGCTTGTTATAAAGTGGAACTATTCTAGGAATTGTCATGATTAGCAGACCAGACGCACGAAAGTAGTCTCTAGGAACTTTTCTATCTAAAATTCCAGTCTAAAGCATTAAGCCGCCGAATTGTGGCTGTCTATGCTGAGAAATGCATTGCCGTAGAATTTATGTGCGATGCGCTGGCTAGATGTTTCCTTCGAGCTATCCCAGGATATCCTAAGGGGCGGAGCGGCAGGAAGCATCGAAGAGGCCATGGATAAATCCGAATTGCCCCCCCCCCCCCTCCTCGTCAGGGATCTATGCATATCAACAAGCTTCAAGGTCACAGCACTGGAAAGAGTTTTGCGAAGCAGTCATCATACTTGACCAGTAAACACATTCGACTCAGCAAATGCCGCGCACTAAATGACGAACCGTTTGACATTTGGCGTCGCGTAAGCAAAAATCAGATTTGTCTTATAACAACAGCAATGAGTGTGGACAGCAAAAGACGATAAGAAACGCTATTCTTAATCTAATCTAATCTAATATATAAAGAAACTTAAGCGCAATTCAAAAATCTGCAAATAGCGGGAAACCGCGTGGCGGTCCCGAAGCAAACGCTCTTCCAAGTGGCTCCTTTAGATTACTTCACTAGTTTGGAGAAAAAACTGGAAATACATTATTTTCCGTCACCACGGTAGTAGGGCTTAGTTTGGTTCTGCACGATAACAAAACGTAAAAAATCCCCATACTGTGCCCAAAAACTGGCGTTCAAAATTGGTAGGTTAAGTTACGTCTACTGGAGGAGCTTCTATTTCCGAGGGATGAAACTTTTTTGAAATGGAAGCTGCCGGCAAGGAAGGCGCTGACGTGAACAAATTTTTCTATCACTTCCTATTTGGGCTTTCAAAGAATTAAATTATATCTGCAAGGAAACTCGGATCTTCTACAAAACTCGATCAGCAAAGTTCATGCTCAAGCGTTATAAAAAGTCTGCATTTACCCTTAACACATTTTCGTCGACCGTTAGGTCTTGCAAGCTGCAGTTTTTTTGCGCGAATTCATCTCAGATGAGTTTTCGGTAGCCAAATTTATTTTTGAACAAAATTTGTAATTTTTGGACTCTTTTGCAGAGTGCTCTTTGCGTTTAGAATTACAGCCTTATACATTTAAAAGAAAATTTATTATAGTTGGCGGTGAAGAACATTTGCCTGAAAAATTGCCTTTCCGCACACATTCTCAGTTTTGCACCCTTTGCCAATTTTTCGGGCCAATGTTGCAAGCAAAACAAGCTCACACTATTTAACAACATATCTATCTTGATATGGCTCGGGAAATTATATGTCGTTCTTCAAAATATACCATGTATAGGTTCAATCCAAAAAAACAACATAGATGATCTTATTAATTTTTTAGGGAACAGTTCTACCTCTTTTTTTGGTGGGGACGGCCAAAATTGCGGAGAATCTATGGAAAACATGCCAATTCCAGCAACTCCAATCTATGTTTATAGATCAAAAGCAGCTCACACAGGACAATTTGAATTCCAGTTCCTTCTCCATTGCTGTTTTCTTCAAGGACTCTATGCTTGTTGTACTTTATGTTTTCAACAAACGTTCTTGGCTCTCATACCACAGTTATAGTACATCCCATTGCATATTATTGCATTTGTCGTCGACATCTATATCAAGTTTCTAGCTCTTAGTTGCTATAAAGTGTGAAGTTCTATTTGAAATGCTTGAATTATCAATGATAAGGATTTTAAGAGTGCAATAACGAATAAATTATTCTCTTCTCTGAAGAATAGTAAGAGAATTTCCCTTTTCTTTGAAAAACATCTTCAATATAAGCAGGGTTTTAGACTTAGACGAAAATTTCGATTGTTGCGGAATGCCCAGCATTCGAGCAGAATAACAGTTGAAGAATAGACATATGTAATCATTGTTTTTTTATCTAGTATTTTATCTAGTATATATCTATCAAAGTATTTTCCGTCAGTTGAATTTACCAAAGTATTGTTTCAGATACTAGCAAGTTTTTATTCACATTAAGCGTCTAAATTTCGCCACAAACCGTAATCTGTTTGACCGCAGACCTTTTATAAACGATCAAAGCCAAGTAACCCGGAAGTTTTTCAGGGAGCTCAGATCTCAAAGCTTTTACTTATAGCGCCTTGCTCAAGCAGAGGACCTCGTGAAGTGTTCGAGTGAATATGCGAGCAGAGTTATCGTGAATAATTACCCAAAGAAGTGTTCAACGCAGCCCCTTAGTTACAAGTATCGTTTGTGTTGTAATGTTCACGCTTTTTATTAGTGCAGCATCTGTGATGAAAACAATATCTATCTCTCAAAAAGCTCTTAAGTTACAAAGCAAAATTAGTATCACATATAAAAATAACATCGAAGCAGGTTATTTCTGAGGTATATAACGATAGAAGCACATTATTAAGCTTAGCACGTTTTGAAAAAATTCGCTTTTCATTGCAATTTTGCTAGGGATCTATTATGCGTTGTGAGAAATCGATTCATATGTTTAGAAGTTTAGAAACGTAACCCTGATAATCTAAAAAAGACAATAATAACCTATGCTGAATTAACAACTCAGAACTCGGCTCCTTTTTTATCAAAATTGTCTGTACAGCAGCAGCTACAAGTGACTTGTTTATACTTGTAAATAATTAAAATAAATTTTCTTATCAAGAGGTTTTGGAAATGTACCGGCTGTCACGCCCGATTTCTCAAAAATATTCGGATTATGGACCAACAAAATTTTTGAGAAGCATCACAAAAATCCGGGGTGCGTGGCTAAGGCAAAAAGAAACTTCGAAAGCAATTTGTCGCCTCTCTACCCCCCCCCCCCCCTCCCCTCTACCCCCATTCCCCCGGAAGAGGGTTTTGGTGGGACCGTCACTGCTGTTTAGCATGGTAGTGACCCAAACATTTATTCAAATTTGGGAGTGATAGGGAACATTTAGGGTTCCTCGGAAGGCTTTTCGAATTTTCAGAGTTGGTCGCAGTCACGTTAAAAATTAATATCTATCACAGAAATGAATCAGATATAAAGGAACGGCAACTTAAAATTGAGTGCTTCAGCATTTTTCCAACTAAGGAAGACCGAATTCAAAAATTAAATTGTGCGGTTGGAAAGATCATTTACATAGATGGTACTATAAGAAAGTTGAAATGTCCAATTTGAAGGCCAAAGCATAAAAACAGCGCTAGTGACAAAGATGTAGCTAACAAATTTTCGAAATCACAGAAACTTTCAAATGACCAAAAAGCACACGAATCAGGAATCTGATGGTCCGAGGAGATAAAAGTGTGACATTTTAAGTTCGACTGAAAGAGCGCGACTTCTCAAGGGAGCAATTGACAGCGACAGACGACATCACACCAAAGGGGTTGGCTTCGGGTTCATGTCATATTGTCGTTTTATGTTCGTTCTTTTCCTTGCCGTTGACCGCTCATCTTATAAGGCGTCAACTTGAGACAACAGTGGGTGGTCTTGATTGCCTTTTCTGACGTTTGGGAGGGCACAAAAAGATGGGAAAGCAGTCATAGTGGGTGCAATAGGAACATTTTGCAGTTTCATTTTGCAAAGGTCTGATGCTTGAGCAAGCTAGCAAATCGTACATCTATATATCGAATTTAATTCCGTTTATTACCTCTTTTTATGCATAGACAGCTCCAGATACAATGTACAAAAAGACCCTAGGATTTCCAAGTCACTTCATTTTCACCGGTAGTCTTCTTGCCAATTTCAGATGCGTCCATCACTTTTTTCTCAGGTTCTGTTGAAAAATCTTGAAGTATAGTGCAAGACAGCCGAAATCTCAGTTTAAAAGAAAAATTTATTTAAATTTCAGAAAAGCAGGAAATTCTAACATTATTATTTTAAATTCTTAAGCTCCAATTTTTAAAATTTTCTGAGCCCTTTTTGTGAAAGGCTCTCTCCTTCAAGGAAATCTCCTTCCTGTACTGCCTCTTCGTGTCAAAACGTCATCTGTAAGCTCTAGCTGTTTTGGCATGTATTGTTTATTCAAACCAAATCTTCTGATCATTTGTCACTTGCGCGTAATTTTCATTCTTAGCATGAGATTTGTCACTCAGAAAGGCCACAAGATAGTGAAAATCCGAATAATACAAAGGATGCGCCAGTTATTCCTAAGTGACTTGGCCGAATATACCTTTTTTTTGGCAGAATTCCCTCGAGTAAATTCATTCTCTAATTATTTTCAGTGAATTAGCTTGTTGATGTGCGACGATAATGTTCCGCATGTGCATACGTTATGATACTACTCCTCTCGTGTTCCTATTCTTCTATAGCTTTGCAAATGATCACTACTAGTTTTTTACTACACTACTGCTAATTACTGCTAATTATGAGAGCTTCAAAACTGCCAAAAAGAAGAGGGACGAAGATTAATTAATCTTTGGAATCAACCATCAAAGGATCTACGACTTTAGCGTTGTTATTGGAGGGAATTTGCACATTTGCTACATCTAGCCTATTGTTATATTCTTTCATATCTACTAGAACGTTTCAGATTCTATACAATTAGCAGAAAAATTGGAGGTACGCAGTGAATTCTTCAACAAAAATAATTAGATATGCAGGAAAAATGACCAAAATACATGTGAAATTTTGTTTTTTGTTCATTCTGCTACTTTTTTGAAAAGTATCAGTAGTGGTAGAATGAGGAGGTGGAAGGAAGGATTGGGAACAGTGAAAGACGGAAGTGTATTCAGAATTTCGTTTTATAGCTTAGTTAAAGAAATTGATGAAATAAGAAGTTAACATGGCAATTTTTGCTTTTGATTTCTGAATCTGGAGTTCGCGCATTCATTTGCAACAAAATGCATGATAGTTCTAGGCTCATAGGCTGTAAAATAAGGTATGGTCTAGGTGATAAAAGCCACTAAACATGAGATTTGTTTAAAAAGAAAGACTGGACTAGAGATCCATAAAAAAACCCTAAAAAGTAGTGGTATGAGAAAAATAAAGATAAGAGAGTCATGATGGGTGAACAATATTTGAACGATATTATAATGATGTTGAAAGAAACACGCAATTGATTTCACTTTTGAGCGAATTTGCTCAAACAGTAAAGATTTGAGACCACTACAAAAATATGGTGAAAATATGATGTCAGCGGTCCAACACACTCCAACGAAGTAAATCGCGTATGCTAGAATGAAACGATTAAGGGTCTTTGGTCGGAAAGACTTCTACAATGTCGCTTTCAGAAAAGAAATCACTACGTAAGAATTCGATAAACTAGGAGAAGTCATTTTGGAGATTGGATTACTTTGGAAAGTCCGATCTGCTCGCGCAACGGCCGCTCCGAGTTCATCCCTCCTCAGCTTATTCTCAATTGCGCGGTGCACGCAACTTGGCTAGAATCTTGTTACATGATTGCTCCTAAATAGGCCGAGCGCTGCAAATATCAGCCCTATGACTGAATATAGAATATTCACGGACAACTGATCCACAGTTTGGATATTCTGCTGTTTTTCTATGTACGCATACTCAGGCTCTTCGCATGCTTTCCTCATGCATTCGCAATGAATTCTCGCTTCTCAATAGATCAACGCAACCTCACTTGCCTTAACTTACAGGGACACTTTTACAGCAGCCTGATGCTTCACCTACCGTAATACCATCGCACTTCTTTCTCAGAATGAATCTACTTTTTGTATTCATGGTAATTCGCACAACATCCACACTTCGAACAGAGGTGCCGCGAAGTCAAAGGTTCACTTTACTCATCAATTTCCGCATCTAGCCAAATTCACATTAAATTTAGATCCACTTACAATACAACGCTAATCAGCTATACTACAAAGCTCCTGGACACAATACTTCTTAACCAGGATAAAAAATTTCGACCCACTAATCCAGGTACCCTTTTCAAAATGACGCAATCAAGTTTGAAAAATCTCCATTATCAAGTTCGTACTGACTTTGTAAAAAAAATATTTCATGCCGTAAACAACTATTGATAGAACTATCAAAGTTTCACTTTTTTCTATTGAAACTAGCTACAGTTCATATGTGTATGTAACAGTGGCGTACCCAGGATTTCCGCTCGGGGGGGGGGGGGGAAGGGCGCGACAAAAAATTTTTTCGAATGAAGGTGCGTGGCGTTAGCCACGCACTCCGAAAATTTCAAGGAGTGCTTCTCAAAATTTTTGCGGGTTTCCAACCCTAAAATCCCGAAAAAGGGGGCGTGACGTCAGCCACGCCCCCGAAAAAAATTATTTTTACAAGGCTAATTTGAATTTTTAAAAATTTTTAAAAATTATTTTAATTATTTACAAAAATAAACAAGTCATTTGCACACTTTTATAACCCATATAAGTAACTTTCAAAAATTTCGCGACCCATTCTCGGGGGGGGGCACGCCCCCCCCGCCCCCCCCTCGGTACGCTACTGGTATGTAATCATTGTCACCCCCTGAGACCGATCGATATACAAAATTTTTTTTCACAAAAATTGACTGAGGCTTTTGCGCTAATAAATAGAGCCTTTCATTGTCTAAAGTGTGTAAATTAGAGTTTTCGAGATAGAACAAGAAGACCAGACCGTGCTTCTATGCGGTACCATTCCAGATTCATCTCCTCTGAAGGTTGAGATTGACATTAGCGTACGAAGTATGGGTCCTATTTCCGAGCAGAATATGGTAAGCCTTGATAATTAACAGGGTATAATTTGCCTATAATTAAACCCGTTGTTGTTCGCTAATGCAGTGAAAAATATCTTGAGTGTCACCAACCGATATAAAATAAAACAGACGGAGTATGTGAGAGTAATATCAGTTATACCCAGAATATTCTTTTGTTCTAGGAGTTTTCGCTTGATTGCTACTTTCGACAAAAGTGGCTAGATCGTCGTTTAGCATTTACGCCAATCAATCCGGATAAACCTGTTATGCCACTTGCAAGCAAAATGTTGAAAGACATTTGGGTAGGTCGTTTGTGGTTCAATAAAAATCTGGTACTCAAAAAATAGGTATAATGTAATACAATCAAAGTATAGGGTACGGAAAAAGTACTGTCCCTCCAGTTTGGCTCCTGAAACACCTCAAACATAAAGCAAATCTGTAGTTTTTTGAATCCCATACGTAGGCGAGATCCTTGAGATTAGTTAAAGATAAGTTTGATTTGAGACTGTTCCCCTCTGTCCGTTTGAACGAGTGATAATAGCGCGCAAGAACATTAACGATGCGCCGATAGCACATTAGCGCGATTCTGGACCGTAACTATACCACCAGCATCGATATAAGGTTCAAATTGTGCTGGTATGTAGCGCATGACCTCTCCTCCAATATTCTGCACCCATCGTAGATGACTTATAGATTGGTGACCCATTTTTTGCCAAATAAGGAAGATTATATCACACGCAAATCGCAAAAATTTTCGAGAAGTGGCGAGTCGGGACTGCGCTTGCTTAATGAGTTGGATCCAAACTATGATTCGAAATCCCAGATTCGAACAAAAAGTAACAGAAATAATGAAAAGAGCATCGGACTTTGTCTACATCACGATTTTAGAGCGATAAACAATTATACCTAGTTTCTGTGCTACGTTTCCTAATCGCACCCTGTTGCGCCGCAGACGCTATTTCTTTGAAAAACTTCCCAAATTTTCTCAGACTGCAACTGCGGTCTGGCTATTTCCAGCATATTTCGAGGACACTACAGCATTCCTCAAGCAATAGAGGATTTCTCAAATCCACGTTGGAAACAAAAGAATTTTTCAAAAAACTTCACACTTCCTTCACACTTATAAAAGAGAGTTGCAAGGCTTGATATGGGATGCGTTGTGAAAAGGGATCCACCGCCGGGTGAGATTGCAAAATTTTTTGGCCAGTTTTTGTAAAATGCTAGAATACATTCACATCTTAGGATTTGTGTCAAGTTTACCAGAAAAACCTAAGAATTACGCCGATTTTTGAGGCTTTATTTTGAGGGACAGTACTTTTTCCGCACCCTGTAAAGCCGAGGAGCCTCTTTGTTACCTTAATGTGCGCGTATACAATTTGTTTTTCGGCTCACAAAACGGCTTTACCGCACAATTATTTACACGGCTCAGGTGTCTTTCTAGTCGAACTTCGTCTCACATAAACATAACAAAACTAGATTTAATAATTACAATACAATTTGATTCATTCTATGCATTCAGGTCCCTGACACTTACATTCGAAATGGTCGCAAATCCTACCTTCACACTCTTACCGTTCCAAATATTTTGTTTAGAGTACGGTCCGATGGTCAGGTTCATGTGTCGCAAAGGTTAAAGAATTGCTCTCTGAACGCTGAATAAAATTCTGGATTTTTTAGGCTAACGATCCGCTCTAAATGTCATATGTTTCTGAGAAAGTTTCCTATGGATGTACAGGTAACGGAATTTGAAACTTTGCCATGCGAGAAGCAGACTTCAACAAAATCAAAATGTCACTCTTTGATCATCTTAAGAAATTCCAAATTTGGCTCTTCTTGGAAAAGTCTCATCAAATTTACGCGGAGTTTGCACGGAATTTTCTTTCAGACTAGACTACTACAAAAAGTGAATAAGTAAGTTAGTAAAGATTCTGCTCTATCAGGCTTGCCCAATAGAAATTGGTTCCCTCGGATACTTCGCTGACGATGTCGTTTACAACTGGAAGGATGTGGACCTGGATGCAAAGATGGGCAACATGCTATCTCAATACAAAATTCTGAACCATTTCAAATCCGAGCATAATTTCTCTGACTATCGGTTCCCGGACAGAAGTGAGTACTGGAACCAAACAGTTGCATCGGGGACACATAAGTTTGCCTTCAGACATATCCGTTCTGAAGGTGTACTTCAAACTTCAGCGTCAGCAAGGTTACTATGTGTTGCAAATCTACACTCCATGCACGTTACTTGTTGTAATGTCTTGGGTTTCGTTTTGGATCAACAAAGAAGCATCACCTGCACGTGTAGCACTGGGTATGTTTCAAAAATTGGCTTGCTCCCAAAGCTTAAAAATTTTTGCATTTTAGGAATCATGACCGTACTATCAATGTCTACACTTGGATTTGGTCTGCGTACGGATTTGCCTAAAGTGTCTCATTCAACAGCTTTGGATATTTACATCCTGTAAGTTGCTTAGATTTTGTAGAGAGATGTGGAACTCGTAACATTAATTCTTTGAAAAAAGTTGTGTTTGGGACTAAAATAGAAAACTTTCGACTGAACTTAGAGTCTCTGCTGTCAATTTTGTCAATTATCAATGCTCGCCACTCTCTTCTTTTACACATTTGGCACTAGTTGATTCAAACGAGCATCTGCTGCTGCTCGATGGGCTCAGCCCATGCCGAATACTAGACTGCCTTACAACAGAAATGTCAGCATAAGTCCTATGCGTTCGACAT
The DNA here is from genome assembly GCA_958299035.1 of Cylicocyclus nassatus. NCBI lineage: Eukaryota > Metazoa > Nematoda > Chromadorea > Rhabditida > Strongylidae > Cylicocyclus > Cylicocyclus nassatus. The sequence goes on along the minus strand of CATQJL010000223.1, from coordinate 66,117,885 downwards.
CAAGGAGCTGTGCGGCGCGTTTAAAGGTCTCACACCCCCAAATTTAGATTGATTAAGATTACGAATACAATAACATCACATGAACGCATTAACCATTACTCGAGAAGAAACAAATCAAAAAAGAATTATCTCGTCCCGTGCTGCCGATGCTTCGCCGTATTCGCCTCCACATACAGCGTTTAGTGCCCTCATAGCCACCAAACGCTCACGGAAGGGTGTGACCCCTCTGCAATCCCAACATGTTTCTACAACTATCGTCATAGGACCGTCGTGCGCATATCACGCTCCCATACCAAAATTAATGCTGCACCGCTGTCTTTGAAAATCATTCGCAGAAACTTACTGGGATCATCATCAAGCAGAACGAACCTATCATAATAGAGTCCATAGGCAGCGCCCCGGTCAAGTGAGGAGTGCCGACTTTTGTAGCGACGTTATATTATAGTAAACCCCTAATTAAGCGAGATTAAATTTGGAGCGGAAAAAGATGGCCTTTAAGCCTATTGCCCAAAAATGGCACGAACTTGCGGCAGGGCTGGACATCGCTCTCTCGAACTGCAAGGCTAGAGCGCGTAGCGCATGCAGTCATGAACGCAGGGTCCCAAAGCGACTCTGCGTCTTAACTTTAGCGGGCTTCGCGTGCTCACGTCTTAATCTAAGCATGGGGCCTTCAGGAAAAGCCCGTTTTGACATTTCACAGTCCGCAAACTGCACAGTCGGAAATAGCAAAACGGGTAAGCCTATATGCACACCTCGGCTTGGCACGGGTCCAGGAGAAGGGTTCCTCCCTCCAAGACAGTATGCGGCCTTTACTGCCGCCTCGGAGCTCTGACCGTCAAAGGCGCTAGCATTGCCTAGCAGCAAGCAAAGCTACAGCGCTGGACATAATTATAGGGACACTCTAGAAATCGTCGTAATTTTCGTTCTTGCCAGTGAATCTGTCTGAAACTTTGCTGTATGGTGCGCATGTAGGCCTACCATAAATCCTCAGAACGGCTTCCAATCCCGTTGATTCCGAACGGAGAAAAATGGAAAAATTCGAAAAAGCCTGTTTTGCAAGCTGGACATAATTATAAGGACACCTGGCCTTTTTAAACATTATCGCATTCCTTAACTCCCAAATTTTTTTTGTAGAGTTACATCCCAGATTATGAAACTTTTGCAGCACCTAAGACCTGTCATGCTACTCAAGGAAAGATGATCCTTGCATTTTTCGCTTCCAAAGGCATCAGAAGTCAAACTGCTTCAATAAACAACTGATTTGAAGAGTTTTCAAGCCCTTGTTCATTTCAAATGATAATTATGGAGTCTACTGGTCCTTCTGGATAGATGATGTGGAGAGCGCTTTCGTAAACTCTGCGTAATCGCTGATTTTGACGGACAGACTCCAACCTCAACATAGGATTGTCACGCTTTCAAACCACAAAACTCACTTTCCAATGTTCGTGAAATGATGGACTCGATTTCTTATATTGTCTACATGGAGACGCAGCTTTTGCAACAACTTTCAGATTTTTTCTAGTGCTGCAGTTGGCATTTAGATTTGAAATACTTTCCACGAAATTTCTCTGCGGGCAGTAGATTCAACACAGTCACAAATCTCACTATATCCTTCTCTGTTTCATGTCGCATTTTACGCGGTAGGTGAGATTAGTTAAGATTTTGAAGTTTCAAGCGCTCTTCTGTTCGATTTCTTGATTTGAGTTGGATATGATTGTGCAGGGTGCTCCACTCAACTCTCAACGGATGACAACTGCGGTTGAACCGCAACCCCGAAATTTTTTCCTGACTAGGCACGCAAGTTTATTGTTGTACGTGCATTGTTGCGGCTACATTGCAGCGTTTTCTGTAACTTGAAAATCGAGTTTTGTGGTTTAAAAGCGCGACAACCCTATGTTGAGGTTGGAGTCTGTCCGTCAAAATCAGCGATTACGCGGAGTTTACGAAAGCGCTCTTCACCTTATCTATCAAAAAGGCTAAGTGTATTCCAGGACTGTCATTTGAAATGAACGCGGGCTTGAAAACTCCTCAAACCAGCTGTTTGTTGACGCAGTTTGACTTCTGATGCCTTTGGAAACGAAAAATGCAAGGATCATCTTTCCTTGAGTAGCATGACAGGTCTTAGGTGCTGCAAAAGTTTCATATTCTGGGATGTGACTCTACAGAAAAAATTTGGGAGTCAAGGAATGCGATAATGTTTAAAAAGGCCAGGTGTCCTTATAATTATGTCCAGCTTGCAAAACAGGCTTTTTCGAATTTTTCCATTTTTCTCCGTTCGGAATCAACGGGATTGGAAGCCGTTCTGAGGAGTTATGGTAGGCTTACATGCGCACCATACAGCAAAGTTTCAGACAGATTCACTGACAAGAACGAAAATTACGACGATTTCTAGAGTGTCCCTATAATTATGTCAAGCACTGTAGGTCCTCTGATGGGAATGCCTAAAAACACTTTCGAAAGATTATCTGGTACATGAGCTTTCTGTTCAAATGACACTGTGAATCAATCTCAAACCCTTTTCAAAATATTTGAGATGACAAGTTTGGCAAATTCTGCTTTGTTGTTCTAGTAGCTGCTTTGGATTTGCCTTCGCTGCCATGGTAGAGTATGCCGTCATCAACTATGCAGCAATCGTTTACATACGTAAGCAGGTCCATGATCTGAAAGGATTGGAATCGAATAGAGCAGTAAGAATTTATACATTTTCTGATATGTTTCAAGAGATCTTTTTTAGATGGAGAAAATGCGTATGTTTACAGCTGGATTGATGGGAGCACGTCGTGATACTCTTGCTGTAAGTGATTGGGATCAGGGCTTAGTGTCTTAAGCTTCTTTTAGAGCTTACACTAGTCCTTTTTTCAAATCAACAATGAATCTCAGTTTAGGTAGATGACCTAGCATTGGCTGAAGCAGAAGAGAAACAGCCTTGGTATTCTTGCTTTATGAAGAAGAAAACGCCTAAAGCAACTTCAAGTCAGTTCTTTTAAATCCATTTACATCCATCCTCCCTCACCCCAACGCAAAATATTTCAGAAGACAGGAAACATTCAGGTTGATCAATCTTTGTGCACTTTTCAAACAGTTTATTTGCTTTTTCACTAGCAGAAACAGCACGCCAGTACTACAATGCACATCAAATTGTCAAATTCAACCAGCCTTTCAATTTCAGTGTTCTATCGAATGGCTGTAAAAGCAGCAAAAGCACGACGAAAGCTAAAAATGAGGGACCCAGCAAGAGTAAGTATTTTACTCTTAAAAGTCTTCGGATAGGATTTCTCATGCATTTACTTTTCGAGCAAAAGCAATCTTGAGGATCTATCACGAATGACTTGAGACAAAAAAACATGCTTAAATGACAAATTGAAGAGGTGGGGAACAACAGCAAGTTTAGAGCCGCGAACGGCCGTCCATCTACCTGGTTCTACTCAGAAATCCGTGAAATTTCCTACTTTTGAAGTGATAACAGGAGTAGGAGTAATAGCACTAACACCGTGCAGAAGTCACAACGCCATACTTTTCGAAGAGGCTCAATACTTAGCTTTAGCTTTTAGTGTCGTGCAAGCCTACCCAAAAGAAAAGGATAGGGGTTTATAGACGGCAAGGAGAAAAACTGGAATCAAGAACTGAAACTGAAGTCAAGTTCCCTCTCGGTAGTGTTTCTGTATATTCGTCAAACTATTTGCACAATTGCAAGAGCATCTTTAACTAGAAGCAGCAGCGCACATACTCAAAGTATTGTTGGTTTGTGAGCTTGATTGTACGTAAAGTTCTGCCAGGTACTTCTTGATTTTTTAACCTCGGGCTTATAAATGTAACTGTGTAAGTATTTTGATATTTTCACATAGAAAACATTTGTTTGAGTCAGCAGGAAATCTGACTTCTCCGGACATTTTAGGAGAGTTCGTTCAGGTTAGAGGGAATATGTACATCTGTACACAAGCCTTTGAAAAACTGAAGAGTTCGTATGTTGACTGCACACTAACTTTTATTTTACAGGTTGTGAATCGCATCGACAATGTCTCCAAAGTGATCTTCCCATCACTCTACATCTTGTTCAACATAATTTATTGGGTAGCGTTTCTTTACTGGATCCCTGATGAAGTCGATCAGATACTCAAATTTACTGAAAAAGGATAGTTGCTATGTGTTCAAATAAATTGTATAAAATGTTCTTTTTCGCCTCTGACACATAGTGCTTGATAAGCTAAGCAACTATATTCTTTTCCGGGCTTTTTCTTGAATTTGAAAACAGCTTACTGCTAATTTTTACGCTAATGCCTTGAATTTCAAGTGCATTACGCCGCGTACGTCCATCGCTCAATCGGACGCTCTTTTAATTTGTATATTCTCTTTCCTGTCTGTTAAGTGCTTTAGATATAGAAGCACAAAAATAAACAGCGAGGAAGCGGTTCTCGGTATGCGGACAACAACCTGTTTCTCATGACAGTCATTTTCTGAAATTTTCTGCAATGATTCACCTATACAAAGTGCTCTCTGCTAAATACAAGTAGTGTAGATCCTGTTCTTGGTAGCAGCGCGTCTGATTTGATCATTGCGGATGTAAGCACTACATTCGTTCCCGCTTTTGTACTTCATAACTTTGCCTTGGACTGGATGTACGGGAGGACAAGTCACTTATGAGTAGTTGCTAGCGAGTAGTAGTTTTCAGATACATTTCCATTATTCACTTTCGCTCTTCCCTGATCAGTTCTTTGAACATGCATCATCTCCTGTACATCCACTTTCGCCATGTCGATCGATCAATTCGGCTCGCTACGAGATGTCGACTGCTTCCTGTTCGCCTCAATTAAAGCTAGCTTTGTGCTCCTCTGGCTATTCTTCGTCGCTAACCCCCCGGATTCTGAGCGTTGCGCTCATTGAGGTTGCATCGACTGAGTGATTGCAGATCGTATGAGGAACAACTAATCATTCACTAACACAACAAAAACTTCCAAAACTACAGGAAAGCAAGGTGCCACATTAGTTTTGCCAGACTGTCAACATGGCGAAGATTAACTCTACAAGTTTTACTTCTTTTCAAAATATTCATATTTAATATTCAAGTTCATATCAATAATGTCATTGATCTTTTTCGCCTTTATAGAGCAACAAGATTTAAAGACGGCTGAGGGAAAACTCAAGCGTCATGCATGTGATTTTTTTCACTTTTTCGTGCTCTCGTACTTTCCATAACACGTTGAATGGACTACATTCAGTGTACTCCAGTCTTTACCTCCCTGAAAAAAAAAACTTGTTGACCAGATCAGACTAAAGTCATAACAAATAAATGTCGAAACTAGTTTTCCACGATGATTTTCTTGAATTCTTAGTCGAAAGTCGCAGCTATTTGAAAAATTTTCTTTCCGCACATTCTAGCTACAGCCTGTCTTTGGTACAGTTGCTATATAAGATCCTGGCATCCACTATAAAAACGTTGGATTTTATTATTTTTGAGAAAGGGAGTTTTGAGAAGCTTTTGTTTTCCAGAAGCTATTTGTGAATTGTCTGCCACTAGAGCTAACTTTTCAAACATTGTTCCATAGTCGATGCTGCATATGCTCCACCTGTTTGATAGAAGGTTGGATTTCCTGAACATTGAACGCATGATAGAAAAACCATTTATTCACATTATTAGTGACAAATTTCGACATCTTTCCATTGTGTTGAAAAGCATCGGACGTAATTTTTTATTCCATCTTCTCACGCCGCATTTGGTAACGTTCAAAAACGGGCCATCAAGTTCACCTAAGATTCATAACATAAATCTAGAATTTCATGAAGCCATCACACTCTACCTACGAGAAAATATTTTCGATTGGTTGTAAGATTCCGCCTGCATGGGTGCAGAAGTCCAGGTAACCGAACTTTTGTAGGCAGGACCACATTTTCATTGTACCTTCTCAAAAAATTGCGATACCTGAGGAGGTGGACGTTGAAATTGGTTTCGAGCGCTGGACCAACTATTGCTACAAGGGCTGGAAAAGAGCTTGTTTTTCAAAGATTCTATAAGGAGACAACGAGTGAGTAAAAGTATAAGTAAAAGTAAATTTAATTATATGCAAATACTTACCGACAAGACTGACGGGACCAGTACAAACTTGAAATCTAAGCGACTTGCACCCACAACGTGTACGTTTCCCATGACGTCTTCTCCATGCTGATGTTTCTCTCATCCTCAAATCTAGTATATCTGGTATACCATCTGCTTGTATATTCGTAAATAACATTGCAGAACAAAGTGCTTGAAGAAATTTATTGTAATAATTTCGAACACTTCAAAACACTCAAAACACATCTGGGTAAAGTTTTGTAAATTGGATGAATTATTGTCCAAAATGAAGCAAATAACTTGAAGCTTCAAAGAAGACGAGCCTTTCGGAAAACGCACACCAAGCTGACATGCACCATTTCAAGTGTTGTTTAACATTGACTCACTAGAGATAGCCTCAGTTTGATGTTTTACTATATGACTTTATTTTCCATTGACAAAGCTTATGAAGCAAAAAGAAATCTAAGGAAAAAAATCCTTGGCAAGGTTTAATTGCTCCCGATTCCGAAAGATGGTTTAGATTGTCTATGTGAGATTAGTGGATTGGTTATTGGTATTGAGGATGAAGCCTTTATGGAAATACATATTTTTTGAAGTCTCAATCTTTCTATTCAATCTTTCTCGCTTTGCTATAGTAGATAATTTCCTCATTACAGATTTCCAACAGTCGGACTGCAGTTGCTTTTTAATTCTTTACTCAAATACACTTGTAACAACTACGGACTGCAACGATTAAGACAAGATATTGAAATTGATATTGTTTGACTTCAAAAACAGGCTTTATTGGTTTTGTCTCCCTGAACCCAAATCTAGGCTGAGCCGCACATTGAAATGTAGTGAATGAGTTGTTCAACAACTACATACAATAGCTAAGCAGCTTATATTGCATGGTCACACGTACCGTCCTCAGTATACATGTATTCCATGAATTGCCATAACTTTTTATTGCTTGCCCGCTTTGCAGATTTAATGAAAGCATGTAATTGTTCAAGAGCAATTTTCTCCTTGCTTCATGTTCGGATTCGTGCAAACATCAACGAACATTCTATAATATAAAGAGGGAGGGTAATGAGAACTGAAAACTTATGTGAAAGGGGCAAATACAGAGTGCTCCACGCACGTTTTCGAGCATAAATCACGTTTTCATTTTTGTTGCCGTTTTGTAGCACATACAAGGTGTCTCAAAAAATGTATCGAACATCTGGCTTCAACTTATACTTATATTATGTAAATCATAATTTCTTTCCAATACTTTACACTGCAAAGAGAAGACCCTATGCAGAAAATTCAAGTTTTGAATAATTTTTTTCTATCGCTCCTATTCTATGCAAAAGATGACGAACTAGTAAGCAGCTAAGAGTTACGATAAAGAGCATGACTTACTCTTTCATATAAATGCAAATGCTGTCAAGTCGGTTGAGAAACTCAGAAGTCATGAATTTTTGAATTCGGTGCGAAAGAACATTCGGGTCGACCAAGTACTATATGTACTGTCACTCCATTGTAATGCTTTTTTCATATGTTAACCAGTACTTCCAGTATCCAAAGTCGTTTTCCATAGAAGTCTCACGAACAACGTTTTAGGAAGGCTGTTTCTTTGCCACGTGGCTAGAAAATTTGTTTTAGCTAGCATGTTTTTTGCAAAATCCGTTTCCTTTGTGGTACGAAAGCATTTGAGATGACCCAAAAGAGTAGAGCTTTTGAGTAAAAGCAAAACAGTCCGATTAGAAGATGTTGATTGCTTCCAGCAATTCAAAAATATCCTCTTCAAAATGTTTCCGTCATGGATTAGGAACGACAGAATATGAATGCTCAGACAATCGCAACATAATTTTAATTAATTTTTCAAACCAGTAGTAATTTTTAATCAATAATTTGCAATTTCAACATGATTTTTAATCGCAACATGATTCCGGAAAAAACTGAACCTGTAAAACTTATGGCGAGGACGTACTATTGAGCCGTGTGGGTGGGCTCCGCCCTACTTGGCCGTGCCCTACCTGGCAGCTCCAATACGAGTGTCCCGCCGGGAGTTTCAAAACTTCATTTTTCCCCGAAACTATTTTGCGATTGTCTGAGCGCGCTTGAAGTGCCCTGCTGCCGCTTGTTTTGCACTTGATGATGCTCTAATGCAATTCGTTTGGACAAATCTAGTGTGTTTATGTTCACTGAAAACAGGATGCTATCTTTAGTGTTAATGCTTATAACAGACTTATAAGACATGTGGACGACTACCGTTTATGCCAACCGTCCCGTAAAAGTGTATTACGATCTTTCTCAAAAACTCGTCGAAAGCTGAATTCAGCATGGTACAGCAGTACACAATTTTGGATTTTTTGGATATTCATTTAGAAGAGTCCAATCCTCTAAGAATTGCATATTGAAAATCTTTACCGTAGACCTACATTGATGAGAAACAACCTATGGTCCGCTCTTTTTTGAAAAGGACCGCGAAAGCTTTCCATGCAAGAAAGTTGTCAGAGATCAAACGTTCGATACATCATTTTAGAAACAGCGCAATTCGATGACTATTGGATTGGTGATTATAGAGCAGATTAGCTTTACCGCTTATTAATAATGAGTTTTTGGTTATAACAATGCGCACAAAACAAATGGAGATTCTGTTTGCAGAATTTGATTAGGCAGTAAAAAAAAGTAGTTGCAATGAAAGCGTTCTGAAGAGGCGAATATTGAATTGGTTTTTGCTTGCTTCAAAAAATCTTAGGAAAGTTGGATGAAGACGCTTAAGAAGAATGACAAGAAAAGTGGGACTAACGCGGAGTAGGTTTAAGTGACCGCGACTATGTGTTATGTTAAAGTTTGCTTTGAAACACTGATTTCAGGGATTTGTCCATTATCTGCGGAACGACTCTTTGAAAGCAATTGAGAGCGGCGTTCTCCCTCATAGTAGCCATGTCTGCAAGTTCACGAGTAATGTCGATAGGCACTGAAGGTGGCGATTGGTCTCTTCGTTTTTTTTTACTAAATAAAATGACGGCTTGCTATCTGTTGGTGCGCCTATTTGAATGTTTTTACAAGCGTTGCTTTCTTCCAGAGAATCATTAAGCAGGTAGTAAAAAATATAATACCAACGCTTCAAAGAGGGCATTTTAATGAATGACAAAATCCGAAAGTCCAGTCTTTAAATATAGGTTCTGTAGGCTCTGCGTGTTAGGAGACTTCCACTGGAATTTCTTAATGGTTATCCAAAATAAGCCAATTTAGAGTAAAAACGATTTGTCGGCTTTGGTTAGACCTGTCAGAAAATAAAGGTTTAGACTCTTGGAAGAGGAATATCTTAAAATTAATGTGGTGAAGAGTAGAAATTAGAGAAAACCTTATAGGTAACCTTCTAAGTTGCAATGTTCTTGTGCATGGCATATTGCACGTGTTTTAATCACTGCACTATTCACTACGTCATTATTTGATAAATAAATAAGTAAGATCAAAGAATTGATAAAAGGAAGTGTTGATGTTTGACCAAGTAGAGATTTGAATGAGCAAAAATTTCTAACTTTAAAAGATGCTCTGCATCCTGCTTTGACGTGCTGAGTAAACTCTTCTAAGGGGAGCGCAAAAAAGACTGAGGCAAAAGGATTAAGGAAAGTAAGACGTGGCTTCTTTGCGACGACTCAAGAAAAACGAAGAATGAACTTGGAACAAAAATAAACAGCGCTCTTTCAGACCGCCGTTTCTTTTATGAAGTTGATTCCTCTTTGATGCACTTATGCACTTGCATAATCTGAATTGCAAGCTTTGCTATCGCCTGCTACCAAAGTAAGGGCACGGAAAATTGATTAACCTTATGTACTTCGAAATTAGCCACGTACTTCTGCAGCACTCTCATTAATCTTATTGAAATGAAAGTGTGTGCAGGCGGTGTAGTGCAACGATGCCACTTCGACTTTTTGCACATCAGCATCATGCTTATTTCGTTCCTCGAATTTTGACATAGGCATAGGCCAAGTAAAAAGATTAAAGTGCCACACTTTAGTGAATACGCAGAAAAGAATCGTAGCCCTAGAAGGGCTCGGCACAAAGGTGGCAAATGGACCCATATGAAACGAATATGCCTTTGCCACCTTGATTTTGAGAATTTCCCTTGACCGCACAAACTGCGCGGGCTATTTGATTGAAGCGCATTTGCTTTCTCCAAAGCCGCAACTCGTTTGCTACTTTGGACTCTAGCAAAGAGGAGAGGAGGAGTTTTGGAGCCAAAATGTTACTATATAGCAAACTTTTAGTGCAGAATAGTTATATAGGAAATTTGAGGAACATATGAGAAATAAGTTTTGTAACTTAGGCGGGTATTAAAATTTCTTCGCAACTTTTATCACTCTATTCCACTCGCTCGTCCGTTGACATTATGTGTGTGCCGAATCGAAACATGTTTATCACTTAGCAGGGAAGGATCATTGGTCAAAGTGGCCTTTCCATAAGAGACGCGTACTTTGTTGAAGTACATTAAGCGCTGACTCCGAATCTGTCTTCCTTATCTGTGGAGCGCCTCCGAATTAGGGGTTAAGAGGCTCTGCAGGGAAAACTTGAAGGCGCAGTTATAGAAAAAATTTTTTTCTAGAAGCGTCTTGTGAGCTCAAGTGCGGATCCGCGGTGATTATGAAGAGATCTGCTTCGAATGATACTAAGTCTACTGGGAAAACAAAAACAACTTGAATTACTCAAAAAGGAGTTTTTGGACAATCTAATACAAAATCGGACACATTATGTGGTGGAAGAATCAACAAAGTATTTTCTAGAAACTTCATTATTGCCTAATAACAAAACGCCTCATCTGCAAGGCATACGTAACGATGTGACCCAGTTCTTGCGTGATGGCAATGCACTCTTCCTTAGCGTTCAATTTTGGGCTTTTTGCGTTTATCCAAAGCGTCTCCAAAGTTTTGCGTGCTAAGGTATCAGGCTCGAACGATAAGATCTTGACTCCAATTTGGAACGTTACATTGTCGTGTCGTGTTATGCGATGCGAGCCCAGAGGCGTGTTCGACTTAGATTTTCGTACCCCGTCTAGATGTTCTTTTACACGGCAGCAAAGAAGGCGCCCAGTTTCACCAATGTAAATATCACCGCATGATAGGCACGTGATATAAACTACACCTGAAATCATACAATCACCCTCTTGGCTGAATGGGCACAATCTTGGGTCAAGCACGTGCGATCGTATATGCGATTTCGTATCAGGCGTTTCCTAAGATTGTTAGGCGATATATCGATTACCCTAACAGCACTTGCTAGGTCGGCTCCTTTCAAGCAACGACGCACTGCGCTACTGAATTCTTCAGAAACGTATGGCAGACAAAACGCTATCTTATCGTCGTCTTTTCGATTGGGTCGATGGTGGTCAAATCCGCGCGTCTTCGCAAATTTTTTGCCTGAGTAGCCATTCATCTTCGCAATTTTAGTCGCAACAGCGATAGAATGCGAGCTCGAGCTGAATGATACTCGAGCAGCTGTTTTATACATTTCACTTATCAATGCTTTCTTCATTTTTCTTGGGTGAGCGGATAAGTTGTGTATCAATATGTTTTTGCTACTGGGTTTTCGGTACCACTTAGTCTTGTATTCTCCATTTGTTAGGTGGATTTCTACATTGAGGTACTCTAAACAATTCTTGTTGGGCTTTTCTTGCGTAAATCGGATGTGAGGCACTGCTGATTGAGGATATCGAAACAAGTATCTAATTCTGCTTGGGTGGAACATATTATACAACAATCATCGATATATCTACAATAAAGCAGTGGGCATCGTTTTAGTACTGGTGCCTTTATGTTGCACATGAACACAATTGCAAGAGTTGGCGCCAGGCGCTGCCATTGCTAAGCCTCGAACTTGTTTAAAGTATTGTACGGACCATCTAAATACGATGCATTGTAGGCACGCATTTAAGAGAGACATTATGGCCGTTATGTTTAATCCGTACAAATTCAGCGAGGACTGATGCTCAGTTAGTAGTTCACAGATTGCCTGCATTGCAGCATCGTTTGAAACATTTGTGTATAACGATGTGACATCTAGCGATTCTATAACGCAATTGCGGCTAAACTGTGACGTGCGAAGACCTTCGAGGAGCATGTTCCCATTGGTAAGATGGGCAGGGACATATTTCAGTAATTGCACCAAGATTACGTTAAAACCACGCGATTCTATCGGTTTGCCCCCCTATGCCTGTAATGATTGGCCGTACCTTGAATTCGCGTGGATCAACTGATGTTAGTCCTGCTGAGGGCGCTTTGTGTGTTTTGATTAGGGTATAGAGAAAAAGAGAGGTAGGCAGATCGTTTTTGAGACGCTTAGTGATATTTTTATTTAGCCCAGCTGAACGAGTGGTCTCTAGGCACACCCTGTTTAGGCGGCGATATTGCCTTTTGAATTCATCAACAGAAGAGGGTACATATACATCACTGTCTTCTAGATGACATTTTGTTATCGCTCTATCCATTTCGCGTGAGATGATGACAAAGTCTCCACCCTTGTCACTTACAGATATCAATTTTCTCAGCGTCTCGCAGATCGCATGTTTCGCGTAGGCCATCGCACTGTGCAGGAGTCAAGTTGTTAGGTACGCGCTTTTTCGAAAACTTACAGAGAAGTGAATACAATGATGTTGCAAAAACGCGAAATTTTATGTCTACTGCGTTATCTGGCTCTTGTGGTTTGTAATACAGCTTTGGGAAAGGAATAGAGGGCACAGTTGTTTTGATGGTGCTTTCTATATGATTCGCGTTCTCTACTTCTTTTGCTTTCCGGCGTAGTTCTTCGTGCACAAATTGGAGGCTCCCTATAATCTTACGTGAGACCTGAGGACCTATAGATTAAGCTGGTGAAAAAATTGGACCAAGGTTTAGCAATGAGTGCGCGTTGTTGGAAATGAGTACATCACCGATCAGAGATACACGTGGAGTAATAGGCACATTAACAGAGCTATCCTCAGCAAGGTCTTGTTTGTTGGAATCGAGGTTTTTATCAACCGATCGTGCACTGAGATGTTGTTTAGCGCTAATCAATCGCTCGAACTTGCGCTGAAGCTTAGTCTTGGCATCGGAGCGAATGAGATTACTAATAAACTTCGACTCACCCACAGTTCTCTGCCAAAGGTGATTTGGAAGGAAACGTTCACAGCATTGTTCTTTATGTACACATTTTATCAGTAGTGAGTACACATTGTTTCTCTTCATTCGTAGAGCAATGCGTAATAGATGCTGTTCTTTCTCTCGAAATTGTCGGCATCCTTTGGTGAGTCCGCACGTTTCGTAAAGTCGCTTTTTTGCGATGAAATTTGGAGGACTTGGTGCAATTGACAACGGCGGAGGAAGTAGATGGATTGTCGTTCTGAGACAATCTTCTGTCTCACTGGTACATCATACAAAGCATTTCAAGTTCGGCTGTTTCTATATCTTGGCATTGCAAGTATTCATGTGTAATACTGTTTCAACGAGATCAAGATTTGCATCAATTCTTTATTGGCTAACGTTTCGGCGATTTCGCCTTTGTCAGAGCCTGGAAAGTCAACCGATAGAATCCCATGGCTTCTTAACGTAATCTTGGGGCAGTTACTGAAATATTTCCCTGCCCATCTTACCAATACCAACATGCTCCTCGAACGTCTTCGCACGTCACAATTTAGCCGCAATTGCGTTATAGAATCGCTAGATGTCACATCGTTATACACAAATGTTTCAAACGATGCTGCAATACAGGCAATCTGTGAACTACTAACTGAGCATCAGTCCTCGCTAAATTTGTACGGATTGAACATAATACTGATACTACTATATTGATACTATATACCATATTGATACTTGTTATATTTACTATATTGATACTTGTTTCGATATCCTCAATCAGCAGTGCCTCACATCAGATTTACGCGAGAAAAGCCCAACAAGAATTGCTTAGAGTACCTCAATGTAGAAATCCACCTAACTAATGGAGAATACAAGACTAAGTGGTACCGAAAACCCAGTAGCAAAAACATATTGATACACAACTTATCCGCTCACCAAGAAAAATGAAGAAAGCATTGATAAGTGAAATGTATAAAACAGCTGCTCGAGTATCATCTAGTTATGAGGAGCGCTCGCATTCTATCGCTGTTGCGACTAAAATTGCGAAGATGAATGGCTACTCAGGCAAAAAATTTGCGAAGGCGCGCGGATTTGACCACCATCGACCCAATCGAAAAGACGACGATAAGATAGCGTTTTGTCTGCCATACGTTTCTGACGAATTCAGTAGCGCAGTGCGTCGTTGCTTGAAAGGAGCCGACCTAGCAAGTGCTGTTAGGCGGTAATCGATATACCGCCTAACAATCTTAGGAAACGCCTGATACGAAATCGCATATACGATCGCACGTGCTTGACCCAAGATTGTGCCCATTCAGCCAAGAGGGTGATTGTATGATTTCAGGTGTAGTTTATATCACGTGCCTATCATGCGGTGATATTTACATTGGTGAAACTGGGCGCCTTCTTTGCTGCCGTGTAAAAGAACATCTAGACGGGGTACGAAAATCTAAGTCGAACACGCCTCTGGGCTCGCATCGCATAACACGACACGACAATGTAACGTTCCAAATTGGAGACAAGATCTTATCGTTCGAGCCTGATACCTTAGCACGCAAAACTTTGGAGGCGTTTTGGATAAACGCAAAAAACCCAAAATTGAACGCTAAGGAAGAGTGCATTGCCATCACGCAAGAACTATCATGCTATTAGTCCATATGCGGATTTGATACAGCGTTAGCACATATAAAAAAAGCGGAGGAATGATCTTGCTAAAACGTGTTCATTTCGGCCCTCGAGCTGTCTTCCGAGGTTAATATCAACTACCGTAGTCCGCGTTGTTAGTCTGTCTCGATCGTATGACTCTTTATTGGCATCTGAGTGAAGGAGTTACTTGAACTTCGACTTTACAGGCTCTGACGAAGGCGAAATCGCCTTCGTCAGAGCCTGTAAAGTTAAACGTTAGCCAATAAAGAATTGATGCAAATGTGGTTTCGAAACAGTATTACACATATAAATAAGTCTCTTGCACATTTTTATTACTCTTGTAAGTAACTCTCAAAAATTTCGCGACCCATTCTAGGGGGGGGGCGCCCACCCGCGCCCCCTCGGTCCGCCACTGGTGAATGCGTATATTTATACTGATACTTCTATTAGGACAGAGTTGCAGATTTCCTACTCCTCATCGTGACACAGCAAGTATAGGTCACATCGTTACGTGTGCGTTGCAGATGAGACGTTTTGTTATTAGGCAATAATGAAGTTTCTAGAAAATACTTTGTTGATTCTTCCACCACATAATGTGTCCGATTTTGTATTAGATTGTCCAAAAACTCCTTTTCGAGTAATTCAAGTTGTTTTTGTTTTCCCAGTAGACTTAGTATCATTCGAAGCAGATCTCTTCATAATCACCACGGATCCGCCTAAATCGCCTTTCATGTGAAGTTTGAAGCCAAAATCTAAAAAAATTTTGTTGCCAGGAAAAAGGATTTTTGCGAGTAAGAATCCTAAGGACCTCCATCTTGGTTTCATACAGTAGGCACATAGAAGTACTCAAATATATCTTTACTAGACTTTTTTCGAGCATAGAAAGCGAGGGAAAAAGATAGTCCAAAGTTGGCAAACTCCTCTTCCAGCCTCTCCCATATATGCTGTATATTACAAGCCTTACTAAGTATAATTTTGAAACTTCACTCTTACATGTGCTCTTACAATCCTGGAACGCCAAATTTTACATGGAAAACTCGAAAATTGGCATTTTGCATATTCGGACCATCGTTGTTTCTCAAATTTGAGCATCGGATAAAATTCGTCAAATACATTTTTGGATGCTACTACTGTGCGCTACTACTGTGTGTCTACTATATAAAGGCCAGGTTGGAATTCCCCAGCAATTTTCTGGGAGGGGATCCGATTTTATGGTAGCTGCCTAATCTTGATTTCTGGCATCAAATTCGCTTGGGTTACCGCCTAGGCAAATCTTTGGAGGGGAAACTTTTTGTAAATCTTTTCGTAAGGCCTTGCCCCTCTATCGAATGGCACCCTAAGTCTATTAGGAAGACAAAAAAGGTCAATTTGTTTGAAAATGGAGTTTACTTTTAGTCAACCTAATGTTTCGATTTTTGTAATATCCTCAATCCGAGCTTGCCTGTGCTACCCGTGACAAGTCCTATCTCATCATCGAACAGAGATCTCCGCAAACAGTGCATGCTTTACCTTCCACACTTTCCAAAATATAAGACTATAGACTAGACTTCAAAAAACGACGATGACATTTCCAACACATCAACAGCTTCGAATAGCTGCGATCTGAAAATGTTTTGAAAACTCAACAAGAAAAGTGCCAGAAGTCGCAGTGGACTTTTGACATAAGACAAGTATCTTTTGGAACGGGTATGGACATTTCAATCACCCAATTTCACAATGTATAGAGCATTCTGCATGAAAATGACTCGAATACTTGTTAAGCATTACAGCATAACACTAAAGAAGGAGTATAATTACATTAAGCGTTGATAAACTGTATCTACGTTCAAGCCTCAAATACACGGACATAGTTTACCACTCTCAGCTTTGTAGGTTTCCCGCAAAGTAAATTTAATAACTCCCAACTCAGTTTCGTTCTGCAGCTTAGAAAGGCTGTTTTGGATTCAGCGTCTCAAGCTGCTTCAAACAGTACCTATCTCACTTCAAAAGGCCACCACGGCTTCTGACGCTTTCTTCGTATAGATGCTGCGATGAGTTTTTGGAGCAATACAAGAAATGTTAAAGGCAGTGTCCAGGCTAAATGTAACCCCCCCCCCCTCCCGAATAGGGTCGGCCCTGAATGTAGGACCCACGAGAGGGGCATCTGCGTTGGTCTGGTCCTCTAATGTTGTCCCTGAATGGAGATAAAGGGCCTGGAACAGCTTAAGTGTTATCGGGCCTTGCCCAGATTCTATCAGACTCCGCCCATCCATGTACTGAAACCCCCGTCCCTCAAGACAGGGGTCCTCAGGAATAGGGTTTTTGGGGGTTTTGAACTATTTGAACTTCATAACTGTTATCAGGGCCACGGAAAGATCCCTCTGAATGGCAAAAACATAGGAGGCAAAATTTTGAGTAGACTGCCTTTAACAGTTTGGCGATGTTATTCGGTATAATGGATTTTTGAAGAATTTTGAGAGAAAAGCATACAACGTATACAGGGTGTCTCAAAAAATGTGAACAACTGTTTGATCGTTAATAACTCCGTTGCTTTCGTGTCTTTCGCCGAGCTTGAAGCACTATTTTGTAGAGCGATGTTCAACTTAGATTTGTGGCATGGAGCGAATCACTGATCGCTCTTCCTTACTGTAGGATTACGGTATGAACTTCTGGCATGTAGATCTATTGTGAAAGATGCCATTTGACGAAATTTTTTTCAAAAAAATTTGAAAAATCGTATACTAAGGTTTTTGCGCACGCTGATTCCATATCACACCTTTTTACGAGTGTTTTTAGCTTTTTTTGACGGTGTAATCACATTTTTGACAAATGCTGGAAACTCGGTTAACAAAAAGAAGCGTCACAGTGAAGTGAAAATTTCATATTCGAACTCAGCGGCTTCCATTAACCATGTATAAAAGTTTTTGGCCTGTTTGGTTTTGTTCCGAGGCAGAATGTGACTTTAGGCTTATCAAAGTTCCTACCGTAATCATACATTAATGAAGAGCGATCGACGATTCGCTCCATGCTACAGATCTAGGTTAGGCCTCGCTCTATAGAATGGTGCCTCAAGCTCGGCGGAAGACATAAAAGCGAGGGAATTATTAACGATCAAACAGTGTTCACACTTTTTGGACACTGTATAGGCTGCTGCATGTCGAAGGCTCAATACCTTCAAAAGCGAACTCGGCTTTATTATAATAGCTGCGGGGCGCATAAAGCCCAGGATCTACAACGGTGAAGCTACGCGCGCGTATTCGCGCCCGCTCAAGCAATACTGCTTCTGCGCCTTCGTCCTGCTGCAGCCTTTAAATTGTGAATGATGAGTTAGGGAAAGGACCACTAGCCTGGACTATGATCAATGTGTAATATAGTTTACAGACATCTTTGAGTCTCTCAAGAGAAATTTCGGTTCTCATTGACTCAAAGCTTTCCTCAATCTCTAGCTGATCTGAGCTATGAAGAGCAATTATTAGGTCATGCATCTGAAGTGGACAAAGCTTTTTCGTATGATAAGTGCGAAATGTGAAAGAATCAAATGTACACAATCCAAAGCTCAACAAAGGGAACGTTTTCTATGTTTCTGTGCCACTTTGAATTTTTTGCATTGCAAGGACGCGATAATAGCTGTGAAAAAGTTTTTTTTGGTTGTGAATAACCTATCCTGTGTAGTACACTGTTATTAAATGGTCCTCTCTTTCAAAGCTGGTTCATTGAAGTATTTATTCGATTCCTGCTGTTGTAATCAAACAAGAAAATTCCAAAATACAAATCGCCAAAGTTCACTTGGAAAAACGGGTTAAATTTTCATTTACTGAAAGAGTTACTTATTTTTGGATAGTTCTTAGCTAACCAGCGATTGATATCAAGCATATTTGGCGATTTGCTAAGGAATGTTTATTTTAGTGTTTCTCACTACGAGCTGTGTCGAATCTGCCTTCTATATCTGCTGCAAAATTTTGTCATGGACGTCGTGAGCGATTGAAAGTGTAAATTCGGCGAACATTTAACGGCATTATTTAATGAATCAATGAACAATATTTGACTTCAAAGTGAACGTGCTTCTCTTTTAACCAGTGTACTCAACGCCAAATTAACATCCGCCTCCATGCTGGAACTCAATGCGCATTCAAAGTAAACATAATAAGATCATAATGAGGGCAAACTTTCAAACACTCATCAATTCGCTCAGAGAGTCGTTCAACACATAAGAACCATAGGTCTAGACTAAACGTCCGAGGGCTCATTTGGTGGTATGCATTCTTCGCATCTCTATGAGCAACTCCGTATTTTTTCCTAATAAGGCAGGAGCATCGGTTTTTAGAGTTTTGACTTGAGGTCATAAGGCCAAGTCTCGATAGGCACTATACTTTCGATTTAGCCCATAGGCCGATGTGCGAAAAAATAGGGCATTTTATCAATCTACGAAAGTTTAACATGCTGCGCCCTGGGGTCTACCAGCATTAGATTTGAAGACATTTGGCAAATTGTCAGATCGTATGGCGACTGAAATCGCCTGAGGTATGACTCAAGCCATAGGGACAATTATTAGACAGATTGGCAATTGCAAAAAAGTACACTATTTCAATTGATGTATCAAAATCATCAAAATTTCCATGAAGCAGAAGTCGAAAATTGGGTTTCAAAAATTCGATCATTCTATTAGGGTGATCCAAAAGTAATGGGGCAGCTAGAGAATAAATGCAGTTTTCTCAAATAGAAAAGCTAATTGGAAGTCCAAGTTTTGGCAGATGTTAGTACATAACAAAACCTTCTGATCGAGGTTCATAGTTGGGCACTGTCACATGGCGTTAATTTTATAAGCGCTTAAAATCAGAGCTCACCACCTCAAGTAATTTTGAGCAGCAGCGCCGCAGTAAAACAAGTGAGCCTACCAGAGATACGTGCGCAGCAATGAATGAGGGGACTGTCACCAAATCCACAATAGCTCGGTGGTCCCAAGGTTTTAGAACAGAAGATATAGCATCGGGTATCAGGCGACATATTACTTATTCTTTCATCAAGGTAATCAAATAAGCCCAAACTTAGCAGTTGCTTTCTGATAGTGCTTTCTAAGCTCTATCCATACATATGCAAATTACTTTGACTTTTCTCATTTCCAAAAGGTTGTGGTTAAAAACATGAATTTTAGTCTGAAAATCTGCGCCAAACACCGCACTTTTTCGAATAAAGTGCCTTTTTTGTATAAAATAATGTGCAATTTTTTGATATTCAAGTAATCATTAGAAAGATTTTGGAAAGCTCTTTCGAAAGGTATGCCATATTCGAGGGACTATCAGGTGCAGCGGCCCAAATTCGGATGGCGTTCAAAAAAGTCTGTCTGACTTCTTTGAAGCGCCACTCGTTGAAATATCGGTGAGGTGCTGCAAGGTGCTGTCAAGATAACCTGCGAAGGTCACTTTATACAAAGGCGTTAAAAATACTGGGTGTTCATAGCTAATCAGAAAGAAATCTTGAAGAATATTAAAAAAAACAAGGTGCCCCATTACTTTTGGATCACCCTAATAGTTCAGGATAATCCGTACCACTCTGGAGTGTTTTCACTTTCAAAAAAAAATGACCTTGAAAAAAAAGGATGACAATCGAGAATTATCAGCGGATCATACAAAAAGCTGGAGAGTGCGGCTTGTACAACTTCTTCCTGCTGTTTAATATGTTTACAGTGAAGATTGGCAGAAACATTTATGGAAAGATAGATTACGTGAAATCCGGAATTGTGGGGTTCAGGATATGAAACTTTTTCAAGCTGCATTTCTTTCACCAGCGGATGTTGGTGCATCTCAGTTTTACCGCCCATTCAATACAATACCTGAATGCCAGCCGCTCTTTGCTGCCAGACTGCCTGCAGATTCGGCTGGTACTCGGTCGCTTCGCTGCCTCGTAAATCTTTCTACTCTATTTTGCAGAAAAGTGAAAATTTGCCTTTCTGCAAGAATTACTTTGATTTATAACTTGCGCAGAAAAAAGAACTGAGGCTTTGTCAGTTCATGTTGATTCAACTTTCTTACATAAGCAACGGGTATCACGCAAACGCAGAACAATGAATAGACAAGGGCAATCCTTGTGTTCCGAGCGAAATGACTTATTAACACACGCTCCACCCTATGGATTATACATGCCAAATTTGATCTAGATTCCACGATTCCTTTCCTATTTGGATAAAAATGAAAAATTTCCAAGCAACAACTGTAAACAATCGATAAATCGACGAAGGCAATCGATGTATTCCGAAGAAAATGACTTGTTAGCACACGCCTCACCCCATACATAATGTCTGCCGATTTTGGTTTGGATTCCATGACTCCTTTCATCCTTTTGAGCGAAGGTACAAAATGTGGCTAAGCCAAGTATTGTGTAAGTATTGATATTTATATGCACATTATCAATAATTTTATGTGTGCTATGCACCAAAGCTGAAGAATTCTACCAAAGTACACAGTACACATTTCGCGGTAAGATGAGATTTTGAAAATTGAAAAAAAAGACAAATTCTTTCTTCACCTAAGCTGCATTGGCCGAGAAAATGAGCAAGGGTGAATTTCAAAATTTTAGCAAAAGTCCGCATTTCATTCCAGTGAAGATCACTTTATGTCTTGTACATCAAGAGAGGAGCTGCATAGGCTGGATTAAAAAACTGTACATTACAATTTTTAATTTGCTTGAACCTATTCATCCTTATATGAACTCTGTCTAACTCTTTTGTGCGAAAAGAGTTGATAAGTGATTTGGCCTGACATTTCGACGCTGTCGCACTCAGAGACCTAAAGAATATGGCTAAACCAGATGGTCGCAACGTATAGTTGGTCTCCGTTTTTTACCTACAACTTTTTTGAGTTACAGTTGAGTTGTTCAACTTTGTGCAAAGATCCTATTGCAGTAGTGTTTCTGGATACCACTGATGCATAGAAAATCTCAAAAAAATTAATGTCTTTATCAGGTAATGATAGTCCCATATAATCACGAAGAACATCTTCTTGAAAAACTTTAGTGCTACCGTAATTTCTATATGTAAACATCCACTTAGTTTCCACTTCGCTCACTCGGGATATATGGTGATGAATGTACAAGATTTGTTCACTACCTAATGTTGTGAATGAATTTCATGAAAAAATTTATCAATGCTTTTCCATACCAACATATGGACAGTAAATCACAAACAGTCCGCGCTTATCAATCTTGAGCCCAGGGAGGTAGTCGTCCACCAATCGGTGAATTTGGATGATCCGGTGGCGCCGGCTGTGCGTGAGGCGGTGACCGAGGTTGTGGTGGGAATCTCCTCTGATCACGAGCCCCGGGAGGTAGTTGTCCACCAATTGGTGAATTTGGATGATCGGGTGGCGCCGGCTGTGCGTGAGGCGGTGACCGGGGTTGGGCTGGGGGTCTCCCTTGTTGGCCACCATTAACAGGTCTATTTGGTCTACCGGGCCTAGGAGCTGGACTATGACGAGGAGAGTGATGATTTCCTTCCTGTTGAGGAAGCTGAAAAGGAGCAGGTGTCCCTTGCCTGTTTAAAGCGTCTATAAGGAAGACAAACAACGCTTGAAAGTGTCACAAATCGAGTTCGCACATTCAGCGACTGCTGCATGAAATTTACCATAAGAATAACTCTCCGGAGCATCGCTGCTAGTGACTCGCGGTTACTGAGTGCTGAAATAACAACTATCTTACTTTCAAAAAATGCTGAAAAGCTAAAGATGAACGTGTCTGTCGAGAGCCACAACAACAGTTAAAAAGACTCAAAAGAGCAAACTTGGAGTATATGCTACATTATCTGGTAAAGATTTATATATCGACAATTTAACGGTCGATATTATTTTTTTAGGGCTGTGCCATATTTGGGACATAAAGCTATTCCTGCTTGTCTGCTAAATTGCTTTTTTACATGCGAATCATATTACATAAAAGTTGGTATTTGGTCTGAAAACATGCTGCGCGTTGAAAACCGAAAAACAATAAAAACTGTTTTTATCAGGAAAACATTGCTTTTTCTGAGACAAAGCATTATCATTTTGATTATTTCTGTGTAGCCTATACATTAGTGAAAATATAAGTTTTCGAGGGTCTTGTAATAAATTTGAGGTATCAGAAATTCAATGGTATCTTTTGATTAGGCTGCTGTTTGAACTGCACGTTGAACGGCATGTTCGAGGGAGATGTACGGGAAAGTGCCAAATTATTCATGTCGTTTCATTTTCAAAAATCTGTAACTTTGCGCTGTTTCAACGGATTTGCTTGCCTGTAATTTTATTAGAAAAAATAAGTCTTTCGCTTTCAAATGCTGTTTTGAGGAGCTTCTGTTTCACAATGGTTGCGGAGAAAAAAAGATTACCATTTTAAGTTAGGTCACAAAAATCTGGAATGCTGCAGAAAAATCTGAAGTTGTCAGTACATGAATGTCTTTTGACCTACCCTTCGCAACCGTAAAGGTTTGTGCTGTTTGGACGTCTCTGTGAGAACTTATGATATCGAGTTTACTGTGGAAAACGCCAAAATTAATTATTTCAATTTTCGTGGAAATCATAACTTCTCACAGAGGGGTCCAAACAACACAAACTTTTCACAGTTGCGAAGAGTAGGTCAAAAGACATATGTACTGACGATTTCAGATTTTTCTGCAGCATTCCAGATTTTTGGTGACCTAACTTAAAATGGTCAGATCTTTATGGGGTTTTCCATTTTTATCTCCGCAACCAATGTGAAACAGAAGCTCCTCAAAACAGCATTTGAAAGCAAAATTATTCTTTCTCATAAAATTACAGGCAAAAAAATCCGTTGAAACAGCGCAAAGTTACAAATTTTTGAAAATGTAACGACATAACTTTCGGTTCAACCTAATATATCTGCAATTTGAAAATATCTGATGTTTTGTATTTGTGATCTTGCAGAACATTTTCAGAATTACTCTTTGGAAACTCCATGCACTACCTTTACTCCACACTTATCACTCACTAGAGAAGAAAGAATGCAGTGCTAGTGTTCTATGTTTTGTATTTTCGCACAAAGCCAATGATTATGATTGTTTTTCAAAAAGTTTAGTTTCCGATTGTTCAGCATTTGCAGCTAGCTCGATGAGGCCCGTTCTCAAACATATTGTTTTCTGCAGCCGGCATGACATATGGGAAGGTGGAAGTGTTCGAACCATGAATTCTACAAGACGCATTTATTGCCGTTTCCTGGGAGCTTTCTAGTTACTTAAAGTTTCTCACCTGCAAAATATTGACTTGAAGTTTACCATCACCTCGCTTTTGTTTATTATCAACTAGATGGCAAACCCGGCTCCGCCCGGGGCCAAACTTTGCACACATACACTTCGGGGCAAGGAGCGTGTCATAGTCCACTTTTCGTTATCGATCGATGTCGATTTCACCGATTTTTTGCAAATTTTGAGCTACGGGGCTGGGATTTTGCACAGGGGGGTAATCGAACATGCTGATCACCCCCACGGGGGTGATCAGCATGTTCGATTACCCCCCTGTGCCAACTCCCAGCCCCGTGGCTCAAATTTTGCAAAAAATCGATAAAATCGATATCGATCGATAACGGAAAGTAGCCTATGACACGCTCCCTGCCCCGAAGTGTATGTGTACCAAGTTTGGTCCGAATCGGTTCAGAAATAAAAATTTCTATTCCGCACATACGTACAGACAGACAGACAGACAGACAGACAGACAGACATTCAGCTTTATTTATTATCAATTTGCTCAGTGGTTTTATCGGAAAGCTACCACATCTAGCAGTATTTTAGTTATTTTGTCATATTTCTCCCCTATTTTAGTTTTTTCTATCATTTTCTTCCCAAGTCTCTTTTCTTGGTTGAAGGAGTTTCAGAAACGTTTTCCAAACTCTTCCATTTTCCCATCAGAAGAATGTGATCCCTTCTTTCCAAGCTGTACAATACTCACTAGAATTTATACAGGGTGTCCGTAAAAAATGTGCCTACTGTTTGATTGTGAATAACTCTCTTCTAACGAAGTCTTTCGAGAAGCTTTAGGCACCATTTTTTAGAGCGAGGTCCAACTTAGATTTGCAGTATAGAGCGAATCACCGAGCTCGTTTTATTACTGTAGGAATATGGTATGAACTTTCAGCATATGGAACCATCGTGAAATACGCCGCCTGACAAAATTTTTTTTAAAAAATCTGAAAAATCGTGTACTAGGGTTTTCGCGCACGCTGATTCCACTACACAACTTTTTACGGGTGTTTTCAGCTTTTTTGACGGTGTAATCACATTTCTGAAAAATGCTGGAAATTCAGTTATTACGGTTCACCTGGGGTAACTTAGGAAAGAGGCACCACAGTAAAGTGGAAATTTCATATTCGAAAAGAGCGGATTCCATTACCATAGTGTAA
Source organism: Cylicocyclus nassatus (assembly GCA_958299035.1). Classification (NCBI taxonomy): domain Eukaryota; kingdom Metazoa; phylum Nematoda; class Chromadorea; order Rhabditida; family Strongylidae; genus Cylicocyclus; species Cylicocyclus nassatus. The sequence goes on along the minus strand of CATQJL010000223.1, from coordinate 66,092,757 downwards.
GAATTTCCGGCTTGTTTGGTTATGTTTCGAGGCAGATTATGGCCTCCAAAGACCTAAAATCCTTGTCGAAGTTCCTACCGTAATCCTACAGTAATAAAAAGAGCTCGGTGATTCGCTCTATACTGGAAATCTAAGTTGATCCTCGCTCTACAAAATGGTGCCTAAAGCTTCTCGAAAGACTTCGTTAGAAGAGAGTTATTCACAATCAAACAGTAGGCACATTTTTTACGGACACCCTGTATTGTGCTATTAAACTTTTCTAGCAAATACATTTCGCAAAAAACGTAAGAAACAATTTGCATAGTGGTTTTATGAATATTACCACAGGAAAGTATTCGCTCTGCTTCTCAACTCATCTATCGTTCGCATACCACCTTTTAGATCTTTTGAAAGAATTTTTGAACTCAAAAGGGAAGGATACCAAAATTAGTTAGCAGTTGAAGATGAGATGTAAATCATTAGATGTGCCTTTGTATGCTGATTCCAAATCTGCTTTCTTTTTTTGTAGATTAGGTTTTCGAAAGAAGTCATAAGCGTTTCAATGTCCAAATTTTCCAAGCATTGAGGGGCTTAAAATTATCGAAAAGTCTAAACAACACCTATGCGATTTCCACCGGCTTTGTTCCTTCCTTGCAAACAATACAATACCGCTCACATTTTTTGAAAAATAGACGCGAATGTAGCGAAATGTCGCTACATGTATGGACATCACCGTCGTGTGGCCATATCTCGCTTCAGAGTGGACGAATTCTGAATCCAAAGCCACCATTCGATTCAGGTCGGGACGGAGAATCTTTTGATTTATTGGAAATGGGGGTACGATGTCTTCGATATTCCGTTTCCAGTATTTTAAAATTCTTCTGCGGAGGTCCGGGAATATGTAAAGCAGCGCCTATCCAACATAGAAGACTTTACTAAGTACTGTCCGATAAACTGCTCTTGTGGATTACTGTGCGCTAAAAAATAGGCTCAGACTTCTTTCCAAAGGAGATGGAAGCGTTGGTGAATTCTGAAAAAATCACGCGTTTTCAAATTCTACTCGCCATAATTTCCTTTGGAATAAGTATATTTTGAATCCGAAAATAGCGCATTGCTCAGCTCATCAAGGCGAATCTTTTTATATACAACGTGTCCTTGATATTTCAATTTCAGTATTCTTGCATTTTTCTGCGGACGTGTTTTTGCGAAGGTGTAAAGCAGCGAGCATTGTCCCGAGTGAATTCCAGCAAGAATTTTATAGTAGTTTTCTCTAGATTATGATGTGCTAAGCAGTAGCCGCAAGTTTCCTTTCAAAGGAAGTAGAACGGCTGGTGAATTGTGGAAAATTTTTTGGTCCCAAATTCTACTGGCTATAGCCCCAGGATACGAAGCTATCTTGCTAAGCAGATGTGAGTTTCAAAATCAGCAGGTCGGATAACCTCTACGAGCAAGTTTTCCGATATGTTCGGGTTATTTCATTTTTTCTCGATTTACGCTTTGGAAGTTCGCCAATGGATTTCGGTCAAAATGTTGATGCTCTTGAATTGTAAGGAAACTTCGCTTATAGAGGTTTTCGGACACGCTCTAAGAAAATCGTGGTCTTTGAGGATACAGGGTCTTTTGGAGAGATACGGTGGGATGACTGTAACGGCATCACGAAAGTGCGTAATTTGCCCGCACTTCTAGCGTATCTGTCAGAAAACTTGCCTGCTTGCTTTTGTAAGACAAAGATACTAGGAAGCGTGCTATCGAATGGTGCATGACTCAGGCTCCAATCCACAAATATCGCCGAGCTAGAGTCTACGGAAACACGTCCCCATGCATTTTGCCCAAAATGGAAAGATCGCATACTTCGTAAAATTCCACCGAGAGTGGTTGTATGACGCTCGTTGCGAATATCATGTTCGCTTCGCCCAACGATTCCCACTGTACTGAATATGGTGCTGCGTGTGCTTCAGCTGCTCAATTGAATATCAAAGCTATTTCGTAGTCAGAGCTCAAAGCACCAAATCTAACACAATAAGACCCACTAAACATGTGAAAAGATTTGATCAGCGTGTTGTACAGATGCTCACAGAGGGATTTCTTCAGAATATGCGATCTTTACATTTTGGGCAAAATTCATGAGGACATGTTTTCGTAGGCTCGTAACTTGGCGAATTTTGCATACTGGAGCCTGAGTCATGCACATTCGATAGCACAACTCCTAGTAACTTTGGCTTGGAAAAGCTATCAGGCAAGTTTCCTGACAGATACACGAGAAGTGCGGGCAAGGCTATGCATTTTCGTGGTGCAGTTACAATCACCTCACCGTATCTCTCCAAAAGACCCTGTATCCTCAAAGACCCGATTTTCGTAAAGAGCATGTGCGAAAACCTCTATAAGCGAAGTTTCCTTGCAATACAAGAGCATCAACATTTTGACCAAAATCCATCGGCGAACTTCAAGAGCGTAAAACGAGAAAAAATGAACGAATGGCGATGAAAAGTGAAAAAATTTATCAATGCTTCTATCTCCTTCGGAAAGAAGTCTGGGCCTACCTTTTAGCGCACAATAATCCACAAGAACAGTATTATCGAATAGTACTTAGTAAAGTCTTCTATGTTGGATAGGCGCTGCTTCACATATTCGTGAAAGGACCTCCGCAGAAGAATCTGAAAAAACCGGAAACGGATTATCGAAGACATCGTACCCACACTTCCATTATATTAGAAGATTAGCTGGCAAGCCGGCTCCGCTCGGCCCTGTCATTATTACATTCGTAGTCAGCGTGCTCAGTTACCCCCTGTACCAGCTTCCAGCCCCGTAGCTCAAACTTTGTAAAAAATCGATAAAATCGATATCGATCGATAACGAAAACTAGCCTATGACACCCGCCCCGCCCCGAAGTGTATGTGTGCAAAGTTTGGTCCGGATCGGTTCAGAAATGGAATTTTCTATTCAGAACATACGTACACACATACATACAGACATACAAACAGACATTCAGCTTTATATATAAGATTCTCCGCCAGAGCTGAATCGAATAATGGCTTTGGATACAGAATTCGTCCACTCTGAAGCGAGATATGGCCACGCGACGGTGATGTCCATACCTGCAGCGACATGTCCATACGTGTAGCATGTACAGTCAAGTAGATTTAGCGGCAAATATAGTGTGCTTGCACAGAAAATGAAATGCGGTTGAAATTTGCGCGTGAACAAGTAGCCACGCCAGTACTGCGGGTATCTTGCGCGCGCAATTGACCGGCGTCACAGTCGAAGCTATTTCTTCACGCGCAAATTTCACCGCATTTCACCTTCTGTGCAAGCACACTATATTTACCGCTAAATCTACTCGACTGTACGTACATTCGCGTCTATTTTCCAAAAAATGTGAGCGGTATTCTGAGTAGTAAATTAGAACATATAGAATTTAGTAACATGAAACACTTCTCTGCAGACTTCACTGATTTGTTCACCAATTTGCAGCACAATAAAATACACAAAAATATGTCAAAAATTTTTAAATGTGCATCAAAAATGCAAATTAAAAGTACATGTTTGCTATTATGTTTGCTGTTGTTTACTGTTTAAGTACTTGTCGTTTTTTTGTTTCGATGCACAAATCGTCTTCTCTCGTTCTGGCATGTGACTTTAACAAATACCCAGGAAAGCCAGGTCACTGCAAACTGTTCTACCTATCCTTAGCAAGTGACTTTTTGCTTTGTTCGAAAGATGAAGAACCCATTATCCTTTGCATAATGAAGTAGGTACAATTGTTACTCTCACAAGAAAGCTTGGCAGACAGAAGATAGATCTAATATGCTTTAAAGTCAAAATTGCATGTACTCTCTGTTTCGCATTGTTTGCTCTTTTAGCACTGGGTAGGGGGGAGGGGGGGGGGGGGGGGGGAGAGAGTTACCATATTACGTATATACAACATGTCAAAATTATATGCAACACCGAGTGAATGCTTTATGCTTGTATTAGGTCGTCCCGAAAGTATTTTCGCTTTTTTCAAACGGTTGCCACAATCGATGGAACAAACCTTCCTAAGAGATCTTGGTAGCGTTCGATGCAGAATTTCATTCTCTCTCTAATGTTTATAAAACTGTTGCAAAACAGTCAATGAGCTTTCAGAAAATAACCAAAGTCTGCGACCCATGCTTTTTGAGATGGTCATGTTTCACGAATTTTTGAAACTTTCATATCAATCCTCAGAAGGAGTTCAAGTAACGATTCGATAGAGTAAACCTCATAGAATATAGTGCAACTTTTTTCTCTTTTCCATAGCTTGTCATACATTTTTAATAGAATTTTAACTGATGCTACCGATTTCCATACTTGGACACCTAAATCCTTGTAGAACATCAAAGGAAGAGCAGCTCGGGAGCTGTTTGATGCAGCATTTTCTCCTCTTTCTAATGGGTGTTTTTTGTTTCCGATTCGTTTAATTTTCGGGGATAAAATCATCACAATTCATTTTTTTAGGTAGCCCCCAGGCTGTACCCGGAAAACTCCAAATTTGATATTTCGAATCCGTAAACTCTCATTTGCTTTATAAATTCAATATTAAGTCATATATCATCTTGAAAGCTTGAAATTCCGAGTAACTACCGATGTTTGATGCGATTGTGGCTGAGGTGGGACTGCCAAACTCCGATGGCTTTGTTAAAAAATCTTTCAAAAAATTACGGCGAGCTACGAGAAAGAGAAAAAAAGAAGTTCTGTATTCTACGAGGTTTACTCTATCGAATCGTTACTTGAACTCCTTCTGAGGATTGATATGAAAGTTTTAAAAAATCGTGAAACTTGACCATCTCAAAAAGCATGGGTCGCAGATTTTGGTTATTTTCTGAAAGCTCATTGACTGTTTTGCAACAGTTTTACAACCATTAGAAAGAGAATGAAATTCTGCATCGAACGCTACCAAGATCTCTTAGAAAGGTTTGTTCCATCGATTGTGGCAACCGTTTGAAAAAAGCGAAAATACTTTCGGGACGACCTAATAAATAAGCAGATTCTGAAAGGCTTGTTATCACCTGATATTGACAGGAGAGTCATACAGGCCAGTGGCGGACTGGGGGGAGGAGGGGGGGGTACAGTCGCAACCCAGAATGGATCACTAAATTTTGAAATTTATTATGGGTGCAAAAAATGTGCAAGTGAGTTGCTTATTTCTATGAAAATAACTTTTAGAGTTCTTTAAAAATCCAAGCTAGCCTTGTAAGAAAATTGTTTTAAGAGTCGTGGCTTCCGTCCGGGTCCGCAAAAATTTTGAGAAGCACCCCAAAAAATTTTTCGAAGTCGTTATCTGGTGTGATATGAATTACACCATCATATACTTCGAATACAGACAACAGAATTACCTCAACCCTCATCATCAAGACAATCCACCACGACGCTCGTTTTCGCTTGTCAACTAATTCACGCCACCTCCGTTTGATAAAGGACACGTTTAGTTCAATTTGCGGCTAATCTCCTCAAGAGACGCATGCCCGCAAACATTCCCAAATGTTTTACCATCCTAAATTTATTATGTGCTGTCCTTCTCTTGTATCTTTCTTCTTAATATCCTTCGAAACGACTCCCTTCCATTCTACGTGCTCGTAATGTTCACTTACTGATAGAATGAACGAACTGTAATTTAGTGTTTTTCTACGTACTCATGAACTTACGAATGATTTAGCAGCCAGTTCAGAGCCTAGTATCTGACTGGTCAGCATTTGCAGCCTGCTCAATTAACTCCGTTCGTCCAAGCACATTGTTTGCAGACGGCGACATGACGTATGGGAAGCCGGAGGCAGTCGAGCCATAAATTCTGGCCAACGCACAATTTCCCTTTTCTGCAGGCTCCAGCACTAGTACGTGAGACCTCATAACATGTCTGAATTGCCAATATCCGTTCATGGAAATGTTCTTTTGGTTTTTACAAAGCTGCTTAAAGACCTAACTACTGGTAACTAGTGGTGGTCCTCGGACTTCCGTCTTGTGCTATCTAAGGCTCTGAAGAAGGCGAAAGCGCCGAAACGTTAACGAATAAAGAAGTGTTATCAACCTTGGAAGTTCGCTCAACCAATCCCACTACGAGACCTAACTACTCTTTTCTTTGTTGCTTTCTGTTTTTCTTCAAAAAATCACGTTTTCTTGCACTGGCATGTGACTTCTAACAAATACACTCAAGGGACCCAGCCAGCCATCAAACTGTTCAATTTCGCCATGGCAGGCAAAGTGGACTTTTTCCTGTTTTGGTAAATGGGAGCTCTTTCGCAACTGCACAGAAACAGTAGATTTTCTAAAAAAATCCTGTATGTATTCTTTTGTTGTTATGAAATTTTAGATTTTTTTAGAATTTTTTTTAGAATTTTTTTTTTTAGAATTTTCTTACTACCTAATCTATATATATATATATATATATATATATATATATATATATTACAATGTCTGTGAGGATGTTCGTTAGGTTGTTAGTGCTTTATAGAAACGCCAGCCATTGAACCGATTTAGCTGAAACTTTGCACACGTATGTTTTCGACCCCGGCGGTGGTTTGTGGCTACTTTTTGCGGCGATTCGCAGGGCCCTTTTATCGATTTATTGATTTGTTTACCTAAATCTGGGAAATGAGAGTTTGACGTGCTCTAACCAATCATTTTCCAGTAAACATAGGGCAGAGTTAGTAAAGTTCATTCTAATCTCAAGGTCAACAGGATGCAGCGGGTTCGTCTCGAAGCGCTTTTCGCGCATTATAGAAGTTAGAGAGTGGAAGTATGATCGGCAACCAGATTCCTGTGGGGGCGAGCTGAGGACTTCACTGATTTGAAGATAAGCTCAACCAGAGTGTACGAAATACAATACTATAACGTAGAGGGTTAACGAGTTTATCTCGAAAATCAGGGAAGTGCGCAACGCGCCTCTACACGAATCTGCGAGCCGATGATATTTTGGTAGGTAAGGGAACGAACTCCGCCAGTTTGGACCCGCCTTTGCTGGCAACCGGTCCTTTCGAAATATTGCGGTTGTGGTTGCAGAACCAATAGTCCGCGATGTTCCAAATGGCGGAGTTCGTTCCCCTACCCCATTTTGGTTAAACTAAGAGTCCCGGGTGAGACCGGGACCATCAGCTAGTCACTGATAAGAGTAAATAGAATGAGATTGAAACTATTAGTGCATTTTCACTCACTTATCTTTCCTCATTCATACTTCGTATCAAAACCTTATTCTTAGTTCATTCATCAACTTCTGGATAAAGAATTTGATACATTTGAACGCATAAATATTATTAGCCTGTATTTCCTCGAAATTCTCGCAACTGAAAATGTGGTTTTTTCTTTCCGATCTTTTTTTGATAAAAAGGTAACTTAAATTGTGAAGAATTTCGTTGAAAGGAGATGTTCAATGTTTATGAGTTTTTCATTGCTTAGTTCAAGTTCCTTGATGTAAGTTATCTATGATCCGTTCTAAGTTCGACGAAAATCCATTCATTTACTTTTATATTGAAAAGGCACTGTGTCAGAAAGTAGAAACATACAATACCTCCTAAAAAATCGCGTAGGATATATAAACATCAGAAAATGTTGGTTATTTTATAGATAGATATAAAGTGTTCTGCAGAACCAATAAACTACAACCATAAACCATCAATATTGTTTGTTTCAACACGCTGTTTTAGGTTACATAAAACACTTGTTACGTTCACATGTATAATGCGACACAGTAGCATCAGACCTTTGCCTATTGGGACAAAAACGGTTTTCATATCAAGAAAGCGTATTCTAGAAATTTGCAAACTATAAGACAGGAAACATGATTATCATACGGGTGTCTATGGGTAACATCAACATAAGTAAAGACCTGACAAATATCATTATAGAAAACATGAAAATTCATCATTCGAACAAAGGAACAAAAATGCGACGTATTTTGGTGACGCTACAATTTCAATACACGCACTGTGTGTTCTCTTGTCTTCGGAATATGTAAAAATCATCAACTTTAGACGAAATGAAATTGAAAAAAAGTAGCAAAATTTACCCTTTTTCGGTTTTTTCCAGTTTTTACCGGTTACCGTACAGATCATTATTCCGTTCTTTTTTCACACGATGTTTATGAATGATTACTGCGCTAGCAATTATGCAGAAGAAGTTTTGGCCTTATAACTGGCTGATGGTCTGTGTTACGGTCTAGACGAAGTGGCATCACCTTATCAATAGGATATGCATATTTTATAAATACTGAATATATTGAATTTGTGCAGAGGTTCATCGAGAGTCGAACGATAAATTTACTTTCAAAAGGGAGCTGATTCCAAACATCTAAGCTAGAATTCGATTGGTTGAAGTTTAGGCGAGCTGTCGGCACTTCCTACGCAACACATCGCAGGATAGGCGGTGTTTTATGCTAAAAATCTCACAACCAAAGATGACTCAACGAACTATTTTTACATATAATAGCACCATATTTGAATGCTCTCATAAAACCCATCTAGTTTTCTTTGGTACATTTTATCTTACGCAGGCGAAATTTTAGCAGATAATCTTTGAATAGCTCAGTTGAAAAAACTTCATTTTCTGCCAATCCACACCAGCCGAGATGTAAGAAAGAATCAATACATATAACAAATGCGTCGTGATTGATACCAAAATGAAAACAAACTGGTCTAGACAGTCTTGCGGATGGTCCAAAAAACGAAGAATTTTCAAAAATTGAGAGGAATTTTGAAAAAAACTTTTACAAAATTGTTCTCAGTTTGAGTCCTGATTTTTTTCGTTTCAACATTTTAGACCTTCTCCTCTTACTGAGGACAGGGCCCGGCAGGAGGTGGGCAAACGGGGTTTTCCAAAACGAATTCCCCTTTGATCCCAATAAATTTTACGAATACCCCCTTGAGCCCAAAAATGACGTTTTGTGCTTGTGCGACGAGATTACCGGCCACACTTCGCCTAAAAGCGCTCAAAAGCGCCCAAATTGCTCAAATTCCTCAAATTACTCCTCAGCTGTATCAAGATGGGAAACAGGAAGAAAAATAAGCAAGAAAAATGATTAAGGAATGAGAAAATATCAAAGAAACGCAATCATAGGAATGAGAGACGCCGTTCCCGCGCGTATCGATTGACTGGGGCGCGCTTTCCATCTTAGAAAGCTAGGCTGCTGATGCGATTTTGGGCTCTAACAAGGACAAGAGGAGGAATTTCGGAACCAAAATTTCACCATGTAGTAAACTTTAGGTGTACAACAGATTTATGTAAAAACTTTGAAAAAATTATGTGAATTGAGAGTTTTGCCGACCTCAGGTGGGACTTAGGTCGGCAAATGCCGACCTAATTTGGAAATTAGTTAAGGAAACTCTTCATTCACATAAGTTTTTCATAATTTTTCATACTTTGTTACTTAGTCCTATTGCGCATATACACACCAAGTCCCGCGCGATTTCGTTTCCTCTGCGTTGCAAACGAGCCATTTTTCCATTTTCTTGATAGTGGGAAATTTCCAGACAAAAGCTTGCCACAACATTCAGTCACATAATTTTTCAATGAAACTTCTAAGTTAAGCCCTGCAGGCCCGTGTTCATCTACCTACCAAGTTTCATACCATATCGTCATCTGTGCGCTGTAAACGAGCCGTTTGAATTCACATTTTCATTTACCAGTTTTGCAAAACTTTCGGAATAAATGCTAATTACTCGTTCCGTTCACATAAGTTCTTCATAATTCTTCATACTATGTTTCCACTAGCCTCTCTCCGTTCGCATACAAAATTTGATGCCATATCGTTACACATACATTGAGAACTAGTCATGTATGCAGTCACAAATAGCATCGCTTGGGCGACGTCGCGCGTGCGGCAACTAGCGACGGCGCGGTTTGACGCGCGCGAACTCCAGTGTTCGCCTGTTGAGGCACATAACATGTCAAGATAAGTAGCGAGCATAAACTACCAATTTTTTTCCGGGGCTCCGCCCCGGACCCCGCAAAAACGATTTCCCCTTTGCTTTTTGGCCCCAAAACGATTTCCAGCTTGGCATTTGCCGACCTCGTGCCGGGCCCTGACTGAGGAATCTCGGCGGGCTTAAAAATTATAAACTCCGTCAAGAGGAAGAAACGAAAGGAGAGTAGTGAAAAACTCTGCTACTTTCTTAATTCTTTTAACTGAGGAACATCATCTTGCTGTTTTGGTTTACCTTCGCGTTTGAGTTTTAAAGTACTCACCGATGTTCTGTTCCCATTTGCATAGCAATTGTTGAAGGGCATGCTTATTTGCCCATCGTTTCGTTTAATGACGTTCCTTTCTTCCGAATGAATCGCTATAGACGCACTCACAATAAGGATGTGTCAAGTTGTTTCTCAAGAAATAGCTAATCACGTGTTGCCTTAGGCCCCGGACAGACTTCACGCGATTTGATCGTCGCGATTAAATCGCGACGAGACAGCTGTTACAACATCATTCCACCCGATCAACTTGCATTTCGGTTGTGATACTTTTTCAACCCGAAATTTTTGAATGTGAAATGAAAATGAATGGAAATCTCGGCGACTGAATCGCGACGACCAAATCGCGTGAAGTCTGTCCGGGGCCTTAGGCAACTGAAATAAGCTACAACTTATCTTTGAGTAAATCAAAACTTGTAAGATAGTCGTGACTGATCGAAAAATCAACGAATGTTTGCGTGAGGACGTAACGATAAACTCTGTTTGTTTTCCAGGTAATAGTACAGGTTCCAGGTATTCTGCTAAAAATGTCAATAAATTTTCCCATTTGTTTCTACAAGCTTCAATTTCTTACTTTATACTCTCTAACTTCCCTTCTACTTTCTTTAACTATCTAACAATAATTCAACTTCTTGTTACAACTCCTTTCCAGAAGGAAAAATGCGTGCTTTGACTTTAGTTCGATGAACAGAGGTTGCACACAAAATTTTGCCTGATCATGAAGTTATCACCGTGTTTGATACCACTCCCGATGTGATAAAATACGCTCGAATGCCGCTAGAGGAAAGGGGGGGGTTATTGAAATGAAACACGAAAGTGCAATCAGTATATAGGAAAAGCTATACGTGTAACCAAGAACCCTTGTTCGATATGTTACATGCTAAATACCTGCGCCAAACGCAAACAAAAAGAGCAGAAGCGATACCGTTACAAGCTAAGATTTACCTATAATTTTATAAAAACACGAGAGCTATTCTGAACTAGCTATGAACGCAGAATCAACTTCTTTTGCAATAATTCAACGGTAATGCAAAGTCAACGGCCCTCCTTACAAAGTGTAGCAGAACCTTTAGATACAGTCTAAGCTTTGGACGATCAATACTTCAATGTCATGAGTATTTGAGTATTTCCTGAACAACTTCTTTACTTAATCGTTCTCAAAAAGTCTCTTCCAAACTTCCAAATCGACCGTACTCGTCCTGTCAAACGTACATTCTAAGGAGCTCACTCATGATGGAATGCATGCAAAGTGCGCCTTTCACTGCTGTTGAGCAAAAACTTTGAGACCATTTTGAGTTTTGAAAATTATACTCATGGGAATCTCAGCAGCTTATAACCAAAACAAAAGAAAAAACCACATTACGAGCACTAGGGCGAGAAAGTACAGCAGGGTTGTTTTTTTTCATCCAAAGCTTCGCGAAGCAAAACGTTGTCCGGAGATGTGCTTCAAAAATAAAGACCTGTTTTTCCTTGCGGTTGCTTAATAACAATTCTGTTCATGTGGTCGTTTCATTAGTGAATCTGATTTGTACCAGTAATTATTTCACCAAGTAGAATACATTCTGACTAAACAATAAGCAAGGCTTAAACGCACGAAGACAGCTCCGAATTTGATCCGAAGAAGCATTAACATTTGCTTATATTATGGTGAGCAATCAGGGCCCGGCAGGAGGTGGCATTTCAGAATTTTGAAAACGATATCTCCTTTGAAGCAAAAATTTCTTACGACTTCCCCTTTGACCCTATTTTTGACCCCCGTAAGTCCTTGACAAACAGATATACACAAATAATAAGATGGGTGGCCTCAGCACTTATTATAGCAGTACTACCTGGCTTTCCTGGTCCAGCCCGGGTCATCATTTGAGGGGATGGCCAAAAACCACACTTTGTCCTACTACCTTCCCGTCCTTTTGGGCCATATTCTCCACTCCTTTTCCGCAGTATCAATACTGCACTGCAGCCCTCGCCCTTACCCTCCTGCACGAGCTTACCCCAGAAAGGCTTATTGAAGTGACTGCACCTTCTAATTTTAAAGTGGAAATGAACTTCACTGCATTGTTCAAAACAAAATGTGCAAGCAGTTTGTTAGCGGCTGGTAAGTGTTCACTTTCCTTGCAAGGTGCCAAAAATCATTAAATCGATAGAAGAATTCCACGAATTGCTTCGAAGGGTAGCTTAAAACCATCTACCGAGGCCGAAAACATATGTTTCCAAGGTTTCAGCTCAATGGGTTCATCCGCAAAGGAATCTATAAAAAACATAGGGTCAAGATTTGCACAAGCTTTAACGTTTATATATCTAAGATACTACTCATTTATTAGTCAGCTGCGAAACTTTACAATTTACAATAACCGACTGCGATTGGAGCGCATATTCCGAGGCCGATCATAACGCTGTGAACCCTATTTGGGGCTGTATCGAAGCGGTGCCTTGGTGGTTTTGGAAGCGGATTTGAACATATAGTAATACTCTCGACCTAGTCCACATTTATGTAATGAAATCCCGGAAATTATGTGAAGGGAAGCAGCGAGCCACCTCAGGTTGCTCCCAGGTGGCGCGGCCACCTAATTTCGAAAAACACCATTTTTTTGAATTCACGTAAGTTTATCATAATTCTTCATACTTTTTTTGTGCTCGTGGTCCTCCAACTATACAGCAAATTTGGTGACATATCTATATCGTTACTTGTGCATTGAAAACGAGACTATTTTGTTACTTTCCTCTTACAAGCATTGCGATTTGAATTCCCGCCTGCGGGCAGGCTAGCGATCGGAGCACAGAATCTTCACATTGCTGGATGCTTTTTCGGGCCAAAAACGATATCCAGCTTGTGAAAGCGCCACCCCCGCCGGGCCCTGTGAGCAATATTATTCCTTGCTGGATTCAGTGATCGATATTCTATACCCAACATTTAATTCTAGGTTCACTTCCTAATTGTTCATGACTTCTTCATAACCTAAAAGTAAAACCATGATTCACTAATCAGTTTTATTGTCTTACTTTTCTCGTCGCCTCTAATTAGAGAGGCTTGATCCATAAGTCGTAGCTGATACTTTGAGAAGTGAGCCTTTTATTTAGAGCTATGATTTTCAGTATGTCGCTATGTAGCTTCAGTATGTTATGAAGGGACCCCTACCATACTCAGAAGATCCTGCATCAAGAAAGTAGCTACTCCAGTCTTTGTAAGCTGTAATCTTTTGCGTTTTCGTTGAAATTACGAAAACATGAATCATGCCGGGTTGTCGTCCTATAGTATTTTTTTTTCAAAATCACAAAAGCGCATCTCACTTAAGTAGTGTGCCCACGTAACTTTTGAGTGTTTACGATACAGCATACTCTAAAATTTACAAAAATAGAAAGATACTTGTTGATTGGTTGTAATGAAAGTTTTGCCAAAGGTCAAGCTAAATTGTTCTATCTACATCTTCCTCATAAGCGGCTGCCAATCAACGATATTTTGGTCATGTTTACCAACAACCTTAGACAGCTGATCAAGTATATCACGGATGCTCTTTTCAGAAAAAAGCGCTAGATGCGTGTCAAAACAAGTGAAAAGTTCCATTTTTCAACGCTGAAATCGACGAAATATTCCTTGCTTGGAACAAGACCCACGTATTGGAGCAAATAATAGTCGGATCTCGCTTCATGTGATCTATAAGGGTATGAAACGAATCATCTTAGTCTCTAAATCAACCTTGTAAGTTCTATTTCTCTTCAATCTAAAAAGTGTGCCTTTTTGCAGATCTGAGCGCAACGGTTTGGCGTATTTCTTCCTAATTTGAAGTCATTTTCTTACGCTAAATAGCATATCTGGCACGGCACCACCACGCATTAAGAACATATCCCAAACCATCTTGTATTCGCATTCAATTTTGGCGATTTTGGTGATTAGAAGAAGAATCGACAGGAGCAGCCAATGCCTGAGGCGGTGCAAAATGTCGCTTCAGAAGCGAAAATGGCTTTGGAATAGTGAAGTGGCATGTGGACTCCAAGTCGGCACCGCCCCTTCCAGTAATGCCCGCCCACCATTGTGCGTCCATCTAATCACCGTTCCGGATAACCGGCATGCGGTTTTCCGGAACGGGTGTCGGAATTTCGGATTCTCGACTTCTTATTCTGAATCAGGAACATGAAAAGGTCCTGAAACGACCAAAACATAGAAAGTCGGGAATGTGAGGGACGGTGCTTTGACTCCACCGCCTGCTCGTCTCAAAGCGACATGATTATTTTATTTTATTTTATTTTAGTTTACACTCACGGTGCACCAAAGAATAAGAAAATAAAACTCTAATACGTCGAACAATAACATGATATCAGCTTGTCCACGGCTTCAGGGAGATAAACGATGGACGTATAAGCAATGCACTAACTTAAAGCCCACTAAGATTAGTGTATGAAGCTTACTTTGCTGTGGGTAATGCCGCTGTGCAAAGTATTGTTCGACGCATGAGCGCAAATAGAAATTTGCCAAATCATTTGTTTTTCTCTATCATAGGTGTACCCTTATCCTGTAGCAAATGATCGCTTGACCACTAAACTTCAACCCGCCCCTCCATTTAGTGGACTTCACTTATAAACACTGTTCATGTTAACCAAGTAGCAGCACAGAAAAACAAACTGTTCTACTGTGGTAGAACATTGCTATTTTCCCACACATTTCGGGGAAGTTAAGCACCCGATTATTTAGCATTTGCAGCCAGCTCGATTAGGACCGCTCGTCCAAGCACATTGTTTGCAGCCGGCGACATGACGTATGAGAGGCCTGCGGCGGTCGAAGCATAAATTTCGGCCGACATACACTATTTCCCTTTCTGCAAGCTTCAGCACTATTACGTAGGATCTCTTAGCATGTCTGAATCCGCCTGCATTCTTCGATCATTCGTTTCTTCGACTAGCACCACTTTGGTTAGGAAAATGGCTAGAGGACCTCTTGGCCACTCTTTTCCTTGTTGTTTTTTTGCTTTTCTTCACAAATCACGTTCTCCCGGCTTGTGACTTCCAACAAATATACCCATGGGAGCCAGCCACTTCAAACTGCCAAAGCTGGCCATAACAAACAAGTGGACCTTTCGCTTGGTTGAGATAGAGAACCCAGCTTATTTGCCTTTGCACATTATGTAAACTAGCTCATTTTCTTTACAAGGAACGTTTACACGCTTCCAGCTTGAGAATTTACGGGATGTTTATTGATACGAAAGTTACTTTTTCTTTACACTAACTGGATAATGAGTTAATATTCCTACGAACATAAACGTATCCTCCTAAAATTTTATGCAATCTTTTTTCAGTTCATATGCTTTATGTCACTCAAATTCATTTCGAATCATATGAATCATTAGTGTGGAGGAAGGGGATAGCAATTTCAGTGGCCCTCTGCTGCATTTTTACTATTGCCAATCTTTTGATGGAACTTCTTATTACCGGACAATTCAATTTCCGCCGTTCATTTTTCTGGATCTCATCTGGCCATCCTTGTCGCTCGTTACAATCCATTCCTCCAAATATTCATTATAGACATATTTTCAAAGCAAAATCGTTGTCATGTTGGCTTTTTCTGTGAATCAGCTAATGAGTTTATAATCAAGCATGTCACCTTTACAGGGAGCCATGTTGTGAAAGTCGTTATTATGCAGGGTGTCTCAGAAATTTTGCCTTGATTGTCAGTAACTCTTTTGCTCATACAGCTTCTGGATATACCTTTTTAATATATACAAAAAGTTTCCGATCCTCTTTGATACTGTAGTAGTATAAAGAGTCATCTGATAAAATTTCTCGCCGAATGTCTGAAAGTGCTGCTAACTTTGCTTATACTAAAAATATGACTCTTCCGTGACTTCTATTTCATAAGTTGGGCCAGCTATCAGAACTATTGCCCTAGTAATCGAAGACGCGTTTTTAATTGGAACGGCTTCAAAGAATTTGCTGGAAGAATCGGGTCATTAACCCCTTTTACAAAATATTCCAGTGGGCTTGCAGATTCTCTAAATGGTAGATATTTTGCTGGGATGTTATTATATTTTGTTACGTACAGTAATAAGTAGGTAACAAAATGTTTAACGATTTGATAAATAAAATACTAGACACATGCAAAAGTCTTAAAAATTTCTTTCTGAATTTTTGAACACTATCCAGTTTAGCTTACCTGGTGCCCCTCGTCAGCAGTTCCCAGGGAAGCCTAAAAATTTCTGGTTCTAGTAATTTCTGGTCTTTAATCTTTTTGAAACGTTTTTTCAAGTTGAAGCCATCTCTTAATCAAGACTCGATGAATAACGATATTTTCAATATTTTCTCAACATTTTTTGGAACATGTAATCATCCTTAGTAAGTCAAGAAACCCTGCTACAAAATTCTGCTAGTGTTCAAAAAAGATGCGTAACGTGACAAAATGCTGTTTTTGCAAGACTTTCTCATATAGGCAAAGATTGAAGGACCACGAAATCAATTGTATATAAGTCTTCATTGAGAGATCTTTATACCAACCCAAATTTTTAACTACACGTTGTGAATTTCCATGCCTTCCCCTGCACTTTGTTCTAGAGCGGTCCGCCATATGTTCCGTCCCCATATTTGCCTCCGAAAGGCAAAAAGGATGTATTGATGCTGATGGTGGCTGTGTCCACTGAGCACATATGTCACGTATAGAATCCTTCCTGGTCATCATGTTCAAGCCATCTTTGGAGTGGCATGAATATGATGACCTCCAAGGAAATTTTTTGAGATGGAAACAGGAGAATACGATTATTTCAACATCAGTCATGTTGAGTTAAGGTTGCTAAAAGTCTGAAACTTGCGATTAAATTTTCAGTGAGCATTATACAGAGTGTCCCAAAAAGACGTTCATATTGTTTGATCGTCAATAACTCTGCTGCTTTCATGTCTTTTGCCGAGCTGGAAGCACCATTCTGTAGAGCGAAGTTCTCTTAAATTTGCAATATGGAGCAAATCACTAATTACTCTTCATCACTGTAGGATTACGGTATGAACTTTCAGCGTACAGCGTCACTATGGAAAAGGTCTTATGAAGTTCCAAAAATCTGAAAATTTGTGTAGCAAGGTTCTCATGCGTGCTGATTTCACCACATGAGTTTTCAGCAGTTTTTCAAATTTCCTTAATGGCGCGTACTCACATTTCTGACAAACACTCGAAAAACAGTTGTTACCCTAAATTGTAAATAACTCATGGAAGAAGCACTATACTGATGCAAATTTTATGTTTAAAATTCAGCGACTTCGATTAGCCCTGTTCAAGAGTTTCTGGCTAGTTTCATGGCTAACTCCCATTTAGTGAGCATTTTGTTTGGCCTTTTTTCTGAAGCAGAATACCGCTTTTAATGGCTTAATTTCCTCCTCGAAGTTGTTCCGTAAAAAGAGCCATCGAGCCGAATTTTGATGCATGTCTACGAAATGTTGTGCTTCATCACATCAAGTGAAAAATAGAACTTTTGCCTTAATTTAAAATTAGCCCTTTGCAATTTCTCTGAAAAGTGGACGTATTCTGAACTAATAGATGACAAGGTTGACCTTCTCGTCCATCAAGTTGACAATGATGCACTTTATGTCGGAAGCTGACCTTTCAAGAAACAATCGAATTTTTCATTTGAGCGCTGGACTATATAAACCTCGGCTTTTGCAGAACGATTTTTACATTTTATTTCTATTAAAAAAGTAAGATGTTTGTCCGCCAACTCTTGGGGTCAATAACTCCTATGGAGATACAATACCGCTCACAGAATGTGCGAAATTTCCGTGGATGTCTCGTACTTCCGCAGAATTCCCGAAACTGCGCGATAATCACGGAATTTTTGCATCTTCTATGAGCGATATTGTACCTTCGTCGATTAAACTTGCATTCTCATTCATTCTCATTTAGACTGCTTACACTCGTAAAATATGTTTCCAATTCGACAGTCAACAATGAAAAACGGCTGCGGATTTGATTGAAAGCCAATATGTAGTTTTAATACAGTTTCAATGAGAATTTCCGTGCCAATACCATAAACAGCAGTTACATTTTTTGTCATACAAAGGCTTGTTTAAGGGTTAGACAAAATGTATCTTCAACTTGATCGCATTTGCGAAAGGAATCTCTTGATTGTAGCTTTTTGCAAGAATTGCAAAGTTTTTGAACTTCTTTCCAAAATCTGATTGTGCGCTTACCCTGCAGAAATCGCCCGCAACTTAGCACTTCTCCTTCTAATTGAAAGTAACTTTATTTCGCTTCCTCGATGCTCATCATAAGACTGACAACTGCTTTCCGCGTCATCCTTTCCACAAAAAAATAAATCTTCCTTCCTACTTCTGTCACGTTAGCCGTTGAAACAAGAAGCCAGCTGCGCTCGCGGCCAATTTCCTGTGCCATGACAAGATTACGAGTAGCGAAGCCGCTGATTCAAAAGTGGTTAGTATCGGATTGAGAAGGCGGGTGCGCTCGCACGGGGTTTGTTCACCTCAAAATTCTGTTCCAAGTCCTCATGATGTTCTTATCGATCATTCGGTACATAGGACAGTGCTGATACACTTAGGTGTCTTACTTTTTTCACAAAATTCCTTAACTTTTCGCCTTCTCAAATTGAAAGGATTGTTGCACCTTGACATCTTGAATATTTTAAAAATAATTTCGATCAAAATGCGATGTTTTGGGTTAGAAATCATATAACAAGCTCCTTGACCCTCTATAACTACTTGCTTGGGGCACTAAAGTCTGTGCATAATAAAATCTTTTCTGACAGCTATCATAAAACTCCCGTGTTTCTCATGCGTTTGCTGTGTGCTAATCGCCATGGGATTTTTTTTCGCACAAATATCGTCACCTTCGCTGGATATAGTTTAACAGATGTCTTTCTATAATTGATACCAAGCTTGTTGCTTTTCTTTTTCAAAGCTTTATGATTATAGTTGAAATTATTTACCCTATTTTCAGGTTAAAAGCCGCACTTTTTCAAATTTTCCCACGAGCTGCTCAGCCGCTTCATTGTGTTTCGAGAAGCGATCCTTATGCCGCACGATTCTTTCTGGCAATACGCAGCGTGGTTTAGGGTTCTTTGATGGGAGACGGCCCTTCTGTACCGCTAGCCTTAGCAGCCTAATTACTGCGCGCCTCTGATTGGTCAGCGCTACCTGAGAGAGCTACGCTGTCGTTGGAAACGCAGGCGCTCTCAAACTGGCAGAGTTAGGTAGAAACACTTTTTCAAAAAGAAGAATCAAAGGGTTTCAACATGGGAATCAGATTTAGCACGTTTGTGGCTTACATAGATTTTCAGCTTACATGTGCAATTTTTGCGGTAATTTGGAGAACTGCGACGAGGAAATTACGAAATAAAGACTAAAAAAACTCAATCTTCCCCAATTTTTGTCTTTTTATAAAACACCGACATTATTATCGACCGAAAGCACTCACTTGCTTCGTGTTAGATTATAAGGCAAAGTGATTACCGCCGCTCTGGAGCAAGGTAATTAGCGCTAGGACGGAGCGGTTCAGAAGGACATACACCCCACCCTTCTTTGGTGGGTGAAAGAAGGGTGTATAGGTCCTTTGCTAGGTCCTTTGATGTGCTCGGGCTGGTCGATGTAAGCTAGGGCCACCCCGCGGCTTATACACCTAAAAATAGGGTAATTGACATTTCTCTAGGTATTCCGTTTCTTACGCATTTCTCCATTGCGTCTGAGGTTTCGTAAAATTGGTACTATACTAGACTCATTTGACAACCTTTCCAGAATGGCTATCATGAAAGGCAGTGACAATGTAAACGATATTTTGTGAGAGGTATTTTTGACTCATCAGATTATGACGATTACAAAAATGATAAAATTATTTGTAACAAATCTAGCGTTAAACAGCAGTTCTATTCCTATGCTCAGGCTGGGATGGATAAGGGATAGAAGGGTAAGGGAGAGGAGTAATTCGCTTCTTGGCAAGGATATTTGGACAATAAATGCGCCTTTCATGACAAATTACCTGCGATTACGATGACTGCTCTTTTCTCAATTATCTATCCCTAGATATGAACATAATCCCAATCCCGTAAGGTCTCTGTTGACAGAAAGTCATTCAACTTGAACTTGCTCTTTTTTTCCATTTTTTTTGCAAATGGCAAATATTTGGGTGCATCACGTTAGCATATAACGTAGTATAAGTGCAATTTGTCTTCTTGTGGCTTCAGAAGGCAAAAAAATCTGTCTTTTTATCTTATAAGCCCTTTCCCTTTTTGGCTGGTGTCGTGAAAGGACTATTTACAAACCTTCCCGCTTGTTTAGACTGACTAATCCTCACCGCCCCCGTTTTCTAAAAGACATGTTTAGACTAGGGGTATGTAAGCTTCAACGGAGCACCCAAGGGAACCGATTTCACTCAAAACTAATCCTTCAAAAGCTGGACACTCTTTGGCATGAGTATTTCCAAATCTAGTGCGTTCAAGTCAACTTCAGATAAGAGTTCACGATTTTTGATGCGTAGTTATTTTATGAAAAAAGTGCAGCAGAGATTGAGAGTTAGTACATTCAGATGGAAGACTGATAACTCATTCTTTTCTTCATGATCGAACTCGTTTTTAGTCCTTGAAAATTTTTCATGATCTGAATTTGAATCTCGAGCAAAATTTTGTTTCTACCCTTTTACCTCTATGATTTTTATCATGTATTTACTTACGCTTGATGGTTCCCGCCTCAACTTTGTAATGGGTTTTCCGAGGCATTCGGCCGCTGTTCTCGCCAAAATCAAATCGTTTTTGTTTCAGAAAGTGGTTTGCAATCGCAAAATTGCAGATTTGATATTTCTGCTGAATCACTATTTCCTCTGATAGTTTCAACTTATGTATTGATTTAATGGACGGAAAATGCATTCCTCCAACAGCGTCACAAATGATTTAAGAAGTGAGTTTAGTTGTAATTGATTGCAATTAATAATCAATAATTAGTAGATTGTAATTAATTACATTTGTGATTGTGATTAATTGCAATTAATTTATAATTGATTATAAATTTTGTAGATTGACAGATAATTAATTAGTGCTAAGTTTTGAAAAGGGAAACCACTTGCTAGAATGATAAAATTTTTCGAACTGTCGCTCCTGGAATGATGAGATTTTTCAAAAAAAAAAAAAACTGTGAGCATTTTGTTTTCATTCAATGATCTATGCTTTTCGTCAGCAAAAAATAGATAAGCAGAAGATTCTCAGCCTTAATTTAAAAGCATTTCAAAAATATATCAGATGGCAAGGAAAAAGCGGCTAAGGCTCAAGAATTTATTGGAAAAAGAGAAATTATGGCTAAAGTTGTAGGATTAACATCATCAGTTTTCTTAGTTTTTCTCATATTTTCAATCCTTTCGACTAACTTCAGTTTGTTTCTTACTTGCTTCACAATTTTATAGCTGTCTAGGGAGCTAACCAACCAAGCTCATTCATATTTGTCTCTCTTTCTTTCCTTTCTTCAACTGCAAGAATTGCCCCACATAATGACTGCCAATCCAAAAAAGTAAAAATGCAAAACCTACCATCTCTTCAGTCATGTGACCATGTCGTTACAAACGGCTTTCACTTCGACTTTTACCGTAATGAAAGAGGCAAGCGATAATTTTGCTCGAACGAAATTTCAACGACAAGGCTAGTTACATGAATCCCCGGGGGTAATGTCCCGCATTCAATAAGGCTATTTTAAGC
Organism: Cylicocyclus nassatus; assembly: GCA_958299035.1. Taxonomy (NCBI): domain Eukaryota; kingdom Metazoa; phylum Nematoda; class Chromadorea; order Rhabditida; family Strongylidae; genus Cylicocyclus; species Cylicocyclus nassatus. Next base: position 66,070,933 of record CATQJL010000223.1, on the reverse strand, counting down.
CAGAGAGTAGTGTCCAATCTAGTATTCATACTCAAAACTAGAGATCAAAAATCTGAGTTGGGGGGAGGGGAGGGGGGAAGGGAATCTCTTTGCTCTAGTTTTATGGCAAAGTGGTCACAACGTGGTTTAACGATCTTATCTTAATAAACGAAGATATTGCTTCTTCATTTAAGTTGTCAAAGCAAAACACGCAGTCAAGAATTTCATCTTCCCGAAAAATCATGTTTCTTTGCTGAAAGAAGAGAAGATAACGGCTTGAAATGGCAAAAGAGATTTGAACTTGTCTAAGCGGTCACGGAATTTGGAAAAAACCATAGAAATGAAAACAAAACTCAAATTTTGGCTGTCTCTACAAATTTTAGAAAGTGAGAGTTCATCCCCGTATAAACTTCTACAATTCAGCCACGTTATGTTTGCTTCCATTCCCTTATTAGAGACAGTTTCTGGCGCTTTACAAATTGGCTTAGAAAATGAATCTATTAGGTTGTCCCATAATTATTTACCGTTTTTACTTTGACGGTCATCTTTTTGTATCTATCCTTCATCTGATGCGGCTTGAGTAAGCATTCGATAGGGCAAAGCAGGCTCTACAAAATGGCTATCAAGAGTCTGCGTAAATCATAATCCACGTAAAGTTTTGGGCTGAAATATGGTAGTAGTCATAAACGAACTTTTCCTTTAAAAATCGTATCTCCGCCCCAAAGTATCTAAAAAATTTCAAATTTATTCTGACATATGCTTGACACATCGCACATTCGATTGCATACTTTTCGAATTTTTTCCATGGCTAGAAATAAAGAAAAAAATGAGTAAGGTAAAACGGCAAACTCTGCATAGAAGTCCTGAGCTCCTCCCACACACGTGATCATATAGCTCATACATACAGAAGTGCGATCATGTATTTAAAAATTTTGAAGGTCCCTCATTTCTCGAGAAATGCTGATGTTTGATGTAAAAACGGTAAATAATTATGGGACACCCTAATATAAAACTATTTCGTGAAAAAAAAGAGTGAATCTATACCTATTGTACTACAGCCTACCTCGTTTATAGTAAAAATTATTGATCTCAAAAACCCGATGTTTTCCTCTTAGGCAGAATATCTTGAAGTGGTGAAGCAATGATTTGATAAAAAAAAAAGGCATGGAAAAACAGAATATTGTTAAATAACTATTTTCTTACAAGGGAGGTCCGATTAGTCGAAGTGGCCTTTCCAAATGAGTCTTACACCACTATGTAGAGCATCAAACGATGATTCCAAATCTGATTTCAATATCTGCCGAGCGCTTCTGCATGCCGAGTTATGGACATTTTCTTGGTGCGAAAAATGAACGCATAATCTAGGTAAAATCAATTTTACGGCCTTCTCAGCGCTCAAATAGAGCAGTGTTAAGTATTAGGGTTTTGGACAGAAGATATTATTAAAATGGGGTGCTCTGATAATCAACATTGGACCATTTAAGCAATTCCAACAAATTTTGTTCTAATTATGCATTCAATTTATGAACTCAAAAAGCGCCTTAACTCGACGTCTAGAGGAGCTCGGCAGATAACGAAGACGGATTTGGAATCAGCGTTCGATGCTCTTTATAGTCGTATCAGTCTTATGTGAAAAGGCCACTTCGACCAACTGGACCTCCCTGTTAGATCTAAAATACCGCTATAACGAGGAGCTATATCAAAAAATGGCAAGCACTAGTGAAAAATACCAAAATTTTCATTTATATAACGATTCCACAAAAATCAGGATTCACCAGAATCTGATTTTCATCTACTAATCTTTTCGATTATCTTTCTCTGTTTTGAATTGACAACAAAAATTTTGGATTCTAGACATCGCCCTGCGACAATCAAAGGAAAATATCGAAATAGTTCCACAAGAGGCATGCGTACAACATAAAGGTAAATTTAATTTTCAAACTACTTTTCGATGTTTTTTTTTTGAATCTATGTCATTTTATAGGTCCTGAGACAATGCTCCAAGAGCGACTATTACGAGAATCCAAGCAGTTAGCAACTGCTCCAGATAGGCGAAGTAGCAGTGAATTAAATTTGATGTCACCATCACGAGAGCAAAAACGATTGTCTGTGATGTGATTCGCAAATAAATTTTAGCTTCAAATGCTACTTAATTACAAATAAAACTTATGCTTTATGCATCACAAAGGAGCAAAAGATAATCGCAGCTTTCCAAACTGGTCTTTTTCAAATAAAGTACAAAGCGCAGGTCATTGTACAGTGACTTTTGTCATTTCAACCCTAAAGACTTCGGTGAGCTACTGGCGACTTTTAGCTGCTGAAACGAGTTCTTCGAAGACTTTGGCACAGAATTCGAAGGCAGTGGCCACAGTTCGTAACATTGGCTTCAGCAGCCAACCGACCTGCAAAGAGAGACCTTTCGCCTTCCGCTTAAGCGGCACTTTGCACGCCCGAAAAAGTCAATAATATCTTCAGAAGCTGCAAAGCACAGTTTTAGACCCAGTCCATCTAGGAAAGAAAAACGATGCACCTCAAAGTTGCCAATTTGCTGACCCACTGCCTTTAAGATAAGTGTCGTCTATAGAGGTACGATCTGCAAGCAAGAAAGTCCAATCAAAATTAGAAAAGAGACCGACTAGTCCAAGATAATCGACTTAATCGACGACACAGATAGTACATTTCGTTTTAGCAGTGTAGCTGCCTGTAGCATGAATTACAATGGTTGTCATTAGCAGTAGCAATAAAGAGAAATACTTTGATGGCCTTGCGTCATTGATAAAGAAAATGAAATCTAAGGATACTACCATCGTGATCAAGCACATACTGTGTAGACCCACAATTGAAAATAACTCCATCAACTGTTTCGAACTTTACACTAAAATGACATCATTCCAGTCAACGGGAAGTTGAAGTCTCCCAAACCAATCATGTGATTGATCTGCGAAGCTGTCAAATCTACCAACATAATCTCGAGCTCATTATCCTCAGTTCTGCTACCTACAGCTGGCTGAACAATATATAGTGATGAGCTCGACATAATTAGCATCCGAAGAGATAGCAGATCAGTTAAAAGCTAAACAATATTGATTGCAGTGTGTTTAAGCATTCTACCAATCCATATGTTGCCCCTAATAATGCCACAAATACCTCCTATTCGCTTTGGCCTATCACTGTGTTGGATCAGATACAGTAAATTAGACACAATTAAAACGCCAGTAACTACGAAGAAAGCCGGGTTTCTACGAATACAACATTAAAATTGTACAGCATGAGCTGAACGAAGCCATGCTCTCATTAACTGGTTCACTGAAGATTTGCGAAATAGGTTATACCTCGTATGGAATGACCCACCCACAGTGGTGCGTAGTGCGCAATCCGTGTTCTGCTCACTAGTCACAAACAACGAAACTTTGAAAAATTGTCTAAGTTGGTGCACACATAATTGCCTTTTCACTTGAAAGTGAGCGTGTACAAACGATGAAGCGGCGAATTTAATCCGTCAACTCGATTTATTGAGCTACAGTCGGTTTTCCGGATTAGGCGATACTTCTGCGTAAAGCAGTACGTGTGCATCGCTGGAGGCTTCGCGAGCGCATAGCGCTAGCTTTTTGCCGAGCAAAGACTAAGGGGAATGAAGAGATGCAGACTTGAGTTCTTGACACGATATGGTATACTGTAGCTGCGAAACGGCGCAATCATTGTGAGGCGAACGCCCGCCACTCCACTTTCCGTCTAAAGCGGGTCGAAACTTACTGTAAAAAAAAACTGGAAAGTCCTAGGCTTTTTTGATTTTTCATTGAAACCTGAGCTTAAAATCTTTGATGACGCAGAGTTATCTCATAGCGAATAGTGAAGAAATCCCAATTTTCTTCAGAGAATATTTGACTGTTTAGATAAATTCCGTTTTCAGGTACAATTGATAGATTGTCAACTACGAATTTGTATAGGTGACTTGGCTTTTGTTACAGAACCAGTGATCTAACACAGATCTTTTCTATTCCGCTTCACCTGAAACTAATTAACCATCGCAAACAACAGTTTTTATTCTTATAGTAAAACATCATGCAACCCAAATTGAGTTCTTTCTGGTGAAGGTCAGAATCCTTGTGTATTGCGGCGGCTTCATTTGCTCGCGGTGAAGAGAATAACATGTTCGTGAAGCGTTTGGCTTTAAGACCAGCTCGTCCTCTCCGTCGGGGTAGAGATAACATTGTTCAAGCTTGAGTTTCTTGACAGATTTAAAAATCTTTAGATTTTGAGTTTAAACTTTCTGGGGTCAAACATAGCGCGAAATCATGAATATCATCTTTTAAAGCTAGCTTCTCTATCGAACAGCCCAACTTGCCTTTCTTGGTTGCTTTGCTAAATCAATAAAAAAACGACATTTTTTTCTTGACAACCTAATTGGTTAGCGGATGGTCGAAGAGAGGAACGATGGAGAAAGTTTGTGTGATTTGACAAGGGCGTGTAGCTCAAGGCAGATAGGAGTGTTAGACAATCCGACTCTTCTGCAGGGTTGACCCATATTCAATCGCCTGTACTGTTTCGTAAACTCTTTCTCCATCAACGGCTGGCTAGAATGTTATGAATTAGGTGAAGTTGGATTATTGCGGCTTCAAAACACGGCATTTAACGGTGAACTTGTCTTCTTTAGCGGGAATAAAATCTTGATCTCATCATTGACTTACTTCATCGAGACCATGAAGACCTTTACCGACCAGGAGTGAGATTACGAGGTAAACGGTTTTGCAAGTATCGCGCAGACATGGGGGAAGGCAATGCTGAAATGGACGGAACTTTGTATCTATAAAAGCATTAGGCTCTTTAGGAGCGATCAATCTTCTATATGAGAATGGGTTCCTGCACAGGTTACAGCCCGTGTAGGCGCGGGCACTGACGCCCACGATACTGTCTATTCGAAGCCATGGTCCGATCTGGAAAGTTTGGCCATGTCGGGCACGTTAGGTACCTTATCGTGCCCGATCTCAACAGGTCAGGCCCTGTTGCCCATGCCACGCGCCTAAAACTTTTATAAATCATGGGATGGCGCTCTCGCTTGTCCGGCATTCAAAATCCGCACAGTTACCTCGACTGAACGTAGCAGAGGGCCGCAATCTTTTTGTCTTTGCTCTACCAACCCATCAAAATTTTTTTGAAGTCTCAGCTTAGGTCAGACAGTATCACATATAGTTTTTGATTTATCCACGATTCTCTTCCAAAAGGCATCAAACGCTCGCAACATTTCAGAAAATCCTCCGTCAAATTTGAATGAGCAGCAAATTTGCGATCGCGCATATGACAACATTTGCTCAATGTCAAATCGTAATGTGCCCCTTTGCACGATCAGGTGACTGCTCAAAATGTGTGTTGTCTATGTCATCACTTGCTGACTATGCGGTGAAGAATTTGTAGGTGAGAGCGGAGGTCAGTTGTATCTGTGGAACGGATTAGATTACCAAGCACAAAATGTTCACTCCCTTGAGTGCACACAACAGAATGTCGCACGATAGCAAGTCGTTTGAATCTGCTGTCACAACCTTGTATTCCAAGCAAGAGCTATCCCACGCAAGACACTTAAAGCATTTTGACTTACATCACGTAACCCCAAAATGAATGAAAAAGATGAACTCATTACAGTAATCAAAGAATAGTTACTCAAAGCTTCTGCGGCTTTGATTGTCGAAGTACAAAGAATCCGAAAAGTAAAGGCATACCATCACATTCACAGCTTGGCCACGGGCAGTCAGATCACTTAATTGACGTGGAATAAGGTGAGAAATGGTATAGCTCTTTGCTGATTTGCTGCTCAACAAAATTACGATGAGGAAGGCATCAACTAGTATTTTGCATATACATTTCTGAATACAGGCTCTGAAGGCGGCGTTGGCGTCGGAACTCAGTCAGATAAAATGAACTGTAGTAATTTATTAATCTGGCATGTTTTGCTTTGCTCGCCTTGAGTGTGTATTCTGGAACTAATACGTATTCCATAAGCTTGAAATTTGTTAAACTTACACACGAGTCCTATCGGAGCAATGAGAAAAGAATGAACAATTTGATGCTTTTGAGCCAACAATGAGCCCAACATTGGAGGATCATACTCTTTTTATCGTCCATAAAATTTTTTGTTATGTCTAACCAAAGTATTCGTTTCCTAGAAACTAAAAGCAATCTTATGTCGAACCCTGCTCATTCATTGCTAAGTGTCCTGCAAATTTCACGATCAGCGTTGCCTAGCCAAAATTCTAAAAAACCACAATTCCTTTAATGGCTTTTCTTTTAAAATTCTTGCATCTTCGCAAATGACGGCTCAGCAATGTCATCAGTCCAGTCCCTCTTATGCTGTGGAAGCGCACTCTGTCAAAATCAAATGATCACACTGATCTCATTTTCGCTCAGTATAATGTTTATTCAAGAAGTCCAGAATCCAACCAATTCAAATTTCGCTTCTCAACTATGTGTGAGATCTGATTATCTTTTTTAAGCATGAAACTTGTAAAGTTTGCAAGACCTCTTGGGTAGCGCATAGGTTTGATGGAGACTTATGTCAGTTGTCAACGATTAATGAGTCGCTCAATTAGTGCTTTGACTTTGTTGACCACAATCCAGGCGCAAAAGAACGGGTTTTTTTTAAAACATAGCTACTTTAATGGTTGAACATTGTTTACCTATAGCATGTTTGAGTAGATTTTTCGAGAATATCTGGACCGAGAAATCGACACCCTGAAATAGATACTCGCTGCTGGCATTCTATGGACCCAAAGTTTCTTATAATTAGAGCAATCGCCGAAGCTTCGCTCATTTCTGTATACTTGAGTCCAGGACATCTTTTCCACAATTTTTGCAGAAAAGCTTAGCTATTCAGTGGTGAAGAATTTCAAATTTCCAGAGTTTGGGAGTTTCTGGCCTACCACAGATAGACTCGAAAAAGTGAGCAATTTTGAATTTTCTATCTTTTTTGTTCACAGAACTCCTTCGTTCAAGTCTTTTCTAAGCAGACGTATACTACTGGCTTGCGTTTATAAAATGAGCTGATTAGCAGCGAAAGGAACAAAACTTGAAGGGAGTTGTAACCTCTCAAAGACAACATTTTCAAAAGAAAAACTTTCGATCTTTTGACGCATGGTTTTCTTCCCGTTTGTGATATCAGTAAGTGCAGGTACGCATCAGGTTAAGAAAGTTTACTACTTTATATGGTTTTGATTGCATTTATGAATATGAAGACTGGACAAAGTTATAGCCTTTCAAAGTGAAACTTTGCAAAACGGACATTATTTTTGCAACAACCCAATAATTAAATAGCACGCTCCCTGGAAAAATGAAGAGTCCACGCAGGGCGGCCGTGCGGGATTCGACCCCGCCAGCAGAGTAAGTGTGGATCCTCTTGAAGGCAGCGTCTCACCAAAATTTAGTTGCCGAGATTTTTGCTTTTGCATGCCTGTTGGATCCTGTCTAGCACTGTATGGGCTTGAAATCGCACGAAGTTCCCAAAAACAAGGTTTTCTGGAGGTCCTGCGGAAGCAACTTGGACGAGTTGTACCTTCCAACTTCAGCCTCAGCCACAGTGGCAGCAACAGAGGGGAGGTGGATGCCAAGTGGAGGGACCCAAACGCGTAAGGGGGTAGACCGAAGGAGTCGTCCTCGCGTACCAAATCGCTCTTGGGGGGACTTGTTGCAATGGCCTATTTAGAGGTCCCTATAATAGAATATGTGAAGGTCAGCGCGATCTCAACTTTGGTGAGACGCTGCCTTCAATTAAACATTGTGCGCCCTCAAATTCCTTGCCAGTGTGAAAGTAAATTGAGTAATCTATTTGCAATCGAGTCCAGCTGTATTGAGAGTTTTAAGGATTACTGGATAACAGTTAGCCGCTTAGCCAACTTGATCACTGTTAAAACGACCATAGGTATGGTAGAGATAAGTGTCATGGGTGCGTGTTTGACCCTTTCGGAAACTGAAAGTGGCTGTCACCTTCCGGAAAAGCAGTGACAGTGGCACAACAGCAGATGTTATTTTTTTTAATACTTGAAGTCGATTAAAACAATTTTAGCCTTTGGAACGTGCTTGTGTACAATTCTTACTTCTGGTGCTGTTAGCAATGGCGATTTGTACATAGCTAAAACGATAAATCAAAAATGATTTCAGCACCTGTTAGATAATTGTCGATTATCTCATGAGATAGCTGGAACATACCCATAATTAACCAAAAAATAACGTATGCTGTTGTACGAGACCAGCTGCTATTGATTTTTGAGTCCGCATTTGATACGAAAATCAACAACTTGGAAATCTTCCAAGAAAAAACACTTTGTTGATAAAAAGTCCCAAACTTAGTTATGATGCTACTCATGTTTGCTAATCATAAACAAGGGATGGCAATCCTTTTCTTATTGGTAAAGAATCAGGCCCGAATGGATTGACAGCACCGATAGACCTTATAAGAAATTAAAGGTAACCAGCTCAGATTATTTAAGAAGTGACTGGGGCTCCGCCCGGCCCTGTCAATGACATATTCGTAATCAGCATGCTCACTCCTCCCCACCCCTTTCTGTGCCAACACTCGTAGCTCAAACTTTGCAAAAAATCGATATCATTCGATAACGGAAAGGGGTGAGTATCGCTACTTGTGAGTGCCAATAATGCAGGCGCCCGCGCTGGCAGTGAACGGAAGTGGCTAGCATAACTCGCAATGCATTATTTCCATCCTTATTTGAGGTCAACAAACTACCTTTGTAATGGTTTATACTACTTTTTTGAAGTTTGACCACAAAGGAAAAAAGGGAAAGAAATCAAGAGTTCAACGATACAGGAAGCAAAATCCAAGAGAATAAAATCCAACAATAAGATACAGTCGCTTCATTTCATATGATCATGTGTGTCATTGCACGCACAGTTCACCTTTGGCGTCCCCATCCTGGATTCGTGGGAGAAACAAGCCTTCAGGTAAGTGTTTCCAAGGTGTTCTTAGCATTTTCTTTCCCTTTTAGTTACTAATCACCTCAAATTGATGTAATCGATAACAATCGGTAGGTCTCTTGCGTTTTTGCGATTGCAAATCCAGGATGAGGATGCCAAAGTGGACTGTGTGTGCAATGACACACGTGAACATATGAAATGAAGCGACTGTACATAGGTATGGACGACTTTACTGCTGCCCCACTGCTCTCCGAGCGTGTTACCGTGGCGCCGCGTTGCGGGAATTCTTACCTGCTAACCACATGCCTGTCTGTCTGACAGCTTTTTAAGGAAGGCTATAGCTTTCGAGAAAAATGCAAAAAACGGCAAGAGTAATTGTAATTGAATTGATCTTTGTAAATTTTGTAGGCGAATATATTGACTTTGGGAGCAGCTAGGAATTTCTCAGTGCCCAAGCCACAGAACTTTTCGGTTAAACTCAATATTGAGGTATTTCAAGCTGAGAGATATCGGCAGCTCAACATGGGTACTTGATGCGGTCATTCTGTGGCCCGTAGATTTTTAGTGTAGAAAGCAACTGCCAAGCAACGCTCACTTCTGTAAGCGTAAGTGTAAGGCCTTCCTGTTAACAGTTTTTTGCCTAAATGTTTAGCTGTTCAGGACGCAGAAAATCAAATAACTCCATAGTTCAGATTTTTGAGACCTATGAAAAAATGTGACAATTTTTGATTTTTTCTCCTGTAAACACTTTTATCTAAGCCCTTTTCATCTTCATTTATACTATTTGCGGCTACAAAAAGTCCTATTATTGTTAACGAACTCTGAAGGGAGTTATGATCCGTCACAACAGAGGTTTCGGAGAAACACTATTTTGTTTAGTCGATACTTTTCTGCGTTTACGATATGAGTATAGTTGGATGTGCATTATACTGCAAAAGACTGCTGCTTCTGATGTTTTCTATTGCACTGAAAATAGATTTTGTAGAAAGTTATAGCACTTCAAAGTGAGAATTCGCAAAACGCTCAGTATTTTTGCACCATCCAAAGTTTCAAAACGTTGTAGATATGCTCATGTACTGCTCTTCAAAGTAAAATCAGTATTGGTTAGAGATTGAGTGTTGCAATGTAAGTGAGCTTTATAATATCGTTGTATTCATTTTCTTTTTATTTGCATGGGAAGTAGTCAAACGGTGCTCTTTTTACCTGGTGGTATAAAATAAAACATTGAAATCGTAGTACACTGTTGTCCAAATTAACAGTATCTGTTCAACATAGCGCAATTCCTGTTTTATGTTTGGGTGAGAAAGAAGTCAAGGAGTTCTACATGCAAAGCTAGTTATATTATCTCTCGTATGAAAATTAGGCGATTTGCGATAGCTTTTGCTTTTGAAACTAGTCACTTTCATTTGACAATTCAGTAGCTTCCAGAAAAAACTGCACATTTCTAGCTTGATGGCTAACCTCATTGTGTGCACGTACGACAAGAAATTCGCTGCACTTACTTCGGAAATTGGGAACCCTTGAGTAATGATCATGTTATCAGTGTATAGTGAAGTCGGAAGCTATTATGCAGGCCGGTCTGAAAGTGGTAGACACTTGATCGTCAATATCTCTCCTGTAAAGTCTTTTGACCAAGGTTCAGGTACCATTTAGGGCCGCATGCACTAACCTCTCCGCTGGGGAGGGGATCGCAGCTTAAAGGAAAGCTTTATATTTCGAAACTCCAGATACTTGGATTTCACATTGTGTACCTATCCGTAAGTATTCCTACTACCCTTCACTATGAACATGTTCAAGAGGAGCGAGAAGCTATACGAACCGCATTTTCCAGCTTTTGTATGATCCCTGATGATCCCCGGCGCTTTTCTTTAGAGTCATTTTTCTTTCTCCGAAGTTAACGAAAACTTTCCAAAGCTGTACTGAACATCTAACACAACAGTGCTAAGCATGTTGCTGATGAGAACAAATGAGTTCTTGAAAAGTCGAATTTTGATAAACCTCAAATTTCGACCTGTGGATCATCGAAAATTTCGTGACTTCAAAACATCATTTGTCCTTATCACGAACATGCTTAGCACTGTCGGGTTGGATTATCTGCACAACTTTGGAGGTTTTTCGTTCTTCGGAGAAAGAAAAATGACTTTAAAGAAAAGCGCCGGGGATAATCACGGATCATACAAAAGCTGGAAAATGCGGTTCGTACACTTCTCGCTCCTCTTCAACATGTTCATAGTGAAGGGTAGTAGGAATACTTACGACTAGGTACACAACGTGAAATCCAAATATCTGGAGTTTCGAAATATAAAGCTTTCTTTTAAGCTGCGATCCCCTCCCCGCGGGTATGTTAGTGCATGCGGCCCTTAGCGGACCAGGCTTTATTTCTTCAGTTGTAGGGTAAGAGCTTCGAAAGAAATCTAAGATATTTAGCGCCATATTGACTCAGGAAGGTAACCAGACAAAACTATTGGGTTGTCAAGAAAACAATGTGGATTTTTACTTGCTTGCCATGGCACCACAATCAACCCCTAGAAAGCACAGAGATACATTTCGATAGAGCAAAGTAAGCTTTACAAAATGAGTATAGGTACTTCGTGCCAAGATTGTAATGTTGAAGTTGAAAATCAAATCTAAAAAGTTTTGAATGCCCAAAACCCGAAAAAAATTGGACTTCTGTTCAAAAAAACCTTCTACAGACCTCCCACCCGTCATACAGTGCTGGCCATAATTATAAAGCCACTATAGATATCGTCGTAATTCTCGTTCTTGTCGATGAATCTGTCTGAAATTTTTGCGGTATTGTGCGCATGTCAACCTACGTGACACCTCAAAACGGCTTCCAGTCTTGTTGAGTTTGAACGGAGAAGAACGAAAAAATTCGAAAAAGCCTTCAATGAAAGATTAACAAAACTATAAAGCCACATGGTTTCCTAATCACTATCGCATTCGTTGACTCTTGAATTTTTTTGTACAATTACATCCCAAAATATGAAACATTTGCAACACCTATGGTCTGTCATTCTACTCAAATAGAACGATCACTGCATTTTTTGCTTCCAAAGCATTAAAAGTCAATCTGCTTCAAAAAGAAGCTGGTTTGAGGAGGTTCCACGCTCTTGTTTATTTCAAATGGCAGTCATGAAATCTACTGATCCTTTTTGATAAATGAGGTGAAGAACGCTTCCATGAACTCTGCGTAATCGCTGATATTGACGGACAGACTCCAACCTCACCATAAGGTTGACGCACTTTTGCACCACAAAACTCGATTTTCAAGCAACACAAAATACTGTAATGTAGCCATTACGACAGCCATACAACAGTGAACTTGTGCGCATGGCTAGGAAAAATTTCCGGATTGAGCACTCTGGTTCAGCCGCAGTTGAAATCCACTAAATGTTGAGTGGAGCACCCTGTAAAATCAAAGCCAGCTCACAAGGGAATGGTCGAAGTGGCCAACCCATACAAGCTACATACCATTAGATGCAGCATAAAACGCTGACTCTAAATCTGTCTTCCTTACCTGCAGAGCGCTTTGTGAACGAAATTATAAGCTTGCTTGAAAATTGAGTTTTGTGGAGTAAAAGTGTGACAACCCTATGGTGAGGCTGGAGTTTTCCGCCAAAATCAGCGATTACGTAGAGTTTATGGAAGCGGCACTCTAACAAATGTACGCCTTGGTACGCCAATTCACAACCTATGAAGATGACTCAAAAGAATACGCACTTGGTGCAATCCTACTCAACAAGCTGCCCCGACACATACGCAGTCGAATATACGATGAAAACAGGAATCAAGAAAATCTTATTCCTACAGAGCTCCTAAGGATACTCACAAAGATTGTCAAGAAGAAAACTACACTTCAAGAAATGGAGTCACAATTCGATTTAGAGGAAAAACATATGTTTTACGCTTCATCTAGACTACACCCGCGACCACTTCAGGCGATACGAAATGCCTCACGGTACAAGTCCAGTACCAAAAATAGGTGCCCTTTTTGTCTTCAGAACTTGCAGAATAGCTTCAATTGCAACGTCTATCCAACCGATTCCACAAGAATAGAAATCGTGAAGAAAAATGGACTCTGCTACAGTTGCCTATCGACACTACACATGACGAAGAACTGCCCATCAAAAAGAAGATGTTCTCATTGCGGACAAATGCATCATACTTCGTTATGTCTGAAAAGACCCACATCGTCCGTGCCGTCGACTAACCAAACCCATCCAACTCAGATCCATAGCGTTAGAAGAAACAACATCTCTACTTCACTCCAAGCAACCCAAAATCCAATCCACGATATCAGAGGAAACAATAACCGCTGTAACCGCACACAAGAAGTCGCCCAAACTACTGCTCAACAACGCAGAACCTGTCGCCCCACCAACAGTCATGCCACTTTTCCGAAACTGAAGAAACGGAAGCCGCAGATAGTCAGCCACGGACGGATACTCAGTCACAAGTCACTACAGTTCTTCATGCCTCTCAAGAAACCCCTCGAAGGAGATCACGTCTTCTATGTGTCGACGTTTTACTTTTCAATCCTGAAGATGATCAAAAGCAAGCGAAAGTGATGGCTCTCCTTGACACAGGTGCGTTACAAACATATATCACCAATGACATTGTGAAAGCTTTACAATTACGACCAACGCCACCTCGAAATCTTGACATGTACACTTTTGGCAGTGAAACACCGATCACGATACAGGCTACGGAACATATGGTAGGACTATGTTGCAAGGAAAATACTAGGCCAACAATCCGTGTCCAAGCAATACCACTGCTCACTAAACAAATGAAATGGACTTTAACTATGGATCCAAAGTCAACAACTGCTTTGATTACAAAGTCATCTAAGCCAGGAATCCTCATGGGTATGGATTACCTTTGCGACTTGGTCTTTAGTGATGACTTTTACATAACTGCCATAGATAATGGATTACGCATGTTACATACGCGAATTGGAGAAATCGTAGCAGACAACACCTTTCGGTATAATCATACAAGCGCTTATCCTGGCGTGACTACGACTGCACAAACATGGTAAATCCAAAAAAACCACTCAGAACTTTTGAAATTAGTGAAAAAGTTCTGGAATAACGAATCTATGGGCATTATAGATGACATAACGAACGTGATAATGAAAAATGCCTTCAAGACTTTTACGACCCTGTCATCTACAAGAAAGAGGAAAGACAATACTCAGTGAAACTACCCTTCAAAGTTTAACCATCTGAACTGCCCTCCAACAAAGATATCGCCTTTTCAAGATTTCTTTCAAATGTGAAAATGTTGTAGAAAAATCCAGCCTATTTGGAAAAATATCACGCCATTTTCACGGAGCAGCTGCAAAGGGATATCATACAAGAAGTTGACGAAAACGCAAAATCGGGACCTAAACTGCCATAGCAGCGAAACAGACACAACTGCGGATATCTTGTGTGCTGAACAATTCCAAATAGCATTCTGTTCTAAACAAGGAAAAATAAACACTCTCACATTCCATTTCGACCACTCAAAATTTTTTATCAACTGCACAGTCGTCTGATCGGGAGGGAATTCCACATTTATACTACAGGGAGTCCTCGACTACGTCAATGACAAACAATTGCAAATGAAAAAAGATATACATAGAAGACCAGAAACAGACAAAACAGAGCAATGTTCTTCAGGACATATACGAAGCAACAAGAAGCTGGATACCAAATTTCTTAGCAAAATCTACCTTTTTAACGTACTTATTTGTCGCTTGCATCATAATTCCTCTCTCGTTCTTTGTAGCCACCACTCTATTTAAAAGGTCACTCGAATACAAGAAGTATCAATAATTTGCCGGGGAGTTTATCTGTGCGATAATTTCAAATTCTTCATAGGAATGAAATGAGTGCCTTGACAAATGTCAAGAAGTGATTCATATCATTTTGAGATGCATTTTGTTATGTCTAGTGCCTGAGTCAAATGCGAATTCCTCCTAAATGAAATAGTGAATCAACGTTTTCGCTGATATAAAAGGACTGTCATTTGTTGCTCTTTGGATTTCCCCAATAAAGAATTCCACTCGTCTCTTCGCAACACGAGGCGGCTCGCTTGGGTCTTTCGCCGCGCCGACCGTGACACTCCGAGCGAAAACCATTGTACTAATTTGGCACCAGATTCCGTTCGCACTCTGGCCTAGGCACCAGTGAAACCAGCGAGATTTCGGTACAAAGTCCCCTCTGCTTTACTCCCCCCCCCCCCTCATTCACTACTTCTCTACTTATCTTTTTTTGCTTGTGCTATCGCTCTCACAACAGAATAAATGGTATAAGGATGAAACTCATCTTTTGTTATAAAACAGAAGATTTGAATTTTTTTTATTATTTCTGCATCATGTGCCAAACGTTTTGCTCCACGATTTAGCCCGAAACACAGCGGTCCAGCACTTGTCTCCTCCTCTCTATCTCTCCCTTGCTCACATCCCAAATCTTTCCCTGTTATTCCCACCCTATCCACATTTCCTATCTTCTCAAGTGGTAAGAGATGCATATAACAAGAGAGAACATAGGAAGAAAAGAAGATTTCGAAAAAAAGGCATTAGCAAAGTTAAGTTTTTTTTCATGAATTTTCGTCCACTTACCCTATTTTCAGGTGTATAAGCCGCGGGGTGGTCCAAGCTTACATCGATCAGCCCGAACACATCAATGGAACTCGCATCCAAAGAACCCTATACCGTGCTGCGTATTGCCTGAAAGAATCGTGCGGCATAAGGATCGCTTCTCGAAACACAGTGAAGCAGCTGAGCAGCCCGGGCGAAACTTTAAAAAAGTGCGGCTTATACACCTGAAAATAGGGTAGTTTGTTCTTGCTGGGGGAGCATTGTTGATTTTTTTTGCAGCTGACAGCTGAGAAAGATTTCTCTTTTTCCTTGTACTGAGCTACAAGCCTAACGATACCGAGAGCGAAACCGTGATTGCATCTGCATATGACTTTTTTGCGACTTATAAGGTTTGCAACGATCAGCTGTGTCAATCAAAAAATCTGTAAATTCAAAATTTTCCCAAAATTGTATGTTAATGAGCATATCGTAGCAAAAGTTTCCAGAATTCATGGCAGTAGAGAAAAAGAGTAGATTTCCGCATTTGTTTCGCTGTCTTTTTGAGGTTTGGAAGAACAGAGTAAAATTAGCAAAGTTTTTTGAACAAAGTTTATAAAAAATTAGAAAGGCAAAGCCTTGAAACAATACGCGCGATGTTCATGAATTTCTTTCTCCAAAATGAGCCGTTCAAATACAAAAAGCTGGTAGAACACTGAAGAGGACCCAATATGAAAAACGAAATGTGCAAGCTAGCTTGTACCTTCAAACCTATGATAATTTGGTACTCCTTTTTTGATAGTTATTGAGACCAATCTTGATAGAAATCAACTCCTTTTTTGATGGGTATTGCATCGGTGGTTCCTAGGCCTTTCTGTGGCCTGAGGCGAATTAGCGCCTCTTGATATGTGTTATACAGAACACATTAGCTATAGTAGCTTTATTAAGTCAGACGACGAGCGCTGCAGTGGTAGAATGCTGACGATTAAAGGCGCGGCAAAGTAACATAACAAGCATCTAGGCAATAATATTTTCATGTCACAGCAGGTCATGCTTATGGCAGGGGTCGTAGGGATGGGTACCTTTAAGGGGGGGGGTCATAAATGAGGGTCCAGGATCGCATCAACACGCTTGACCCTGATTAAGACCAATCTTAGATAGAAATCAATCTTAGGAAATCTACACGAGTAAGAGAAAATTTGCTTTTTTGAATCTGAGGAACTGACTGTGCATACAGCTCTTGAAGCTCTCGTTGAAGCTCCCATCTTTCAACCTCACCACTGCTTTCTACTGAGGAGTTCCTATTAGGCAACAATGGCTATGCTTGAGTTTTGAGAAGAAATGGTGAATTAGTGAAGTGTTTTTTCGCTGGACCAACTGAGTTTTCGCACATGTAAGAGATGATTGTTTGTATCCGCTGCAGCTGTTTGTTTGTAAGGCGATATGCTTCGATTTTTTTGCTATGACGTCAACTTTTTCCCTAATTCATTTCTCAAGAAGTATGGCGTGTTCAAGACCTGCCGGAATTGCATTAATGTTATACATTGAAGTGTTTTTGCCATGAAAAGCATGGATAACGAAAATGAAAATAACGAAAATGAAAGTAGGCTTTGCTAAAAAATTTTAGGCAGGATTCCATTGGACGTGTTTTCTACGGCATGATGGCTCGTTCTACTAGTAATGCAAATCTAAAGCTTTTGTGTAAGAAACGATTCATTGTTGGCATTTAACACTTCAAGCGTTGAACTTCAAAATTTCACCACTAGAATGGCACCCAAATGTACATAAATTTCCACATTTTGTACATATCAAGACTACCAAATTTTCACAATAAGCACAGTTCAAAAGTACTTTGCATTTTACACAAGGTATAGCACCAATTTTTTCAGTTCCCACCCAAATATAGCTATTTTGCTGTTTTAATGTCTTGTGAAGCCTCTGCCATTTCGTTAAATGTGCATGAAAGCTGTTACGTTTTGTAAATGCATATGATTCAATGATAAACCTTCAAAGCTTTTTGAATGCATTCTTCAAGGCAATTCACTACCATCTCATTCGGCATCTCACATCGATATCGTCGCTAGACTTGTGGACAAAGTTCCCAATATTAAAAAACTTACCAATGTTGACTTTGGCAATACTTGTTATCGAATTCGCTAGCCACACATTGACTTGAGGCTTTTGTTATTGAGAGTTTGAGAAAGAACATCCATCACTGAACTGATCCCCCGTATTCCCGGCTGTGTTTTAAGTAGGTTGTCCAAAATTTTTTCACGTTTTTTTTACCGCAGTAAGTATTTCCCCTCACGTTTCAAATAAGATTAGAGATACATACAGGATGTCCCAAAAAATGTGCCTACTGTTTGACTGTTAATAATTCTCTTGTAATGAATCTTTCAAAAGGCTTTGGGTACAATTTTGTAGATCTGGCTTAAACTTAGATTTACAATGTAGAGCAAACCACCCACCGATCGTCCTTCGTTACTGCAGGATTACGATGAGAACTCAAAATATGTGTGACATGTGAAAAAAGCTGCCTTTTCAAAAAACTCAAAAAAATGTGAAAACCTGTGTAATAGGGTTTTCGTGGACTGAGTTCAATATCTAATTATGTACAAGATTGCAAAGCTTTCCAAACGGTGTAACCGCAGTTTTAGGAACATCAAAAAAAGGTCGCTACTTCACATTTAGAATTAGCAACTTTAATTAGCCCAGTGTGAAAGTTTTCAGGCTGCTTTATTTCCTTTTTGAAGCAAAATAGGCCTTTCATAGCTCAAAATCCTCCTTGAAGTTTCTATCGTAATTCTACAGTAATGAAGAGAGATGGATGATACTTTCTATACTGTAAATCTAAGCTAAAGCTAGCTCTACAAAAGGTACCTAAAGCTTCCCTAAAGACTTCACTATAAGAGAGTTATTAACAATAAAACAGTACGAACATTTTTTGGGACACGTATATCTCAATGGAGCAAGTTCTATTAGGGCGTTAGATTATTCACACCAAGTCTGATCACCATTCCCTTTCGCTGACTTATATGCTCTCCACATCAGACATTCATGTACACAATTGCTGCATCTTTTGTGCTGAAATTTGAGAGAAAATTGGTATAGTTTTGGCAAAGTGCTAGGCTGTTCTTAGGAAAATAATTCTATCCTACAAAACTTGGAAAGTATGACCGTGAGCTTTTGGCCTTCTATTGCCTTTAGTTTTAGAAAATACCGAATCTAGAATAAAGAAATTAGAAAAAGTGATAATTTTGGAGTCTTCCTCTTGCCTTTTGTTCCGCTCAATTTTTTGCGATAGAAAAATGCAAAAACTGTACATGTGGTTCTAGCGTTTGGAATTATGCGTGAGCAAGCTGGAAATCCGCACGATTCTTCTCGGCGGCGATCCGATTCCTCAGGCAAAAGCTGGTCCATCCAACTTCTTGCTATTGTTTGAAAGGCATATTGTACAACTTACCCAATGCGATCAAGTAGAATCTATTCCCACAGCTTTGTCAAACAAGCGATATTAACATCATTTTCTCACTTCTATTATTGGATTCTTTGTTAGTCCCAGTTAGGCCTCGGTCAGAGTTCACGCGATTTGATCGTCGCGGTTTAATTGCCACAAGACAACTGTTACGAGTTCATTGCATGCCGATCAGCTTGCATTCCGGTTGTGATACTTTTCCAGCTCGAAATTTTTGAATGTAAAATGAAAACGAATGAAAATCGCGACGATCAAATCGCGTGAACTATGTCCGAGGCCTTAGACGACATAAGACATATGAAGATTTTGTGTTTCTTTTTGTAGTTCGCTGCATATGTGGTTACTGAGGCAACTTATTCTTGCGCTTCTGGTGATTTTCTCAACGCAAGCTATTCCTCACGTATGTATCTGCTTTTTTACCCATTCTTCTCTGCTCACACCAATAAATAACGTATTTTCAGTGTGACGACTGCACTTATTTGAAGCTTGACCCAGCTTCGAAGAAGATTTGCCTGTCGCATTGTTTCAAGGAGGAATCTACTTAGACTTGATTTGTCAATGAGACCAAAAAAATGAACTGTTTTGACGCGAGGAGTTTCAAAGATGTCACTAAAGTTATTGTCACCGTTTAGGGAGCATGTGTAAATATATACAGTTGAACTGATATGCATATTTATGCAACACTGACTTGCATTCAGAGCTAAAGCTATGTGCATTGATCAGGTCCTAGCGCAGATCTTTTCAGCTACAATTCACCTTTCTAATAATACAAAGGCGTTCTCAGAAATACATACTGAGACCGCAAACAATGAAATGCTTTGTCCCGATAGTGAGACATCATGCATTCCAGAAACCGTCCTTTCTGATAAAGTTTAGAATCCTTGAATACTGCGGCGGCTTCACCAGATCGCGATGGAGGGTGAGCAAGATTGCGCTACACGTGTCGGGATTTCATAGTCACCAGCATTGAAAAGAAGACAGCGATAACTCTAAATGTCATTTAAAACTCTTTTCTCTTGCAACTTATTTGAATGAGCTTGAAGATGCGGTTGGGTGCATAACGCTAAGCAAAATATCTCTTTTGAGAGCAGTGGCCGTATTCATCAACGAACCCCGAGGGTTAAACTAACCCTGGAGGGTTAGTTTAACCCTGGAAAGCGTTTAATCCGTATTCATGAAACACAGGGTATGCTTAACCCTAAGGGTTAAATCTAACCTTGAGGGTTAATTCTACCCCGAAAGCGACTAACCCGTATTCATCAACGAACCGTGAGGGTTAAACTGACCCTGGAGGGTTAAACTTATGTGATTCATCAGGGTTAATTTAACCCTAGCTCAGAGCAAGGTTAACTCTATCCTAACACTTCATACAAACATTTACTCGCATCTAATAGTTTATGGGAAACGATCAACGAGTATTGTAATATTTAGTACTGGTTGTTGTTATGGTATTTAGTTTCCTTCGTTTTATGTTCATATTCGAAGTACGTGAAACACTGACTTCGCGAGAAAAAGAATTCTAGCTTTGGTGGCAAATGAATGCGACGAGGAAAATGGTATTCCACTCTGACAAGTGCCAAAACAGAAGAACCCCTTTATAATAACATGCATTGACCCCTAAAAGAGTAGCACAAGCCCGGTATAAAACGAACTGCGCAAAAGTAGAACTTACACTGCACAATTGCACACATGAAAATAAACTCACGCTGTAAGATTGGATGCTGCACAAGTATGTTAGAGATGTATTATAAAAACTAGTGTTAGAAGCTTATTCGTTGACTATACTACTATAACAGTGAAAGAATAGAAGTATAAAGTGAATTCAGCCCGTACTTAGGCATTCTGTGATGTGAGTTTGCACAGCGCACGCGTAACTGACGTCCTTAACCCTCCAGGGTTAGTTTAACCCTCAGGGTTGATGAATACGGCCACAGGTTCGTTGATCGATACGGGTAGATCGCGTTCCGTGGTAAACCCTAGCCTATGGTTGATGAATACGGCCAATGAACCCTGAGGGTTAAACTAACCCTGGAGGGTAAGCTTAACCCTCAGGGTTCGTTGATGAATATGGCCACAGGTATAATGTGTTGATAATTACTGGGGCCGCAAAAATGGCCTTTTCTTAATTCTAAATCGAAATTCTTGCCAATAAGCTCAAAGTTTTTCATTTTTGCTTGCTAAACCATACAGAGACTTTACCTATTTTAGGTAGCCATTTCATGCCAGAAGTAGTCCCAACTCGAAGTAAGGTCTTCAGGCAAGTATACCACTGGGATTGGCCTATTAAGAAGGAGCTAACCCTGCATTGAAACCGATTCAATTCAGAAAAGCTTGACAAAACATAATAGAGTATTGCAAAGCTGTATAAGTTCTCCCTTTTTTTAACTCCCATAAAAGTAGCAAATAGCAGACAATGTGCTTTGCATCCATACATTCGATCCGTCAAAAAAATCATATTCTATTTCTGAGTTTCGTTAGTCCTCGGGAAGAGTTCACATGATTTCATCGTCGCGATTCATCGCGACAGACAACTATAACAATGCCATTGCATGCCAATCTTCTTGCACATTCGATTATGATAGTTTTCCAACACGACTAATCACGACTAACTACATATCACAACCGAAATACAAATAAGATCGCCATGCAATGAACTCGTAACACTTGTCTGTCGCGACGAATAGCGACGATGAAATCGAGTGAACTCTGCTCGAGGTCTTATGCTAGAATTCTATCCAAACAAGGTGTATAGGATGTCTTGAAAACATATATAAGATTGATCGTTAATAACTTCTGAATATGCATATCGTACCTGGCTCGAATTCAATTTCCAACTAAATCAATCTTTCTTCCTGTAGGATTATGGTGGAAACTTCCAGCCCATTTCAACACACTCACCTGGGGCGGTATGCATCAATATCCCGTTTTGAAAGCGGGTGATCATTTTCAATAGAAAATGATCGCCCGGCCGGGTTGGGGGCGGGACCCATGTTGTATGGTTTCTATTGAAAATGATCGCTCGCTTTCAAAACGGGAGATTGATGCATATCGCCCCTGCTATTCTAGAAAATTGACTAGAACGTTTGATACATAAGCGGAGGTGATTTTACTGAATGACAATTAATATGTTAGAATGCTGGAAAGTATACGTGGATTCCTCATACTTACCGGAAAAACTGCGGCCACGGCAAACCTGTCCTGGTTTCAATCCTGTGGCTAATATCTAACAATAAGCGAAAATCATGTATAGAAACGGCTACGCTTACGCGATGCGCTAACAGAGCGCCATGTTTGGACAATTCTTGGGAGATTATATGCTTTGATTGGCACAAACTTCTCTCAAAACTTCGGTTTTCTATGAACATTCAACTAAGCACCATTGAGAGTTGATTAGACAAGACTGTCAGCGATAAACGTATATATATTTTAAGTAGCCCTGTATGTAAAATATTATGTTGATTTACGTTTAAAAGTAATCGAATTCACAGCACGCAAAAGTGTTTGATTTGCATTCAGCAGTCGTTTGCATCTTCAGAAAATTGTTCAGTTTGAAATATTATAAAAACTTATAGCTAATTTTGATTTTTTTGCACAGCTTTCAACTCCTTAGAATAGCGAAGCTCCTTGGAAGAGCAAAGCTTAAAAGTTGATTTCGTCAGTTTTCATGTCTGCAATTAAGTCTTTTAGTGAGGTTAACTCAATGACGCTTAACTATTCAGTCATAAAGTCTTGAGTACTTTTTCACATTTAGGTTAGCTTCCCAAACTCATTATGAACTTTCAGCAAGTAGAAATTCTCGATAGTTTTCAGAGAAAATTCCCAGTGCAGACAATTTCCATTTCCAGGATCTAACAGTGAAATGTCACCCATGATTACGCATAGTTGGCTTGCACTTACAGCTCGAGTTACATTAAGATCATTGAGATTCAGTACAATTTCTTTGCTACACCTCCACTTTATTTCGAAGCTATGATTACTACATGTATTTATCACAAGCGACGAATGCTGCATTCCAATGGTGAAGCATTATGCAACCCAAGCTGAGTCCTTTCTGGTGAAGGTCACGATCTTTGTGTATTGAGATGGCTTCTCTTGCTGGCGATGAAGAGAATAGCATGTAACTTTGTCTGACTTTGAAATGTACTCGTCATCACCGTCAGAATAAAGTTGACATAGTCCAGTATCCTAAGTAAGTACGTATAATAGCTTTACATCTCGCATAAGCCATGCAAAGATATTTGAATACTTTGTGTGTCTCAAGACCAAAGTAAACAAACGTAGGGCTCTGAATTAATTGTTCACTCAACTTGAATACGATCAAATCTCTGCACTTGTTCTCTTCAAAAGAGATGCGTCTAATTTCTTCGAGAATAAGTCAGTTCCTTTATTTGATATGAAAAGAGCACTCCTGTTGTTGTGACATATTAAGTCACTATTGCAGAAAATGGAATCTGAGCTTGATTGAAATCCGAAGTACTGTTTGAAAATAGAAGTCAGAATGTCGTCTTTACTTATCATATCGTAAGTGTGCAGCGCGAGGCAGAGAGCAATTTCTGATGAAGCAGGTAAACCGATGCTTATCGATAAATCGACGTTGAACAAAATTCGATTTCCCTCTTTCATTTTGTCTAGAATTGTCAAGAGCTTACATAATAGAAGAGGATGGTGCATCTCTTGTCACTGAGGCACTCAGCGAAGCAACCGGCTTCTGTCAATCCTACTTTAAAACCCAAGCTTTTTCCTACTTTTGCAATATCTTCTCGTTGGAAGACACAAAGTGAAGCCAAGCCAATCTGAAATCATCTTTCCTACCAAATATCACCATGGGAATACTTACCTGGATGGCAAGGAGGAGCAGAGTTGCAAATTTCATCGTCTCGTACAGGCCAGTCGCTGCGAACGTTAAGCCGCTTCTGAAACCCTCCTGAATTCGTTGCTAGTCCACAATTAGCGTAGTCTTGGAAATATCACATTTGTTGCTGAGCATTCAGAATTATTAGGTTGTCAAGAAAATAATGTCGTTTTTTATTTGCTAGCTTTAACAAAGCAACCAGACTCAACCCAACAAAGGGTAAGGGGTACTGTTCGATAGAGCAAAGCAAGCTCTACAAGAAGGCGCTCATGTCTTTGCGCCATGCTCGGTCCACGGAGAGTTCGAACTCAAATCTAAAGATTTCCAAATGCCCAGAAAATCGAAAAAAATCAGATCTTCGTCCAAATAATTTCTACGGACCTCCCACTCGTTCACATCAATACTATCGATATCTGATATCTATATGTGCGATTGCCGTATTTTTTTCCTTGACTAGATGAGAAAACGAAAATTTCCCTAATTTTCTCAAAGCAATGCTGAGCGTTTTTGCATATGTAGTTCTATACTACAAGCCTAGGTAAGTATAACTGTAGATTTTCAGCCTATTCCAAACGGTAGTTTTCGAAAAATAACGAATTCGGATTTTTTCGTTTCAGTGCTAAAATCGACATTTCTCGAAAAGTACCGCTCGAAATAGGTTGAAAACCTACAGTTATGCTTACCTAGGCTTGTAGTATAGAACTACATATGCAAAAACGGCTCAGCATTGCTTTGAGAAAATCAGGGAAACTTTCGTTTTTTCAGTTTCTAGTCAAGGAGAAAATACGGCAATCGCTCATATGGATATCAGATATCGATAGTATTGATGTGAGCGAGTGGGAGGTCCGTAGAAATTATTTGGACGAAGATCTGATTTTTTCGATTTTTTGGGCATTTGAAAATCTTTGAATTTTGAGTTCGAACTCTCCGTGGATCGAGCATGGCGCAAAGACATGAGTGCCTTTTTGTAGAGCTTGCTTTGCTCTATCGAACAGTATCCCTTACCTTTTGTTGAGTCTGGTTGCTTTGTCAAAGCAAGCAAATAAAAACCGACATTATTTTCTTGACAATCTAATAGTTGAGAGCCCATTTTTTCATAGTTCTGACAAACTGCTTTGAGGAACAGGGCTAACTGCTGCATCGAAAGGAATTAGGAAAAACCTTTGAAGTTATGATCGAACTTGCAATGTCATGTCTTTGAACTTCAAAGAACAGATGTACTCACCTAACATACAAGGTGACAAATGTGAAAAGTCTTCTAGTAGAAATTCCTGGACATCGTAAAAGATCTTCTAGTGAGTATTCTAGTGACCTACAAGTCAAAAATTTCGTTTTTATTCGGCCACTCCTCTTCACAGTACAGAGTGTCCCAAAAGTATGCATACACCTTAAGATGTGGATAGCTCTCTTGCTTTGATATCCTCCCAACTTTTGTGACCTTTGTCTCCTTTTTCCACTGAATGATTTTTTCCTCAAATTTTTGAACATTTGCGATGATTTCACCGGGTTTTTGAGGAAGATAAAGAGAGAACGATTGTCAAGGGTGTGGTGCAAGAGCAACGATAGCAATTGCCAGCCGCTACTGCCAATGCAATATTTGCCTCAAAATGCGCAGATTTCAGACTTATAAATTTGAGTAAAATTGGAGCAAATGCTTCACTCGATGAGATTTGCTCAGACCCAGTGATAAATGCAGTTTGGTAACGTTATTGCAAGAAAAAACCTGAAATACTTGAAGTTTCACATTTGAAACCCTTTTTTGGTTTTAAAACTTATTTTCATATCTCATTCTCAAGCAAACAAAATCTATCTCATTCTCCTGTTCATATGAAAGTGTAATAGGAGGAAACGCTCTAGATTTCTGCGTTTTGGACAAAAATGACGTTAAAAGATGCGCGAGTTATTGACACCCACAAGCTATCGTTCCTCTTGCTCGCCACCCGATTGTTAAAGGCAGTACATCGGCACTATGAGACCCGTGACAAAACAAGGTCACAGGGTAAGAGCCCCCATATGGAACCTATTGGCCAAAGTCCGATCTTTCTCTGCCACTTCTAACCCCCGGAATTTCAAAGCGAAAGCAGCGCTTATTTCCTGTCCTCTCCGAACCCGCCCACCCCATGGACGAGTGAACGCGAAGCCCGTCATGGCGAAGACGCAGAGTCGTTGCGGGACCTCATGCTTACAGCATTGCGGCTGGCTCTGACCGCGGAAGTCACTCGTCCATGGGGTGGGCGGATTCGGAGAGGACAGGAAATAAGCGCTGCTTTCGCTTTGAAATTTCGGAGGTTAGAAGTGGCAGAGAACGATCGGACTTTGGCCGATAGGTTCCATATGGGGGCTCCTACCCTGTGAACTTGTTTTGTCACGGGTCTCATTCTGCCGATGTACTGCCTTTAAGCCATAACTGGCATATGTTGTAAGCAGCACAGTGATGCTTCGACGCCATATTCAGAGTCAAGACCTTTAATCTGCATAAATCAAGGAAAGTATCTACTAGGTGTTTGCCTTTTTAAGGCCAATGACCCATAATGACTTGAAAGACCTTTCTCGAAATTTTTCATGTACATTGCGAAGAAGAAACAGTGATTTTTTCTTTTCACAGCCAGCTCTCAAATTGAATATAAATCTGGGCAGAAGAAAGAGCGAGAGCGTGCTTGTGATTCGTTGTCTGCATAAAATCAGAAACTAGTCTGGCATAAGCAGTCTATATAAAGTCAAGAGTATAGTCGGCTACTATGGACCATTTGATATAGATGCAAAAAATGCAGAATGTTCTGTCATACGTTTTCTGTCACCAGGACATCATAATTTATCATCCTAATGCGTGATAAGGAATTGAAGAGCTGCAGTAAAAACATTCAAAATACGCGCTATTCACTATACTTGAGTAGCTTTGAGTGAATAGCTGTTTTCAATAATTGTGACATTTTTTGTGCGACATTCTGGAAATAAGATAAAATTTGATCATTATCTTTTTCCAGAACATATAAAAGCGTAGCGCATAAGTTCAGTTCATGTGATCGTTTAACACTTTCACGACAATACGACCCACCGGTGGGTCGTATGCTTTTTGAAGTTTTTGATTTTGCTAGTCCACTACGAAACTTTCTAGGCAAACCAAGTAAACTTCTGTATACATCTCTTGGAGTACTTCCCAAAGGAAAAATATTACGCAAACTCAATTTTGCAAAATATGCTCTAGTGCGAAATGGCAGTCATCGAAAAATCGGTCCGTCATGAATGTGTTAAAGCAATTGTTCTCAAGAAAATGCGTGTATTCATGACCGAGGATGTAAATCTTGCTCAAACTGTGCTCATCTTGAGCAGTCCAAGCAATAACCGGGTAGGAGTCAATTGAGGTCTCTAGATCACCTACGAATTTTGTGGCAAAGATTTGCTTGCATTATCCTGAACAAATCAAATAGCTTAACTATGCCCACATTAGCAATAGAGGTGCAAGCGCTCACCGCTCATGAAACTCATGTTAGAAAACTAGACTAACAGTAAAGATTGAGTTTTTTCTGTACTTTTATATGCTTTGCTAACTTCCTCAACCTTACTAGCATGTCAATGGAGAGGGCATCATTTTATTTGTCCGCACAATATTTTAGGAGGATTTTTTACGGTTGCTGCGCATTCGGTTTATTAGTGCAAAAAACACTTACTCTTTCGTCCAGAAGAGTTTAAAAAGTGAAGACAGCTCAAGGATCAATGTTCAGTTAGCTTCTCAGTTCAATACTGTTTCCACGTACAAAGGCTACTCACAATTCCCTTCCCTAGAAGCCAACTGTTGATATTTTTGAGATTTGAGGCTTATGCTGGACGAGCTTGTGTTACCTACCTTTGGTTGTTTTTTTCAGTGTTATTCTATAGCGAGCAACGCTTCGGACAATTTTCATAGTAGGTGTCATTTATTTATTTATTTATTTATTGTGCATAGGGAAGTCCCTATGAGAACAGGAACAAACAACAAAAATAACAACAATTGAAATAACGCAAAAACAGCGAACATCACCGATCAACAGAAGCTTGCAAATAGCGTTCTAGAATACATTTAAAAGTAGAAAGTTTTACTACAAATGCCCGATCTCTGATAAGGTTATCCACGTCATGTAGAACACGACATGAATAGAAATTTTTTCGTATGGCGAGTCTACACCTAGGAATGATAAGCTTTCTGGAACCACCCCTAGTAGTAGAAGGCTTGGTAGCAAAGTAGGCGCTTTTGTTAAGGCCGCATTGGCCGTAGATTATCTTATGAGCCAGTATCAAATCAAACTTTCGTCTTCTACTCGCTAGAGTAGATAGTCCAAAATTTCTGTTACGTATGTCACTGTTAGGAATCTGATCATATAGGAAACCAACGGTTCTAATCAACAACTTACGAGTAAAGCTGTTCTGTACTTTTTCAAGGTAATGAACAGTTTTACGCTTAAAAGGGCTATATATAATAGTTCCATACTCGAGCGTAGGTCTTATGAAAGATTTATAGGCTTTCAAAAGAATAACGGGGTCCTTAGTTACAAGTGCCCTAAACAGATTGTATACAGCTACTGTTGATATCGGCAATATTCTTGCAATGCTCATCAAAAATGAGATTCTTTGTAACTAAGAAGCCTAAGTCTCTGATTGAGTCAACCGACTCAAGTTTAACATCTCCCATTGAATACGAAAAACGTAAATTGTTTGGGCCTGTATGGAGAACTTTGGTTTTTGACTTTGAAATGGGAAGACCCCACTCCTGCGACCAGGTAAAAACGTCATTCAAAGCATCTTGTAGGTTTTCACGTCCAACAGACGTGAAAACCTACAAGATGCTTTGAATGACGTTTTAGTATACCATTCATACGTAAGTATAAGTATACCATTCATCCATGACCACCCGATATAATTTGAAGTCATCAGCGAAAGCGCAACACGAAACCCCTCTTGACAATGGTATACTCGGAAGCTCATGTGTATATATATTGAATAAAATGGGCGAAAGTACACCTCCTTGAGAAACCCCACACCCCATTTTCCTAGGAGTGGAAAAGACTGAGCCCATGCGGACAACAAAGGACCTGTCAGCCAGAAAAGCCTTTATCCACTGTACAATACGTGGGTGTACTCCAACTGCAACAAGTTTGGCCAACAATCTACTGTGAGGCACCTTATCAAAAGCTTCAGAGAAATCCAAATAGATAACATCTGTGCTCAACCCATTATCTAATTGTAGGGTCCAGTCATTCACAGATTGAAGCATGGCCGTGACAGTAGATTTGCCCCTTTGGAAACCATGCTTATACGAAGAAATGATTGAGTTCGAAGTCAAGTGATTGACAATGCGCTTCTTCAAAATTTTCTCAAAGACCATTGAAAATATGGATGTTATACAGGACGGAAGTTATTAGGACAAGCCAATGGTTTCTTCTTAGGTATGGGCCTCACAAATGAGATTCTCCATCGCCGCGGAACCTCACTTCGCATCATACTCAAGTTGAATATGAATTGAAGGGGGCCAGCAATTACATGAGCGATAGACTTTATAAAATGCGTCGGTAAAAAGTCAGGAGTTAGCGAAGTAGATTTATGCCATTTCATATCTAACTCCTCCACAAATGATTTCTCAAAGGTGTCGGCAAAGCATTCTGCCTTTTCTTCATCACTACAAATGACTGAACCTTCTTCAGTAGTCAACACTCCAGCTTCATTAACATTTTTAAGTCTAGACTTAACCATTTTGAAAAAGGAGTCACAGTTTCCCGACTCAATCACTTTCTTCTCAATGGAGGCATTATACTTTTTGAGCCTCTTTATAAACTTTGAATTAACTTCTTGAAAGTATTCCAGTATCTGCTATCACTACTTCCAACTGCAGTTGCCCATGCATGCTCTCTTTTACGGAAGAGAGCATCTAAATAAGCAGGCATGTTGACTTGTTGTTTGTATTGGCCGAGAAGCAACGGGAACAAAAAGATCAATAGCATGATGCAAAACACTCAAAAACAACTCGTACATGTCATCCACCGTCCCCAAATTATTGAAGGAACCATACCAATCTACCGTACAGCGGTATTCTGTCAAACTCTCAATATTCGCATGCTTATAATCTCTATAACTGACAAAAGTTGGATCAGAGTGCTTACAATAGTTCAAAAAGAATTTTACTGAGGCGTGGTCGCTATTACCTAATGGTGCCTCAACACTAGATCTGGCCACCAGCATCGAATCATTCGTAAGAACTAGATCAAGTAGATGCTGACCCAATGTGTTGGATTCAACCTTCTGATTCAGTTTATGAAGGCGGCACATTCCAATGAATCTTTTAGCAGGAGCAGTAAATTCTTTCAAACTGCCATGATTAGCCCAGGTCAGATCAGGAAAGTTGAAGTCACCCAACATCACAACAGAATTGTTACATGCCAAAAGGTCCGTAAGGGCTTTAATCAGTTGGTCAGTTTTACACGATGAGCAGGAGGGGGATCTGTAGACCAAAATCCACCTTATAGACTTATATCCCGCAGTCTCACAACACAACAGTTCATAACTGCTCGATACAGACTCTTTGAATATTAGATACGGATTTAATCTGTTACTGATAATGAGTAGAACACCTCCGCCCCTTTTGCCTACTCGATCACATCTGTGGAAAGAATAGTCTGCAGTTAAGTCCCCAAATAAAGAGCTATCACTAGTGGAGTCAGTCAACCAAGTCTCAGTGATAGCAAACCAAAGCAAGCCGCCCACTTTGCAAGTGAAACTTAAGATTATCGATATTTTTACAGATAGAACGAGCATTTGCTAAAAAACATTCTAGCTGGCCATTTGCAAACTTTTCCACTACTAAGCACTAAAAGAGTTGAGAAAATCATTATGAGATTCAACATTGGAATGAGCAACAGCGTCAACATCACTATTAACATCCTGAACATCCTGAGCTTCTTGGATACAACTATCAACATGAACAACAGAACTATGATTCTGTGCAGTCTGTGCACTGCGGCGTGCTGCTTTGCTTTTTTGAAGCCTTTCCCTTTCCTGCCAAGGGAGAGAGGGGCGAATGAACACCCCTCGCTTGAAAGGGAAGGTCCTCATTTTCGAAGCTCGCCTCAGTACAAGATTAACAAAAAACTTAGATGGAAGAATAACTTTCAACAGCCTGTCATGCCTTGATGACGGCCTACCTAATCTATAAACTGATACAGGCGCACAATCAATGGCGAGATGATCGAAGATTTGAACTACGCAATTGAAATCATGACTAACATTAGCACTACTAAAACCTCATCTGGATTCAGGGATCCCACTGATAACGAGTGAGTGTTGCCTCTCTCGTTCCTCACAAACGGCAGATGAAATAATTGGAGACGAATGAGAAGGTATGGGGGAGGCACTAGGTGGATTGCGATCAATACTTGAACGAAGCAATTGATTATCATGCTTTATAGAACCTAACTGCTCCGACAAAATGCGAACTTGGGTGAGCAACTCACGGTTCTGCTGGCTGAGGGCTTCGTAGTTTCTTCTTCCCTCCAGTAAATATCCAACAATCGTCCTAGCGTATAACGGGATTGAATCGTCCTTGAGAAGGTTCTCCGCGGCCGCGTCGAAGTTTGGGGTCGACTCGAATTGAATTCTTCTTTTCCTTTGCCTCTCTTGTGGCTCGAGGGGGTAAATCGGCGTTTCCATCTCCAGAGTAGAACGGAATAGTCGTAGTAATAGCAGAAAATAGAAGAAGTTCGACGAGACGTGGAGCAAATCGATGACGGTCGAAGTAGGGCACAAACGAGCGGGAGCTCTGGGACAACCAACCGCTCGCCGGCAGGCCACAGAGTCGAATTCTATAGCGAGCAACGCTTCGGACAATTTTCATAGTAGGTGTCATTTCTGTGGCTATCTCATTGAATTCCCAAATGAGACAGGTAGTGCTCGCTAATACTTTATTTGCACTGACGACTAATTTGGTGACTCCAACATCTTCGTTTTGCATCTTTGAGGTCTTTTTCTGCCGATAACCTATTTAGTCTGCTATAATGCGTTGAAGTAACAACTAACAAAGTCATTATAAGATCCAAAATATTAGGTCGGCCCGAAACTTCTTTTGCATCATTTTCAAGAATTCATAACTCTCGGTTCTTCTAGCCGATTTGCATGTTCTCATTTTCGTCTGAAAAAGCAATTTGATCTCTTCATAGAGGTGCCATAGCAGCTTTCTCCTTAGCATATACCGCGTAGATAGGAGCGGTAGAAGAAAATTGGTCAAAATTCGAATTTTCTGTGTAGGGTCATAAAAAATCGGAAACTTGCAACAAAAATCGGAGCAGTCGGCTTTGTAGGTTTTGTTACTTACCCTTTCTAAAAGTGCAAAGTTTGCGCCGATTGAGCATCCCTGTAAAAAGTTAGGATTTCTCTGAAAAATGCCAAAATAAATCAAATTCGCCCTTTTGTATTGCTTGCTCGAAAATCGTAACTTTTCATAGAGACGCTCAATCGGCGCAAACTTTGCACTGTTAAAAAGAGCTGGTGAACCTACAAAGCCGACCGCTCCGATTTTTGTTGCAAGTTTCCGATTTTTTATGACCCTACACAGAAAATTCGAATTTTACCAATTTTCTTCTACCGCTCCTATCTACGCAGTATATGCTCAGGAGGAAGCCGCTATGGCACTGCTATGAAGATAATGAATTGCTCTTTCGGATAAACATGAAAACATGCAAATCGGCTGAAAGAACCGGGAGTTATGAATTTTTGAAAATGGTGCTAAAAAAATTTCGGGCCAACCTAATAGTTTTGGGGCTATAGTTTTGTTTTCAAGAAGATGCAGAAAATTGAGCAAAGCAGGATATATGAGTTGGGTAAATGCAAATACTGACTGTTCTGGGATACTTTCAAAAAATTGTAACGTATGGTATCATGTTACAGATTGCGCTATCTAGATTGTAGAAAATTCTAAATTTCATATAAATAATTACATTGGGTTCTATTCAAATAATTATAAAATAATTCTATATTTTAAACATTCAAAATCAAAAATTCAAATCGAAAACTCCCTTAGTTGAATACGCAAGGTTTTTGCAATCAGCGCCTTCAACTATTAGGTTGGCACGAAAGTTCTTGCGTAATTCAAACAAAATCCAATAACTTTTCAAAGACTAAACCTAAATTCACAATCTTGTATGCTAAAAATATTACAAGCCTTACGCTTCATGATGGATGTTTAAGCGTAAGATTCCGTGAGCTGGACATCAAGAACGAAGCTCTCGAATAAGGCGCTTCAGATTTTGCGATTTTGAGTTTGGTGCCAGAAAATCGCAGAGTGCCGCTAGCTAGCCGAAAAAAATCTGTAGAATTTACTTACACAGCAAAAGTCCATACGTTGTTTTAGCAGGCTTTGATCTCGCATGGAAACGCGAAAACAAAAAATTTGTGAAAATTCTCATTTCACAGGACAAATCCCCTCATCGCACTAACTTTTCCACAGAAACACAGTTTCCAACCAGAAATTAGACATAGTGCCTATTTAGAGCCTTGCGACGTTTTCTCGATTGTAAAAAAGTGTTTTCGCCGGAAAACTGCGGACATGAGGAGATTTTTTTCCACAAAATGACTTATTTCACGAATTTTTTGTTTTTGCTTCACCGTGCAAGATCAAAGCCTGCTAAAACAACGTATGGACTTTTGTTGTGTAACTAAATTCTGCAAATTTTTTTCGGCTAGCTAGCGGCACTCTGCGATTTTCTGGCACCAAACTCAAAATCGCGAAATTTGAAGCCCCATATTCGAGAGCTTCGTTCTTGATGTCCAGCTCACGGAACCTTATGCTTAAACATCCATTATGAAGCGTAAGACTTCTAATATTTTTAGCATACAAGATTGTGAATTTAGGTTAAGTCTTTGGAAAGTTATTGAATTTTGTTTGAATTACGCAAGAACTTTCGTGCCAACCTAATATTTTCGCAAGACCAAACGAATTCTCTTTCTTTTTTACAACTTCAAGAGAAACTGAAACGGTAAATCTTTGCAAAAAGTGCATTCTATAACGTCATGATTTCATAGGAACTTTTTCTAAATAATCATAAATTAAGGAAATCCTTTTTTGTCCAGCGTCCCTTCAAATTCAGAATTCTGTAAAGTGATATCAATTCTCTAATCTAAAAGCACTTCATTCATCTCTAATGGCTATTTCTAACATTGGTCTCATTTTTTAATCAAAATGTGATCGTAATTCTAGTCAGCGCTGGTAAAAAAGCATCGAATTCTCCGTTTCACATGCTTTTGATATGATGAAAAAAGAGTCCTTCATTCGCTGGATCCCAGATTTTTTGGACGTTTGGTTTTTTCATTTGATTTTCTTGAGTGTTTGATTTTCCGAAAAGATTACACAAAATAAATTTTCTACCACTACCCATGCTTTGTATCACTTACTTATATGACTGCAAGCATAGCAGTCAGTTTCATGCTCTGCTGCTCTTCTAGGGAAGGAAGGGATACGATGATGAGATTACAGTTATGTTTCGAAATGTTTCGTTGCAAGAGAAGCCATCCAACCACCTCAACTTGGAGTGAAAAAATTGACAACAACAAACGAAAAAGCCTCGATTTCTATTCGCCGCAATTAGGAATTTTTCTAATTTGCCTAGCAGCTTAACTCACGGCATATGCAGCAAAATAAGCAGCTTTATTGTTACCTGAGAAGGTCCATTCATCCAAAGCTCATCTATCGTGCGGTACTTCTTCTTCTTGTTTGATACGAGATGAAACTCGTCCTACTGAAGCTTTTGTCTTCAAAAACACAAAAATTTTGAGCCTACGAACATTATTTTCAGTGCTTAAGATTGAAGCTGGTGGCGTAGTCACCAATTTCAGGCGACACCGCTGCAGAAGCTCAGTTAAGGCTCCAAACACCCATGTTGCAGTGGGTGAAAGGACCCTCACCAAACTCACGATAGTTTGTAATATGTGCTCCAAGACGAAGGCGGTCGCCCAAATAGGTTGAAACCATGCAAAGCTGCGGCGCGCGCGCAGTTGTCAACCACAGGGCGCGCACGCTCGGTCAGCGGTCATTCACGCGAGCGTGCGCGCGACCCGTGGTTGACAATTGCCCGCGCGCCGCGTGCGCGTCAGCCTTGCATGCTGTCAACCTGTTTGGACGACCGCCTTCGTCATGGAGGAGATATTAGTCCCAGCGCTTTGCAACAACATGGCATCATTAAGGGACATATAATTTACCCATTAGCGTGTGACTTCATCTTTGCAGGCCAGTGTCGTTAGAACAATTTGAGCTTTACAGATGCACATGCAATTTACCTTGATCCTCCCTGAATTTCAAAATTCGTTGACTGACACGACTTTTAGACTGGGATTTTACGCCAAAAGCACTTTCTAGTGATTCGCCTCCCAAAAAAAATTGATGTTTTGCAAACTTTTGGAATCGTTAGAGGAGGTATGTTAGAATCGGTAGCTCGGGAAACACTCGACCGGAAATTTTTTTGCTTATTTGGGGTAACCCGAAGGGTTGATTCCGGAAATCCACGGAAATTCAAATGCCTTCACCTGAGATAGCGCGAAAATGGCAAAAGCTCAGTTTGCTTGATGTGGAAAGCGTGCTAAGTCTTCAAACTTGCTCTGTTTTCATAATTGGAGTGTAACAACCTTCCAATTCGAAATAATCACTTTTGTCGAGGCGCTGCCTTCAAATGTTCCCACTACTGCTATCTTCAATCGTCTATTTTTTTTTACAAAAATTGAGCTAAGCAGCCTGTGGAGGGGGAGGGGGCAAATGAGCATGTTGATCATTTGTTTGATGATCAGTAACATTATAAAATCGAGCGCTTCTGTGATAGTTCTGATGTGGTCTATTATTGTTATTTGTTATTGAGTCCTTCCTATCCGATTATTATGCGTTAATTTGGTGGTTTTACTGCTTTGCACATCCAATTCGAGGACGACCACGGAATCGCGCGCCTTCTCGGATCAGTTCGAGATCGCATTCTCAATTTTTTGCAGTTGACATGAAGAGCTGAGGATTCTTACAGGAATGTAAGTGAGCAATCTCGAAAACATAGTGAAGACAAAGAAGTGGCTTATGACATGGCCTGGCGCGAGGGTGGCCAGTAGACACATGTGAGACGAACTCACCTTTGCCATTTTCAATTTTCACGTCTCTCACTTGTTCGCGTCAGCTGCGTGGGTTATTCAATTGGGGCGCGTTTTCCTTCCTTGCTAGAAAGTTCCAATGTCTGTCGTTATGTGTGGGCTGTACACGAAGCAGTTAATTACTACTCAACAGAACTTATTGACGAGTCGTGCGCAGCCGCGTATTTCAACTGATGTGTAAAAAATTATATCAACTTCGTGCTAATATACCACAAATTTCATTTCTATTCAAAGATATCGTAATGAACAGTATTAAATAACAGTAATGAGTTCCAAACATCAATACAATCGTTCCTAA
The DNA here is from genome assembly GCA_958299035.1 of Cylicocyclus nassatus. Taxonomy (NCBI): domain Eukaryota; kingdom Metazoa; phylum Nematoda; class Chromadorea; order Rhabditida; family Strongylidae; genus Cylicocyclus; species Cylicocyclus nassatus. The sequence goes on along the minus strand of CATQJL010000223.1, from coordinate 66,034,704 downwards.
CACAATAAATAATACAATGAAGTTAGCAAATTCGATCCAAGAACAAGTTTTTCATTTCTTACAAGAACACAAATATGCATGCAGGAAAGACATTGTTTGTACTTGTTACTATACGATAAATAAACAATAATAATTGTCCAGATCAAAAATTAAAGCACCCAATTTTCTCATGATTCAAATGGTTTAGTAGGCAATAATAGTAAATTTCTCCTTTTACCCTTTGCTTCAATCAGATCGGCGAAAATGATCAGAGTGCACGTGCGCAGGAGCCGCAGACTGCGTCGCGGACGCGAGCAGTCGTTTCCTAGGTCATGAAGCCCCACCTCCCAGCCGCCAATCTGGTTGAAGTCTTCAGCACGACGAGCTTGTTCCCAACAAGCTTGACTACAGCATAAATCACTAATACTGAAACGTTCCAGCACACTTGACTTATAGCTCGAGCATCAAAAAATTTGTTTATTTCATTATCTGCTGCAGATTTATGGCTGCGTCCATTGTCGCCCGCATCCAGCAGCGTGCCAGCGCCGTGCCAGTGCCGTGCCAAAACCTAAGTGGATGCAGTGTATATTGATCGATCCATTTCATCGGCATAGTTCTGGTGCGGTGTTTGCACGGCGCTGGAACGGCGCCGGTACCGACAACTCTGAATAGCCGTAGACATGCGCTCAATTTTTGAGAAGTAAGCCGCCAATTCCTCCGATCGCTATTTGAAAATAAATCTCCGCATTTCTTGGATTTTTTCTTGACTTTTTGACCAAAAATTCTAACTAGCGCGCTCCAGCATATTTCCCTCTACTCAAAACTTTGTTTTTCCAGTGGAAATAGGGACAGCTTAGCTTTGCCAAAACGGAAGTAATTAAGCTTCAGCCAAAGCGACAAACACGTGGATCAGCGCAAAAAAGTCCTGACAGCTCTTCACCACCGTAAGTCCCCAAATCTGAAGTGGAATTTGCATAGCAAAGCAGAAGACGAGTAGAGAGTTGATAACAGTCCATTTGATGGGTCCGGGAGAACAAAGAGCCCACAAGGAGAATGCGAAAAATATGATATTGACGACTAGCGAGAAGAAGCAGAAGTAGTAATGGGCTCCTAGCAGATCCTGTAAAACGAAACTGTTTCGGATGTTGAGCTGCCTCAAAGCATTAGCAGAAGATTGTATCATTATTAGGGGGGGGGGTTATATTTCACTCAGTAACATCCGTTACGCCAAGCAATAAATTGATTTTGAAGAAATATCGTTAATTAAGTTTCTCTACGTAACCTTTGATTCAACTGGCTTGACGGCTGGAAGGCGGGGCTTTGTGACCTGATCCGCTCACGCCCGCTACGCAGTCTGCGTCTCTCCCGCGCGCGTGCTCTCTGACCATTACCTAGCCTTGATTAGGTCGCGAAGCTCCTCCTTCCAGTCGCCAAGCCAGTTGGATTAAAGGGTAATCTCTTGAAGGTACTTCCATTTGCGCAAATTTAATGGCGTGAGATGATTTTCAGCACCCAAAACATAACGTTTTCCGAAATCTAGTCAAAAGACAGCAATAATCAATTGCTATATTGCCCTGAGCTCACTGCATTGAAGCTCCCAAATCATTTTTTCGTAAATAGGCTGTATAGTCAAAAAGTAATGCTCTAAATAACGAGATAAAGTGATTTCGCATATAATTCAAGCGGGGCAGGGAATCGCTCCAAACGAAGAGCATAAAGTGAGCTCGTCCCGATAGAGTTTTGTGACGGTTCTTTGAACCTTCCACTTGAATCCTTAAGCTTTTTTTCTTTACTCGATAGAAGTCAATCATTGCGACCATGGCAATTAAGCACATTTGTTTGAATTCATAGTAACTCATATAAACCGGATTCTTGCCCCGCCCCCTCTCCTCGGTGTAAGCCATTGAAAACAAACTATTAGGTCTTTCAAAAATTCGCAGAGTTTTTATTTTTGTCGCCGCTTTTCGATGAAGCGTTTGGTTTACGTTAGAATACCTATACCATTGAAAAGAGAAAATCTTTTTCTGCAAGTGCTTTTCTATTTTTGAAGGAAACCTTGTGTCCTTTACTATGTAAGCTCTTAGCGTATTTTGAGAAGCAAAAATTGGAAATTTCGGTACCTGCAACTTTCGATCCATATAAGAAAATCACAAGTAGAAATTTTCTGACGGGAGTTATTAGTGATAAGAAAATAAAAATCTTTGCTTTCAGAGGTTTCTAATCAAAGGGACATAGATTCGACCTAAAACGAGCAATGGTTCTTGCAGAATTGCCTCTTTCGAATACTTTGACGTAAAACAACCGCTTCATCGAGAAATGGTTACAAAAATAAAAACTCTATAGACTTATGAAACGACCTAATATATTTACCAAACCTCCTGAAATCTGACAAACAATCTCTTAATCGTGTTTTTACGAAATTGTGACAATTTATTGGGACGAACGAAAGCTAAACTGACCATAAAAGTTACAGTTAAAAATCTTAGAACATAGAAATGTGTCCTTACCTTACTAAATATTACCAGTCCTCGAGCTAAACCGATCAAGAACGTCAGAAGGATCTAAAAGTATCTAATTAGAATAAACGCACAGATTAAAACAAAGAAAAGTTTTCGAAGATGGAGAGTCCAGTACTTCGAAAAAATGTAAAAAAAATTGAATAACTTACAATGTCATAGAAGCCAATGCAGTAGTAGAACAGCTGATGTGCAAACCAAGGATTTATTGAGTCAGGAATGGGAGACCATAATCTGAATCCGTGTCTCGCTATAGCATTTACAGCAATCAACAACGTTGCTGCCACGTAGAACGCCTGTAATTGATTTCCGTAGTTTTTTTTTTCAGATTTTTGAACTTTCTCAAATTGTGAAATCAAATGAATTTGCATGGACTAAACAATAGTGGGGATGCGTTAGAGAAAGGTTTCAAGAAGTTTAAGCTTTTCTGCTGCTAATTGTAAAATCTTTACTTTATACTTACTTCGAAGAAAACAACACAAGCGCATCCACCTCGAACAAGGCACGATGATAAGCAACATAATGGCTCTAATTCAAGATGCCGTGGCTGAACTCTGGAAAGCGCATCGCAAATTTTTTTTTGCAAGAATCGTATAAAATTTCTAATCCTCACTTTGACTGTATTGGCGCTACTTTGTTGTTGCGAAATATTTTCGCTTTTCCCTTCGCGACCACACCACCGATTCGTCCGGATACGGTAGTGAGCACATTGATGAATGCTGAAATAGCACCACTTGGTGGTGGTGCTGTAGCTGAAAAACAACTACGTTTACACGGTGAAAACGCGAGGGGGGGGGGGCAAATGTCAGCCAAAAAAACTTACGCAAAGTAATTGGCGTTTTCAGCATTTCTGCGTCTAGAGGGTTCTACGGAGTTTGCAAGATATAAAAATAAGCGTGAACTTGCGAGCTAATAAGAAATGAAGTCAGCCAAAAATAATGCGCAAGGCAAGGTTTGATGGGGCGTGAAAAAGGTTCCCTTCGGATTTGTTAGCTTTTGCTTGAGTAAGCGCTTGCCTATAGCAGAAAATGTACACTTCTCCTGAATTTTTTATGGCTTTTTCAAAAACATTTTAAGGCGGTTGGAAACAAGGAAACTTTCCGGAAAATCAAGCCTAATACAAAATCTTCAATTCTTTTCTTACTGCAAAACTTATTGCGACGCAGCTCTCGTAATTACAAAGTACTTTTTCCGAGAAAAATTTCTAAAGTTTGGATAAAACTCATACTTTGCATGCTTTTTCTTCATCTCTAGGATTGTTACTGAGAAAATCAAATTATTAAAAGCATTTGTGGTTATTCTCTCGAGATAAATAGCTCACACACTTCAAATTATAAGAAAATTTGTGTATGAATTTCTTCTCCAAACGCTCGGCTGATTTTTTCAAACGATGTTCTGTCTAATGAACTTTGAAAATTTTGCAAGCACTGCAAATGTCATAAATGATTGCCCAATTTACCAAAAATAGCTGTAATATAAGAAAAGAAAAGGCAAATTCTGGATACATTTGCAAAGTTGTGTGAAATTCATATGTAGCCATAGAGGAAACAAATGCATAAGTGGATCAGGACCCTCTTCCTTTGCAAGCAACTCATGCAGGAATTCTTTAGTATCTTTTAGCTTTGGAAATTATGGGGCATCCGTTAAATACCAGTGAGTTTTTAGACAAGGTCAGTGAAGTGCTTGAACATAAGATTCTCTAGCAAAACGCTACGCACAGCTACTTAAAACCTTCTACACGAATTCTTGACATAAACATGCTCACTCGTATTCTTCTTCCCATTCTTCTCTTCATTTGGTTCCTTGGCCTTTGGCGCTTTTCGTGGCTTTGGTGGTTTTCCATCTGCTTTGGGATCTTTTGCCTGAAAGTATATCTTCACTATGTAAATACAAAATTTTTCTCGAATTGAAGTTTTCCACAAAAGATCGCTCAATAAATCCAAGCGACAGCAAGGTTTGTGCTAGTATACCTGGAAACAATAGTCATTTTCTTTATTTTTCTTAGCCTTATATTTGTAATTCATGAGGCACTGGACATAACCTTTGATTCAACTGGCTTGGCGGCTGGAAGGCGGGCTTTGTGACCTAATTAAGGCCGCTCGCGCCCGCGACGCAGTCTGGTCTCTCCCGCGCGCGTGCTCTCTGATCATTACCAGCCTTAATTAGGTCGTGAAGCGCCGCTTCCAACCGCCAAGCCAACTGAATCAAAGGGCACGCTTTATCTATCCGTGTGTAACTCATTTTCACATTTTGCCATGTATAAATCATAGACGAAAAACGAATTTTATTTTTTGTTGTGTTCACAAAGTCGCAATTTTCTAGATTTGTCACCTTTTCACCTGGCTAAAATGTGCAAGCAAAGCACTTATCGAAAAGTGCTTGAAAGTGTGCAAAGTCAAATGTTCAAAACCTTGGCAGTATGACACTAGAAAAAGAAATGACCAAAAAATCACTTTAAAAAAATTATGTTCAAATTCGTTGAAGACTAACTCAAAATTTGTGTTGTCTGTTGATTAGAACCTGCAACATATTAGGTTGGAAATGAGATTTAAGTTTATTGGTAGATAGAAACAAAGCATTAAAATAGAATCTGATTGATTTTTGATTTTCAGGCAATTAAAAAATGTGGTGCTGATCAAACGTCTCTACAAGAAGTTGCATTCTTAGACCTCATGTATTTAGAATGAAGTAATCATATATTTTGTATAGTAGAAAGATAACACGCAGAGTAAAGTTTCTAAAATCAGTAAATTTTTACTCTTACATTATATGACACTTTGAAATATGTAAAGTAACTGCGGTTTCGAGTGCTGCTAAGCAAGACCTTACTAACAATAAGTGATTTTGTTCTTCATCCAACTCTCTCTTTTGAGATAATGAAGAAAGAGTAAAGGGTAAGAGTAATGAGATCATGCAACTTGTTGCAAGATGTTCAGATTCGTTCCCCTAGCACAGCGATAAAGCTTCATAGAAGTTAAGTAAAGTGTTTCCATAACAAATTCTTTTGTTGAAACTCGCTGCTTTGAGATCTGGGGTGCCTTCAAGTAGATTTTGTTACTCATTTATGACAAAAAACACTTTTGCAAAATTTTGCACGCCTGCATTTTGACGTTGTTCACGTGGACAAAAATTTGCTTTGCATTCATGGAGATTGAAAAAATGTGCAAAAAACTGGGAAAAGTGCTGCTAGTTGACACCAAAGATTTTTTTTTGCAAATGTTAGCATTTTCGAGAACACTTCTGCAAAATTTTGAGCAATAAAATATCTATTCTGCGCTACCAACGGCATGAGTCACTTTTCTTGAATTGTTGGAATGGTAGTAGCTATGAGAGGAAAGAAGAGATGAGAGGAAAGAGGAGGAGGGAGTTGGGTAAGTGTGAAAGCATAGTATTTCTATACAAAACACAGATAGAAACCTTGAAACGGTTTCTTCTTTCCACTCCTGTTTGCCTTGCACCGAAACTTCCAAAAAATTGCGTTTTTTTTTTCAACATCATCCAAATCGCTGTTTTGTAGATATCAAGGAGGGAAATTTTGCATTGGGGATGGATATAAGCTCCTTCGCAACGGTGCCACTTGCACCAAAAACGGGGTTGATATAAGTGTCTCAGAGACTGTAGGGAGCAGTATATTTGCGTTGAACGCATAGACGATCGTCCGATAAGCATAAAGTTAGATATTGGGAAATGGTCATACGAGTAATCACCGCCTATGCGCCACAAGTCCGATGTAAGGATGATGTAAAGGACGCTTTATGGCAGGAGCTTGGTGACCACCTCAGTACAATTCTCCTTGATGAGACAGTCCTGCTAGGAACGGAACTCAACGAATGTTAGGAGAAAGGCAAGGAGAAGCCGGGAAATGTCACGGGGTCAAGGATACAGAAAACAATAGAGAAGGTGAGCGCATTCTAAAGCTCGCTTCAGCTCATGATCTGCCCTTGGCGAACACATACTACATCAAGAAGGATGACCACCTCATTACATATACGAGTGGAGACCAACGAACACAGACAGACTTGTAGGCTATCCGACAGCGTTAATTAAATCGTAAACGAGTGCAAAGTTATCCCAGTGAGAGCTGCACACCTCAACATAGACCACTGCATCTCGACATCAAAATAACGATTTGCACATCAGGAGAGCTACAGAAACCAAGACACGAATCAATTGGCAGGGATTGAAGACCAACAACGCAGCGAAACGAACACTGCTAACAACTCTACCAAACCTGCAAAAGAACCCAGAATGATGAGAACCCTGAGCAGGCTTGAAAATCAAGTCTATGGCCAAGTCAAGTGGCGCACATGGTCCTGGGAAACACAAGGCCAAGAGAAAGGATCAAACGGAAACATAGCGGTGGAATGACGAAGTACAAAGAGACATAAAGGGAAAGAGGGATGCGTATAAACGATGGCTATACGATGGTACACAATCGGAAGACGATCTTCAGTCATATCAACAAGCCACACACGCAGCGAAGTCTGCAAAGAGAGCATAACAGGTGTACATAAAAGATCTCTACGAGCAGCCGTAGTCTCGCATGGAAGAACATGAGGTACACCGTAAAGGCGTAAAGAAGAGCGGAATCCACGAAAGATACAGAGCACTCTCTCCATATCAAAGACAAACTTAGTAGGACGCTAAGAAAACCAGAGGACATTACCGAAATGGAGATTCTAATACGAGGAAATGACCGTCACAGGCCGCATCGTCAACTCCATTCCAGGAGTTTCCCATAGAAGGACCAATACCAGCAGTCACGGAAGAACAAGTATGGCTAGCCGTAAGAAAAACAGATGGCAAAGCGACAGGTCCAGATGACATACAATGCGAATTCTGGAAAATACGTGGACAGTCCGGAGCATCGTGTTGACGAGTCTCCTGAATCAAATCATAAGGAGCAAGAGTATGCCTCGCGAATGGTATACCAGCGCAACAATCCCGATATGAATGAACAAAGCAAACATAGAAGACTGCGCATCTAGCGATCAATCGACACGCATTTGGATATCGTAGAATTGTCACCGCAGTGCGGATTTTTGAAAGGAGTAAGTAAAACCGACGCCATCCACTCCGCTCGGATGAAGGAATATAGAAAGAAGCAGAAGAAGTTGTATACATCATTCCTGGACCTGGAGAAAGCCTTTGACAAGGTGCCGTATAAAGTCATATGGTGGGCCTTGCGATGGCACAAGGTGCCAGAGGAGTATGTTCAGCGGATATAATCTACCAAAACGCTACAAGTCACGTGCAAACAGCTGCAGCTCAATCAAAAGAGTTCCAAATCAAGGGGATCAGTTCTCTCTCCCTTGCTCTTCATCAATGTGATGAACGCCGCGATGGAACCAACTCAGATGTAAACCTCCTTGGACACTTATCTACGCAGACGATGTGGTCTTGATAGCAAGTACCAGAAAGGAGCTGCAAGCTGAGGTGCAGAACTGGAAAGACAGGCTAAAGTTGTATGGTTTGAAGCTCAACACAAGGAAGACAAATTATATGGAAGTGGGGAAACAGGATCCTGGTGCCATAAGCATTGATGGTGAAAATCTAAAGAAGACAGCGTCATGCAAATACCTAGGCAGTCACAACTCAGCGAGCGGAAGGAGGCCTACAAGACGAGGTCGCAGGCAGGTTGAACACAGCGTGGATGAAATGAAGAACTTGACTAGAGTTTTGTGCAACAGAAGAATGTCATCCCAGGTCTCAACTGTACCGGACCGCTATCCTTCCAGCAGCAATGTTTGGCAGTGAGTGCTGGCCTTGTACGCGGAACGAGGAGTACATACTTATCATGGAAAGAAGGACGTCGCGGTACACCTTAGGAGTTCACACTGAGGGGCCACATCTGCAACGAGACTTCGCGAGCTGAATGAAATTGGCTTCAATTGCCCAGACAATGCAGGAAAGAAGGCTACGATGGTATGACCATGTGCGCAGAAGGGAAGAGAGCTACATTACGAGGTTAGCCTTAACGGTGGAGGTACAAGGTAAAAGTTTTAGAGGTAGACGCAGTGAGGTGGATGGACAGAATCAAGGCCGAACTGCGAGAAGTTGGAATGAATAAAGGCCTAAAAGTCTCAAATAGAAGAACATGGAGACAACTGACAAGAAAAGCAGACCCTGCACTTTCGAACTCCCGAGTCGGTCTAATTGTTTTTTTTTTGTAATTTTTAATTTCTGAGATAACTCTAACATGCATGGTAAAGCACACTTCATATAAACTAAAATCTGAGCGTTGTGCGTTGAACTTTTTTGTATTTTTGATACAAATTTTTTATTCTATTTAAGTACTCTCAACCCGATATAATCACGATACCATACATTGATCGAAAACAACTTCATATAATCTTGCCCACATTCATACTAATCATGTATGGATAAAAAACCAGAGTATAGTGTGATCCTTACCTTTGGCATATTTTTCTCGATTGTCTCCTTCTTTGCTCTGTCAGGCACCCAAAATTCCTGAACCTGTAATGGAATGCTAATTTTGAGGCACTAAACACGGGGAAAAGCGCATAATTGAAAAAAAAGGTTCGAGGACGTAGAGCATGATAACAAAAATGCAGATACTTAGTTCCCACTGTCTAGAAAAGTTGAGACGTACTTTATTTTGAGCCATGTCATGAAGCCTGGCCGCAGTGGTGTGCGAGCAGAGAAAGCAATAATAGCTGGCTCGGAAATACGATAAAGAATGAAGAATAGCGTTTTCCCGGCTCTACTGCTGTTTCCTCGCCACAGGCAAATGCCATGCGAAAAGTGGAGGTTGTAAGTAAGCAAACTCAGCCATTCCCACAAGCAACCAAATGACTTCGCCGACGACGTCCTTGTCGACGTCGATGGTCAACTCGTATGCAAAAACACAAAAGCACTCTCAGTGTATTTAAGGAATGTCCCTATTATTACAGGAAAACCAGCAGGGAGTCGACCGAGAAGTTCTAGTACATTCATTCGAAAGCTCTTATGTGTACGTTGCTTGTTGCATGCGTAAGATGGAAGAAATTTGTTTCTGATTTAGTTCCAGCGGAGTATTACAGTAGTCATTCTGAGTATCGATAGCTACAGCAATTGTCATTTGATGAGACTTTTGTGGAGAGAGTCCAACCATTTAGGGCTTCACTATAAGACTGGTAAGACAATTTCTTGAAAAAATTATTAATCCCTCATCATACCTCCGAAAGCCTACGGAGAGAGAGTCAAAATGGATGATGTTTGAATACCTGCCTCCCTCCCCTCCTTATAAAAAACTAGATGGCTTACCCGGCTCCGCCCGGCCCTGTCAATAATATATTTGTAATCAGCATGCTCGATTACCCCCCTGTGCCAACTCCCAGCCTTGTAGCCCAAATTTTGCAAAAAATCGATAAAATCGATATCGATCGATGACGAAAAGTAGCCTATGACACCCGCCGGGGCTCGAAGTGTATGTGTGCCAAGTTTGGTCCGGATTGGTTCAGAAATGAAATTTTCTATTCGGAACATACGTACAGACAGACATACAAACATACAGACAGACAGACAGACAAACAGACATTCAGCTTTATATATAAGATGAAGGTTGTTTATAGGAAGTCAAAAAAGAATAAGATGCAAAACAAATAGCAAAAGCAGAAGAAACTTTCGAAAACCTGAAAAAAAACCGCAGTCAGTTTGAAATCTTTACTTGGCGGCATTTCGAGTTGCGGATTTCTGTTCCAGGACGAGAAATTCGCAACCCACGGGTAAACGGAGAAACGCTAATTTCTTCTTCCTTTCTTCTTTGACAACAATCATGTTTCGAAAGTCGTGATTGTCAGGAAGAAGATAAACGAAGAATCAGTCATGAAATGTAAAATTTTGTTGTTACTGGGTTTAAATGCATACCAAAAACAATCTAGTTTTTAATGCATCGTTTGAATTTTTACTCCTTCTCATAGTTTCTGTTTCTGGCGACGTTGTCAGCTTCGCTGTGCTCATAATGCTGAGCAAAATGCTCTAAATATGTATAAAAATATTGCTTACCGAGTTCAATAAAGCTCTATGAACAGAAATGCACTTTTGCAGGTTTTCAGATAATTCACCACAATTAAAGAAGTTAGCTCTGCGGCGTGTTTTACATTATGAACAGAAGCAAGATCTTTCGAATGGACGAAAAACCACTTGAAAAGAGCCTTGACTGAGGAACGTTTGTACCAGATTTACCGCTAAAATCAAAAACGGGGTTTTGCGACGTTGTAGCGTGAAAGTAGAAGTCAAGAGCTTCAATTTAATATGCAGCTTCCTAGAATTAAGTACAATACAACGAAGAAAAGGGTATTAGTGTCAAATGTCCGCGTGTGGGGATAGCGCGCAACGCGCGAAGACGCTGACGGGCAGAGGAGAAAGACCAGAGCCGATGGGCCATTTAGTTATGGTCGTAGTTCTCCGCGGGGTCTCAAAGAAATCCTGCAACACTCAGATCATTCTGATCGTCATGACACGATTAGGAGTAGTAACTTCGCAATCCTTGGAAATCACTTTTTAAAGAGATAAACCAACATTTCTGTGCTCGCCTTTTTGCGCAAGAGTTGCGCAAGAGTTCTTGTTTTCATTGAACTCCAATAGATATAGTGAGTTTTTGAACTCAGTCGTGGTCTGAGAAGAGGCCAGTTGAGAAAAGTTGCGCTAAATAACAGAATGTTTGCAAAAACCTCTTTATTAGCATAAAGAAGGCTATAAAGAGCAATTTTTGGGATATTACTCACCACACTTACTTCGTTTATATTAATTCAGGTATATGATAGTTATGATCTAACATCCAAGGCTTCCCCCCGGATAAGTCCTCTTTTTTTGGCGTGTTGCCTTATGCTGCTCAAAGTGAAGGTCACCACATTATTGGCTCTAAGCATCGATTGGCGCAAAAATTGTGCTACATCAATTTCAAAAAATTTATGACTTGCTTCCTCAAGCGATTTGCTTGTTTTCGATTATCTTCGAGGTAGATTGATGGATCTCTCTATAATATGCATTCAGAGATTTACTGGTGAAGTGACCACGTATTGCATAAGCAGAAACGGTAAGAAAACTGTTTGTTTTTTGTCTATCTAGTCTAGAGAATGTTGCAGTAGAAGTCGGAGCAAGTCGGAGCAGTCGGTACTGTAGACTTTCTCTATTGATTCTTTTCCACTTGAGCAAAGTTTGAGAGAATTGTATGTCTCTTTCGAAAATGATGTACAAAAAATCAAATATAATTTTTTCAGCATTTTTTCTCCAAACAAGATGAAAGATGTTAGTCAGGAGTTGTTGAGAACACAAGTTCGTGAATTTTCGGAAATGGTGGGATGGAGCTTTCGTGCCAGCCTAGTCGTGACTAAGAAGTAAGATAGTTGCCCAACTTAATTTTGATTGGAAACAAAAAAGGTATGATTATATTTTCTCGAAGTGACAGTATCCAAAGCTCCCACAATTGGAAGAAATTATATATGTGTCACACTTCGAAGTTCGACACCCGTCCCTTGCGTAAATTGCGTCTCCACATAATAAATGTATTAGCTTTCTCCACAGACCAAAATCATAAATAAGCAAGTGCATATAAGGAGCTATCTCGAAAAGTTGCGACAAAACCACTGCGTTCAAACGTATTGATGCGGAAGTATCGCTATCATTTTTTTTCAGGTTGCTCTTATCAAGCTCTGGTTTAGATTTATGAAACTAACGCTGTCTGATGCATCTGATAGCACGTTTGGAAACTGAAAAATTCACAATTTTTTGTGCCGTACGGCGACAACGCTGCGTCGGATCGCACTGGAATAACCTTCTACAAAACTTGTCTTTTCAACTTTCATGCTCATATTTGGATTCAGCAATGCTTGCTCTATCCGATGGTATGCTCAAAAACTGAAAAGTTAATTTTTCATATGCCTCAAGGCGAACGAACGCATTGCGTCGGAAGTGGCATTGATGTAACTCTATCCTAAAAAATGTTGTTTACATTTTTGTCATCAGTGTCTTTTGAATTATGTATTGTGTGTTTGAAATGTGTTTGAATGTCCAAAAACTTCAATTCCAAGCGAATTACACGCTCTAAAATTCATCTTAATGGTCTCTCATTTTGCACTGATAAGCTAATAACGATGTGCATACTTATCGTACAAAGGACATATAAAGGCTGGAAACGCGGCAGGGTATGTGTATGTCAAACAAACTAAAGAAAGAATGGTTAGCTTCGTGATGTCCAGGTCCAGAAAAAGAATTGTACAATTCCGAAAATAGATACTCTTTAAAGAAGATGAGCGTAAATTTATAGGAAACAAACAAGACGAATGAAAGCAAGTCATGACTTCTCAGAACAAAGTAATCAACGGCAAGCATCAGTACAAACATCCAAAAAGTTTCCAAAGCTTTTAGTGTTCGCAGCGGCTAATCCGGATATCGCTTTTGATATCGCATAATGTCACGCCGAATTATTATATGACCGACGCAGTTTTGACTTTGAGATCAATCGTCGTCTAAACAACCTTCTCAGAAGCGGATCTGGCACCATTTGCATAGAAAAAAATGGATGGGCGCAATTTTGTACGACGTTGACCTCTATAATGTTAAGTGAATGAGAATGCAGCAAAGAGAAGCATCCGCGACTACCAAATTTCTGTTCACTCTTTCTCTACCCGATGGCTTAAATAGATTGACAGTTCCAATTTTTGTTGCTGTAGTGGTCTATATCACGTGTAATGGACACATGAACCTATACACGAAAGTTGTGAGCCTCAAAGGCAGCGTCCAGGTAGAACCTATGCTGTCCTGATTAATACCTAGTTTATAAGAAGTCGCTAGGAGTATGGCATATGCAGGCCGACCCCTTAATGAATCATACATTCGATACATAGAGCCATGCACTCTGGTTACCTTCACTGTGAGCGTGATCATAGAACACCTACACTTGGAGAAAAGAACTGAAGTTATCTGGGGCATGCCTCGGATATTATGACATAACTATACAGGAGTTTTTGCCTTTTCTGCTAAAAAAAAGTTTTTATTCAAAAAATTTTCCTGAAATTTAGGACGACAATTCTCAGTTAACCTTTGTATAGACTACTATTGAGTGTTAAAAGCTCACGAAGGCTGTGGGAGTTCACTAAAAACTAGAAACTGCGCCTGAATCTTGCGCAGAGGATCGCCATCTAAATGCTGGTTTATCTCGTTCTGGAGTGATTTCCAACATCCGCGACCTTTTGGTCGTGTCATGAGGATCGCAACGATATATAATGCTGAAGGGTTTCGTTAAGATCCCGCTGAGATCTGGGACTAGAGCCAAATGAGCCGTCTCTGGGGCGGTATGCAACAATCGCCCGTCCGGGTAAGTTACCCGGACAGGTAGTTTCCGCTTTATAGCTCGATACTCTGGGGATCTGTGTTCTTCCTTGTTTGTTCATCTTTGGGAGGCTCTACTACCCTAATATTGTAGCACAATGATTAGCAGCACTTTGCATTTTAAGCTAAACTAATTCGTTATTTGAATGATCCCAAACGGGATCTCCCACTGATCACGCTCTTTTTTGAAGTTATCTATATCCGCAAAAACTCAAGGAAAACGTCACAGAGTTTTGCTGTCCATTTATTACGACAGTGCTACGCATGTTAGTGAAAGAAATAAGTGAAAAATCAAGTTGACAAAATCTTCGCTGAACCTGTGCTTGCAAATTGGGCTTTATCGAAAAGCTCAAAACTTGCACATTTCATCTGTGCTACTAAAAACATGCGTAGCACTGTCGTAATAGATCGAAAGCAAAACTACGTGACGTTTTCATTGAGTTTTTGCGGATATAACTAACTTTGAAAATAAGCGTGATCAGTGGGAGATTCCGTTCGAGATCATACAAATAATGAATTATTCCAGCTTATACAGGAAAGTGCTGCTAGTCATTGTGCTACAATATTAGGGTAGTAGAGCCTCCAATAGATGAACAAACAAGGAAGAACGCAGATTTCCAGAGCACCGAGCTATGAAGCGGAAATTACCTGTCCGGGTAACTTACCCGGACGGGCGATTGTTACATACCGCCCCTGGTCTGTCTTCGCTGCTCGTCGCGCGACTAAATTAGCCCCGCGCTACCTCGCTACCCCAAAAGCGGGCGCTGGGCATTTGGATCGGGTACCCCTTTTCTCCGTTGTTTTCAATTTATTGCTAGCAAACTGCATATTATATTGAAGCTCTTGATCTCTACTTTCACGCTGGAAACGTCGCAGAACTCCAATTTTTGATCTGATCAGAAATCTGGCAAAAACCGTGATTTCGAATTCTTCTTGTTTTCTCTTCAGTTTAGTTTTTTTAGTGGATTTTCGTACATTTCATAGATCTTGCTTCCATTCAAGCAATATTCGATAGCACTGATCTTGTAGGTTATCGTGCGTTAAGTAGTATCCGCAGACTTCTCTCCAAAAAAGATAGAAGCGCTGGTGAATTTTGGAATAATCACGCGTTTTTAAATTCTACTCGCCATAACTTCCTTCAAAACAAGTATATTTTGAATCCGAAAACAGCGCTATGCTCAGCTCATCAAGGCGAATCTTCTGATTTACAGCATGTCCTTGGTATTTCGATTTCAGTATTCTTGAATCTTTCTGCGGACGTCTCTTCGCGAAGGTGTAAAGCAGCGAGCATTGTCTCGAGTAAATTCCAGCAAAGCCCTTCAATAGTACTTTTTCTGTAGATTATGATGCGCCAAATAGTAGCTGCAGGTTTCTTTTCAAAGGAAATAGAAGGGCTGGTGAATTGTGGAAAAATCTTGTCGTCCCAAATTCTACTCGCCATAGCCCTAGAACACGAAGCTATCTTGCTAAGCAGACATGGGTTTTGTGATCAGCAAGTCAGATAACCTCTATTAGCAAGTTTTCCGATATGTTCGGGTTATTTCATTTTTTTCTCATTTTACGCTCTGGAAGCTCGCCGATGGATTTTGGTCAAAATGTTGATGCTTTTGAATTGTAAGGAAACTTCGCTTATAAAGGTTTTCGAACACGCTCTTTACGAAAATCGTGCTCTTTGAGGATCACAGGGTCTTTTTGGAGAGATACGGTGAGGTGACTGTAACTGCATCACGAAAGTGCGTAACTTTGCCCGCACCTCTCGCGTACCTGTCAAAAGGCTTACCTGGCTTTTCTGATTCAAAATTACTAGGAACTGTGCTATCGAATGGTGCATGACTCAGGCTCCAGTCTGTAAAATTCGCCGAGTTACGAGCCTACGAAAACACGTCCTCACGAATTTTGCCCATAATGTAAAGAGTGCAAATTCCGTCGAAATTCCACCGTGACTGGTTGTATAAAACTTAATCAAATCTATTCAATCGCTTAATGGATCTTCCTGTGCTGTGACAGTTAGATAGATCTAGCCACGAAGCTGATTCAACAGCAGCTGAAGCACACTCAACCACCATACACAGTACAGTGGGAGTCATTGAGCGAAGCGAACATAATATCCGCAATGCGAGTGTCATACAAGCACTGGTGGAATTTCGACGAAATTTCACTCTTTACATTTCCTTGCGATTCAAGAGCATCAACATTTTGACCAAAATCCATCGGCGAGCTTCCAGAGCGTAAAACGAAAAAAAATGAAATAACCCGAACATATCGGAAAACTTGCTCATAGAGGTTATCCGACTTGCTGATTACAAAACCCATGTCTGCTTAGCAAGACAACTTCGTGTTTTAGGGTTATGGCGAGTAGAATTTGGGACGAAGATGCATGTTGAAGCTCATTCAAGTCTCAATTGTGCTTGGTTTTATAGTGGTTTGAAAAAACCGACAAAACTTTCGGGACAACTTAATATATTAGGTTGTCCGGAAAATAATGTTGTTTTTTGTTTTATCATGCAATATCGCAACAGGGTGCGCACGAAAGTAAGTGGGTGAGGTATCAACCGATAGGTCAGAGCAAGTTCTACAAAATTAAGCTCGGACCTTCGCGCCATACTAATGCGTGAAGTTCGGAGCCAAATTTCACAAGATACTCAAGATCTAAAAAAGACGAAATAAACCGTATCTCTGTTCAGAGAAGTCCTGAGAACCTCTAACTTGCTCACGCATGGACATACTATACGAGACACTCGTATGCGCATTTTCGCGGTTTTTCCATGGCTGAAAATTGAGAAAACCAAATTCGGCATATTTCTGCCAAAGCAATCCTAAGCTTCTCTCACAGGTTGATTCTGTAGCACGAACCTTTAGAAGTATAACCATGAATTTTCAGCTTTAGACTAGCGCTAGTTTTCGAGAAAAATCAAATTTTTTTGCCAAAAAACCGAAAAACGCGACATATTCGCACTTTTGACCTCTTTTTATTTCTCGTACTGTAGCCATGGAAAAATACCACAATCTATACAGGTGAATGTCTAGTGTGGAGAGTACATGCCTGTGCAAATTGGAGATCCCTAAGGCGTCTGTGAACGGAGATACAATTTTTCGGGCGTTTGAAATTTTTTATCTTTTGGATTCGAACTTCAGGTGGAGCAAGATCTCCGCGGAGATTTGTGAACTAGCTTGTGGAGCTTGCTTTGCTCTATCGAATGATACCCCGCTCGATGTTTTTTGCGGTCATTCTGTTGCGGTAGGATGCCATGCGACATTATTTTCCGGACAACCTAACTTATTTTGAAGGAAGTTATGGCGAGTAGAATTTAAAAACGCGTGATTATTCCAGAATTCACCAGCGCTTCTATCTTTTTTGGAGAGAAGAGGCGGATACTACTTAACGCACGATAACCTACAAGATCAGTGCTATCGAATATTGCTTACTGGAATCTTTTATATTACTCAGACGCTGCGTTACATTCTTGCGAATGGACCTCCACAGAAAAATTCGAGAAAACTGGAAATGGAATATCGAGGGCATGCAGTATATCAAAAGATTTGCCTTGACGATCTGAACACAAACGCAATGCTGTTTCCTGGTTCAATATATACTCATTCCGAAGGAAGTTATGGTGCTGCGTACATCGCCTGATATCCGTTATTTCGCGCATTCCTGGAGTTTCGCCGAATTTCCAGAATGTCGCGGATTTTAGCTTAAATCCCGGAATTCCGCGAAGTTCACGGAGATTTTGCACATTCTGTGAGCGGTATTGTAATCTTGAGCAGACTTTAAAACGAATTCGATCAGAATGACTCCCTACCATACACCTACGGTATACTTTCTATGTGTCATCAACGACAAATCAATGGCGATACTGTTATCAGCCAACTGAACAATCCAACCAAACAAAAACCTGCAAAATTGAGCGAAAACTTACTGTCTAGCGTATATCTATAATATCCTGCTAGATTGTGGTACTCCTATAAACTGTATGATGCGTCGCGCCGAGCTGAATCGAATGATGCCCTCGGATTCAGAATTCGTCCATTCTGAAGCGAGATATGGCGATGTGACGCGTAGACGGACTCTAGTGATGTGCGGCGCACTCCGCTGCTCTCCGGCAGACTCTAGTAGAGTGTGGCGCACTTTGCAGCACTCCGGCGCACTCCGCTGCACTCTAGTGGAACTGCGTCGCACTCCGCCGCACTGCAGCTCACTCCGGGAGAGTGCGCCGCAGTCCGGCGACTTTTTTGACGAATTCTGAGCGGTATTGTACCATAAGACAGCTTCCTGATCGCTTTAGATAAGATTATGGAAAAATGCAAGTAGAGACTAAGGGCCGCATGCACTAACATCCCCGCGGGGAGGGGATCGCAGCTTAAAAGAAAGCTTTATATCTCGAAACTCCAGATACCTGGATTTCACGTTGTGTACCTATCCGTAAGTATTCCTACTACCCTTCACTATGGATATGTTGAAGAGGAGCGAGAAGCTGTACGAACCGCATTTTCTAGCTTTAGTATGATCCCTGATGATCCCTGACGCTTTCCTTTGAAGTCATTTTTCTTTCTCCGAAGTCAAGGAAAAACCTCCAAAGTTGTGCAGATTATCTAAACCGACAGTGCTAAGCATGTTCGTGATAAGAACAAATGATGTTTTGAAGTCATGAAATTTTCGATGATCCACAGGTCGAAATTTGAGGTTTACCGAAAAATTCGACTTTTCAAAAACTCATTTGTTCTCATCAGCAACATGCTAAGCACTGTTGTGTTAGATGTTCAGTACAACTTTAGAAGGTTTTCGTTAAGTTCGGAGAAAGAAAAATGACTTTAAAGAAAAGCGCCGGGCATCATCAGGGATCATACAAAAGCTGGAAAATGCAGTTCGTACAGCTTCTCGCTCCTGTTCAACATGGTCACAGTGAAGGGTAGTAGGAATACTTACGGATAGGCACACAACGTGAAATCCAGGTATCTGGAGTTTCGAAATATAAAGCTTTCTTTTGAGCTGCGTCCCCTCCCCAGCGGGGAGGTTAGTGCATGCGGCCCTAAACCGCAAATTTGGTGAAGTGCAATGAAGACGGTCGAGCATGAGAATGACTGGATGTTCGGTTTCCTTCAATGACATCGCTTTGCTAAATTCAATTCAATGTTGAATTGTCCACGTTGTGGCTTGGAGTTATCGCATGATTTTGATGTAAAACTGCTGCTTAGCTCGTGTTATGGGAACATGACTAGGATTACAGTTTCAATCAAATTGCAGCCACCCCTAATGTTTGTACCACCCCTGAAATGTTGGTTTCTAGGTTTGATAAGGACAATGGAACAACGAGTGTGTCAAAATTAGAACTTTAAGTACTTTGGGCCAGGTACTTTCCAAACATCCTGTATATTGTAAACATCATCGGATGTCTCGATATGAGCAAAAACTTCCTAATATAGAAATTTTTGTGTGAAGATTACGTAATAAAAGAAATTGCTTTGAACAAAAAATGCAAAGAACGCAAATCGTATGCACAAGCTTGAGCGAAGTTAAAAAAGTTGCTTATAGAGATCGCCTTGGATTGAGGCCAATTTTAGAAAAATTCAAGTGAGGGAAGATTCCGACTCAACTGAGGAAATACTTGCACCAGCTCATAAATAAATGAAAAACATGGGAGGAAATGGAAGCATAATCCCAAACTTGGCGGGTGTTTCATAGTTACGGAACTCACACATATACTCGATGAACTGCCAAGTTCCCGCTATCAATGTGACTATAACTACACTCTAAACATGAAAACTTTTTGCTAGAGCGGAATGAAAATATAAAATGCTGTAAAAAGCAGATAGCTTCCAATAAAGGCATATTTGCTTTGAACATTTTGTCACATTTTTTTCAGGAACCTGGCGTTTCTGAATCTTCTCATAGCAGTGATCTTATGCGTGTTCATAAATAAGTCGTGCTCGCGTTTCGAAACCGGACAATACTATTTGAGAAAAATTCGAAGTATGTTCTAAACAGAGGATTTCCACCTAGGAAGAAGCTGAATCAAAAATCATGAAATCAAATGTGGAAGGAAGCTGAGAATTCCACAACTATACTTATTATTGCTAAAAAACAATTGAATTGAATGCTGAATCTGGATCAAAAGCTTCAAGTGATGAAGTCAAAATATCAAAATTTGCTAAAAGATCTCTACATTTATACTAAATGGATGAAAGGTGATTTCTCCATCAGATATGTTGAGCAGTAATATTTATCACTCTGCACTTTTTGGGGAAATATTTTGAGAATTTTTTGATCTGTTAAGAAATTTTCTCTTTGATGGATGGCTTACCGAATAAAACACACAATCAAATTTTGAATTTTGGAAACTTTGATAAAAAGCGATAGAAATGTTCTGCGAATTCTTGGAGTAAATAATATTGAAAAAGCCAGCCGATGTTGGCTCATAATTTTGTCGTTACGAGGATCCTCACTGATTTCCTAGATGGTTCACCTTTTGTTTTGCATCGCTGGGCTTCCAAGCCAAATCGCGAAGGACTGAAACTCAATATTGATTTTTCAAACCTAAAATTGAAAAAGTAGTTCTTGATGAGCATGTTATAGAGTAAACGTGAGACTAATGTGAAAATGTACATGCAAAATTATGACGAAAGAAAAAGCTTAAGAAAGTCCAACGACAACTTGGTTTCCGCCAGTCATAAAATTTACATAATATCAATGATCTGTTGACTGCAACGACTTTTGTAAAAGATTGATATAGAGGAATATTAAAGACACCACTTAAGTGAGATTATTTCAATTTTGTAGGTAGAACCGCAGCAGAAGCATGCGCCTCATGCGCAGCACTAAAAGCCATTCTCATGTGCAGAATGTTTTCCATACCTCTTTACTGCAAGCGATTTTTCGACAAAAAACATTGTCAAAGCTGAAAGTGGTCCATTTGTAGGGTAAGAAGTTTGTATGAATGCATGTGACGCAGGTGGGACTAATTCTTTGCAATAAAGAAGCCTAAATGGTCAAGATGTGAAAGTAGAAAAGGATTTAAGAAAAGGGCATTTGAGACCTTATGGAAAAAAGACGGAATGAGACTAATATTAATCTATTGCTCAAGTTGTTACACTCTACTGAAAAAATCTTCAAAGCTTTGCCAATGACTTTTTTTTATTTCGAAATTGTGCGCAATGTTGCAGACTTTTGAAATATACATGCCCCCTTAAAGAATCAAATATTGAATGTCAAATGTTATTTCTTGAAATTTTTCCCAATTATTTTTGGCAATTCCAATTTTGCCATTGAAAAGCTTGAACTTCATAACTGTCTTAGTATTACTACCAGTGCTCCCAAAAGCCCATAAAGAATCTAAAAAGATAGAAAAAAGAAGGATTGAAAGTGGATTGATAGAGGATTGAAAGTTAAGAAAAATGAAGGGAGGTTGCAGTGCCCTTATAGAGTTGCCTATATATTTACTGTTAGTAATGTCATGAAGGCATAAATGATGCCAGCGGATAGCCCTTCATCCCTTCCCCATATATACCCTATGTGAGAACTTGCTGAATTTTTTAAAAAATTCCAGAGGAAGACGAAGAAATTGGCACAAAACTTATGTAACATCCATTATATCTATACAAACATCATCACACCATTGAATCTTTATCAATGATGTGGGGAAAATAAATCAGAACAAAAATTTGGAAAGCAATAGGCACTTCACAAGAGAAGTCATCTTACTAAATATGGGTGTAGTATCGTTTATAACTACAGTCGATATCAATTGTCTAACACTATGCAGCCCAGCTTGCAACAAAATTGAGGTAAAAAAATTCTGCTGCACCCTATTATTCACTATGCCCGAAACCTCGAACATAAGAACTTTGGCCAAATCGACGGGGGCCTCGACTTCACCCACACACACACAACAATGGACAATGAAAAGGCCTGAAGTCATTGAAAGCCTGGTTGAATAGCCTCGCCCTTATGTTAATTGCTGCAAAGTCGTTCTAAGCGCAAAATACACATCTAGACGCGAACTCAAAAGTTTGGAGTTCGTTGCCAGAATGTCAAGCGACAAATTTATACGACCTTTTTAACGGAAGGACTCGGACTTTACCTCGGAGACTAGTGTGTATAGTGTAGTCTATTCATTTCTTACAACTGCAGCACAATATATGTTTGGCATTGCTTTTAGTATAAGTACTCATGCTTTGGAATACTATACAATCACGTTTCAAAAGTGTGTGGACTAGTAGTAGTCTTGCATAGATAGGGTAAAACCTAAGTGTTTGCTAGTAAGCCAAAAAGGGATTCGTAGATCTTAGAGATAAACGAAGTTTGCTGTCGGAGAAAGTTTTTAATTGGGTTTGAAAATTTTGAATATTCCCATGGATGAGAAAGCATTCGTTTTTTCGTAATTTGACCAACATTGTTCCCTTCATAATTCGCCAAAAAAATTTTTTGAGATAATCGACGATTTCGGACGTGCGAAACAGCGAAGATCCCGTCTTATACTCAGTGTACTACATCACCAAGATACCCTAAGAGATAGTTTTTTTTTAATTATAAATTTGTCCTCCAAATGCTAACAGAGCTTGTTGCATTATAGGTAGACTGCTAAGTAGAGTGCTCTCATAGAAAGAACTAATATTTGTTCATTGCTGTTATTGTTAGAGTAAGTAAAAATCACAGCCAAAGTATCAAAATTGTTCACTCGAGATACCGGCTGGCCTTTGGATGAAAGTTCTGTGCTAGACTTTCTTCTGATACATAACAGAGTAAACAGCAAAAATAAGGAAAATGGTGCCAATGTACCAGAGTTCTTACATCAAAAACCAGAGGGAAATAATGCCAATGTGACTATATCAGCGAGTAGAAGAGGACTTCTGCCGCTTTCAATTTGTGCAATGAATCAAGCTTCTGCTCTAGTACGTTCGATGCAAGCTCAGCATATCAAAAACTTGTGTTATTGGTTTTACCAAGCCAAAAATCGAACGCACTTTAAATTGTTCGTATGATTGATAAAAGCTAAAGCTTGATAAAAGCTAGTATAAATAGCCTCGTGATGAAAAAAATATTGTTGTTAGGCAAAAGAAATGTTTCAAGTTCGTTTCGAGGCCGATTTAAATAACCAGGTTGTATGATACCCTCTTAAAATGGAAGCGTTTTTATAGAAGTAATTTTATTACAATTAGATGAGTTGTACGTCGTTTTTGAAAGCAATAAAAGCAGCGTCCACCCAATATTTCGCCTTTCAGGTCTTTGTCATTCTGGCGCCTTTCTATGACCGTATAAAGTCAAATTGTCCGAAACCCTCAAATCCGATTCCTGGGACCCTGCTTTAAAGACAGTGGCTCGGTAAAACCGAACATTTCAAAATTTTGATACTGAAGGTTGTTTGCATCCTGAACATGAGAACAGAGCAGGGAGCGCTTGCCACGCACAAGGCGCGTTATTCTTCGGACCGTATACGATGGGTGGTTTACAAAGGATCTAGGCATTGTTGATGATCAACTGAAATTTTCTTTGCATTACGACTCAATCATTAAAGAGGCTCATGCTATTTTGTTTATCGTTCTGAGAAGTACTCACAGTAACGGTGCAAACATCCTGGTTAGACTGTGCAAAACTTATGTGTGACCTCTTCTTGAATACGCTTTTTTCGTGTGAAGTCCATTCTCAGAGATAAATATGGAAAAGCTAGGAAACGTGCAAAACATTCACCAGAACTCTTTTTTGGAGATGCTTTTCCTGGTCTGAATATCCTCACACATTCGTTCATTACAATGTGGGACTTTTTACTCCAAATTTACGAAGTTTGAAGTACAGACATATATGCAATGATATCGTGTCTCACATTCTACTTTGAGACACCAGACTAAGACCTATCATATTCTGGTTAATTCTTCATAGCCGACTTCTGAGAGTGTATGGGACTCCATATGTTCTCTGCTCGTAAAACCTCGACATTGTAGTAGTACTCTCTTTCACAATGTGGCAGTTAGAAGCTTTCAGCTGTCTGAAGAAGGCGTTATTGCCGAAACGTCAGGCTCGATAGATAAAGCTACATGGGAAACATGGAACATACTGTCTGCAAGTATTTGCAAAGACATCTACTTCTCAGTGACAATTCGTTGTTTGCTGCATTTTTGGAAATCTTCAGGAAACTGCTTTCCCAACAATCCAAGTAGATTAGAATAAATCCAAAGTTTTGCTTCCATGCACGTTATGTAGTCTTGTCTGCCTGCATGCGTGTTGGATTTATGCTTGTAGCGCTTGATGTTCGATGCCCTGACTTATCACTAATGGAGATTGAGCCATTCATGTCAAATCAATTTCAGAAATAAAGCAAGATGATTTTAAGACGAACTTGACGTTTCTGACTGGTATTTTGCACACTTATGGGCTCTTATATGGTCTACTATTCTTGTAAAGACCAGTAAAGACTCTGCTTAGGGGCGCCTCTTCTCGCTCGCCTAGGGTCCTTGATCTGTCAACCTTGGGCTAAGTTGGTCAGACAGGCCCTGATAAGTTTGTTTGTTTGATTATTTGTTTGATTACTTATATTTATTTATTTACTTATGTAATACACAGGAGTGCGCCAAAAAAGCAAACAAAAACAAAAAAGCAAACAAGGCAAAAAACTCAGCTTGACATTTGAATGTTTCTTCCCACGCGTTCGGGTAAGGGGAAAGAAAATCGGTAAAGCTACACTCACTTCTTGGAGATGGAGAGCGAATCATTCATCAAGGAACAATATGATCCAACGTCAAGTGCCTTATTTTTGCGTTTTTTTTTGTTTTTGCTTTTTTGGTGGACTCTTGTGTATTGCATAATAAAAGAAACGAAGATTTTCCACTTTAAGATTTCTTTGCATCACTATGCATACAAAGTTCGTATGTTAATTCATGTGTCTTCCATAAAAAAAAGCCAAATGATTTCCATTTCGATAGTTTTCAGTAAGTACCACAAGCTTTATGCAATATGACGAATGCACCATAATGCTTCAAAACATTTTCTGAACACACTCTTCACAGAATATTATAAATCTAAGTTCGCGGACTTTACGAGTCATTTTATTTTTGACAGCAACTCAAGCGAATAGCTTTCACATTTATTTTGATTTCAGAAACCACATTTAGTCTACCATACAGAACTTGAATAGCATACAAACATTTGATGCCGGGTCAAATGAAGTTTTGCGCACGTTGAACACTAAATGCGTCATACACTTGAAAAATAATAGGGTGCAACAAAAAGGAGAAACGGGCACATATTTTTGGTAGGGTGTCGCGAAAACAAATAGAAGGCAAGAATGAGTCCCTTCAGTAACCACATTCTAGGAGAATCGCAACCTGTAAAACGAATACATGCTCGTACATTACCTGGTTTAGCGTTTTTACGACAGATCTAGAAGGTTACAGAGAATTATAGAAACAGACTATTTCGCACAGATCATTACCAATATATACGTAACTTCAGGGCGTTTTTGATGATCGATTAATAGTTTAAATACGTTTCTATGACTAGTTTTTTACGAGTTTTCCTCTAAAATGAAGGGAAGAAATTGCGAATCTATCAAAACCAGAGATGTGTGGATTCAAAGTAGCAACAATGAATAGCTCTACCCATTTGGCTACATTCGTAAAAATGTATGTAGCGTCTTGCCCCAGCCGTAGTCCCACTAAATGTCAAGCAAAGGAAACAAAAAATCTTAATTCACTCTTTTTGCGCCAATCTCAACAGCTTTTGTCTTCCTGTGATGTTAGTAGAGAAGAGTTCGAATAATGATGAGAAAAAAATGATAGCGCCTAAGATGCAAGCAGCATCTGCTATTTCAACTAACGATAAGTAATTAGAATTATGAACAAGGGAGTGCCGTAAGATCCATAAACAAACCCAAGACCACAGGCTTTCCCAAAAGTGTGTACGCAGTGGTTATTCTTTGATATCTCTCTTTCCTCAGAGTCTTTTGACAATTCAGATACCATTCCGTAAAGCTGCTTCAATAGTTTAACGATATGAAGCGTTTCACTGATCTTACTTTATTACTGCAGAATTACGGTAGGCACTTCATGCATGCAGTGCCAGTGTGAAATGAGCCCCCTGAAAAAAATGTCCTGAAAAAGTGTGTATCATCCTGGTAACATAGAACATCTTCATATGGGTTTTCAAGCTTTCTAGTCGTGTATTTGAATTCAAAGTACACCGAAAAATTCGTTTTTACACTATACCTAGCATAGCTTTCGAAGGCAGTATCCATTCAAATTTTCGCCTTTCATGTTTCTATTATTCCGGAGCCTTTTTGGCCCTGATTGCAGATATGGAAAAGTGTGCAAAACCTTTTCCCAATTTCTAGAAGCCCTATTTTAAAGTCTTTAGTCAACTTTCAATAGCTGGACGGGCAGACCTTGATAGCGTGGGGGTGATTTCATAGCATTTTCGCAGGTTCCAAATCCATCTTTTCCATTCAGAGACTATATTGGAGAACCAAACCAATGTATATGTCCCAGAGAGCTTAAATTTTGCCTGGGCGCTGTTTTTAAGCTTATGGGGGAGCAGGGGGGGGGGAGTGGAATGTGGCACAGAGCTGTATGGGTATTTCTTGTGGATATAAAGGACTCCTAGGTATGGAAATTTACACTTAGCTCATAATTGCATAATTCTGCAAGACATAAAGATACAGTAAACGCTTTATTAATGGACAACATAACATTCCGAGATACTAATCGATAATTACGGAAGTGACTGTTTTTTGTGTGAGGTCAACCTATAATACATACCTGTAATCTCATACAACGCCAACTCATATTCATGCTTTTTGTAACTTTGAGTTGTGAACTCTCAACGGTTGTTGGCATTAGTGCCTAGAATACTTGAACTTTGACATTTACAGGAACTATTAAACAATGTTAAAACAATCCAGGCTTTGAGAAAGAGAAAGCACCTAGCCTGGAGAACTCAAAGCAATTATGAACAATACGGCAGGAACAACAGGATGTAAAGTGAAAGGGTCATTTTTGTAGAAGAGACCTGAGTGGCGAGCGCAAAAGTGTCAAAATAATACTTGGCTGTAGGAAAGCACGCAGACGAGACAACAATAACAAAAACACATGATGAAGGAAAGAAAAGGAAACGTTGCAAAAATGCCCGCAAAAATCACAGGGGGATCGTACAAGTACGAAAAAGTAGTACATGAAGAGAAGATTATGGCAGTACATGTGTGTTATAATACAGCATCAATGGGTAGATCTTCGGAATCGCTAGCATCTATGTCACAGATTGCTGATGTCGCTAATGAATCTGTATCACCGCCTCCACGATATGGAGGATCGTCGTAGACTCGAGAATTGAACAGAAGATTCTTATGACTAGGTGGTGGCGGAGCTGAATGCGTCAGTTCGGGTCCATCCATGCCTGTAACAGAAATTTCATACTGATTAAAAAGGTTACATCAAAATAGTGTCTAAGCATATCTGGGCGTTTCTTATGCTAATATCAATGGGTATGCCCCTCCCCTTCTCCCAAAAATGGGCCAAATGCTTTGGAAATATCCTATGGGTTATAAAATTGTGCGAATGCCTCTACTTGATGGAAAAGGATTCTCTCAAAATTTTCCAATGGTACATAATTATTCGCTTAGGCGCACACCCTTTCACTCAGAAAAAAATTTCTCCACTGCCCCGCCTAAAAAGAAATTATCCGAACCGCTGGTGAATTCTGATTGAAGCCTTAGTCCAGACATTGCCCAAGCGGCAATCCAAATAGCCGATTCTTAGCCAAGAAATCTAGGTCTAAACACCAGTCCAGACTACTCTTTCAGCGTTTCCTCAATAGATGATAGAAACGGTATGATCTGGAGCCTAGAGTTGGTCTTTTTTTGCCATGAATGAGCCACACAATGCCGTTTAAACAAAGACTCACATAAGCCCTCTCAGTTCCGACATAAGAAGAAGTCACTCCCATATTTATCTAGATGCATATTTAGGTACAGTTCAGTAGCCCATGCTCCGCCATTTAATTCAAGGACCGTAAAGGCCGCGTGTCAGCCACGCGCCAAACCATTGCCAACACGGCGCCAGCACGACGCTAGCACGACGCTGGGACGGCTATGGCAAACGATGACACAGGCAACCCCGAGGGAAGAATTGAGCCTCAAGCAAAAAGCACCAACCATCACTATCGTCACCATTATCCAAAAGTGGTCGCCGCTGCGATTCACTGGATGCGACGGGTACAACACTTCGACGTGGGCGCATCGTCATGTAGTCATCGTCGTTGATCACTGGACTCAACACCGTCTCTCCCACTTTTACGCGACCCGTAAGCGATTCGATCCTGAATAATACTGCATTTATATGCCATGAAAAACCGTTTGTTTGTGTGTGGCGCTGTGCCGGCACCGTGCCGCAACGATCCATCAATACATGCAACTTTCACGCGTGTTCCGGCACGGCACCGGGACGGTGCTGGCACGACGCTGACACGCGCTGGCACGCAGCACTAGGGACGCAGCTAATTGTAAGAATTCGTGTCTCAATACCTTAATCGCTCCATTTGTATGGCTGCTCCAATACGATCAACCCCATCACCCCATTTCTCTCCACCCTCGTCTTCTTCCGTGGTGGGTAAGCACTGAATCGAATCTGCCAATGGTTGCCTGAAAAGTACCAGACATAGCACAACCAAAACAGTACCCAAAAATTCTCTCGTACCGCTCCTGGCTCAGCGAAGACAGCGCATCTCGAGTAATCGCCGAGGTTCTATCTGTCTTCTGAGCACGATTCCTGCCAACGGCGTTACTCGTGTCTTCATCTTCTTCTTCGGGAACACGAAAACCAAACCTGCGCAATGCTTCCAGTGCAGAGGATTCGTGAGAGCCTCGTCCAGACTAAAAACAAGGATTGAGGGTACCAAAAAACTACCAAGGAGAATAGGACGAAAGGCTTTCATTCTGCCGGTAGACCGCGCGCTTGCGGACATCTGCCACAAATCATGCATCTCAGCACGCTGAAGATTATGATAGTTGCTCGCGCAGGCATACTCCACCGGCGGTAACGCTTTTCTACTCAGAATAAATCAAAACTACCTCGTCTAGATCATCTCCCGCGCTACCGTAATCCGTGACTCGCTTCCATGGTTTCCCAGAGCCGGCTATCGATGGTGACCGCGATTCTGTTCTTCCGCATGACGACAACCGTTCACGCTGAGGTAATGGACGAACCTGAAGTCGAATGGATAACGGTAAGCCTAACAATTGCAATTAAAGGTAGGTACAGTACCTGTACAGTCGGCAAACCAGTCAGTTGTGCTTGTTCAAGGTTAGATATCATTTGATTTCCTCCACGGAATGCGCGAGGTGGTAGAGGAGGCGGAGCTGTCACAACCGGTGGTGGCGCATGAGGATTTCGCATATGTGTGACGGAGTGGATATGCTCTCCATACTTGGTATCCTCGCTACAAAATCAATAAAATCAATATACAACGATATAATAGTAAAAAATGATTTTTAACCAACCTCTTCGTTTTCAAGCATCTACAAACCATGAGAATCGCAAAAATCACAGCTATTATGAGGACCAGTATGGCTAGAGCGATTATTAGCTCCACAAAAGAGATTCGAGTAACGAATGAAGGCGCAACGTCTGCAATTGCACATTTACCATAGAAGCGAATTACTTGAAATAATTACCGTCGCAGGTCTTTCCAGAGAATCCATGTGTGCAATTACAGATGTAACCCAAATTATGCGCATGTTGTCGTGGTATGGGTATACATGTACCATGCTCTCCACATGGTTCGGTAGCACAAGCATCGTCGATATCTAGAAGACAAAATTCTGAGTGTTTCGAGGCTTCTGAGTACAGTACACCTACCGTATCCCCGGATCTCGCATCTCTTCCCAGTGAAGCCGTTTGGACATTTACATAGGTATTCGTTATAGAATGGGATACATTGGATGCCCAGAGGGCAGGGACGAGACCCGCAGGGATCGGAATCGATCTCGCAGTTGATGCCAGTGTATCGAGAAGGGCAAGTGCATCTGAACAGAACGGAGAAAAATTCATGGAAAATGCGACAACACGAAAGTAAATATTTTACAGAAAAAATACGAATCAAAACAAAAAAAAATCGATGAAGAATGAAACATTTGTGCGTAAAAAACTCACTGATAGGTCCGGCCCAGAACATGACACGATCCTCCATTAATACACGGAGCTTCCGAACATGGTGTCGCAGCCATGGCACGACATCCGGTATTCGCGCTATATAGCCGTAGTCCTTGTCGGGTCTTTGCGACGCTTCTACAACTGACGGATTGAATTACCCAAATGAGTATCAAATTTCCTTTATAGCTTTGGCGCGAAAAACTCGCCTACGATCTACAGAAATCGCTCGGAAACACGCTACAATAGCGTTGGTGATGGAGATAGACGAGCCGTTGCCGCGTTCGACGCGGGCGCCAAAGTATAAACGGTGACTGGCAGAATAGAGATTGATGACGTCACTGCCTGAAAGAAAAGAGATGGAATAAAATTGCAACTATTAATATTGATCCAATATTATTGAGTAAGTAAGTAAATAACCAATAAATAATTTTAAAAAATGGAAAATGAAAATAATTAGAATTATTATAAATAAGGAATGATAATAATAAATAAATAAGTGGTAAAGAAGTAGACAACAGTTCTCAAAAAATTAGATTTTACAAATAAAGAGAATTTTTGAAAATTGCGCACCTGGCAAGCTCCACCCTTCTTTCGTGTCGGTTCCATCCAGGACCAGCCTAGTTCTTCGACCACGACGACTCACTGAAATACGGTGCCACTGTGCGTCGGCGATCGAAGCATCCGTAGCAACGGATCCTTCACCCGAACCAGCATCCCACCGGTACACGACACGTCCATCAACGAGCTGAAGTTCCCAGATTATATGGTCCTAATGCGCATAGTTTGAGCGTTTACCTCTAGCATGTGGTAGTCGCTAGGTCCATGCGCATGCAGAATCACTCCTTTGAGAGTAGTCGTCTTCATTTCTACCTCAAGCTCCATTCTGGTCTCAAGTTCATGCGCGATTGACATTTCAAAATAGCCATCACCACCGACGGACAGTTCGGCTTCTAAAATAATAAACTTGAATGAGGGAAATCAAAAATTAAAACATTGGAAAAAAATCTGGAAAAAATGACGTCATTAAGGTAAGAGTGGCTCACCTTCCAAACAACGTCCCTCATTCTCGCAAGATGGTTGTGCGCAACGATCTCCAGTTGTTCCCGGAGGACAAATGCAATCGTGTCTACCTTCATCTCCGGGTACGCACATTTCCCAAGCTTCACATGGTGATCGAGCACAGGCGTTGATTTCGAGTTCACAACGTTGTCCACCGTACCTGAAAATCATTTTACTATAGTACGTTGTCGAAAAAGTTGTTTGTTCCACGGTACTTTCACAAACTCGTAAACAGGAGCCTAATATGTTAACTATCCATGTGGATACTGTTTGGGAGGGTTGGGTCAAGGCACTTTCCAAAATGCAGCTCACAAAAATAATTCACAAATTCAACTCTAGACTCTCGCCCAGTACCGTATCCGAGAACGCTAATTGGTCGAAAAGGCTACGGTATGGGAGAAATGAACTTGGGCCAAGCGGCAGCTCGACTGATTCATATGAGCTTGGGTAACGATCTATTTAGAAATTCCGAATCACTTTAAACATGAGAAGCCCGATCATTTTGATTTGGCTGAACATCATTTTTGCGCAAGAAAAGCAAACTGGGCCACAAGAAAAGCATTAAAGCCATTGGAAATTTATGGGAAATCTTGGAAATTCAGCTGATTCCAGCAATAAAAGAAAAATTTGAATAGTTGAGTCTCCGATCAAGAACTGACTTACCCTTCAGGGCAAATACACTCCGCCAACCGATCATGATGTGGTGCAACAAATGCTGTGCCTCCGATGGAAATGACTGTTTGCTGTTGATCATTCATGTAGACTCGTTCACGACATTCACCTCTTTGGCACACACCCGGGGTGCACATTTCCGTGGTTAGTTGGTATTTCTGTAAAAGAATAAGAGATTTTTCAAACATTGGAAAATGGAAAAACTCACCATTTTCCCACTATGATCTGCGATATTCTGGAAGTCGTGCTTAAGCCTTGTGTACACATGATCCGGCTTCAGCATTCCTCTACCACCTCCTCTGGATACGGTAAAAAGAATATCCAGATCGGTATTTTCGGAGTTGAGGATTTTGCTAGCCCTTGGTAGGCGTTTTCTCTGTGTTTCTTGTACACTCAGCAGCTGGATATTCTGTGGCTCCACGTTCAGATGTTGGGCAAATATCGACTTGAAGGTGTTTATATGCTCAGTGAAGAATTCCAGCGCTGTCATTCCCTTCAGACGGACTGAGACGGCGTGATCTACAGCATCTTGCTCGACTGATATCACATCGACTTCGACATAGCTGACAGTGGTGAATTTTCCATCGGTGACGGATACATTGAAAGCATGGAGCCCTCCGGGTATACCGTAATCGCTCCAGACTTCTCCACTCTTGGCATCGACTCGGAATAGATGGGGTTTGACAGCGTGAGCTCTAGGATGCGCTTCTGTCGAAAGGGGTCCCACAACGCTTCCATCTACTATGGAGTATCGAAGCATGTCTCCAGAATCTTCATCTCTGGCTTGAACCGTTCCAATGACTCCTCCTTTGAACTCTCCCATCAGTGTCATTAGGGCAATTTTCAGGGGCGTGATTTTTGGTGGATGTCTGCTTTCCTCCTTCACAAACACTGTCAGTGGACAGTCTGTGGAACGATTCCCCCTATCGTAGGCAATTAGAGTAAGCAAGAATCTGTCCCTCTTCGAATGATCAAAACGAGTCACACTGACGAGATTGTACTGCTCATCCACCATGAAAGCCTTCGATCCTTCTCCACGAACTTCCACTCGGAATGGCGCTCCGTACTGGGGACCATCGGCATCACTAAGGGACAGGGTAAGAATCACATGCCCTGGCATCACTCCTTCCTGTACCACAGCTGTCATATTACAATCGGCAAACACTGGAGCATTATCATTCACATCATTCACGTCAATCAGTACCGTAACCAACGACTTCTGCGGTGGTTCACCGCCATCACGTGCTTCAACTTGGAACCGATGGTATGGGTTTGTCTCCCTGTCAAGCATGCCCACTACCGTAATCCAACCATTGTCATCAATTTGGAATGGGCCGGGATCATCCTTGATGGAATAGGCAACACGACCATAGTGTTCACTATCGGCATCGACAGCTTTCACCTTCAATATCCTCGTTCCATTGGGAGCATTCTCATCAACGGACGATTTGTAGCTTTCTGTAGCAAATATTGGAATGTTATCGTTCTCATCCAGGACTTGTATCGTAACCACAGCTTCCGAAGACAAAGGTGGCTTTCCGGAGTCTGTTGCCACCACCGTCACCGACAGCAGCTTCTCTTTCTCGAAGTCCAAGCCCTTAGCCAGTCGCAGAATGCCTTTCTCCTTATCCAAGCTGACAAACGAGTTATGTGTTCCATTCTCAGCCAAGGTATAGGTGACGCTTTCGCCAGCATCTCCTCCCTGAGCTCGGAGAGCTACGAGGGTATAACCCACGGACTCAGATTCCATAACCTGCAGGACATACTCGTTCTTCTCGAACTGAGGCGGATTATCATTCTGGTCGATTACGGTAATTCGCACAGTCGCTTTGCTGCTTCTCGGGTTAACAGGATCGGAATCTTGTGCCATTACGGTCAGCACGTACTCAGGCGTAACTTCACGATCCAACGGTCGAATTGTGCTAATCGCCCCAGTATCGCTATCAATGACGAAAGCACTGTAGTCAGCTAGCAGACTGTAACGCACTCTTCCATAAGCTCCGGAGTCTTTGTCAACAGCATGGACTGCAGTGACAAAACTTCGCTCCGATTCAGTTGCGGCTTCGTTCTCTTTAATGGAAGCGAGAAACTCGTCCTTCACAAACTTCGGGGTCTCATCATTCACATCTTGCACGTGGACAATGACTTGTTGGTTGCAGGTGGATCCAGAACTCTTGGTTTCCAGCTGTCTCGTAAAGGTGTACTGAAAAATTAAAGATTCTTGAAGCCAAGAAAAAACAATGTCATGCTGTTGAGTGAAGAATTTGTGAATTGAATTCACCTTTTTTTGTTCAAAATTTCGAAAGAAGTATTGCATGAGCTAACATACCTTCTTCCTGGTTTCTGCATCCAGTTCTCCTTGCACAGTGATAGAACCAGTTTCTTGATCCACAGCAAATGGCAAAACTTCCGATGAAATCAACAAATATCGAGATCCACTAACACCCATGCGTGACTCCTCATGATGGACTTCAGTGCCTTTCTTTACATCCTCGCTAACTTTGATCTCAATGCCCTTTTCCGGATCACATTCGAAAGCGCTCGAGGAGGATCCAGAATGTAACGTAATCATCATCAGAGCAGTGGTGGCATGAGTGCCATCAAATGCCAACAGTGTCAGATTGTAATTCTCTCGAATAAGGTGTTGGTTGAGACGAGCTATGGAGACTTTTCCAGATTCATCAATCTTGAAAAGTCCATCGTCATTACCACGGCTGATAAATAGTCGAGTGTTGTTGAAGGGAGGGAGATCCTTGTCCTAAAAAAGCGGCGATTTCCATATTTGTCAGATCAAAGTCAGTGCACATACCGTAACCTCCACTCTGGCTATGATCTGGCCGATAGTCAGGTGACTGGCATCTACGCTCACGATGTAGAAGTTCTCGTCAAAGCGAGGAGGTTCGTCATTGACGTCAGTAACCTAAAACGGTGCGGTTATTAAGGTGCCACCATAATAAAAAATTGCAAATCAAATTAAAGAAATATATAAATAAGAAATATAGAATAATGAGGTGAATTGAGATCAGTTTACTAAAATAAGCTTGTTTCTCGTCCTCTCCCCTCCCTCTATGAGCCAAATGGAGATCAAATTTGTTGTATTGAAGTCTCAAACATTATTGTCGTACAATTATTTTTGAACCTCACTGATATAAGAATAAAGTTTTGCAAACATCATATCTCATGAAAAATATATTCTTCTAATTAGCTATGATTAGAGACAAACGTAACTCATACACAATTTTTTGATAATCACATAGATAAGCAAGGATGCTGAGACATAGAATCTACCGTACCTCAACTTTGAACTTGTGATCCGTGAACAGTCCACCTTCATCAGTTGCTCTTACAGTCAAATCATATAGTGGACGAGTTTCCCGGTCCAGCGGTGATGCTACCAGCAGCCAGCCAGACTCCTGGTCAATTTTAAAGGCACTGTTGGGCTTCTCGTCCTAAAAATCAATAAGACAATACCGAACTGAACTACAGTAGCTCGAACCAATGGTTACGTACCTCTGCCAAGCTAAACGCTATCATTCCTCCGGGCGATTTGTCCAAATCCGTTGCGGAGAAGACTGCCACACTCGTTCCGACTGGAGCATCCTCACTAATGGAAATGCGATCGTAAGCTCCAAGGAACATCGGCGCATGATCATTCACATCCGACAGACGAAGTGTGACTGTCGCCATAGAGTGCGCTCCACTGACAACTTCTGCTCTAGCGGCGAATCGCCAGACTTCCTTCTTTTCTTTGTCCAGCGGCTGTCGAACAATCAGCTTTCCAGTCGAACGTTCCAGCGTAAGTGGAAAATCTGCGGGAGGATCGAAGACGGAGAAACGAACATCGGTAAGATCTAAATCAGCAAAGTTTATGTTGAAAACAGAGGGGGGGGGAGGGAAGAAGAAATCTTTCCAGAAAACACTTACCTTGCTCAGTTTGCTGAAGCTTCCCAACCACAGTTCCGACAGCGACATCTTCAGCAACCACAAATAAGTAATGGCTGTTGGTGAATTTTGGAACAGGCGTATCTTCGGGAAGAACAGAAATAGAAACCTGGAAATGACAAGAATTTGCAGAATTTTTTTTCAAAGTATTAGGTTGTGACATAAGTCTTGTTACACTTAACTTCTAACGGCGATAAGTCATACACCTCATAGTCTTTGCAGGACTTCAGGGTACCAACCGATAGAGCAAAGCAAGCTCTACAAAATGGTCTGCAAAAGTTCGCACCAGCTCCGAACCACCGTAAGTTTGCAGCCAAAATGTGAGTCGTACTGAAATTCAAAAAATCGCGAAAAATTCATATCTTTGTTTAAACAAATCCTACGGATCTCCAACTTGCTCATAAAAATTGCCCACTATATCAAACACTCATATGTACCGTTGCTGTACTTTTTCCTTATCTAGAAATCGAGAAAAAGAATTTTTTTTAGTTTTTACAAAAACGAAGCTATGCTATTTCTTTTTATGTAGCTGTATACTACAAGCCCTTACAAGTATAACTGTAAATTTTCAGCTTCCCAGAAGCCCTAGTTTTCGAGAAATGCCAAATTTGGCTTTTATCACTCGGGTGCTCAATGCTAAATTAGGTATTTCTCGAAAACTAGGGCTTCTGGGAAGCTGAAAATTTACAGTTATACTTGTAAGGGCTTGTAGTATACAGCTACATAAATAGAAACAGCATAGCTTCGTTTTTGTAAAAACTAAAAAAAATTCTTTTTCTCGATTTCTAGATAAGGAAAAAGTACAGCAACGGTACATATGAGTGTTTGATATAGTGGGCAATTTTTATGAGCAAGTTGGAGATCCGTAGGATTTGTTTAAACAAAGATATGAATTTTTCGCGATTTTTTGAATTTCAGTACGACTCACATTTTGGCTGCAAACTTACGGTGGTTCGGAGCTGGTGCGAACTTTTGCAGACCATTTTGTAGAGCTTGCTTTGCTCTATCGGTTGGTACCCTGAAGTCCTGCAAAGACTATGAGGTGTATGACTTATCGCCGTTAGAAGTTAAGTGTAACAAGACTTATGTCACAACCTAATATTTCGAAAGTAGAACAACGTTCTGACTTAATTTAAGCGATAGAAAAATAGGTAGATAATGCAGGTAAATAGATAGATCTATTTTTGAGAAAAAAGCGCTTCTCAGTCATTAATGGCTCCTGGGGACCACTTCTCGTAAAACATTCATATAATCAGATTGTTGATGAGGATGAGATAAATCGATGTTTGGGATCGTAACCCTAGCATGAAGAAGCCCCTCCAAACACTAAATATCACTTCGTTTACGTGATTAACCAAATGATTAACACTGTTACCGTACCCAACCCTGACTAACACTGCTACCGTACCCGAAATGACCAATCAGGGACTTGAGAACACTTTGACTCATATTTGGAGTGCGAAAGCAACTCTTTCACGAAGAAACGGAAAAAAAGTTTCTCTCTGCATTTTAATTTTTTACAACATACTATACAAAGAAAAAGAGAAATCATTTACCTGGGCAGTTGCATGATGTGGTGGATTGGCCTGATCCGTTGCCTTTACAGCGACATTCACTGTTTTTCCCACTGCAATAAATATTATACTGATCTATCTGATCCTATTTCCTTAATTCACTCACCAAATGACAATAGCGGTCCTGCAACGGACAATGTCCCGTGTCGAGGATGTACTTTGAAGACAGCGGCTACTTTATCATCCCCCAGCAAGGTGTATTCGATGGCATCATCAACATCTTCGTCCGTAGCCGATACCATGAGAAGTGCTTCACCTTCACGAGCGCTGGCAGATACGGAGGTGGAATACCTAAATTCAGAATGGTGCTAGTTTTCTTCAAATTGTTTTAGAACGATAGTATAGGAAAAAACGGATTTGGACTATTTTGGACCGTTTGTGCACGATGCAAGCTTCGTCGCGTGCGTTGTCGCTAGTGAACAGTTCCCCATGGTCAATAGCGCTTTCTATGCGCATAATTTATGCCCAGCAAGATAAATCGCGTTAGACATGACAGATGTACTCAAGCGAACAAGCATGAACTCGTTCAGTTCGCGTTGGCTCCGCCCTGCGAAGACCTCGCCAATCGCAGCAGAGGCCGGCCAATCAAAGGCAAGTCGAGCTGCTATCGGAAAAACTCACTTGGAGGTGACAAATACAGGCGTGCTATCGTTTTCATCAATGACATTTACGGTAAGAGTGCTGAATGCTCTTCGACCGATACCATCTTCGACCATGAGAGGAACTCTAAAAAACGTTGAAGTGAATGTTTGAAAAAAAAGGCAGGTTATACAGGGTGTCCCAAAAGTAAGTACACACTTTTCAATCGTTAATAACTTTCTTCCCATTGTGTCTTTTTCCACCATTCAAGTACCACTCTGTAGAGGAGGCTTCAACTTAGATTTGCGGTATCGAGCGAATCGCCGATTGCTCTTCGTTACTGCAGGATTACTGTAGGAGCTTCGACAACGATTTTAGGCCATTGAAAGCCGTGCCTAGGAACAAAACCAAACAAGCCAAAAACTCTTATACTATAGTAATGGAAGCCGCTGATTTCGAATATAAAGTGTTTACTTTACTGTGATGCATATTTCCAAAGTTATCCCAGGTGAACCGTTATAAGTGAATTTTCAGTTTTTGTCAGAAGTGTGATTTTACCGTCAAAAAAGCTGAAAACAATTGTGAAAAGTTGTGTAGTGGAATCAGCGTGCGAGAAAACCCTAGTAAGACGATTTTTCAGTTTTTTGAAAAAATTTTGTCAGATGGCATATTTCACAAAAGTTCCACATGCCGAAAGTTCTTACCGTAATCCTACAGTAACGAAGAGTGATCGGTAATTTGCTCAATACTGAAAGTCTAAGTTGAAGTTTCCTCTACAGAATGGTACTTGAATGGTAAAAAAAGACCCATTGGGAAGAGAGATATTGACGATTGAAAAGTGTGTACTTACTTTTGGGACACCCTATAACAAAGGTCCCACCTATGGGTATGTTGAGCATTATAGTTGAAGATGATTTTTGGATGGATTCTTCCCGAAGTCTTATCGATGCGTAGCGGTTTCGTCCGAGAATCTCCATTTCCGATGGTATAATGAAGAGGTGGAACACCGTCACGTGCTTGGACGGTCAGGATTGATGTTTTGTTGGTTAGCGCACTGAAAAAATAATTTTTATACAAAAATGTAAAAAAAATTTGTATGGGCCAGTTTGCACAACTGTAAGTTAGGGTCCATAAGGGGCCGCAATCGCGCGCAGCACCGCGGCGGGAAATTTGCCGCGTGTACGAGATGTTAAGACAAGTCACGAGGGTGCCGTTGGCACTGTAGTGCAAAACGGCCGCCTTTCAAAAAAAAAATGGAAAAAATAGTAAATAGTTTTCAGAATATGCAAACTTACTTATTCTCCCTCAATGCCACCACATACTGGCTTTGTTCAAATCGCGGTGGTGGCTGACGACGTCCGGACACAGCAATCGTTATGGTCAACTGTCCATAAGCAGTAAATAGCCCATCCGATACGGATACATTTAGCGTTTTCTTCAGATTATCCCCCGCAATGTCATCAGCGTCGATAGATCGCAGTAAAATTACTTCTCCACTGTGCTCCGATACATCGAATAGGGTCTCGTCACCTTCGATGATAGAGTACAAGAGTCGATGCCCATCTGCGATCGAGGATACGGTATCCTAGAGAGGCACGGTTACGGTATGGGCGAAATCGGAAAGCGCAGCAACTTACCTCATCGGTGACACTCATGATCGCTATGAACTGTCCAGCAGGGGCAGTATCCGATACTGTAGCGGCAGCAAACGATGTAGAGAACTTTGGCGGTTCGTCGTTGACGTCCTCGACCTTAAAAAAAGCTTAGTCAATTGCAAAAAAGACGACTCAAGAGAGATCAAACTGACCATTAGCACTAGCTTTGCTTCACCAGTCAACTGAGAGCCATCTGCTGCCACCAAAGTGACTTCGTAGCGCTGTTTCTTTTCAAAATCCAGCATTTGTGCTAATCGAATTACTCCAGTAGCAGGATCCACATGAACAACTGGAAAAATTTTTTATTTGTTTTCAAATCTCTTTACGAGCCCTTCTTTACGTAAGGCGTTACACTGGCACCGCTACAGTATGCTACTGCATGTTATTGCGTAAAACCTGACGTGATTACAGTGCGACTGTTTGAAATTTCATAAAGGCGCGGCTTCAAAGAGCCATTGCCTTCAAAGCAGCCAGCGGATTACGGTAGCATGCGGTTTCCAAAGATGCCCATGCCAGGGCCGTTCCAGCGACATGCTAACCCGTGCCGGAACGGTGATGATCAATACCGGGTGCGTCCATATGGGTCATGGCAAGGCGCCAAAATGACGCTGGCACGACGCTCGAACGGCGCTGACACATTTTCGGCAGCAGGAAAGAACTTACCCTTTGAATCTTTCCCAGTTACTCCATATGTAATTACACCGTCTCCGTCTGGATCCATTGCTTTTACGGTAATCAGCTGCGTATCTACGGGAGTAGCTTCCGACACGTTGACCCGATAGATCAGATGCTCGAATTTTGGACCATTGTCGTTTACACCAAGGACCTGAAAAAGATAACCTTTTTTTATGTAGCTTGCTCCCCCCCCCCCCCTAAATATACACGTTGCGATTCTTTAAAACATTACCTGAATATTAACCACAGCTGTTGAGTTCAAGCTATTTCTCGTTACATCTCTTGCCATGACAGTCAGGTTGTGCACAGAAGTTTCTTCTGCGTCCAAATCTCCATTCACGCTTATGGCTCCTCAAAAGAAAACGGTTAACCCACGAGTTAGTCACTACCCAGATGGGAGGTTAGGGCACTCACCAGTATCCATATCAATATCAAACAAGCCATCTTCGTTTCCTTGTTCGATGGTGTACATTAAATGGCCACCAACACTACTTGCAGCTTTCACTTTGGTGATCTACAAGGCAAAACAACTTATATTTTGAATTGAAGTAATAGAACGAGACGGTAAAAGCATACAGAATAAGAACCAATACTCAAAAATGAAGATGAAGAAAATCAAAAGGGGGAGAAATTGTTATACTTTACAAATATAAAATTTATAACCTTTTTTGGGAGAATTACGACCGTCCTCATTTGATTAGAAACCAACGGATGAAAATTGGAGTGATTATGTGCCTACGAATACTCACGATTGTATTTCTTTTCGCTGCTTCGGAAACGCTTGCACTATATTGCTTCTTGGAGAAAATCGGTCTTGCTTTTTCCACGACTTCCACGCGAACGACTGCTGAACTTTTTTGTGGAGGCTCACCTTAAATACATTTTGTGTTCAATTGAAGCACTTTGACTAGTAACACAATTACCTTGGTCCGTGGCTATGACTTCAAAAGTGTAAACTTTGGCATCGGTCAGCTTTCCTCCTACAGTAATCTTTCCATCATGTTTGTTCAGCTTGAAAATCTTCGGTAAGGAATTACTATGGTAACGCACGATTCCGTTCATTCCTAAAGGCAAAAAGTCAATCCACACCGCAGGCGATAAGCTGCAAACATACCAATATCCTTGTCCACTGCTTTCACAGTTATGATCTTGTCCCCAAGTGCGGCATCAGAGCTGACGACGACGTCGTAGGGTAAACCAACAAATATGGGAACGCAGTCATTGACATCATCTATTCGAATGGAAACAACAGTCTGGGCCAGCTGTGGTTCTGATTCATGGGTACGGGCCTAAAAACATGTAGAAGCAGGGTAGAAGGAACGCGTCACTTTTTAAAAATATCATTCGATCCACTGATTTGAGAACACACCTAACAAGAGCACAGGAAGAGGCACTCCCTTAATTTACCCAAAGAATTCTGTCGGTCGACCTTTTTGCACCACTACAGTATGCTGCAACAACGGTTGCGCCAGTAAAACGCGTACTTGTCGCGGCATGATGTTGAAAATTACTATTCGAGATAATGTTAGATTTGAAATGAAAACTCTGGTATAGCAGGAATATAATCCGATACACGCAATAGTCAGGTTATATTGTAATCAGGATTATATTGTTTATTATATTTCGTGTTTAACGGTCTTTTGGTACTACTACAGTATGCTACCGTACGCTACCGTGTTGTTGCGCATGATTTGAGAAATGATTACACATGACATGACTTTTATTTTAGGCAAAAATAGCGCAAAATGTAGTTTTGAAATATCACTGCTTATCAAAGACGTCACACTTCTACGTTGCGTATTACGGTAGCACTATTAGCGGTCAAAAGGTTCCCAGTCAGCGCGTTATTCTTCAGTCAGGCACATGTATTATGAAGCAAAACCCTACCTGTACCAGCAGTCGCACAACAGGCTCCGCTTCTCGATCGAATTGCTTCCCAGTCAGTGCTATCATTCCAGTGCCTTCATGTATAAACAGCTCTTCTCGCTCGTTCAGGATACTGTAGGTAACACTAGCGCCTTCTGGTGCTCCCACTGCCGTAACCTGCAATGAGCAGCTTTTATCCAATTCTTGCGGTAGAGAAGAGTGTTAAATGTGTAAGGGAGTCCCCAGCCCTTGACTTACCGCAATCAAAGACTCTCCCATAGCGTAAGACGTATTCTCCTTTACACTTCCATGGTACTCAGTCTGTGGAAATCTGAACCCGGAGCTCTTCTCGGATGTGTTCTTTACATTCACGAAAACAGGAACCGAAGCTGTATGAACGCCATCAGAAGCCAAAACGTCCAGCTAAATTCGAATACGACATTATGAAGGGATGGGTCGTTGAGTTTCACAATGTTTGCTTTAGAAATTTACCTTATAGCTGTTCTCCTTGAAGAGTTTAGTGTTATCAGTCTGCAAAGTGATCGCACCATCAGTGGAATTGATTGCGAAGATTTTAGATACATCATTGCCCTGAAAAAGATAAATTTGACCATAGTAGACGATAAAAGTAACCATGGAAACACACCTTGATCGAATACCGTAGCTTTCCTACAGTATCTGCGTCTTTCGCTATTGGCTTAGCAACAATTGTGCCGGCTACAGTAGGCAAAACGAGGTCAACGTCATATTGTTTTTGAGTAAAAACCGGTTTTTCATCATTAGTATCGATGACAGACACTATGATCATTGCCGGAATTGGGGATGTTCTCCTTGGTTCACCCATATCGCTAAAAAAAGGCACTTCATAAGTAGAACAAGGGAACGAAAGAGACTAACCTAGCTTGCACGTAAAAGATCCACTCTTTGATTTTCTCATAATCCATTGGCTTCCGAGTTCGAATTGCTCCGGTGACAAAATCCACGACAAA
Organism: Cylicocyclus nassatus; assembly: GCA_958299035.1. Lineage (NCBI taxonomy): Eukaryota > Metazoa > Nematoda > Chromadorea > Rhabditida > Strongylidae > Cylicocyclus > Cylicocyclus nassatus. Next base: position 65,991,733 of record CATQJL010000223.1, on the reverse strand, counting down.
GTAAGGCTCATTAGGGTTAAGTAGGCGATAACCGACCAGAGCATTGGGACCGACATCTTTATCAGTGGCTGCTACCAATAATGGCGAGTTATCAGCCAGCGAAACAGAAGATCCTGGAAAGAAAATTATCTAAATTTCTCTATTCTATTTGAGATCGCCAAAATAAGAGACAAGCTTACCACTGGGGCTATTCTCCCGTATAAATCCTCGATAGACTTGCTGTTTGAAGATCGGCGAGTGCTGGTTCGTATTTGATGTTTTGATGAGAACCTATGAATAATCAAGAATTGCATAGCAATAGGGGAACATAGTGACCAATTTGGCACAAATGGTCAGTAAGATCCAGCTTTGGATGATAGTTCCAGAAATCATGATCATTTTTATAGACTTCAATTTGAAGCTCCCAATAATCAAAAACTTTTGAGAAGCGAGAAATCTGCGAAAATGGATGGTAAATCTCCCTTCGTTTTGGTTTCGTGAGTGGGACACCTTCCTTTTGTGAAAGCATGCTTTCTGAACATTTTCCAACAACAATCGTTTTTTTTAGTTTTTAACAATGTTGATGGATTTTTGAAGTCATCTCCGGCTAAGAAAACTGCCAGTCAATTACTATCTCATTTCATACCTTGCTTCCGCGCCCTTTACCGTTGCCTGTTCCAGGAAAGGGAGGGGGGAGTATTTTTACAAAAAACCGTTAGGTTTAAGACTCTAATTCTCACCTTCGTCGTGTCCTCTTCTCCGGCTCTGTTCCTGGCTATTACCGTACATGCGACACTTTTCGCTCGTTCTTTCGTTAGCCAACGTTTTAATGTCACGGCTCCAGAAGCCTAAACATTGGTTTGAAAGGAAGAGTGTACAGTAAGCCTTGGGGCCAAACTTACCGCATGCACATCAAAATGCGGACATGGCTTCTTCATTCTGTATCTTGCTACTCCATTAGGTTCGGTTGACACCACAAGCAGTACTGATCCCAACGCTGTTGTGTCTCGCACTGTTCTTTGATACAGCTCTCTGCAAATGAGGAATTTTATGCAGTGTCCGCTTCACCTGAAAGAAGATGTTCCCTACCTAGTGAATCTGAATCCATGACCACTGTAGGTATCTGTCCGAATTTTGACATTTGCCATATCACTGAGCGGGTATTTACCACCATCAGTTGCACGTACGGTCAGGATTGACTCAGTATGATGTGAAGGGAGAAGTTTGGCAAGGCTAACAGTTCCAAGCACTGGATCTAGCGAGAAGAAGCCAAGTTCGTTGCCTGAAGACAATATTTTGAAAACCAAGATTTTTATTTTCCCGGTGAACAAACAGTTCGATACCATATTCCTACAAAATATTAATTTTTGACTCACCACTGATAATGCTGTACTTCACCATTCCATTCTCTCCAGAGTCAGCATCATGAGCCAGGATAGTGACAAGCGGATATCCGACGGGTGATCTAAAAAATGATCTATACCATTAGTCGCTTTCTTGTACGGTAAGAGGTACGGTTTGAGGTGGAGTTAAACTCATTTTTTGACCACAAATAAATGTTATGAGTCACTGTTTGCGCTGACTTAGCTAAACCTCCCCTCAGAACTTGACAGGTTTTAAATACATTTTTAAATACAACCGGTCACTACACATGTATTAACTAAATTGGTTTGAATTCCAATAACATGCAGGAAGAAGAGATGACCCTTTTGCACCGCTACAATAGGCTATCGTTTACGCGCATTTCTGCGTGTTGCTGCTATCGCATTGTCACAAACCAACTTTTGTGGAATATCTCCCTTTCCCAAGCCTGAAACGCCGCAGAACTACCAATGCCTGCTTCAGGGGACCAGAAGTACTCTAGGAATACGGTATAACCCAAAAGGGCCAAGTTAATCAGCAAACTCCTTGTTATTCAAGTAATAACCTAGGAATAATAATATGCATAAACGGCCGTACCTCAGTGGCAGAGTAACCGCATAGTCCTTGTGAACAAATCTTGGTGCATTATCGTTATCATCTGTCACTGTCACCGTCAATGTGACATAGTTGGTGAGTGTTCCCTGACGGGCATAGATAATCGCACGAATTTCACGACAAACTTCATAATCGAGTGATTCCATGATGAGCACGTTTCCAGTCCTGAAAACATAGAAGAAATTTCTTAGCAGTTTAAGAACATCAGCAGCGTCCAGAGCTGCCCGTGCGCCAGCGCTGTGCGAAATCATGCCGGGATTTTGATCGATCAGTACGGGGCACGTTCACGCATGCATATTGATCGATAGCACGACGCTGGAACAGTGCTGGCATGGCTCCAGCACGGCGTTGGAACGGCGCTAGCACCAGCAACTGACAGAGCCTAATAAATAGATAAGCTTACGTTGGCTCCACACGCAGCTTGTCCTCCATGTTGGTGTCCTCTACCGAATGGATACCGTATACTAGTGGTTTCACTGCTTTGCCTGATCCATGCGGCTTTGCTCGGACGGTATAAATCGGGGTGCCAACTGCAGTTTTCTCCGAAATCTGTGTTTTATAATGTTGTGCCGAAAACTGAGGTCGAGTTATGGGTGAGCGTGAGACTTCAACGGCAATCTGAAAAAATTTATTTCACTTTCAAATAGGGCTGCAACCTGAGGTAAAACTTGCCTCAGATGTCGCATTCAGTTGCCCGTCGGTGATTTCAATCGTCAGCACGATGGAAGTGACATTCCGAGCTAAGCTCTCGATAGGTTTAGCCAGTTGAAGGAGGCCGCTGTCAGGTCTTAGGGCGAAGGTCTCATTCACATTTCCTCCAACGATGCTCCACCAAATTGGGTCTCCATCTGGATCCACGGCTTCAATCTTGGCGATAGTGAATCCGACCTGAATGCCGAATACTTAATTTCCACATAAAAATTGAATCCAAGAAAAATACCTGGTCAGCATCCGAGACGGGAATTTGCCTTCCATCGTTCTTTCCAAAGCTAGGAGCTTGATTTTTAGCGTCTTTCGTCCTCTGAGAAAGTGCTACAGCGGTGAGAATTGCCCGGGTTTGGGTCATTTGAGCTGGTAAACCTCGATCGGTGGCTTGGATCGTGAGAGTTACCACCTTAAAGTTTAGCGGTTGTAAATTACCGGAGCTGAAAATCGTTGCAAAAAACTATATCCTCTACTTTGTTTCAGAATGTTCCAGAAACACATGTAGTTTTTCCTTCCTTTCTTGAGAATAGGTCAAAACCGTTGAAACCTAACCTCATCGGCCTTCAACGGCACATTCGTCGAGATATAGCCACTTTCATCAATAGTAAACCTCGAATCTCCGTCAGTGATGTTATAAAACAACTCTGCGTTCTTGCCTATATCCACGTCACTCGCAAAAACCCTAGAAAACCACACATTACCCCATTCTAAAAAAATACATTACTTACCTGCTCACAACTCCAGTAACACCAGCGGGAACATTGTAATGGTAAATCGGTTGTGAGAATGTGGGAGCATTGTCATTCACATCATCTACGCTGACTATCACAGGGACTGATGAACAGAGCTGGGGTTCTCCGGAGTCACAAATGGATACCCAAAGCTCATGTTCTCGTTGAGTTTCCCGATCCAGGCGACGAGATCCGGAAGTGGTGATATAACCTAGAAGGGATTTATCTCAGGGAAAGGTTCCATTGGGGAAGGAGATGGGATGGAAGTTTTCAAAACTCACCCGTATGCTGATCAATCCTGAAGAAGCTCTGTGGATCACCTTGAGAGATCTTATATCGCAGCGAAAGCGATGATGAGTCTTGGTTCACATCGTCTCCATCGGTTGCATCAATCTTCACCAAGACAATGTTCTAAAACTGGCAACATAAAATCATGCAAGTAGAGCCGGGAAAAGGAAATCACAATAAACAAACCTGCGGTGAGTTCTCCTTCACACTGGCATGATAGATTGGCAACTGAGGCACAGGACGATGATCGTTCTTATCCAAAACTCGAACAAATACATGTAGCACACCAGTTTTTGGCACTCGACTTTGTGGACTGTCATTAGCTTCTACTGTAAGCCAGTAAGTGCTTTGTTCTTCACGGTCTAGCACTCGAGATGTTCGGATGGCTCCTAAAATGGATACTGAAGCTTATTCAAAAATATGGAAAGCAAGTTAAGATCCGATTTTTCTTGAGTGCTAAGAACCAGTTCGACAGCTAAAAATGATTCTAATCGATTGTTTATTACACATTTTTTATAAGAAAAAAGCAAAATAAGAAGATGAGCGTGGGAATGATAATTACTGATGAGTTTCTTTTTCGTCTCGAATGCTAATTTCATATTTTTCAATAAATGGAGCATCTAACGGGTACTTACTTGTTGCTGTACCCTTTTTGCAATATCTTCCAGAAAACTTTTATGGAGGGATCCAGAACAACTAGAGTAGGATCTCCCATCATTATTCTTTCATGAGAAAAAGAAAGATACAGCAAATGTATGGTTATGTGTTTGATGTGTATACCATATATGCAAGAAAATGCTCTTAGAATTATTTCAAGTTAAGAAGATTCCTGAGGCATGATTGAATATTTTAGATTTTTCCCTATATTTCTTGGACATTTTCTACACAGTCCGGATTGAGTTAGACGTTCATTTTATGATTCTTTCTTCGTGCTCAAATTTTTCTTCATTTATCGCTTTTGCCAACTCCCATTCCTAGCAAACTCTGACCTCTTCGCCAATATCACATTCCAGCACCACAAATGTGACATCTTTAACCGTTTATGGTCCACAATTCTGATTTACAACCCCTTTGAGACACGATGGCCGGCGCGACAGCATTTGGCCTCTTCATCCCGTTCATTATTCGCCCCGTCGCAGCATGATTAATTAGCTCGTAGCCGGCTGGTATATACAAAGAGAGTAGCAAATAGAATGGGGGGAAATTGAATGTGGGAGATTAGCTTTTAATGTATTTACCAAAGCATAAACGGGGGACGGAGGTAAGTGCACATTTGGGAGCTAATGGAGAGGGCGAATTTGTTAGTTGGACACAAAATAGTCATTTATCTTAGTACAGGCTTACCCCAAAAATCCCTTCATCCCCGGAACTAGGTCGCCCTAAACCTTACCCATTACCATAACAGGAACCCGATCCTCTCGAACCCGACAACCGATATCCGGGGCCTCAACACCTTCTTACGCTCCATCTGTCACATTAGCGACATTAGACCTAAATCTTCTGTGCACATGAAAACAAGCACCACCCGGGCAACACCCTAATTAAGCCATCAGATGATTATTGATTAGTTGCGCGTGCATACACGATGTCAAAACAAGGAAATGAATAACGGGGTTTGTATGGGTTAAATCGTACAAAGCTACCTATCTAGCCTACCTACAACCATCTATGGCAATTTTTTAGGATAATCGTTGTTGACCCCCCGTCCGCGGAACAATGTGCACGGGGGAACAAGGGCATCAATTATCGTTCACCGACCACACTTGACTGAACATCGGAGACCTTTCTGAGGTTCAAAATTTGCCGCCACGAAACTCATTGACATTCACCAGCTTGGAGCCAGCGAAAGTTCCACAAAAAGGGAAATTTCTATGACCTTCCCGTACGCTCAGAAATGAGGCGTAAAATCTCAGACATTCAGTGCAGTTTCACTATCATAATTAAAATCATCGAACGCATCGAACTGCAAGAATTTGATGAGAATTTCTTCCGATAATATTGCGATTATATAATCCCACATCAGCAATTTCCCATCATTCACATGGGAATCGAACGGTTCGAAGGTAAATAGGCCACTAACGATTCCCCCGTAGCCGTAATGTCCCTGTTTTCCCCATATCCATTGGCACCATTAGGCAATTTCCGTGTGGGGAAGCTTGTTTCCCGTCAATAAATGTTTTTCATAGCCATAAATAACATTAGCGCCATATAAATTGCTGTTTACCGATTTAATAGGTCCAATTATCATTCTATAGCGATTGGTGAAGTTCTGCAATGCACGTAATTCCCCGGCTTCCTGCCTTTACTTCCTCCCCTCCCCCCTCCCCCAAAAGAAAAGGTTGAAAACCCCTTGAAGGTAGCTACACAGTCATGAAATACATGCATGTAACTTTTCAAAATTATGAGTAGTAAAAAATTATAGCTTTATAATGACTCAAGTTAGCGTTGCACAGCCCAAGTCACGCCCTTTCACTCTAAAATTTGTTGCAAATTTGCAAAAAAAAGTCGGAAATTTTTTGTGAAATTTCTATAGGATGGGCTACACGCCGCTTCATTGGAAAATAGTCGCATTACCTATGCACGAGACCTTTCAAAAATGAAACCACACACTCCTCTGTACATGAAATGAATAAAAATACTGAATTTCCAGAAAATAGCATTTCTGAGAAATTTTTAAGCTCTAGAAAATTTTCTAAAGTAGACGAGAAGAAAGATCCAAAAAAAACTTTCTTCTTTCACTGCAAACCAGACGTAAGTTTACCGTAGGTCCAACACGAAGGTGCAATGGAAATACGGTATTTCCAATCAAATTTCCAACTTTTTTCATTTGAAATTCAAAACTATACCCCATCTGATGCTGCATCTAGCTATATCGCCTTTTCTTCCCCCCCCCTCTTCCCCCCCCCCTCCTTTCGCGATCCCTTCGGCACAACAATTGGCTTTGCCTCAAGCATAAACATGCACGCGAAATGCGCGAAAGCCCCATATCTGGCTAGAGTTCATTAGCATTTCTTGAATTCGAGGCCATTCATAAATGTCCAAAGATACGCCGCGCTAAGAGGTCCAGAGCCTATTCAGTCGCTCGCTATGTCTCATTTCAGACAACAAGTGACCCCTCTGGGGATTTGGACCCTCTCAATAACCCCCGCAGCAATGTGAAGCAGTAAGCGGAAGGTAAAAGGTTACCTGAAGAGTCGATGGCAAAGTAGGCAATGCCAGTTCCTCCCACGATGTTGTAATCGACAATTCCAACAGGGTTATCTTGATCTACAGCTTTGACAGTGATGACTTCTGTACCAACTGGCATGTTCTCTGAAAAAAGTGTGATTATCAACACAAGGAAGGGATAAAAAAAATGGACAAATAAAGTTTCATGAATTTTGTGCTTTCTATGAAACTCTTTCTTGTAAACAATTACTGTTCAATCAGTTAATTAACACAGACACTCAGAGTGCATCAAAGAATTTTGAGCAAACATTGAATTATTAGAATTATGAATCACGATTCTAAGCCTCAAGAAACTGCCTCTTGTAGAAGCAAAGGCGTAGAAAAACTCCGAAACACAACTGAGACCAATCCCCCCCCCCCTAAATGGCTTCGGAATTTCCCATAGTAGTCTAGATCAGTTATCAGTGGAATTTACTTCACTTGTAAAAGAACTGATTTTGCACGGGGAGTTTCGGGAACATTTCTGAAAAACCGTACTGGATAAAAACGTAGAAATGCAATGTACGATAGGTACACGGTTTGCTCAATCAGTGAATGGGGGTTTTAACTGTTCGGAATTTTATAAAACTCAAATCTTCCTTACCATAAACGCTAGCCTCCAACGCTACATCATCAAACTCTGGCGGATGGAGATTCTCATCCACATCTTCCAACTCAACCACATATGAACAAGTTGTGCTCAGAACAACTTCTCCGTTATCGGCTACCTAAAAACACCTCCTCTGAGCAATTTTCACTTCTCCCACATAAGTCCCAGGATAAAAGTCCTCACATCTATGGACAGATTATACACCGATTTCCGCTGAAAATCTAGTGGTTGATGCGGTGAGTGGATAAAAACGCATCCAGTTCGATGATCAATCTTGAATGGTGGCGCTAGTCCGTTTTCTTCTGGCTCTAGGGAAAACCTAAGACGAGCATTTGGTCCAATGTCAGGATCGGTTGCTGCGACACATCCGACAAGTGCTCCATCTGGATAGTCTTCGGGAATTCGGACCTCAAATTATCTCTGTTGAAAACTTCTCAAGAGAATCAGGATTACTGTAGCTTACAGTAGTGATCGGCTCGATACAAAAAGGTGCATTGTCATTGACATCGTCGACTTCAATGGTTAGATTTACGGCCGAGATTTGTGATGGCGCACCGTGATCAAATGCGATTACGGCATGTCTGGCAAACGAGTACAAGTATACGACCCTGCTCTGGTAAGGCAGACAACATCAAAAAAGGCCTACCGTAACACACTGTTAGCCTCTCTATCCAGAGCTTTGATCAGTGTCAGGTGTCCGGTCTTCTCATCAACTTTCAGATGGTCATCTTCACCTCCAGCTAACCGATAGCCAACTTTTGCATTATCACCTCCATCATCATCGGTAGCGGTCAGTTTCAGCAATACCGTTCCAACTTTGGTGTCTTCGCTGACATGGAGACGATACCAATGCTGAAAATTATAGTATTACTACTAAAGGTAAAGTAGTAAAGTAAAACGTGCTGTAAAGAATAGTGAATTGCGTAAAAGAAAAAAAATTTCAGCAGGTCCTTTTCAATCTTCCATCAAAATCACAATAGTGCGACTGTCCAAGATTTGGTGTTCAGTCAAATTTGGGTATTTTATTTTTGTAAGAATTGTTTAACGCTACAACTAAGTCAATGCTCAAGCGGCAGCTCATATAATTCATTCGTGACCTAGAAATTCAAATTTAGGCTCTCGCCCAGTATACCGTACTTAATTCAGTATTATTCAAAGTGTACGATATGGGCGAGAGTTTGGAACTGGATTTCTGGGCCAAAAATATAGCACATGGGCTGCCTCTTGGATAGTGGGCCTAGCCAAGATCTCCCAATAAGTATCCAGAAAAGCCCCGGTTTTCAGAACTTTTCTGGACAACTTTTCAAAATTCCGCCAACTTGTACATCTCAAACCCCGTCAACGATTCCGATAAGTACCTACTACTCAAGGAACCAGCGCAGGGACACATTTGACGCGTTATCTTGGCGAGAAATCGCCTAATCTTTCGCCCACCACCCATACATCAAATCAGCGCCATGGCTATGAGGTCGAACACATTCCGCAAATTAATGACTGGCAAAGAGGATTCTTCGGACACAATCGTAATCATGTAAATGGGGAATAGATGTTCGTGAGATTCTTCGCGATTCTAGGACATCGTTGAAATGAGGACGGATATAATGATGTCATTGGCAACTTTGTGTCTGAATTTACACACCTCACGCTTCTTTTTACACCCCAATTAGAAGCAGTCATAAATTTCGCTTGTAACGCTTCAATGAAATATTGAAAGAATGTTTATTTACACTTTTTTTGGTTTTTTGTTTGTCATTTTTGGTCTGTAAACTGGCAATTGCAAAAAGCAGCGCTGTGAAAAGTAGCGCAGTTTGCAGGACATAGTGTGCATTAGCACACAACCCACAATCGCGCAAAAGAATCTAGATTCACAAAAGAGAAGTAATGAGTTTATTTCGTTACACTTTCAAGTCCAGCTTTCTACGACAACACATCAGATCCTAGAAATAATGGGCGAGGACAACTACCGCATTTTCCGCGCAGATATGTGTTGGTGTGCAATTGCACAAATAATCAACAAAATCCATCAGCATTTGAACTCCATTCCCAGAATAGGGGACTATACGTCAAAACATTGCTCAACAGGTTCAAACTTGTTAATCAAGGTTTTTTCGCATAATGTGTGCAACTGCACATATTATTGTAAGAATTGCTCAACTATAGACTGCTACACGACCATACTGACGCCAAGAAATCCTTGAAAAGATATCCCCACTGAAAATGCGACATTTGCCCACTATCCTATATGACAGCAGCCTTTTTTACCCACCCTGCATAGAGGCTTTTTACATATTTCCTGCGTTTCAGTACCCAAAATAGAAAATTATTAATAATCCGCCATTCATCTTTTTTATCCAACATTCATCTCCATTAGCTCTAATGTCGACTTTTACGTCTGCATAGTTGAGCAAGTGATGGATGTTGGCCTAATAGAAGGATTATACTAAGCACACTATGCACCAGGTCATTAGTCAAGAGTAAAGAACTATAGCTGCAGAAAAAAGAAAAGTATAGACTAAAAGTGCAAGAAAAAGGAATTTTCTTGCGCATGCAGACAAATACATCATCTTGTCATTCCTGGTACATTCTCGGCTCATTCTGCCATTTTCCTTGCTACCCCCGAGCCCTTCGCCCCCGCATCTGTTCCTCGTAAGGAGCGGTCGGATACCTGAGATGAGAGATACGAGACGCTCGACCTCTCCGTTCTCTGGCATCGTGTGGCCATTGAGTCAATCCATTAGCTAATTACGCATAAGGGTACTAGGGGAAACATTACGGGCGATGTACTAAGTACGTAGGAAGTCTTGGAGAGAGATGGAGTGCAAGAGGATATAACGTATAACTAGTGGTATCTACAACGGTTAAGAAGAGTAAAACCAGAGAAAAACGAAGTTTAGCCAATTTATAATGCTAATATGTGTGACACACAAAACACACATTGTGTGTAACATCCTGGTTTTGGTTTATCATTAGGATACATGTCCGAGTAAGTGGTTTTTAGCGTTCTCTTCGTTCTTGAGGGATATTTTTGTGATTTTGGTTTATATTTATTGTCAGAGTTATTCTGATAGAAGGATTTGGTGTTTTCTACCATCAATAAATTTATTTTTTGCTAATTCGTACGATGCTGATTACATGATGAAGCTTGCACATTTTTCATAGATTTTCCAAAGTGCGCTTAATTTTTTTGTTTTTTTTTACTTTAACATTTTTTATAAATTCCATGGATATGTTTTGAATTTAGTAGTGCTTGATGAAAATTTGAAATCAGTCAATAACTATTATTATTTGATGGTCCTTGTTTTTCTGAAGCATCGAGAAACATTCGGCGAGAATTTTCTATATATTTATGATGGAAATCTAGGATGGGACGCGCAACTGATGCACAGTGTGCGATCGCACATATTATAATTGAAAATGACCAACTGTGGCAGGAACTTGATAGTAGAATAGGTGCATGTGCGGCACCAATACAACAATAGAGAAGTAGTTATTGAAAAATTTATAATTAGAAAATGTTGCGCGTAAAAATACCCCCTTTAGAAGACTACAGAGGAGAAATAGTGAAAATAATAATAATTCTATATAAAATAGAACATAAAAGTAAGATAGGAATCTTGTATGGCCGTAAAAATTTTTTTACATAATGACCAACCTCTTGGAACTGCGGAGCATGATTATTGACATCTTCTATTAGCACTTTCACCGTCTTCTTCGTGCTCTTCCTTGGTGTTCCCTCATCCGTAGCAATCACTTCCACATCTCGACTCAGCATTTTCACACCAGGTGTCAACAATTCCGTCAAATCTCCTGCCACTGTCATCACTCCCGTCTCCGGTTCAATCGCAAAATAATCATCCCACATCGAATACCGTACTCGTCCACCGTATCCAACATCTTTGTCAGTAGCAGTGATTACAGCAATGGCCTGTAATAACTATAATAGCCCTTAAAATCATCTCAGAACCTCTTGTGCCTACAGCTATCGCCTGTAATAACTCTAAAAGCCCTTGAAATCATCTCACGAATCTGTTCTCCATTCAAAATCATCTCCGGAAACGGTAACATTGCCTCGATGATTACTTGACCCTGACAGTGCCTTTGTTCTGGCGGGGGTCGGGTAATAAAACACAGCGATGCTCTGCGCATGTTACTGTTCCTACTAACCATCTGGCATACATACTCGTTCGCTACCGAACACAATACCATACAATCGCCAGGTCAACACGGACGAGCATTGTGATACTCAAGTGATTAGCACAAAAACGAGAACGCACCGTGCCTATGTCGACATCTTCCCGAATTTGGATGGGTGCCTTGAAATCGGCAAATTTGGGAGCATGAGTGTTGCTTGGCTCAGTGCCAACAACAGGTTTTGGCTTTGGTGGCACCTAAAATTATAATTTAGAAACTTTTACAAAAACGATGAGCAAAAAAGCAGGAACTAAATGACAAATGTGATGAAAATCATGAAGAATTTGCTCGGAAAAAGTTTTGAAAATGAGAAAAAAATGAACAGTAAAGGTAATGAAGAAAGTTTTTCTTACTTTCGTTCCATTCCGATAAAACACCAAATTAAGGAAAGCAGATCTTGGCAATGGTTTCCCAGCATCTACGGCCCATACAGTAACGTTCCAGTCATTTTCATCCTTTCCCAATTTTCTGGTCAAAGATATCTGAACAAAACTGCTTTACTACCAACGTTAGACAAATAAAAATTCAAACCAAACTCTGGAATAAAAATGTGGAGGTAAACAAGAAAAACGTAAAAACAATGGAGATTACTTTAAAAACTTTACTAAAAAAATCTGTGTTTCCTGTATTTTAACTAATCTGTAAAATCAAACAATTCCAAACACAAAAATTTGGAGTCATCAAAATAATGAGTAAGAAAAGGAACATATAAACTGACCTCTCCAGTTTCAAAGTCTACTGAAAAGGGCACATTGGAATCTGATGACAGTTTGTATCCTATGCGAGCATTCTCTCCAGAGTCCAAGTCCAGTGCATCCACCTAAAAACACAGATATTGATTTAATGGGCCAAACATAATAGCAACTTCGATTTATTAAGGAAAAAAATTGAGCTAAAATTCAATGAAGCAGTCTTGTCTTACCTTGAGGACAACTGTTCCTACAGCAGTATCACTAGATACCGCGATCGGTCCCTGTCGCATCCATTTAGCAGACCATAAGGGTGAATGATCGTTCGAATCTTTCACGAATACAGTAACCACTTGTGAACTTTGTCCTCCAAATCCAGCCAACTGTAACTAATATTCCAATATTCATAAATGTTCAAAGATGTAATAGTAAGCAAAGTACCTTCGCAAGGATGTTGAAGCTATATTCTCTTTGAGTTTCGTAGTCTAGTTCCTGTGATACCCGAATAATACCCGACTTTTCAGAGATTTCGAATGGAACGGTTGTGTTTTCTCGCAATTCCAAGTAGTACCTAAAAGGCATTATTAGATCAAAGGACAATCAAAGGACGAAATCTCAAAAAAAACCAGGAAGTATCGGACAAAAAATTAGAACATAAAAAAACACTTTTACAAAAGTGTATATCATTAAAATGTTAGATATCATTCAGTCATTAAAAAGGTCAGAAGAGGACACAGATAAATAAATAAAAAACTGAAAATTCAAGATGTGCAGAAAGGGAAAATATTAGACTCAAAAAAACACAGGTACGAAATAATCTACGACTCGGAACGGATAGAAAACTTCGCCAAATTAAAAAAAAACCAGAAGTATAAAAAAATCGAAGTACTGAAGATTGAAACAACATTTATGTAATTTTTTCAATATTTTGACATGTATATCTACTTTAATTTTTCCAAAAATATCAGAAACCAGAATCTCAACCTCACCTAATATTTCTCTCATCTTTTTTGTACATTGCACTAGCAGCTACACGTCCAATTACATATCCTAATGGAGCCGATTCGTTGACATTGAAAGATGTCGTTGACTCATCAAAAACGATCGAATGTGGTTCGCCGACTTCGATCTGAAATTCATCACCATAAAAACAATGTCCTTCATCGAAGCTTCTTCTGCCTACTGCTTCTATATGATTTGCGATGACCTCTAAAATGCTAACGCCAGCCTATTTTCTCTGATTTTCGTATGTTTTGGGTTGTTATATAGCCGAAGTGTTATCCACTTCAGCAGAGAGTTTTTCTACACATTAAACACGATGTCGGTGGAGGTCACCTTGATGTTCGCCGTCGTGTTGATCATACCACTCAACGGGTGCTCTTGTCCAGCCGATATGGTGACATTCGTCTGTTGTGGGATGAGTCGACCAGGAATCTGCAAATAAACACCATATTCTCGGGTAAGAGCTCTTTCGTGGAAATTGATTGAAAAGCCTTAACTAAGCTCGTGATGAATCGGCAGCTCATATAGTAGTGCGAAAGAATCAATTCTAAACTCTCGCCCATTACCGTACTCTCAGTGACCAATCAAATCCTTAAGTACGGTAGTGGGCAAAAAGTTAGATGCAAGCCTCTGAACCAACAAAAAAAGCCATATGAGCTGCTTATGCGAAGCTATCCAGTATTTTCTAATCTGTTGAAAAAAATTGGCAAAGCTTCCTATCACTATAGATAGTGCTCAGTTCTAGCGCTGGGGAAAATCATAAACGACTCAAGAATATACTTTACTAGAGATTATCTATTGATGACAAAAATGTTAGACTTCTCAGGTGATGTTGATCTTTACACGAGTTTGTGAGCTCGGAAAGATTACGGTCCAGGCGAGGGTTCAGAGTGATTTTCTCACCACAAGTAAATTGCGTAAGATGCCATTTGGGAAGCTTGAGGACTACCAGTCAGTATTTAAGTATTTAGATATGAAGCTGAGGTACCTGGGTTTGTAACGTTTTTAAGTAAAATAAAGGTAACAAATTACGTTAACAAAATGACATTTTGATTTGGCATCTCTCTTCTGTTTTTGATTTTTTCAAAATTCAGTACCATGCCTGAATAAACCCAAAACTTACCGTATACAACTGCCACTCCAGCCTTCCGCTTTCTCTCAACGAAAACCAGTGTTTCAAGTCGTCCTCGACAACATCTAGATGAATCGGTCCTCCTTGCTCGACCTCATTTGGCGGTATATCAACTCGTATAACAGCCGCTAGTTGTTCGATGTCAGAGCGGTATCCATTGATCAGTTTATTGGCGACGAGAAGTTTCAGATGACGCCGCTTTGATTCGGTCACTGTTATCTGGAATGCATTGGACTTTGTACTAGGGAAATTCTTCGACCTCAAACAATAAAGAGAAAGAAGTTAGGAACAAGTTTGATAAATTTCTAAATAAAACTAAAAAAACGAAAAAATTTCCAAACCTGGCCTCAAACAATTGCATGCATACAAATACATTGAGGCTTTTTTTAGATTTTTACATTTATTTATTTATTTTTCTATTTATTTTCTGCATCGAAAGTGGCAGACATTGGTTTTAAAAAACTTTGAGAAACATGCGATTCCGTCATGTTGTTGTGTTGTAAATGTTGATTGATATGAATACTCAAAAAGGCTTTGTTTACAGGAAAATACCGTGACCTCTTGTCTGAAAACATGGAAAATTGAAAACGCTAGAATAAATAATAGTGGAAAAAATGGAAACCTGCAGGTAAGATTGCGATTTCCTACTTATTTGAGTGACAGGAATGGAAATTTCAAACTTTTTCAATACACGTTGGAGAAACGAGGAAAGAACTCTAGGAAAAATTTTTTCAGAATACAAAAATCGTCAAGGTGCTAATAGATCTACAATTGTAGATCAAATGAGAAGACATGAAAATACAACATATTCATGTGGAACTAATATGGAAAAAGAAGAAAGATTCTGAATGACAAATTGTTTGAGGATGACGTATGGACCCACCACTACATCCTTGGTCCATGCAGGTTGTATCTGATCCGGATCATTATAAAACAGTCTCGATGTTCTATCTTCTGATCGTACTTGTAACTTATAAATGCCACCATGCAAATGCTTTAACGTGCGAATCCATCCTATAATTAGTAAAAAAAAATTCATTTCAGACATTTTTCCCCACTGATCTTCATTATCCCACCAGTAATAGGATCCACAGTAAATTCCGCTGATCGATTCACTAATGAATAATAGATCTGCCCATTGATCCCTTCATCAGCATCCGATGCTTCGACACGTATCACATCAGAAAACGGTGCAAGCTGAAAAAATAAACATTGGCGGATAAAAAACGGGTAAAAAACTACAATTTCATGGCCAGCTCTAGCCTTACCTGATCGCTAATTGTCGCTTCATACTGATCCGCTTCTAATGTGAAAATTGGCATCGCATCGTTACGATCAGTTATGGTAAGGTGTACTTTTGCTGTGGCCTCGAGGTTTCCCGCTTCTTTTTGCCGACATGTTGCTTTTATTAGAAAATCATAGTGGTCCTGAAAAATTTCAGTTCAAACCCTAGATTACCAGAACGAAAATTAAGAGACAATTTTTTTCATCTTTTATACCTATGAAAAGACAAAAACAAGGAAAATAGAAGAAAGTCAAAGGTTTGTTTTCAAAAAATTTGAAAACTGAAATTGAGAGAAAAACAAAGTTCATGCCAAATCTATCTAATATAAAAATAAAAATCTTTTTAAATAAAAAGAATCGTTAGCGCAATTCAAAAATGTGCAAATAGCGGGAGCTCCGCGGCGGGCCCCGGAGCGCTCGAATGCAATCTAGCCCCTTCAATTACTGGTTCACTAGTTTGTACATAAAAAACAATGAATGATGTTTTGCGAATTTCCCAAACAAAAAATTTCTCTCAAAAAAAGCTGAAGACTTTTGAGACTTCTAAACGGAAGCTTCCAACCCACTGGAGGAAAATGCAAAAACGGGCAGAATACTAAGGCAGAAAAACTTTGGTTTCGAAAAAGTTCGGAATGAAAGTAAAAGAAAAAAGCAAATGGATGTTAAAAAAAAATGTTAAAATTTCTCTTGTAAGAGACAAAACCAATGTTTTCTAGCATTTTTTTCTTCTTGAAACCACCGAAAAAAGAAAGAAGAATAAACATCGCGACAAAAAGGAAACTGGGGCTCAAAAAAATGAAGATGTTTATTTACAAAAAATGTAAACCAAGCAGAAAAAATATGCGCAGACTAGTCTTGAAAGCCTTGCTTCTCATTGCTTTAGATTGACGTAATCCCCAAGAAATCTCAAGGCTCACAAGAAACTTCCAGCAGAAGTAAACAAACGACGTAAAAATAGCCATGCTAGATGTTAAGAGGTAAGCATCACACTCACTTTGAGCTCTCTGTTCAAAGGTGTGTCCATCCGGTCTTTCTGTCGTATTCGTAAAAACACAAAATCTCCCACTTGACGAGAATGTGCTTTGAAGTGATGTTGTCGGTCTCCCTATGAGAAGGATTAGGCTTTACCAAACTTGTTCGTTAAATAAACATAATGTCTGCTACATTTAACAGTTGGATAGTGCACTTGCGGTGATGACAACATTTGCGCGGGAAAAATGCCGTGCTAAAGAAATGCGGGCGATCTGCGGCGATTTACTCGTGAAAATTGGTAGAGCGCAGATTGCCAGTATCTACGAGCAAATGTTGTCCACAACGCAAGAACACTATATTGACCGTCTAAGAGATTAGACAATAGTGGACTGCGGTAATGACAACATTTGCGCGGGAACAAATGCCATGCTTGTGAAATGCGGGCGACTTGCGGAAACTTGCGCGTGAAAAAATTGGCCATAGAGCTCAGATTGCCGGTATCTACGAGCAAATGTTGTCCACAACGCAAGAACACTATATTGACCGTCTAAAGAATTAGATCATAATGGACTTGCGGTGATGACAACGTTTGTGCGAAAACAATTGCCATGCCTGCGAAATGCCAACAACTTGCTTGCGACTTGCGCATAAAAATCGCGCATTGTCAGTCTTTACGCGCAAATGCTGTCGAAACCGCAGAAACACTACATTTACCGTCAAATACACTAAACTATATAGCAGGACTCACCTCAACGATCTTGAATTTGACAGTGGCATCGCTATGCGGCAATGGGACACCGATTCGAACATGATCGGATGAACGGGCAAATTCCGTTCCAGGAGCATTTTCTTCTAATGATACATTGTACAATTTGGCCGTGAATACAAACGGAATTTGCCGTCGGAGGTCTCGTCGAGCAAATACCGCACTTTCAGCTATTGATAAGAACAGCAACAATAAGTGTCGGCTACCGGGACGCCAACTCATAGCTATGGCGCATCACTCGACCTTTTCGATTTGTGCATAGGTTGGGAGACACTCCGTTTATATAACCATCAATCTGGAATAAGCCGTAAATTGCACGGGTGGAAATTGCACTCGAGTTTTTTTCTCTGCTTCGTGCGAACATCGATCACCGGCTAGGTTGAACACATTAAGGGACAGTATGAAAGCGAGCGAACGACAAGAAAAATCGAGAAAAAATGGAGGCTGAGAAAAATGGAGATGCGTAACCTTGAAAGAACAGAAAAACTTGCAGAAAATGCAAAATACTACTTTGGAAATACGGGGAGCACGGTGAGAAATACATAGCGTAAAAACGTCTGAATAACTCTTGATAATGCCAATGTTTATGAAGTTCGATTAGGAATGTAGTAAGACATTCAAAGAGTTTGAGAAGAATATTTATTTATTTATTTATCAAATACATCGTAAACGATGCATCACCTCAGAAATGAAATACAAACAGACGATTAAATATGGAAGGGGGTGGGAGAAAAAGGCAAGAATGACTTCGAATTTGCTCCCACTTTCGCGTCGTAACCAAGCAAATCATATGATTAATTATTATAAATGAGAGAAAAGCTTGACGAAACTCCGTATTTGGAAAAGTGCGTAAAAACCCATGAAAACGTACTTCCGTTCAATTATAGATTAGCAAAAAAATGTTCTCTAGAATTATAGAAAAGTTAGCACCTTTCCAGCTTCACTTTATTTTCCTAGGTGTCTTTTTTCGTCAATACGCCACGCTCGTTTCGAATGAGACCATTTGGGTAATTTTCTGTCGATCACTTAAACGAGAATGGGGATAATAAATCATCCCACCATCAATTTCACTTCCTGTGGCCTCCTACCTTCGATGAAACATTTTGCAAGGAAAAAAATCGGCATGTGGTGCTAAATCGAGTTGATGAATGGTCGCATTAATCATGGCCGGTGATTTACACCGTCGTGAAAGAAATATGAAAGAAAGCTGCTACGAGCTTGCAATCAGGAAAAGGGAGTTATGATCGGCCAGTGAGCATGTTGAAGACGTTAAGATAGAATCAAGAGTAAAAGTCCTTTGGAAGATATAAGGAGTACTCTCGGACTCCACGACAAGAAGTAAAATAGGACGCATGATAGAGGACATAAGTGGAGAAAAGAGTTTATTTGCCAGATAACAAAAAGAAGAATTTTCAAACAGTACCTGGCCGTTATATAAAAGCTCGTTCAGCCGTGATTTACAGGCGAAACTGAAAAAACGGCTGCTTGAATGCAACAAGGGCAGAATTGCAAAAATAACGTCAATAATATAACGTCAAGTGAAACACTCAAATGTAGCTATCTTACAACACTTAAAAACTGCTAGTCATAACTGCTATCCCAAACGAAAAACTCGATACGATTATAATGCGCCGCGATCAGAGCCTAAGAATTTCAGTTTAGGTGACTGTAACCCCCTTATCGCATACTTCAATACAGCTGAAACAATACCAATATAAATGATCTGAGTGGCACATAACAAGGATAATAAAAAAGAGATTACCGAAATACAACAGCCGAGTAGAAAAAAATAAAGTTTTCAACCAACAGATGCGCAGAAAAAGTACAAGAAAAACATAACAATCAGCGAATTATTTCCTCTAATGAGGCCAAAGCAAAACCCAAAACATGTGAGCAATCATCATACTAAATGATGTGTCAGGCCAATTTGCATGCTTAAATAGAGGAACGAAAAGAGGAACATCTGCACAGGAATGAATACAAGAGCGGCTGACCACTGTTTGTCCACCCCATCCCCCCCCCCCCTTCTCCACGCCAACAGACAATGTAAACAGATAGCCCCTGATCACAGACGCCGCCGAAAAAGATATCGTATCTTTTGGAAGAAAAACCTTCAGCAAACCGCACCTGCCGGGTGGAATTCTTTAGCGATAAGAACAAAGCAGAAGGCGCATTTGACCGTGGGAATGATATGTCATGCGGGAAAGTTCGAACTCTAGCAGATCTAAAAATTCGCGCAAGAATCATAGTTGATTTATAGCTAGGCACTGGAGCAGAAAGCATTCGAGCAGAAACTCAATCTGGAAATATAAGTGAGCGCTGAAAATTGAATTATGAGCGAGAGAGACGAAAGAGTAAATGTCTCGAAGTGGTCAGTATGCAAATTACGGCTGGTCGTGGGGGGCCCAGCTACACACTCTCATGTATCGACCTCAGACGACGGGGCGTGAACGAGGACATTCAAGGGGATCCTTGACGAGGCCCGAGCGCGAAACGATGAACGGTGCAGAGACGATGACAACAAAACCTTCATGCTTCAGCAAACACACCTTCACACTTAGAAAGGGCAAACGGATCCAAAGGACTGGATGGATTCTCACCTTTCAGCGAGCAAACCCGTGCCTGTCACACTTCTTCAATTACTTACTCGCTTGTGCAACCTATAAGGACAATTTCGAAAAAAAACTAAAAAAAATCAGGAGTAAAGAACAAAGAAGTCTGTTGAGACTAAGCTAGTCCTGTTCAAATGATCCATCAATGCACAAACAGATCCCCAGCGAAAGATTTTTTCAGCTTCGGAAACGACAAGAAAAAAAGGTGCTCTGATAAAAAAAATTTCACATCATTGTGACACTGATGAATCTACGATTAGCCGTATCAATTAATCATTGCTGCAATTCGCACAGTCGCGCTACTTGATATATTAGTTGCCATTTACGGCAGGGTGGATTGAAAAACTCTTATTATAGAGTTTTCTCGATGTAATTCCATAAGATGGAATCGTATTTGGAAACATGCTGACATGCGTCCAAACAATGCTGATTTCAAAAATTTAAAATGAAATGAAAAATCTGACATATCGCAAAAATTCTTTACAGACTCAATCACATAATCGTATGAAGACATATGAGCGAACTCAAGGAAAGGGAATCAGCAAAAAAGCTCTTCCATTTTATCCCCAGAATTTTTTTTTTGAATTCAGAATCTACATAAATTTGCGACCTTATCTTGATTACTTACAGATAAAAAATTTACATAAACGTAACTCATAGCTACAGTTTCCTACAAATCGTAAAACGCAGCCATGGTTTCTTTACACTAGAAATTCACTATCAACAGCGGCTGGTTTTCCGGGCGAAAAAGCAAAATAAAACCACCAGCTTTCTCTACTGCACTTGCAGATTAAGCAGAAAAACCGAAACTCATAGAGTAGAAAAAATTTGCAGCAAATATTGGTTTTCCAACTTGCACTATCTAAATCTTTCCAAAGTCGCAGATGGTATATCATATTCGAATGGATTAAGCTATAGGGCAATACTAGTAAGAAAAAGTTTCATACAAAGCAAAATTTACAATTTTTTCTATAAGGCGATAGAGTGCGAAGCACACGAATTATATAAGTGACTGAAAGATATCCAGAAGCTGCTGAATATTTACTGTTTCTAGCACTCTTAATATGTGTTTTTTTTAGATTGGAGACTGATACGCTGAAAGTGAACGGTACAAGTGAATGGGTTCTATTCCGAGTTGGTATATGTATGATCAATGAGCTTGAAAAGATAGAAATGAGATTGCGCGACTAGAAAAAAGTCACCAAAAAGTAAGTAATGAGCAATGAAATAATACGTGCGAGAATGGTACGAAAAACAAAGCTACAAAGACTAATTATGAAAAAAATCGCGAATTTGATGGATAGATATCGAAATGTAGCAAAACGAGAGCCTAGCAAATTCTAGAATAATCCTCAAAATTGACCCAGCCATGCAGGAAATATAATGATCGATCGAGCAGAGGACCAGAGACATTCGTATGGGCGGTGGTGGGTCAATTGGGCAATGTGTGCGCAACGGATGGGCATACCGTTGATTACGTCACATCGTTGGACAGCAGAAAAAAACAGTGTTGGAGACACAGTGTAATAAGAAATTGCAGAAAATTCGCAATAAACTTGCTCGCAATTCGAGAATTTGTCGTCAAATTTCCCCTCTTCTTCACTTAGGATCGCATTAGATTGATGAATAGTGGCTCAAAAATGATCGAGATTAACTGAAGCTATTTTGGAGTCTATATACACATGAGCATAACCCAATGGTCAAGCAAAGGCCGCCAGCCGCCGCCGCGTCGGGAGCATCAAAAAGGGCGTGGCTAGCAGCCCCGCCCCTCTGACCCCGCGAAAAGAAGCACGCCTGGCAGAAACGAGCACACAAGCAAATGGCTATCGAATCACATCAATGGAATGCGACTGAATACCTTGGATTCAAGGACACTCAAATGATTCGAGAAGGTACCAAGATCACCAGATATTTGATGCGTCTGCCAGGTGGAAAAAATCTGAAATAGTGTTCTCTTTAGTTGCATAATAGCGACTAAACAAAATGAGTGAAAATTAAAATTCAAAAACTCTTGAATCAAAACGGAAAACCTTTAGCTCTTGTCCAAACCGCAGCCACATTCGAAGAATTACCTAAGGCAAAAGCTCTGAATGACAGAAAAGCCCAAAATACAGAAAAAATGTCCGACACTGCTCCCTCTTTGAAACGAATATCCCAGGTGCCGAAAAACCATGCAGACGAAAACGTACTGGAATGCAAGATCGTACCAAAGCTAAGACGACTACTGTGGTACAAATGAGATGCCCTCTCATACCAGTAACCCAATTCCTCAAGTAAAAAGTCGTAACGAACAGTTGCGCGTTTAATTTCCCGTAGCCATAAAACTCGTGGGATTCGTAATAGCCATTTGGAGTGAGAATTAGTAACACATATAGCTAGCACCTAGGTCAACAGGAGGCACTAACACACACCCTTCGGAACACACGAGAAAGCAGAATACTTGAGCAAGAACGGTGCCACTTTTCCAGACGCTGTAGCTCTATGTGATTCCAAAGAGCTGTTAAATCTACTAAGTAAAGATTGCGCTTTCATGAAATGAACAGAAAAGGTGGACATCGTATACAATCCTGGCAATCCTACCAGCATACATTTTTGTCTGTGTGAAAAAGCAAATCAGTTCCTCTTTCTACGGCAATAACGATGTCAATATTCTCTACAGAATTCGCAAACAAAAAAGCAACAAATGGGACTCATGCAGCATGTGCAAAATTCTTGCTGTACAGTAAAGGCAAAAACTAGAAAGACGTCAAAACGCCTTTTTGTTGCCGTAAGGGACAGGATGAAGCGACTTGCACAAAACAAAACATCGCTATAGAGCTAAAGGGCCATACCAGCTATGGGGCATCTCACAATCGGGATCACCGAAGGTGATAAACGAAATATGCTAATGTGATCTGACAATTACGAATAATGTGCCGATAGCCGAGCGTCAAGGTAACACACATGAGAGCGGAATAAATGAGCAGCCATATTCTACGAGCTAAAGAAAGAGAAAAGAAATTACAAATTGAGGCGGGGTTTTCTATAAGAAATTACAATATTAAATTCGCTTACACGAACACTATGAGACATTTGACAGAATTACAACTTCAGCGTTTGTTTGCATCAAGCTGAGACCGCTATTGTCTTGAATGACAAAATTATTGGAGATCGCTTCAACAGTAAATGTCTTCAAACATCTTTTTACATCTGATGACATGAAAAATTCATCCTTTCTATTCTAATGAATACAGTATAGGTTTCGTATAAGCATTTGACAAAATAGGAAATGCTTGGTCTCAGAGACACTAGGGCAAAAGCTCTACGTCGCAAGCTTGTACAGCCCTTTCTTCGAAAGTTGTGACCGTGAAAGTTTTGTTTTCAGAATCCACAAGGCGAGAAAAACTATAAGTATGCCACGAGCAAAAGATCAACAGTTTCTTCGCCGGAAGTGCGCCAATAAGGGTTCCCAAAATGCGCCGGAAAGGTCAAAGAGCTCTTAAAATCTTTATAGGCATGAGATGCTTGCAAAACCACTCCTAAATAGGCGCGTACCATTTAGTGGCTAGGAACCAGTCCTCAGTCAAGAACCCAGCGAGTGACCGCAAGCTTCAAGCCGAACCCTGTTTCAAACCAAAAGGAAAGAGAATTGGTCCTGATGCTAGTACCTTAGATTTTACGATTCTAGAAAAACCTATACCAGAATATGAATACTGTGGCTGATGTTTTGTAGGGATCTGATGCCAAACAATACAAATTAAGAAAAGCCTATGATAAACAGTGCAACACTTCCAAAAGAGCAGCAGAATGCCTTGAGGAGCCCAAAAATGTCTTTGCAAAGCAGTTCAAAACATCTCGTCCCGCTTGCAAACAATTATTGAGAAGGAAGTTTTCTGCAGAATTAACAACCACGTATTACTCTTTCGCATTATCAAATTCTTCCTAGAATTCTCGCTGATCAATTTCGGTAACAAAGCAGAAACGGCTGCACATTGACAGGCTTTTCAATGAAAATAAGGATAGGTGATGGCTTTGCACTTGCAACTTGAGAAAAAAAATTTTGCTCTGCTCTGCAGGTGGGTTGCCCTATTCGAACATTTGCGCCTGAACAGCAAATATCACCTCATCGTGAAGCGACTTCGGCTACGCAAAGAACATCTACTTGAAAAGCTTGAATTTCTGAATTTATTCTCATAATACATGGAAAACTCCTCGAAAAACAAACCATTACCAAATTTTTCATATGAAGCTTTTGCGTTTTCTTGTACTATTCCACCCGAGCTATCACTAGAGCAGGCAATTTTAATTCCGACTGTGGACAGTTTGTTAGCTCCCGCTAAAGCAGTTCACAAACATAAACAAGTGCAAATGCTAATAATTGCACGGAAGCGTGTAAGTGACGGTATGAAAAAAAAAACAGGTTAAATAGCTGAGCAAAAAAATTGTTTACCGAAGGTACACAAGGGTTTTCAAAAGAACTTCTTTCAATTAAGTTTACATACTCGATCTGGGCTGCGAATCAGATTTCTGTATATACGTTTATGCGTAGAAATAATGAGAAAATAGGAAAGCTTGATGATATAGGAAGTTCAAAGGAATTCATGCCAGGCCACAAAGTATGTAGTGCAACGGCCAGTCATGGAAAGGTAAATATGTAAAGTGCCCAGCAAACGAAAAAAACATGCTTAGACGCCTCCATAACTACTCTTAGGAGAAATTACCCAATGGTATGATTGTCTCAGGATTTACAAAATAAGCAAAAAAATGTCTTCAACAAAAACAATGCGTGTATATTACATCACCAGTTTTCAGCCATGGCGCATCAGTCGACCTTCTCGATTTGCGCATAGGTCAGAGACAATCCGTTCATATAACCATCAATCTGAAGTAAGCCGTGATTGCACAGGTGGAAATTGTGCTCCAGCTTTTTTTGTGTGAACTTCGAGTAAAGATAGGTTGGACACATTAACGGACAGTATGAAAGCGAGCGAACGACACGAAAGACGATGAAAAAAAGAGGCTGAGAAATAGATGCGTAACCTTGAAAGGTGAGAACTTGCAGAAGTGAGAAATATGAGATTTTATATACTTCTAAACCACTCCTTCGTCGTAGTAGAAATTACATGACGTTTTCAAATAATGCAATTCTTTTATAGATCTTGTTATTGGAAAAAAATTATGCCATTTTTGCTTGCAGTGAGCTATAAAGTTAATAGAAAATGATGAATGGTAATACTCGGCAACTTGAAGCAGAGAAAAGCTTATGAAACTAATGAAATTCAATATTTGCGAAAGTGCAGCATAGGAAATTAAAAAAAACTCACTTCCGCTGAAAAGTAGAGTGAATAGATTAGCGAAAAGAGGTTTAAGGAAAAAAAAGGAGAATGGATACTCGGCATAAAAATCAGTCGCTTTCTTAGGTAAATCCATCGCTAATCTATTCCGATTTGTCATGATTGAAACGAACAGCGTATTTTTCTTTCAATCTTGTGAACATATGTGAATGCGTACTGATTAATCAGCCTATCATCAATCTCACTTCCTGCGGTCTACTACCTTCAATGAAACATTTTGCAAGAAAAAATCGGCATGCAAAGTGATTGATGATTTGCAGTCAATCATTGTCATGACATGATTTATAGCGGCATGAAAGAAATATGAAAGAAAGCTGCTACTGTGTAGTAATCTGCGTAAAACGCTGTTTTGCTCGGGCAAAGAGCATGCTGAAGAAATTGGAATGGAGCCAAGATTAGAAGGAATTCCGCTGGGAAATGAAGAGAGTACTCTCAAGCTTGACACCACCAGCGAAAAGAAGTAAAGTAGGACGCGTTAGAAGGACATCTGCGGAGGAGACAGTTCAGTCGCAAAATAGCAAAAAGAAGAAGAAAATGTATCTGACAGCTAGATAGGAAGCTATTGAGCAAGATTTTCAAGCAAACTTCAAAAAATCTGTTTGAAGAAATCCAGTATAGAAGAATTGGAAAATATGGACACTCAAGTATAACACCCAAAACAAGGTTCATCAAATTTTGATAAGGAGACCACCACAACAACTGTTGCTTATTCCAAAAAAGATAAAGTTCTAAACGTCAAACACAATCGGAACAATCACCAGGAAAATTTCAAAAAAATTGCTGCAAGCAATTTGCCAGTTTGCCCTGGTAATACCGTTAATGAGGTCGAAGTAGAACCCAAAACATGTGAGCAACCATCATACCAAATGATGTGTCAGGCCAATTTGCATGCTTAAATAGAGGACGAAAAGAGGAACGTCTGCACAGGAACGAGTATAAGAGCGGCTGACCACTATTTGTCCATCCACCCCTTCCTCCCCCCCCCCCCCCCTTTTTCCACGCCAACAGACAATGTAAATAGATAGCCCTTGATCATAGGCGCCGCCAAAAAAGATATCGTATCTTTAAAGAGATACCTTCAGCAAACCGCACCTGCCAGGTGAAATTCCTCAGCGATAAGAACAAAACAAAGGGCGCATTTGACGTAATCGTGGGAATGATAAGTGATGCGGGAAAAGTTTAAACTTTACCAGATCTAAAAATTCGCGCAAGAATAGGGGGAAGTGTGTATGATCCCGAGTTGATTTATAGCAGGGTACTCGAGCAGAAACTCAATCTGGAAATATAATCGAGCGCTGAAAATTGAATTATGAGCGAGAGACACGAAAGAGTAAATGTCTCGAAGTGGTCAGTATGCAAAGCACAGCTGGTCGAGACGGGGACCCAGCCACACACTCTCATGTATCGACCTCAGACGACGGGACGTGAACAAGGACATTCAAGAGGATCCTTAACGAGGTCCGAGCCGCGAAACGATGAACGGTGTAAGGACGATGACATTGAAACCTTCATGCTCCAGCAAAAACACCTTCACACCTCGAAAGGGCATATGAATCCAAAGGATTGGATAGGCTTCATCTTTCAGCGGATAGACCGATACCTGTCGCAATTACTCAATTATTTACTAGGTTGTTACATATAAGGAGAAATTAAAAATAGGAGATAGAACTCAGAAGACGCACTGCCAAGAACAAAGAAGTCGGCTGAGGCTTAGCCAAACTTGTTGAAAATGATCGATCAATTCGCAAACAAATCCCTAGAAAAAGATTTTTTCAGCTCCAGAAACGGAAAAAAAGCTATGCTCTGATATAAAATGAACATCACTGAAACTATGACTATTTTTACGACAATCCATCACCAATTAATCATCGCTGCACGCTCAGTCGCGCTACGTACTAATTTCGCGTGTTTACGGTATGGAAAGGCTGGGAAAAACATTATCAGCAAAAAATGATAAAAGGTAGACTCAAGATGAGTATGAAGCAATGTAAAGAAAGAAGCCGAAAACTCAAAATAAGAAATTTAGCTCATTCGAACATAGCATGATTAAGTCGCAATCTTCTTCGTCGAAGAGAAGCAATGATCCGTATCCGAAAGCACTACTGCAATCTGAGCTTGAGTCAAAGTTACGGAAGGCATTTGAATGAACATCGCAGCATTTTGAAGTTCCAATTTGCAATGGCTGGTTTTTTTTTTTGCGACAAGCAGAATAAAACCATCAACATTCTCTATTGCACTTGCGGATTGAGCAGAAAAGCCGAGGAAAAAAGTTTTCGGCAAATATGAAACTCCGACTTGCGGCAAATACTAGTCGAATCTTTCCAAAGAAAGTTAGAGTAGAATCGTAGAATATTCAAAGATATGAGTCATAATTTCAAGAAAAGAATAGGAATTGAGCAGTGACTGAAAAGGATTTGAAACTGCTTTATATTTACCGTTTCTGACACTGTTAATATGTGATCTTTTTACGCTGAAGAATAATAAGCTCTAGAAGTTGGACGGTACAAACGTAGTTATGCGAGGAGTGGTATCTCACTGACGCAAAAAAAAGGGCTGAGATTGAAAGAATGATGAAAATGAGTGGAAAGGTTAGCTAATTACAAGCAATTTTACATTTGCATAAGAGATGAGAGAATTATACGAAGAAGCAAGGATTACGATGGGAAAAAAACATAAATCTGAGGGATAGATAATGAAACGTAACACAAAGCTTAGCAAATTCCAGAATAATCCTCAAATTGACTCAGCCATGCAGGAAATATAATGATCGATCGAGCCGAGGACCAGAGACATTTGTATGGGCGGTGGTGGGTCAATTGGGCAATGTTTGCACAATGGATGGGCATACCGTTGATTACGTTGTTGGGCAGCGAAAAAATCGCTGTTGGAGACATATTGTGCAAAAAATTGGCAAAATGTTTGCCGAAAAATCCTGCCCGAAAACGAAAATATCTGACTCTGCTGGAGATTCTCGGAATTTGGAGAATTTGTCTGGAATTTTCCTTCCTTTTTACCTTTGGAATCCGCAGTTGTACTGATGAGGAGTTGCTCAAGAATGAGTAAAATTAACTAAAGCTATTTAGAGCTTTATATATAGGCATGACCCAACGATCAAGCAAAGGCCGCCAGCCGCCACCGCGTCGGGAGCATCAGAAAGGGCGTGGCAAGACCAGCCCCGCCCATTTGACCCGTGGAAAGAAGCACACCTGGCAGAAACGAACACAAGCAAAGGCTATCGAATCACATCAATGGAATGCGACTGAATACCTTAGATTCAAGGACAATCGAACGATCCCAAGAGGTGCTAAGATCGCCAGATATTTGACGAGTCTGCCAGGTGAGAGGAATATATAGGCCGAAAGTTTTTGCTGCATATTGAAAATAGAAAAAGTAGAAAAGTAACGATAATGAAAAAAGGCAGTTTCACAGTTCCTACTACCTTTCAATACTGTATATGAGCAACTACTGAAAATTTGGCGACTAATTTCCAGCGAATTGCTTTAGCTGCTAGAAACTGATTTTTTGGAAGTTTTCTATTTATGATGAAATCTGAGATTTTTTGCTTTAGCCGAAAAGGAACAGATGAAGTATGTAATATAGGGCATAAAAAGTAGATTTGGGGACAAAAAATTCAAAAACTGTCAAAAGCTTGAATGTGCACTTAGGCAATCAGAGCAAGGCAATCGTATGTAAGGTATGCAATACCGTAGGTGTAGTACGACATTTTGACACAAACAAGATGCCGTTTCGTACCAGTAACCCAATTCCTCACGTAAGAAGTCGTAAAGAACACTCGCGCGTTCAATTTCCCGTAACCTTAAAGTCGTGCATTTCTTACAACTAGTAGCAATTTGAATATGTAATATGCATGAATAGTACGAGGATGTGGGTCAACTAGTGCAAACAATTCAAATGAAATAGAAATCTGTATTAATAGAAGAAATCAAAATTTAGGATGTAGGTAGTTAAGATTATCTGTTCATAGCATATGTAAAAACTCTTTGAAGCTATTATACTTCGTAAGAGCATTAGAAGAGCTATAAATGCGTTATGCATAAGAATAGCAAAGTTCAGTATTATTTTCAGGATTTAATATAGATACTGGTTTTGGGCATTTTCATAGACTACGAAAATAAAAATGAAGTTTAGCAAGATTAGGAAACAATCAGTTTATGATCAATTTGTCACATGCGAAACTGAACTGATGAACACGCTTTGCTAAGAAACAAATTACCTAGTAATCATTTTTACAGCAATGACGGTACAATTACACATCGACTACTCAGATATCGCATGAAAAGGGGCAATAACCAAGCAACACGATCAAAATTCCGCCTGTGCAACATGGGCAAAAACTACACCGATGTCAAAACGGCTTCATTTGCATTTGAAAAAGCTGGGAAAGGAGTGAGCACGGAGTTAGAATGGCTATGGAGTTGATATACATATAGCTATAGCTATGGGATATTTTATGTCGAGGATCACCGAAAGTCATAGTCGAAATATGCTAATGTGATCTGACAACGATTACGGGTAATGTGCCGATAGTCAAGCGTCAAGGTAAAACTCATGACGGGGAAGCGTAATGAGCAGACACATGAGTATGAGCTGATAAAAGGGAAAGAACTATCAATGGAATGAGCCGAAGTCTTCGATAAAAATTAACAACATTATGCAAGGTTAAATGAATGTTAAGAGAGATCTGACAAAATCAAAGCTTGTTTTCATTAAGCTGAAACGGCTGCTGTCGTAATCGAAAATTCTGCAGCTTGCTTCATTATAGGCAGTAAATATCCTAAAACATCCTATTACACCTAAGTACAGATGAGAATTTTACTTTCTCTATTCTAATGAACACAGGATAAATTTGATGTTCAAGCACTGACAAAGGAGAGACTTAGTCTCAAAGACAATGGCAAAAGCTGTAACTCTTAAGCTTGTAACAAATTTCCAAAGGTTGTAGTTAAGCTTGTAACAAACTTCCAAAGGTTGTAGCCATAAAAGTTTTCGATCCAGATCCATAAAGTGAAAAGGCCAGTAATTATGCTACGAGCGCAAGATCAGCAGTTTCTGCGCCGGAAGTACGCCAATAGGTCTCCAAAATGCGCCGAAAAGTTCAAAGAGCCTTTAAAGTCTTTATAGTCCGCATGCGGTGCTTGCAAGACCACTCCCAAGTGGGCGCGTGCCAACTAGTGGCTAGGAACCGGTCCCAAATAGGAAATATATGCAAGTGACCGCATTCTTGTAGCAGAACCCAAAAGAAGAAGAGAAAACGAGGAAGGGCAATGTGAAAGCAACAAACTCTTTTTGCATCATAACAACAACAACAACAACAACAAAAGGAGGATGGGTTTCATAACATGAGAAACATGGGAACTATAGAAAGCGAATACCCTTGTTTCACTTTCTTGTACAGCTAAATTCATGCAGGTCTGTGATTACAATATCATTGTTATGTGGAAATATGGAGATTACTTTTACGAAAGTATTGTGGTTATCATTATGCTGAAAGGTGCGAATGCAAGATTGAGGAAAGGCATTTAAAGCAATGGTTTTGGAAACAGCGCAACACCCTCGAAGAATAAGACAGCAAGAAAAAACCGAAATGACTTTGCGAATGAAAAGGCACATCTCGCCAGCAGTAAAATTGCTTGAAAAACGGATATCAAAAGTAAGGATAGGAGTGCGATGGCTTGCAGTTGCAGCTCAAAAGAAAGAAAATATTCTTTGCTCTGCATATGCAGATAGGTTGCCCTATTCGAACACTTCCGCCGAATAACAAATCCATCTCCTCGCAAGACAGTTTGGGCTACGTTAAGATCATCTACACTTGACATATCTCCTACTCCTACTAAGAAAATTCCTTGCAATTAAAAGCATTTTATAGAGGGTTCTCATAAGAAGCTTGCGCGTGTTGCATGTACTATTCTACCTGAGCTAACATTAGAGAAAACAATTTGATTAGAATTTGGATGGAAGAACTAAAATCTTTCCAGTAAAAGTCTATAATCTACAGACAAAGCAAAATCAAGATTTCCAAGCCGATAATAACGCTATATTCGGGAATTTAATGCTTTAGAAAACAGAGTGAGCACCTCCTAGAAATTGATTTTTTTTCATTAGACAGGGCAAATTCCAAAGTTCACTCCTTGATTTCCTTGATGGGAGATGTACGGACCAAGACCTGCGAGCATCATCGTCCACCGAATGTTTTGTTACAGACGCCTCCATTAATAAACGGCCGGCAGTGAACAGTTTACTGAGCTCCCGTTATAGCAGTCGCAAACACAAACAAGTGCAAGTAAAGCCTGCTCAGCTACTGTTACTATAAAGCTACGCTGTCTTAGCGTTTGAAAAGTGTTAGTTGCAAGACACTAGTTTGGGTAAATCTGTCATGGAGCATATCGCTGATAATCCTACGTACGTAAGTGATGCTATGAAATAAAAGAGGAAATAATAATTGTGTAAGAAAGAACTCCTTAAAGGAGGTGTATAACGGGAAGCAAAAGGGTAAGAGAGGATGTAAAGGGCAGCCGAAAAATCGTGACGTTGGCGCGATCGCGCGCGACACGACGCACTTCCGGCAATCTCATATCCTTGGTTTTCATCTCTAATTGGATGGTTTTTTTTTGCTTAACACGTTGACGACAGTGCCGCGCAATGGTGCGCGGCAGGCAGTCTGTCCCTGTGGACGACGCCGCGCAATGGTGCGCGGCGGTCTTAAATTCAATACTATCTGTCCAATCCTCTCAGTTTTTGTTTATAAAATCAACATAGGCTCAGATGTACTTCATATATTAGCCCCGCCCCTTTTGGCAAACTTCGCCCACTTTTATGCCTCTCACAAGGATCCTTTTTGTCCACAAAAAGCATGGATGAGGCTGTAGATGAACGCAAAGACTTCAAGCAACTTCTAGCCAGGCCCCGCCCACCGTCAGGCATGCTCCGCCCCCTGAGTGGCAAGTTCCGCCCACTTTTCAAAAGTGGCGGAAATCGCATAAATACTTGAAATTTGGGCGATTT
Organism: Cylicocyclus nassatus; assembly: GCA_958299035.1. Lineage (NCBI taxonomy): Eukaryota > Metazoa > Nematoda > Chromadorea > Rhabditida > Strongylidae > Cylicocyclus > Cylicocyclus nassatus. Next base: position 65,959,232 of record CATQJL010000223.1, on the reverse strand, counting down.
CCGACATTTTTGGTCGAGTGGGCGGAACTTGCCAGAGGGGGCGGGGCTTGCACATTTTGTACTCTGTGCATGGATGCATGCATACATACATGGGCCACGCGTAGGGATGCATGGAAACGTCTCGTCCACAGGGACAGACCGCAAAAAAATGGCTCGTCGTCAACGTGTTAAGTATGATAGTATTTAGAAACTGAAAGTGAACGAGCTGAGCACTGAGGTAATGCTATTTATGTGAGTATATTGGTGATATCGGAAGTTCAGAGGAGTCAGTGCTAGATCACAGAATAAATATGTAGTGGAGCGGGTGCGGTCATGGAAAAGTAAACATGTAAGCAGTAGGTCAATGAGCAAACAAAGCGTGCTTAGTCGCCAACATGATTGCTTCATGGATAAGTCAACCAATGAAATGATTATCTAGGAGACAAGAAGTAGCAAAAAATATCAGCAAATTTAGTGTATGTTTACATCACCAGTTCTCAGGCTATGGCGCATCACTCGTCCTTCTCGATTTCTGCGTAGAATCGGAGAAATTCCATTTACATAACCATCCATCTGGAATAAGCCGTAAATAGCACAGGTGGAAATTGCACCTGAGTTTTTTCTTCGTGCGAGATCGTCACTTTAACGGACAGCATGAAAGCGAGCGGACGACACGAAAAAAAGAGAAAAGAGAGGCTGAGAAGAATGGATGCGTAGCAGGAGTAAGAAAAACCTGCATAAATAAAAAAAATTGAAATTCCATGTACTAACGCTGCACTCAGTCGCTTGATAATTTGTTGCGGAGAGAAGAGTTTATGAAAGCAATGAGATTTCATATTTGCAAAAGTGCAACATAGGAAACTATAAAAACACTTTTCCCTGCAAAACGACCGCTTATAGAGTAGGAAGAAGTTTCATTATAATGGAGTGCGTTACCATCCAATCTCCTTCATATGTAGATTATTATTTCAGGGAATCTTTTTCGAAGTAGAATAAGGTGAAGATGCCTGGATCGTGTCGATTCATCTACAAGATTTTTGAATTGGAAATAAATTATAGTCACTGCTGTTCGCAGTGAAAGAGTTTGAGCAGAGGGTTTTGAAAGAGTTTGAGCAAAACATGACAAATCGTTGATAACTCTGTTGCAAAGAGAAGAGTTTATGAAAGCAATGAGATTTCATATTTGCAAAAGTGCAACATAGGAAACTATAAAAACACTTTTCCCTGCAAAACGAACGCTAGAGTAGGAAGAAGTTTCATTATAATGGAGTGCGTTACTTTGGTGTGTACCAAGTGATAGGGTAGACGAGTAGTGTGGAATAGGTTTATTCACACTGGCGTAGATTAGTTGAGAGCGATCTGTCGAGGTGTCCCGGTGTTAACCGGGGAGCAACCTCTAATACATTCGGAGGCTCCTTTTATAGGAAGAAAGGCGGAGCCAAACCGAATACAAGGTACAAAGTATACGAGTTGGTGCTTGAAAGGAGATGCCGCCGATTGGCTACACTCCTGGCGCACAGGTACCACTCACTCTTGAGTGATTAGATACTCGAGAGTGAGTAGCTCACCATTTAGCCTACGGGGATCCCGTAGGCTATACAGATTATAGAATTCATCAATGGTTGATGATCCAGAAATCATCAACACTCCGGGCGAGCGAGAGGAAAGTGAGATCTGGTAAGATCTTGATCAGTGTAGACACATGTTAGGTTGACTAGTAAGTTAGTGAGCATTATGTATACAGAATAACGATCTTGAATAAGAGCTGCAAATAATGTTGACATTCGCACGAAATTAATTCAATTCACAACATATGCACAATGGTATGATCAGTTGAGGTGGTTGATGGAGGCGAATTTCGTTTTGGCATTGCTCGTCGTCGTCGCCTTTTCCTCTTCGTCATTGATTTCGAATTGATAGCAGAAGCATTATTGACGGTCATATTCTCGGTAGGCGCCGTTTTGATAAGGCGTGAACTTCTGTGATGTCTGCCGTTCGTCATCCTTGTCTCTGCTTGCTTCCTAAGATACGGCGAGGTGGTGGTCATTCCATTCGACATCATCGCAGAGCCATCGGAAGAGTTTGATAGGGAACGGATTGTGTTCAGCCAATGTTGTCTGTCTGCTTGAGCTTCACGGAAGATGGAAGCTCTGAGCGTCTGCCTCATTTTTCTAGGTTGTCTTCCTTTAGATGAAAGGAACTGTTGTAGTTTTGTTGGTGGAGATGTTTCCTGTAGCGTTGATATGCAACCGAAGGTACCAACGGGTCTTGCTGTAGTGGCGGTGCGACTTGTTCCTGATATGACGTATCCGAAGATTGTTGGGGTCAGAATGAGCCCTGAGGGGAGCGTGAGCACTCTCTCATTTCGAAGGATGACAAAATTTATGAGGTCTTGCCCGATGATCAGGTCCGGTAGAAGGCTTTTGTGAGAGAGCGTATCCTGAGCAATCATCAGCTTTCCGTCTTCGATGAAACGCAAGTCGGCCTCCGTGAGGCTTGCCGTCTGCATATCGGTAGTCAGCTTCTGCTTTGTATGCAATGACAACTTCTTGAGCTTCTCGGAGCTGTGAAGACTCTTCAAGGTGATGTGCACTTCAGATGAGTTGAATTTCTCTTGATGTTCGCCCATTCCTGATGTAGTGAAAGAAGTAGTTCGAGCGATCGGAAGCTTTAGTTCTTCACAGAGTCTTGCTTTGATGAAGCTTCGTTGCGCCCCGGAGTCAAGAAGTATGGTCGTTGGTTGGTAGTCCCACTCTGCTTCATTGAAAATCAATGCTGAGGCGATTTGAAGAACGCACTGATTGTGCGCAAGTGGAAGTACGTCTGAGATGTGGACTCCTTGTTTATTCTCCGAGCCTTGTACGACGCGCATGTTACTAATCTCGCGACAATCCTGGTTGGTGTCACGTTTGTCCAAGGAGGTGAATGTTGATGATCGACTGCAGGATCGCGGGATTGTGCGAAGAATCCACTGCGTCGTCTTTCTTCTGGCATGCAAAGAGATCCGTGGTGCGACCTCTGGCATTTAGGGCATACTCCAATATTCTTACAAGCGTTTGAGTCGTGGTTTCTTACGAAACATCTCCAGCACGCTCCTTTTTGTCGCTTCACGTCGCCGAGCTTCTGGAGTGGTGTATCTCGGGCAGGTATAAGGCGAATGTGGTTGTCCACATAAACACAAGCGTCTTGGTTTCGAAAAATGTTCTTTTCCTTCGCATCTGGTAATCCTTTCATTTTCTTGGTTATTCGAGTGGTAGTCGGTTGGAAAGAGAGTTTCCGTCGTTAGCAAGATTGTCTCTCGTATTGAAATGATGCTGTCGATAGTGTTCAGGATTTCGCTAACATCAAATGGATCATCTTGTACCGCTTCTTTCTGGATGGCGGTCGTACAAATGGATTCGGGAAATTTGGAGAAGATTATTCGACGCCAAATTCTGTCTGCGTTCATCTTTGCTCCCGTTTGCTCCAGGTGAATGATCCTCGCATAGATTGCTTCAAAGGTTTCTCGGCAACTTTTCGGATTGTCTGACGCTCTGGGAAGTTTTTCGATCTCGTTTATGAGTATGTCTGCCATGTTGGCAGAGCGATCGAAGTGTTTCTTTAAGATATCTAACGCTGTCTGATATCTTTCTCCAACGAGGGGAATGCAGCTCAGGGTGTCTGCTGCTTTTCCCTTCAAGGCTTGTTTCAGAAACAGGAATTTGTCCGTGTCGGATAACTCCTCGTCGGTGTGGATAAGTGATTCGAAGACTGTCCAGAAACTGTTGAACTCCCGGAAGTTGCCTGAGAACGTGGGAATTTCAAGCATGGGCTTCCGAATCTTGATTTGTCTTTCGTTGCGTTCCGGAGTTCCAGGTTGCCCGACTTCACTACTTGGCTGACTCGGTATGCTTGGAGTATTGCAGTGCACAAGCGCACTTTGTTCCTTGAGTTCATGTTGTCGGAACTGGATTCTGTTCTGCCACTGTACTGCCATGACCTCCAGATGAAGAGAGTTCAAGTCAAGGTGTTTGCTGAGCTCAGTCATCAGCTTTTCTCTTTCTTTTTCCTCGTTTCTTGAGCCGATGTATTCAATTGCGGCATTCACTTGAGTGTCTTGAAGTTTGACAGCATTTTGCAGAGAGTTGAGCAAGTGCGTGATTTCTCCCATTTTCCTTTTGATATATGTCTCGCATTCAGTCTTGTCCACAGGAAAAGTGAATGGTGCGTCAATTTTATCCACTTCCGACTCGTATGACTTCACAAGTGCGCAGGCATTGTTGATTTTCGATTTGAAAATTTGGAGCGCTGCCATTTTTGTATCGCACAAAGTTGTGTTCGGTGCGTCCGTGGAGTGCTGGTTGCGAGCGTCGCAACGTGAGATGTGTATCCTCGTTGTAGACTTTGGATTGAGGACGACAGCAAGGCTGGCCTCTTATGATAGGTGTCCTTACTGGGTGCAAGGAAGCCTTCTAGTGAGCTGGCAATTGGATGCCGAGCTTTTACTAGCTGTCAGCAAGCGTGCCTTGTTGGCTTGAACGCTGTGCTGGACGGTAAGGTGTGTTGAACCTGTACCGTGAGGATTGAGAGCTTGAGTTCTTGGTGGAACTTCGAAGCTTAACAAGTAAGATTTTTTGGTACTTGACTTGTTCTTTCTTCCGTTGAAGTCTCTTTTTTCTAACTCTGGCTCCTTTGCAGGACTCGCGAAGAGATTAGTGAGATTGGAAGTGCACACACAAACTGATTCACTCTCTGGTTCCTTACGAAAAGGACGCGCGAAAAGAGTTTCACAAATTGTGGTGGTGTTTGCTGCACAAAATTCTTTCCACTCCCTGGTCTCTTACGAAAAGAGCGCGCAAGGGAAGTTTTCAGAAATTAAGTGTTTAGCTACTACCAACTGGTCCTTTACTACCCTCTGGTCTCTTACGAAAAGAGCTCGCGAAAGGGGTTCAATTTGCAGTGGAGTTGTCTGCCGACTGGTCCTTTACTACCCTCTGGTCTCTTACGAAAAGAGCTCGCGAAAGGGGTTCAATTTGCAGTGGAGTTGTGGAACCAGCTGTTTTCTTTAGCCCTCGGGTCTCTTACGAAAAGAGCGCGCAACGAGGGTGTCAATATTCAGTGGTGTTGCTCAACAACTGTTTTTTTTTTACTACTCTCGGGTCTCTTACGAAAAGAGCGCGCAACGAGAGGTTCAATATTCAGTGTCCTGCCACGCGGGTCTTGTAGGCCTTGATTTCCGAGGGGAAATGCAAGGAAGTTCACTGGACGATGCACCAATTTGGTGTGTACCAAGTGATAGGGTAGACGAGTAGTGTGGAATAGGTTTATTCACACTGGCGTAGATTAGTTGAGAGCGATCTGTCGAGGTGTCCCGGTGTTAACCGGGGAGCAACCTCTAATACATTCGGAGGCTCCTTTTATAGGAAGAAAGGCGGAGCCAAACCGAATACAAGGTACAAAGTATACGAGTTGGTGCTTGAAAGGAGATGCCGCCGATTGGCTACACTCCTGGCGCACAGGTACCACTCACTCTTGAGTGATTAGATACTCGAGAGTGAGTAGCTCACCATTTAGCCTACGGGGATCCCGTAGGCTATACAGATTATAGAATTCATCAATGGTTGATGATCCAGAAATCATCAACAGTTACCATCTAATCTCCTTCATATGTAGATTATTATTTCAGGAAATCTTTTTCATGCTGATCTGTTGACAATTCCTTGCGACACAGCACGTTTTCAAAACAAAACAAAAAACGACCAATAATAGCTCTCGTCAAGCTTATAAAAGAGATTGCGTGATAATAAATCAGTCCAACATCAATATTACGCAGCTCTCGTTTCTTCCCTTCCCACACCTTGTCATTGAAACAAGCAAAAAATGGAAAGATGCTGAACTGCAATGGATACATGATTTACAGCTACAATGAATGAGGTATCAGAGGAAAATACCACGAGCATTAAGAAAAAAGGCAGGTTTTGGTTTGACAAAGAAGAAGAACATGCACTGGAACGGAACCAGGGTCAGAAAGAATTCCATTAGAAAATGAAGAGAGTACTCCTCTTCTCAGTGTTCATCAAGGCTAGACAGACTGAGTAAGACACCGGGTAGAGAAAAGAAGAGCACGTTTGATTGCCTCACAGAAGGAATTGAGATTACAAAGCTTTAAGCAAAGAAAAATCAAACCTAATTCAACAACACTATTTTAAGGCAAGAGTGGAAAAAGCAGTCAGAATAGGTGGAGATAGCAATTAGCTTTATTTACGAATAGGGATTGGCCTCAATAGAAGAAAATCGCCAGAAGAGAAAAATATGCGGGAGAAAACAGCAGAAATTTCTACTCGAGATCTGCCACCCTTACTGCATATTTCGATATGAATCCGCCCAAAACAATATGGACTAAAACAGAACTTCGCTAAACCCGGATAAAAAGAGCGTTTTAATTTCAGGAAAAAGAAAAACTATAAACAGGCCACGAATAAGTTCTCTAATGAGGCCAAAGCAGATTCAAAACATGTGAGCAATCATCATGCCAAATGATGTGTCAGGCCAATTTACATGATTAAATAGAGGACGAAAAGAGGAACATCTGTACAGGAACGAGTACAGGTTGGGCACTGTTTGTTTCCCCCCACCCCCCCCCCCCCCTCTGCTTCCACGCCAAGAGACAATGTAAACAGAAAACCATTGATCACAAGCACCGCCGAAAAAGATATCGTATCTTTGGGAGAAAAACCTTCAACAGCTCGCACCTGCCAGGTGAAAATTCTCAGCGATAAGAACAAAGCAAAAAAGACGCAATCGTGGGAATGGTAAGCGACGCGGGAAAAGTTTGGACATCAGAAGGGATTGCTTATGATTCATGGTTAATTTATAGCTAGGCACTCGAGCAGAAAGTCAATTTGGAAATATATGACACTGAAAATTGAATCATGAGCGAGAGAGACGAAAGAGTAAATGTCTCGAAATGGTCAGTATGCAAATTACGACTGGTCGACGAGGGCCCAGCCACACACTCATGTATGGACCTCAGACGACGGGGCGTGAACGAGGCATTCAAGGGGATCCTTGATGAGGCCCGAGCCGAAACGATGAACGGTACAGAGATGATGGCAATGAAACCTTCATGCTTGAGCAAACACGTCTTCACAACTAAAAAGGTCATAGCGATCCCAAAGAGTGGATACGTTCTCATCTTTCAACGAGGAAGCTCTTGCTAGTCACAACTGATAAAATATTTACCCATTGGTTTCAACATCCTTCAGAAATTTTTTTAAAAATGGAGAGGTCAGAAACCTCAGCGCCGAGAACAAAGAAGTCTGTCGCTGATCCCTCAACGTGCAAAAAAATCTCTAGCGAAGATTTTTCTCTCAAACAGCGGAAGTGGAGGAGGAAAAAAACGATGCTTTGATAAAAAATGTTACATCACTGTAACTCTGACAATTTCTACGACTATCCGTCAGCAATTAATCACTGCTGCAAATCGCTCAGCCGCGCTACGTACTATTTTCGCTTGGTATACGGTTTTAAAAGATTTTAATATGGATCTTTTGAAAGTAATTTTATAAGATCGCTATCGTGACACGCTTTCTGAAAATGATAATTCAATAAATTGGTCTGGAGTGGAAAATAGCAAGAGCCCGAAAATGATAAGACATCTCTCAAAAAATATTACAAAATTACCTATCTTAATCTTAATTCAAAAAATTTCTGGAAAAACTATTTTAATTACATTAAAATAAAAGTAAAAGTAAAAAATTTCAAATAAAGTTGAATTTTCTCTATGTCAGACGGTAAAGTTATGAGAAGAAATTTGCATAAAGCTCTACAGTGCTCTTTCTTTGCCAAATTTCAAAATTCCTTTAGGCGGTGGCAGATTTCTGCGACGAGCAAAATAAAAAGCAAAATAAAACCAGCAGCATTCTCTATTGCACTTGCAGATTAAGCAAAAAAGCCGAAACTGATAGAACAAAAAAATTTCAGCAAATATTGGTTTCTGATTTGCGGCAAATACTAACTGGATCCTTCCAAAAAACTGATAAAAAAATTGCCGTTCCTCTCACTGTAAATATGCGTTCACTTTACAGTGAAGAACGGTACGCTGACGGTGAACTGTACAAATTAACGGATATAGCCATATTAGTACGACTAGTACAATACAAATTTGACTACTATCCGTTATTCGTGAGCGCAGAAAAAATAAGCAAAATTAAAGGAAGGAGAAAAAGATGTTATTGTACAGTAGAATTACAAAAGAGCGTATGATTCTTATTGTTTTAGAAAAAGAATGATAGCGGAAAAAAAGAAAAGAATAAATGAGGAGATATAAGAACAGCAATGGCGATGAGCAATGATGATTTTCAAAACAACAAAAAAAATCTGAAAGAGACTGTAGAAGATATGTAGCCGATAAATTCCAAGCAAATGAGCAACATTGAAATTCAATAAAACCTCTGTTTATTATAAAAACTCAAATCTCAGCAGTAAATTTCAGAAAAATGGGAAGAGCAAATGGGCAAAGTCTGGAGTACTCTCGGACACTGACCCAGTCGTGCAGGAAATATAATGATCGATCGAGCAGATCGAAGACGTTCGCATGGGCGGTGGTGGGTCAATTGTGCGATGTGTACGCAACGGATGGGCATACCGTTGATTACGTCACAACGTTGAGCAACAGAAAAAATCGCTGTCCACACATTGCGCTAAAGGATTGCCAGGAAGTTCGCGAAATTTCGCTTAGAATAATTTGAAAATTGATTCTGCAGTAGCTAGTGTCCCTTTTTTCATCATAAATCTGATTACCAGCGAGGGGACGCTTGAAAGCGAATAAAGTTATCCTAAGGTATTCTAGAATGTATATGCCCATGGACGTGACCCATCGGTCAAACAAAGGCTGCCAGCCGCCACCGCGTCGGGAGCATCAAAAGGGTGTGGCCAGACCAACCCCGCCCCTCTGATCCCGTGGAAAGAAGCACACCTGGCAGAAACGAGCACATAAGCACATGGCTATCGAATCACATCAATAAAATGCGAGAATACCTTGGATTCAAGGACACTCGAACAATCTAAAGAGCTGCTAAAATCGCCAGATATTCGATGAGTTCGCCAGAAGTATAAGGACCAGTCTCCTTTTTCCCAGATAGAAAAAAAGTAGGAAGTTTGGATGCTGCTACGATGCTGCTACCACTAAATAACTAATGAATTCAAACAAAAACACTTCAGTTACAACCAAGACACTCTTGTTTGATTGAACCGAACAAAATAAACTACCAGAAGGCAAAACTCACTGTAAATTTGGTGAAAAACAAAAACTGCAGAAAAGTTAAAGTTTCTCCTTCCTGCATATTCGGCGTAAGCATGTTGAAAAGCTAAAGGTATGAGAAAGAACCTATAAATAGAATGTAGGACAGTACATGGTATAAAACGACCACTAACGTACAAATGAGATGTCGTTTGGTACTAGTAACCCCATTCCCGAAGTAAGAAGTCGCAACGAACAGTTGCGCATTCAATTTCCCGTAACCGTAAAACTCATAAATTCACAGCAACAATTTGGAAAGCAATCTGTAACACGTACTAGAAGCATCTAGGTCAGTGCAGACGAGATACTTTTACCCATTGACGACGAATCCTGTTTTGAAGGGGCGCTGTGGGACGACGCAATTTTGCACAACCCTTTTGGCTTGGGAATGTTTTGTGGTTATTTTACAAAGTGCAAGGTTGTTTTGTACTATGAATATTTTTGTGAAAGTACCAAGAGTGGAAAAAGTTTCAAAAATTACTAATCTATGGAAGAAATACTAGACACACAAAGGATATGACTTTGCAGCAGGTGAGCCACCGGTAGTCCACATCGTCTATGGCAGCAGAAAGTGCGTGGGTCACCGGTGGTCTATACCGACGTCAGGGTAACGAAATATTCAGAATGTGATGTAAGGAAATTGCAACACGCTTTAGATCCATTTAGAAAGTGTTCAGTTCTCTATGTAAGAATTGCGCTTTTACGAAATACGAACAGAAGAGAGGGTGCACTGTTCGAACGCTCTATTTAGCCCATAAAAGGATTGAACGAACTAGGAACGAGAGTATCTTGGAAAAATAGTAAAGTTCAACCTTATTTTTGGAATTTGGGTTGTGAGCTTACGTTCAAATACTGGTTTTCAAACAATTCACACAGCATTACAATAAATGTATAAGAGATTTTTCGGCAAGGCAGTGGATGATTGAGAGTAAAAATAGTTCCCAATATGTGAATTTACAGAGCCTAAAAACACAGTTTTTCCTTTTTTCACAAAAAAGATCAGTTTTACGTCTACAGCACAGATATATTACACATAAAATCTCTGAAACGGAAAAAAAAGGCAAGAAATGAAGATTGATGCGATGCATATATAGAATCCCCGCTGTGCAACAAAGGCAAAAACCTCCCTTAGCACGCTAGGGGTCCGTTATGATATGGAAAGAGAGAGCCAACATGACTTGGAATCAGACAGAGAGCATAGATTGCGAATGGGGCTAAAATTTCAATTGCTGGTTACTGAAAGGCGAACTAATTGCAGTATCAAAAAATGTTCACTTTTCTACAATTTTCACCCTAGCGTCGCCTTTGCGTAAAAGTTATAGGCACAACGAATACTTTTCTATTTTTTTCAACTCTATAAGTACACAAGATAAAGAAGAAATATATCGAAAAGTCCAAATAGCGCACGAGACCAGTCAGTCCTCAGCGTTAGGGCAAAAAAAATGATAGGTAAGAAAAGACGAAGCTCTAGACCCATTAACAAAATAAAAAACGTGCACTATGCCTAAAAAGTATGAGTCAACTTACAAAGAATGAGCTGCTTATATGAAGCAGATTTTTTGGCGGCAATTTTCGTAGCGGCGATTCGTAGGGGAGCATAAAACCACTGCTTCTGACCAGTACTGAGATTTTAAATGGATTTTGAAATTGGAGATCTAGGAAACCGCAATGCTGTACGTAATGCATTTTATAGATGAATAAAAAAGGAATGAGAGAAGAAAGCCAAATCAGGAGATGTTTTCCCGAAAACGCAATGACATTGCCCGTAACTTTCACTTGCAACTACCTATAGTTATTAGCGCGTGATCTGGAATCGGAATATGTAAGGCGTTAGAAGCAAGTACCTCCACGAGCAAAGTCTAGGAAATTTAGACCGGAAATGCGCCATATCTCTAAAAAGTTCAAATGCTCTCAAAGTCATTATAGTCGCGTGCGGTGCTTGCAAAACCACTCCCAAGAAGGTGCGTGCCAACTATTGGCTAGGAACCGGTCCTAGTCGAGAACCCATGCAGCTGACCGCAAGCTTTGAGCAGAGACTAAAATAAAAAGAAGAAAGAGACGAACAAAGCAATAAGCTTTTCTGTTGATGCTTAGGACTCAAAAAGAAAGAAAAATGGAATTGGAACTAATTTAGCATCACATTTCTGATACCTGTAGTTACTTTCCTCTCTGATGCACAATTAAAAGCCTGGCAATAGTTAACAGCAAGAGTAACTTACCAAATTGTAAGTTGTGTTATTGTTTTAATATAAAGGTGATATCAAGCATGAGGATGCAAGAACGAAGAAGGTCTTGCAAAAGGAACAGTTTCGAAAAGATGCAACGTACAAAAGAGCAGAGCACTAAGAGACAATCTCTGTAATTTTTAACATTCCATCCACGCCAGAATACGTTGGAGAGAAGTTCTGACCAAGGAGTAAAAAAGTACTCCGTGGACATTCTAGAAATAACTCATTGTCAGTTCTTTACCTCCCATGACTCTTGCTGCTCGATTTCGGTAACAAAGCATCCTTTGTAGCGTTACTTCGGATGTGAGTGATGAAGAGCGAAAACCCCAGATGAATGTGAACTCGATTACGGTGTGAATGTGAGACATTAGCGGTGTGAATCGGACACGTCGGGCAACAATGGCTGCAGCGAGCTTGATCTAACCGCAAATATCATTAGAGTTTTTCAGAAGCGAAATTCAGGTTGTCCCAATCCTTCACATGCACCCAAAAGGAAGATGATATTCTTTGCTCTGCATATGCAACAACTTGCCCTATTCAAGCACTTATGCAGAGATGACGAATGCCGCTTCATCTGCAAAGCAACTGAGGCTATACGCTACATTCTACATTTGCACACCATACATCTGGAAGAATCAAAACAGCAAAAAAAATCGCGCATTTCCGCCAGGTATTTTGATCCTAAGCTGCGTCCGGGGTTGCTCGTGCCAGAACCCAGCGCCGAACCAGCGCCGTGCTAGCTCCGTGATGGAACGTCGATAGATAGAGTGGGTTTCCACAGCGGCCTGACGCTGACATTGTTCTAGCACAGCGCTAGCACGGGCACAGACACATGGAAAACTACGCTACTTCAGTGCTACAGTGTGAGAATTAGGCTGATCCCAATTTTGGATAAATGACCTCGCAGCTATCTGAGGACATGCAGGGATATGTCTTCGAATAAACCGATAACGAGCTGTGGAAAGGTGGGGCAACGAAATTTCGTGGCGCCAGGTTCGAATGCTCAAACAATTAGAGTTCTACACCGTTTTATTTATTCTGATGAAGGAAACCATGAGAGTAGCGGGATGTTCGGTTGAGTGTTCTCATATTATTTTTTGTGTAGCTAGCTACGGAACGGTTCGTTTATTGAAAGGATATAATGAAAGATATCCAAGAGACTTCAGAAAATTAGGCTTGATAAAATATGAAATTGACGCGAGTTTGTTTCTTATAGAAGATAGTTTTGGGAGCTTTTTTTGCAGATAATGGACACTTCAACTTGAAAGAAAAAAACCATAACGGAGAACAAGTTCATCTTGCGACAATCATTAGGTGGTGCCAAAGGCACATGCTAGCGCTGTGCCGGAATGTCGATCACTCAATACAGCGCCCTTTAAAAAAGTGTTCTGATGGTATTGGAACGACGCTGGCACGGAGCTGACACACGAGCACTCTGTGCGCTGCCCAAGAAGGAGATAACGGAAGTTCAAACGGAGTCAGGAAAGGTCACAGAGTATACTAGGGCAGAAGCAGTCATGGAAGGGTAAATAAAGGTGTATATGCAAGCGTCGGTCACTGAGCAAACAGAACATGCTTAATCGCCCATACGACGGTCTAGGAATGAAGTAAGCTTGAAATGATGAGAGTTGCCTTAACAGGCAAAAAAAGCAAAAAGAAATTTTGGTAAAAACGATGCATGTGAGCTGCGTCAGAAGAGTTCTCGGCTATGGCGTTCCTGGACTTTCTCAGTGTCTGCTTATTGTTAAATTGTGAGACTCCGTTCATTAAGCCATCAATCTGGAATGAATTATTTATTGCATGCAAATTGCACCCGACTTCTTATACGCGGCATCGACCACCAGGTATCTTGAACACATTATGAAAACGAGCGAACGACACGAAAAACGAGAAATGGCTGAGAGAAACTGATACATAACCTTGAGAGCGAGAAAACCTTGCAAATCCGAAAATGCAAAATAAGTACTTAAAAAACACAGCAAAGAATGTTTTATGTAGAGGAACATCTGCACAGAAACGAGTACAAGAGCGGTTGATTAGAGTCCCCCCTCCCTCCCCCCCCCCCTTCTCCTCCTGCTTCCATACCGGTAGGTAATGTAACCAGGGAGCTCTTGATCACTGTCGAAAGGAGAAAATACAGCAAACCGCAACTGCCAGATGAAAAAACTTAGCGATAAAACAAAGCAAAAGGCGCTTGGGAATGAAATACCATGCGAAAAAAAGAAATGAATGCCGGGCTAAAATTTCAAGGTAGCGCAGGAGGAAATGCGTATGATCCATAGTTGATTTATAGCAGGGTACTCGAGCAGAAACTCAATCTGGAAATATAACTGAGAGCTGAAAATTGAATTATGAGCGTGAGGAGAAAGATGAAATGTCTCGAAGTGGTCAGTATGCAAATCACGGCTGGTCGTCGAGGGCCCAGCCATACACTCTCATGTATCGACCTCAGACGACGAGGCGTGAGCGGAGGACATTCAAGGATCCTTGTGAAGGTGCAACTCTGCGAAAAAATGTTGAACAGTGCAGAGACAGCATCCGTGACACTGAGACCTTCATGCTTCAGTGAACAACGCATTACAAAAGGGCATATGAACCCATAAGAGTAGCTCAGTCTCAAGTTTCAGCAAGCAGGCCCGCTTGTCACACCTGAGCTATTGGGAACTGACAATGAGTAATGGGATTTTATTTGAAGTATTCCATAGTCGACAGGAAAAAGCTCAACGAGACAGAAAAGCAAATGTGTGGTTTGAAGCTACCAAGGTAATTGTGAAATGTGCTTTATCTCCTCTTTTCTTGTCTGGAGATTCTCAAAGTGACATAAGCTAGTACTCCCGAGATATTTTCTTGTAAGGCCAAACAGAATTTTTAAAAAAATTCAAAAAAATTAATCACAAGTATAGATAAGTCACTTGAATATTTCTATAGCTCATGTAAGTAACTTTCGGAAATTTCAGCGCCCCCCCCCCTTTCTTTTCAAGAACATTCGAGCGGACGACTACGGAACGCAAAAAGCATGCACATTATTGTCAACGAGTAGATAAAGAAATGTTTGAATATACCAAGTATAGACATACTCTGCGTAAAGATAAAAACCTCTGCAATGCAGACGAATTGACAAAGAAAGGCAAGCTTGTATTTGTCGACTATAACTTTGGTACAAAAGAATGCCATTCGTACTAGTAACCCGATTCCTCAAATAAAAAGCTGTGAACAGTTGCACGTTCACTTTTCCGTAACCCAAGACAAGATCGCAATAGCAACTTACAATTCGTATGACATATTATATTTCGAACAAAGAAAAACGAAACGTCCAAGCAAGTGAACATTTCTTAGAATCGTAATGCAAACTAGCATCGAGGAAGTTCAAGAAAGCTTAAAGAATGCCATTTGTACCAGTATAAGATGAAAAGTACGACATTCTCAAGCTCAAAAAGCTGTACATTGCACAAATCGCTACCTGATTCATAAGAGGTTAGCTCAACTTCGAATGGACTTCCTGCGTAAAAATAGTAGCTCTCAATGGATTCCAGGGCTTCAAAAGCAAGCCCTTGTACGGTTTGCTACGTACAAATAAATGTTTTGGCAGAGATGGCTGATGTATAGTAGATAGCATTTCAGCATGGATTTACTTTGTCAGCACATCGCAAATTAGCATTTTTTAAAAATAGACCACATTTCGAAAAAACAGCACCGACAAGTGTCATTGCAATGGCAGAGCCATTAGCAAATTCTTGGTAACGAGAGAAAAAGATGAATGAGAATTCACGAAACGCAATATCCAGCATTCCCGATGGTGCAACAAATGCAAAAACTAGCAATATGCATAAAAGGGCCTTTTGTACGCCGTTAGCAATAAAGTAGCGATTTGTATACAACAAAACTACATTTAGCTTGTGGAGAGACAAAAGCGAGCAAAAAAAATTTGTGTCTCTTTCAACAGCGACAAGGAGTACGAATAAAGTTGAAATCGGCTGTGGAGCTGAGGCAGTGTATCTATTCAAGGTTTGGGAGCCATCAAGGGTGACAATCGAATTACGCTGATGTGATCTGACGACGATTACGAGTGTGATGCGCCATCCATCGGACGAGCCGTCAAGGTGAACACGAGAGCGAAATGTTTGAACAGCCTCACATGAGGTTCGTGGGCAATTAGATGAGTAAGCGCTTTTCATTTGGGTCGCATTTGGGGGTGGGGTAAAATATGAAACTTCGGATCTAAAGCTACCCATCGAGATGATTAGTTTGAGAGCAAAGAAAATTTTTTGGAACTTACCGGAAAAATTGCCGCTATAAATATGCGAAGTGTATAACTCCTTACAAGCTGGATTGCTTGGAGCTATTTGTACGGAGTATTTGCTAGCAAATACTTTTTTGAAAGAGGCTGAAATTGCTCAGCATTCGTTTATGAGTACAAAATACTAGCGCGCCCACGCCGGAAGTGTGCAATTAGCCTCAAAACGCGCCGAAAAGTCCAAAGAGCTCTTTAAGTCTTTATAGTAACGAAATTGAAAACCATTCCCAAGTAGACGCGTGCCAAGTAGGGGCTAGGAACCAGTCCCAAATCGAAACCTGAGCGAGTGACCGCAAATTTTAAATTACAGGATACTTGAAGGAGTATCGAAGGAGGAGTCTCGAAAATTCAGCCTAAAAGAGAAAGCAAGCATTTTATAAAAAATCACCACTCCTTTTATTTAAACGTATATTCTTCAACTTTAGACCAAATATGCAGGACAAAATAAAGCGATACACGAAAAGGGGAAAACCCCAGCTATGAGACAATCATGAATCACTCGAAAAACAACTGCCACCGACTGTAAGATCAAAGGAATGTAAAGTATGTGGTGTTCAAAAATAAGCGAATTAAAAAAACTTGAGGAGCACGAGCGCCTTCGCAGAAACCTACACTACTCCAACGTTAGCGATTCATTCTGCATGAAGATGCTTTGAAGGACAAAGATTGAATGAAGAACTGCGCATAACTCAGTTCTTCGCCATTCTAGCCCTCCCACGGATTCCTGCTGCGATGCCGAACAAAGCATGCTTTATCCTGCTGCTTAGGATTTGATCGAATGAGGTGCAAAAGCCTGGATAGAGTGGACTCGATTAACTCGTGTGAATGTGAAGCATTAGGGTGTGAATCAGGCATAGCACAACAACAGCTTTGCTGGACTTGATCGGGAACGCTGGTGGTTCACAAGTAGCATTTTTCAAAATGCGGATTTTTAAATGTTATCAAATTTTGAGGAGAGGGGGGGGAGGTATTAGTAAATGCCAGCATGCACAACATGTCCTAAACAAGCATTTTAGTACCAAAAAAGAAGCCTTATGGCTGAGAATTTTTTCGCTAGGAATTTTAGAGACTTTAAAAAAAGCGCATCACTCGCCTTGGGAAGACTTCAAAAAGGCTAATTTTTTGAGCCAGTTAGCATCATTCGGAGTGATAGCAGTGACAATAAATGCTAAATGCAAGAAATAAACTCAAAATTTCTATGAAACATAGAGCTTTCTGAAAAAAATCAATTCGTCAAATAAGCCGATAAAAACGACAAGGTGTGTTTGAAAAAGGTTGAGCGACGCCATTTCGTGGCGTCAACGTGCTTTAAATGCTTGAGCAAACATTGTGAGAAGTTCTATGGTCTCAATTTTTTCGTTGTAGGCAGCTTATCTCATTCAAATTGATGCAGGCAAAAAAAAATCTCAGCAGCAATCAAGAATAGATGCAGTTCTTTTTTTGGAACATGGTGAAAAGTATGTCATTGTAGAGCATTCCAAAAAATAATAAGAATCAGAGAGATAAAAGAAGTTCAACTGTTTTTTTTTCTTATTGATGTGTGAAGTGGAGCCAATAGCCAAAAATTTGAAAAAAGTTATCGTGAAATTAAGTAGCTCTTGAAAATGGATAACAATTTAAAAAATGTGTCATCAGATATCTTAGCTCAATATATACGAACAGATCTAGCTTTTGAGGTTATGAAAGGAGTTTGACAAGTTGTGAGATAGTCTATAAATCGAAAACCTTACATATGGTTATGAATCTGGGCATTCATGATGTATGCAATAAAGTCTCAGTCTAATTTTAAAAGTTTGTGCGAAACATCGAACCATTATAACAGACAGGTTGAAAGAACGCTACTAACATTAGTAAATCTTATCCTTGACACAAATTGTACGTCACCATTCAACTAGGTGGCTGCAATAATGCCAAAAATGATGCACGACTTTAGCCAAACCCACACAAAACCTTAGACTTCATCTTGTGTTTTACTCTTGATCTTTAAGACTTGCTAAAAGTGAATGCGCCTCTGAAGGATTGCTAAATTGCGCCGTTGCCAATGGTCAAGAATCAAACGGGCACCTTCAAATATCCCCAAAGTTGCTCAGTCTTCTAAGAGAGATGATAGGTTAGGGGCCATTCGAAATTTTAACTCCCTTTTTGAACTTTTCCTAGCCCTGCCTTGTTAGTCCATAAACAGCTGGCTGCAGAGTTTGTTCAGCTCTTGCAAAAACGAACGCGGGCAGACACAGCTGCCAATTAAAGGCAGACCAGATGTTCGATGAAATCATTAGCACGTCAAGCTACTGTTACTCGAGCTGTTTGAAATCGATAGCTAAGAGTTTTTGTGAATGGATGGGATTAATAAGGAGCTCATAAAGGATGTCGATGCTCAGCTAGTTTCCATATTCATTGAGTTGCAATGAATATAGTAAAGATTATCAGGACGTAAGTTTTTTTCCACATAACTCAGAAAAGTAGAATTTCCAGAGGAAATTTAGGGATGACCTAACCACTTCGATAAGTATATGATTATGGAAAAAATGACTTCGGTGGGGGGAGGGAGGGGGGGGGGGGAAAGTGTTTGCAGAAGAGGAAAACAGTAGCTCTTTGGAAAAAGTGTATTTTCCATGGAAAATTGGATTGCAAGTATTATAAATCCCACAAAAAGTTTCAAGTAAGGCCGAATTTCAAATTTCAAATTTTTGAACTGTCAAACCAGGTCACAGATGTTATAATGCAGTCAGCAGTCATGGAAAAGTAAACAATGGAGCAGTCAACTGTGCAAACAGAACCTGCTTAGTCAGCCAAATAACGGATCTATGGATAATTGTGTTCGAACGCCCAGGTGATGGACGACAATTGAGTTTCGAGGACTTAAACTGCTCAGATAAGTTGACGGCAAACACAAAGACTTGCTGTTGTTTCTTGGGGACACCTTGTCTCCTAAGTCGAACAACCAACAATGCGCCAGCGCTGCTCTGCGTGTTTAAAGCGAGAAAAAGTGTTCATCAAAGACTTTTAGATGGGAAGAAAGCATGACAGGGAGCAGTCTCGCTTTTATATAGTGAAAGATAGAAATGCCTTTTCAAACAAAATCTTCGGACAATATTGAAATACAACGCTTTAAAAAAAATTTTTGACCACAAGAGGCAAAGCATTAATTTCCCCCTAGATAATTCTGGATCCACTGTCAAATAGTAGCTAGTAGGAAAAATCAAACTGAATAAACCCCTGAAAGCGAAGGAGCCAGAAAAGAGTGGTGTATTGATCCATTTTGAAAACACAGATCATTAGAGCTACCGACCAAGACAAAAAGTAGTTGACCGGACAATAACTTTAGTTTTACCAATCACGCCAAACGGATAGCATTTCAGTACGAATGTAAGGAATAAAGCGGAGGCACAGATTGGTACGATCTAGTCCTTCCCCATCTCAGCCAAGTTTGTGACCATTCAAATCTCCATCATTCTGAAAACAGCACTAAATTGCACGTGACTATATACAAGAGTACTTTATGTGAACGTAGATCATGAATAATATAACAAACTACGCTAGGAAAGCAGCAGACAAGAAAAAAAGTTGAAGACAAAAGCCTGCTGAAACTCTTAAAATCTCATAAGAGGTCAACTTGCTTGGAAAAGCTGTTTTACGAAGGGCAATTAGAACCGTTCTGACAGTGGGTAAAAGGACTAAAGTTAGCCCCTAAGTTTGACGTAATGCATCACGAGCGCAATAAATTACACAAGCTGCCGCAGAAGCAGGAGAACATATGGAAGCGATAAAATCCAAATTTGCGATGGAGCATATGATTAGATGTAAGGTTATATGTATATGATAGGCTCTTACACTACGTGACTCATATTTCTTCAACTTGAAAATACCTCTGATTTTTGAAACAATAAAAAGAGGTTCTAGCGTTCGGACAAATTATGTGTGGCACTAGATCAGCTCAGCGTTGATCATAGTATTTCAATATTTCCGCTTCGGTTTACATAGAAAGATCGGAGAGATTGGATTCTGGATTCACACATTCTGGATCAAAATGGTTCAATAAAGTCTTCTGTGGTAGTGGAACCAAGCCGAGCTGCCGTTCCCATCGTAATTAGCGAAAAAGGTGGTTTGTAGTCGGGCAAAGAGCGAACCGAATTGAGTACGGGTTCAGAGAAGAATCCTTGGGGAATTGAGGAGCTAGTTCGTTCACAGCATCCACCGACTACCACAGTTCGGTAGTAATTCAAATGAGACGCATAGCAAAAGGACATTTGCCGAAGGATGCTGCTGAAAAGCCGAAAAAGGACAAATTTCAGTTTGTAATGTCGATGGAAGAGTTAATAAGGGCCTTCAGGTACAAAAAATGTATTCTCATAGAATGAAATAGAAGTTAGAAAAATAGCTAGCATACAGTTTGGATGCCCGTCATATTAAGAAAATCAAGAACTCCTTTCCGCACTAGCGTCAAAAATTGACAAAAAATATGCAAAAAAGGAAACAAACTGTACAAGCTGCGAATTATTCCTCTAATAAGGCCAAAGCAAATCCAAAACATTCAAGCAATCATCATACTCAATGACGGTCATGCCAATTTGCATGGTTAAATAGCGGACGAAAAGACGCACATCTGCACAGAAACGAGTACAGGAGCGGTTGACCACAGAGGGGATCTGCTCCCTCTCCTCTTGTCAACAGACAATGTAAACAAGGAACACTTGATCATAAGCGCCGACAAGGATACGTATCATTTGAAGAAAAACCGTCGGAGAACTGCATCTGACAGATGAATTTTCTTGTCGATAGGAACAAAGCAAAAAGCACTATGGGCAAAGATGGGACTTCATAGATTGGACTTTCGAGCACTTAGCCAAAAATTACGTTAGGATAGGAGGTATGGACGAACGAATTCATAGTTGATTTATACCCATGAATTCAAGGAGGAAGTTATTCTGGTAAAGAGTGAATGTTGGAGTGGTCAGTATGCAAACTGAGGCTGCTGTATTGAATTCAGATTACTGATAGAAGATATTTGAGGTTCCCTGATGGAAAATGAGCTCCATGACAAAACCATGAACAAGAGAAACCGCCGGTGACATTGAAACCTTCATGCTTCAGTGAACATTCTCTTCCGTCTCAAAAAGGACAGATGAACCCATGCGAGTTGTTACAGTCTCAACTTTCAACGAGAAATGCTGCTTGTCAAAAATCATTTATTCACTCGCTAATTCGATATTGTGTGAGCATTTTTTGGAAGCAGTGGAAAAGCAGAGATTGTCAAGACTAGATAAGAAGCAATTCAAGTATCTTTTAAGACAAGCAACTGAAGAGTTGCTTTGAAAACATCATAGGAATCAACATTATCGAAATGTTGAAAGGAAACGGAGTTTTTTTTTTTGAAAATTTTAAGATCGGAAATCTGAAGTTGCTGGTCCTGCGCATCGCTGACCAGTCTATAGCAAGTCTGTCTTCGATGCTAATGCTAACAAATCATCTCTTGAACGAAAAAAGCGTATTTGAGAAGCCGCTGTACAAACATACGCAAACTTTGCTGACGCATCGTACGACGACATTGGAGACGCAAAAGGGCATTGCTGGACGAAGATGTGATTCATTGTTAGAGCAATTTCCTTGTGAAACACATCCATAGTACGAGGTATTGTGATTTAGTTGAGCTTAGAAAAGGAAAACGTAAACCACATAGAAAGACCAACAGGAAAACGAGAAGAGATGAAAAAATGGAATTTTGTTATAGAAACAAATACACCAAGAGACAGCGGATGAGAAAAACTCCTAAAAAGAAAGGATCGTCGAATCCAGCTCAAAGTATAGAACTTTTACTAGTCAGTCGGAGAATGACGAAGCATCGAGAGTTTTGGAAAAATGATTGATTTTTTGCATTAGCGTAATGTAAATAACGACGTGCATAGATACAGACGATGAGGACTGGACAAGGACATTTGAGGATCCTCGAAGAACAACGAGCGGTGCAAAGACATTGTAGTTGACACTGGAATCGTTGATTATTCCGTCTAAAGGAGAATCGCCAGTTCCCAAGTTAGAAAGTGTCCTTCAGCTTTTTGAAATTCACAAGGAATCTCATCTCATGCCTAAACCCCAGCTCCGGAGTTCAGAGTTATATCGGTGTGTTGAAGATAAATGATTCAGTTAGGATCAAGGTGACATACACAGAATGGGTATAAGTATCGGTGAGTTTTAGTATACTACAGGCAATCCAACGAGTAACCGTTCACGGAACACTCTGAGACTGCGTCTAGAGTTGCCTGTGCCAGCGCCGAACTAGCGCATCAATCAATCAACTCGGGCGCCTACATAGGCGCAGACGCGGCACTGACACGGCGCTGGCACGCAACTCTTTTTTACATCTATGAAACAACAGAATGTGCCGGCTTCACTTTCAGAAATACAGGTGAATCAGTAATGACTCTCGCTAGATTATGAATATGAAAACGTGTTGCGTCGAAGTACCAACAAACGACGCGCACATCGACGCCCTGAAGCATGGAGACAAAGGATTAATCAGAGAACTTCATCAAGCAAAGTTTGCGCATAAAGTATGTGCATACAAGATATGCGAACACGATCGGTTGGAATGTTGCAAAAGGCCGTTAAGACATTAACTAATTAGCTAGTACAATGCATTAGGTTTTCAGCAAAATGCATTTTTAGCCATTGAAACAATTTTTTACAGTCTTCAATTGGCACAAAATACTTGGAGACTTTAACCGCACACTGTTTCTTTGCCTGAATTTTCAAATAAAAGTCAATTCTAACGGAAGCCTTTTTAAGTAAGGGCAGAGTTTGCTAATTTTTGACTTTCTTCCTGCCAACTTTATACAAAATTCTCGTAGACTGCTTCTATGTTGCCTCATGGTCAATACTACTGGGCAACAAAGCCTGCTTTATTGCACCATTTCAGCTGTGATCGATGAAGTGCGAAAAGCTTGAATGGCGTGAGCGCGACTAAAGTATTAAGGGCTGCTGCATGACGAAGGCGCAAAAGCAGTAATAGTTGAGCGGGAGCGAACGCTGCGCGTGCGTATTTTCACCATTGTAAATCCTGCGCCTCATGCGCTCTGCGGCTAATGAACCGTTCGCGCCCAAATACATTGCACCTTCTTCATACAATATGTAGAGTAAAGGTGTGGGCATTAGCCGTGTGATCTCAAGAAGGTCGATGGACAAGCAGAGCTAGCAGGGAAGGTAGGAACGAAGAAAAACGAGCTTATCACAATCCACACATTTGCGTGAAGAAAAATCGGTCGGTTTCAGTTTTTGTCAAATTTTACTCGTGTACTCAGACAATTGCATCGGAAAGTTCGCGGGTGCTTGCTCGGCCACCAATCATCCATGCCGCGAGCTGCCCGGTATAAACCGATATTGGACCCGATAAGGATCCTGTAAGCGCCCGATAGTTGACCCGATTAGCATGCTTGTGAGGCCTAGGAGAGTGAAAAACTTGTGGCCTGTCTTTCATGACAACGGCTGAGTAAAATTGAGCACTTGTTAGCTCATCTGTCGACATCATCTAGTGTCGTCGATAACACTCATCCGATTGCTGAAGTTTCTTTCGTAAGCATATAAACTCAACTGTCACACAGGACCAAACCCAAGAAGCAATTACCAGCATTACAAACACTTAGGGTAGTCCCCATCGCTGTTGCGTACCTCACGCGGGTTGCGCTTTAACCTACAGCGTGTAAGAAGTGCGGCCTTTGATAAGGCCCGCGGCACGCCAAGTGAGGTGATTGGGCCGCGACTCTCCCGATAAGCTCTTTCCAATTTTAACTTTGGCCGCGGCGTTCCCGGTAAAATATACATGAGCCGCGGCGTGCGCGGCTGAAATTTTAAGGGCCGCGGCGCGCCATGTAACACGCTTTGAAGCCGCGAACTTTCCGATGCAATTGTCTGAGTAGAAGCAGCATTTGCTATAATCGGTGAGCTAAATAAATACCGAAAACTTTCAGAAAGGTTTCCGAAGTCTGTTTGATTGGAAAGAAGTTGTGTTTGAGATCCAGTACCATTTTTCCGACGCTAACATGCTATGCATCAGCAAATACTAGGTTGACCCAAAACGAAACCCCTTTTCAAACCAGAATTCTGTTTTCCCAGTAGACTTGGGGCACCCACAGAGTGAATAAGCTCTTTATAATGACCACCAAAGATTCACCTAAGTCATAATTCAGGTTACTAAGTCAACAACTGAGATTAATACTCCAAAAATCGGATCTCTTTTCAGGAAATTTCTACGGCCAAGGCTGTCATACAATAGTAGTATTCATACGTAAATTTGCTAGATTTTGCTTCCATTTAAGGTCTGAGTAAGAAGAAGTAAATCTGCTTTTGTTTGGATTCAAGATGTCCTTCCTCCTCAATTGAAAGAAAAAACTATAATGTCTCCTTCTCCCCTCCCCTTCAAAAAAATGAAGAATGTTCATGGTTCTTCATCGTAGCCAGATTACTTGTTTTTCTCAAGTGAAACATTCCCTAGCTACATATAAACGACCCACAAAGCGTCTATCAGTGAAAGAATGATAGCTTCGACATGAAAACATGAGCAAAATATTATGCAATGGATTTCTGTTTACTCATTTTTCAAATTTCAAATGCGGCTTGATTCATTTGTTTTTCAACTTTCACCATGGGAAGTGGGTTCTATGTTTGAACTCAACGCTGCTTGGATCTCAACACATTTCCTATTCAGCAACGAAGAAGAAAATTACGAGAAAGAAGACTCCAACAAAAGTCAAGACGTCTAAAATAGCAGGAACGCCAATAACACAGCGGCTTAAGGCCGCTAGTACCACAACTCTACTAAGCATCACTGAAACACCCACTGTGTAAGAATGCGATGAATTTTACAAGTTTTTGCGGAAATTGTGAAGTTTTCAGAATTGATGGGTCGGTGAAAAGTTGGTTGTCCACATTTACTAACACGGATAACCTACCTTTATTCGTGGTACTTGCTGGCCTCGTATTCGTGGTTCTCGCGATGATATTGTGTTGCTTCTGCAGCAGATCTAAAAAAGATGAAGGCATTGAAAGATTAGAAGAAGAGGAGGTGAGAGAGCCGATTTTTAGGTTCTCTTCTAGAAATTCTCAGTGGAACTTCATTTCAACCTGTGGCGCTGAAATTTGGTCCACAGACAGTGCTGTCAGTTTGGGCCGCCTCCACGGGCTACTGGTCCTGGAACGACATTCAACAACACTGCGGAAGGACCAGTTGGCGCGAAAGGCGGCTCAAACTGGCCGCCTTCGTTCCCCCTGCCCAGGTCTCGCTACCTAAGGATGAGTATTTTCAGCTTCCAGCAAGCGAGCGTGCGGCAAGGCATCGGCAAGCAAGCCCTCCAAAAAAGGTAGGCTTGGTCTTTTACGACCACACTGCGTTCATAGTTCTCTGCGTGCCAACGCCGTGCCAGTGTCGTTCCAACGCCGTGCCAGAGCCATGACGAACCCAAGTGGATCGATTGCTCTGATGAACCACCTCGCCAGCACGGTTTCGGCACGACGTTAGTACTTTGGACGCAGTTTCAGAAGATAAAAGCAAATTCAGTTTTTCAGCATGAACATCATGAACATCGCGAAAGTCATGAACGTCGTGAGCGTCATGAACGTCATGAACCACACAGCGAGAAAGCGAGTGCGAAAGAAACTCGTTCTAAAGGATCATCGACCTCTAAAGCATCGTCAGCCTCCAGAGGATCGTCGAAACCTCCATCACCTCGAAAATCCAAAACACCCACAGCCCCTAAGCACGACGAATTTGCAAGACCTCGTAGCGAGAAAGAAACTCAAACTAGCACAGGTTTTGATACTACTGCACAAACAATGGACACGATGGATCTTCAAATGGGCCGACCTCCCCGTAGAATTGACAGAGCAACAAAACGCTTGAAGCGACTTTTACGTCTGACGAGCCGAGAAGAACGAAAATCGGGTATGGCACCCCAACAAGATCAAGCAAGAACGAATATACTCGACGAAATGGGAAATGTGGAAGAAGCATCTCAGACTCCAAGCGTTACAGCTTCAGGAGCAGCCCCACCCGGTTATGAGCAAGCTGTGCCTTTTATGCCAACAACACAGACTTCAGAGGAGCGAAAATGGTAGAAAAAGAGTTTTTTTTTTGAGAAAACAAATGTTACGGACAGTTTTCACGAACAAAATTTTAATGTAGAGGCCACCCAAAAATAAATTTTATTTCTTGAGTCAAAGAGCATTGTAGAACACAGATTCAGAGCTTCAAAAATACAAATGCGCAGAGGAAAGATTGTAATCGCTCATAATATGGTCGTCCAAAAAATGGGATAATTAACAAGTCTTTAGCGTAAAAGACCATCATCCGCCCAAAAGCAATGGGAAAAGGATTTGTCACACATTCTTACGAACGAGACTTATCCTAACAAGAAATCCTGTAAGATACCTAATCATCACTGATTTTACTACTTCCATCGAAGTGTAGATGAGACCAGAGCCTTGGTTTCGTATGTGGAAAGTGACTGGGAAGCAAGACTAGGTCATGCCTCAGAGAGAGCTCACTTGTGGCCATGAAATTCTACTTTAAGCTCCAGTCCAGACCGTATATTCCACCGCACTCACACCAATTGCCTCGTTCGCAAAAATTGCGGTTTGGGCTACTTTGATGACTAATTTCTCAGCCAAAAATGACCGCCACTGCTGAGCAGTAAAATGTTTTGATATCAGGGAAGAGATCCTCACAAAGTACCGATTTGACGACAAATGCGCTTAGCATTGTAGAGTAAAAAAATTTGAGAACTTGTGATCTAAGGCAATCACCGAAATTCATAATGGGTAGAAAGCTAACTATAATATTTGCGTAACTATCAAGACAGATCTCTTCCAAACCTCTTCGGAGGAAATAACGATTAATATAACTTACTAATAACCATAGTCACAGGACAATTAAGCAATACTGAAGGACATAAAAACAGAGAAAAAGAACAACCTTGATTTACAGTCTCATGAAAGCATAGGCCTCTGACTTAGTTGAAAGAGAATCAAAAATTTGAGACGTACTTTGAAACACCAAAGCTATAGCCGATGCAAATACTTCACTTACGGTCAGACCGGTTGGAAATACTCGGTACGCAATGCGTGAGAGTAATTATTCAAGAGTAATAAACTTTCCGCCAAAACTGAAACTCGTGCGGTGATGAAAATGGTCTAAGAATATCAGTTTACATGATATATCGCTCTTATCGCATCTCTCGCTGGAGCCACCACAAACTAAACTGTTAACTATAGCATAGGTTGGGATGATTATTTTACTAATTACCTCTACAAGGTTAGTTTTCCTAAAATACGAAAATATCTTAATCACTTGTAGATGAATTCCGACCATGCGTGATGAACTTCATCAAAGGCTGAGCAGCTAAAACGAACGAAAGCCAAGGACAACTGAACTGTCATCAAGCCAACTTGCATAAATAAACAGAGAAGCCAAGGGAACATCTGCGCAGGAACCACTGCAGGAGCGCAGCCCGTAATTACACTTAAAATATCGTTTTGGAGAGGTAGGGGGGGGGGGCGGTGCGAATTTTTCACGGCAAATCCGAGTCCTTTCGAGAAAATGCATTGAAAAACTAAATTCGGAAAAGCAACTGAAAAAAAGGTGGTGGAGAGTGAGAACATTGAGGATCCTTGAAGAACAGCTCTAGACCGAGAAACTGTGCAGACGGTGACATTGATACCTTCACACTTCAGTAAACACCTTCCAGTGGCTGAAAAGGGCATACAAATCCAAAAGACCTGCTAGTTCTCATGTTTCAGCAAGACATGCACCTCTGTGACGCAATTACAATTCCACTAATTCAACATTTCAAGTGCATAGTTCTGCCTGAAGCTGCAGAGGAAGTACAAAGATCCCGCTGTTAGGTGAAAGAATCCAAGAAGAAAACCTAGTAGGAGATCCTCTGAGAGAAGGATATGTAAGAAGAAAACAAAGGATGACATAAATAACAAGGACTGTCTAAAGTGAGAATACACAACCACAACCCAAACATACTTCGCCCAAGAAGTTTGAGAGTACATGTCAATCGTGAACCACTTATGCACTTTTTTGGCAACTACGATTGAATCAGAGGCGGAATAAGAAAAACGACTCGAGATGGGAGAGAAGATAGCATTATTTGCAAATGCAAACAAAGTTCATCGTGCACTTAGCTCAAAATATTGAGATGGATCAACCAACAGAGACTGTATATGCCCTTTTGGCACACAAATACAGCAAGATCTACTCAGGACTGCACAGCTGGCTTGTAAACAAGCTGAATATCGTTTTTGGGACAAAAAGCAAAGGCGATATCGTTTTTGAGGCCGAAAAGACACAAAAACTGCGAAATTTTTTCTAGTCGACGTTTCGTTTTTTTGATTTTTACGTTTAGGGCTTAGGGTCAAAGGGAACTTCGTAAGAATTCGCAAAAGTGGGGGGGGGCTTCATTTTTTGCATTTTTGAAAAGCCAACTTGTGCCGAGCCGTGGATCTACTACCATCACTAGTACAACGAGAAACGTTTCAGCGAAATAAAAAGTTTCCACACCGAACTTGCATTCTATAATGCACTTGCGGATTAAGCAGAAACCCTAACTCAATGGAAAAAGAGTATGTACAGAACATTTCGATTGCGATTTACAGATTCGTCACATGCAATTTTTTTGATGCTGGAAGAATGTTTGATATGTTATCAAAAAACTGCCAAAAAAATCTCACCGTAAAAAAAAATTCTCGGGGACTCTGTATAGAGTGTGTGTGGTTCAAAGACAGATGACTGGAGATGAATTGCGAGAACAATGGACATCATCGGCATCGAAGAAGATTGAAATAGACATATAACCAGCGGAGTGCTCTAAGGCAGGTGATATGAGAGATCCAGAGAGATAGCGAATAAAGCAGGAAAAGGAATACTCAAAAAGGTGAGCTGTGACTTTTCTGATCAGGGCTCGGCACAGGTGGTTTGGTAAGCGAGTTGGATATCGTTTTTAAGAGGGTTTCGTTCTTGTGGTCGAAAAGAAACAAAATTTGTGACGTTTTTTTGGTCGACGTTTCGTTTTTCTTGGAGATTTTTTTTAGTATAACTTTAGGATCAAAGGGGACTTCGAAAATTTTGGGAAAGTCAAGGGGGCTTCGTTTTTTGCATTTTCCAAAATCCACCTCGTGCCGAGCCCTGTTCCTGATTTCATACTTCTAGAATCTCAGATTTGAGAAAAAGATGCAGGAACTACAGTAGTCACCATCTCCTCAAAACTTTTTTTTCGACGAAGACTGTACTACACTCTTAGGTCTACAAGTCATTCACTCCTGCATCAATTACAGCCCGATGTCTTTTCCCTTCATAGCCTTTCACAAGCAAAGACCTTTCCCCTTCTCACGCATGACATTAGACTTGCAAAGGTTTGTAGATTTTGCCGCGCGATGATTCAGCACATACGCAACTGATGATGTAATAGGGATCATAAGTCTTGCACCAAGAATTGGTAGAAATTCATTTAAAGATGTCCAGAGCAGCGTCAATTTGTATAGCATTTTTTATCATCATATTATATTGATATCAAAATTCATAGAAATTCTGCATTTTATCGTGTACATCAGAGATTTTATTCCGATCTCGTAGAGAAGAAAAATCGCACAAATTTATTATAGTCAAAAAGCCCAGATTGAAAAAGCTCAGATAGAAAGTTAAACTGAAATTAATTGGAATAAACTCATTGAACCTGGAGGAAGACAACGGAGTTTTTAAGAATTTTGGTGCAAGGTTATCAGATGATGATTAATTTACTGATCAACATGATCAGTAAACACCTCATATTTGAGACTCAATAGAAATACTTTACTGGGCTGTATTTTTCTTAATATTTACAAAACCACTGCTTCACAAGTTTGATATGAAGCGTTATACTTTCACCAAAAGATGATATGTCACGATGAGTAACTAGCAGAGTCAGTAGGGCTCTGTAAGTTCGCTCTTGGTACCCTAGCAGTAACAATGAGCAAAGCCTTGGAGACCAAACATCGTTTTTTGGAAATGTCTACTCAGGCTTCTTTTTTGAAGCACGATGAAGGTTCTTCAAGATTTTCGCGAAGAAAGAAAGCACAGACCCCCAAGTCGATTTTTGGTCTACTTCTTGTATTTCATGAAACCACAAAATTTTTGCATTTTTGCTGATGGTTAAGTCGCAGCGGCCAAATTAGGCATGTTGTATAATACTAGAAACTATTCTACTGCTTCTCTTTTGGAGGGGAGAAGTTAGAACATTGAGTCGAAAAAGCGATGTTCAAGAGAAAACATAAACATTTAGACGTTTGATAGGCGCGAGAAATCTAGTACGTGGTCAAAAAATTTTCAACGAAGACAACCGACTATAAGAACCAATGAACGAGGCAGTAGGCATCACAACCATCTCCAAACCGTGGGAGCATTAACGACAAAAACTCGCATTCACTAGTGGCCGACAAAGAGCCGTTCGTTGCCGTGAGTAATACAGCAAAGCGATTTGCATGTGATAAAAGGGATTACGCATCCTGTGCAACAGGGGGCAACAGCGATCGTAACAATTTTTGTTCCAGCTACAATAGGGGTGGAAGACAAAGGCAGACCAACAAAATTAGAGTAAGGAATCATGTTCTCCTTGTTGAACTTGACTAATTCAATTTAGAGCATTAGAGGCATTTGGAAAATCAATTAAAATAACAAATCGCGTGCAAACGATTTACACTTGGACTGATTCGAAACCATGAAACAATTAACGGTAATGTCATCTATGCAGGATGAGCTACTAATTTCTCCTAAAAGTAAACCCCCCCCCCCCGCCCCTTCTAGATAATTCGATTTGTTTTTGTTTTCCTAACAGACTTAGGGTATTAGCCGATAGACCGAAGCTAGCTCCATAAAAAGACCACCAAAGATCCACCTAAATCGTAAATCAAATAAAATTTGGAGCCAATTTTTTAAAAAATTGCTATATCCTTGCCCCAAAAATCGTATTTCCTTCCAGAAATTCTGTTTGGACCTCTAACTTGGTCATCCTACAGTATGCACAAAGTAGTTTTCATGAACGCATTTGCTGGATTTTTCCCGCACTAAAACCGAGCAAAAAATATAGTCAAAAATGGCAAACTCCGCCCCAGCTCCTCCTACATGTGTGGTTATACACTGCAGACCTTAGTAAGTATAATCGTAAAATTATACCTCTATATTTGCACTAATAATTGAGAAAAACTGAGTTTAACATGAAGAACCGAAGAAGTGACATTTTTGCATTTTTGGGTTTCATTTCTCAATTCTGAGCCCCGCAAAAAATCCAGCAAATGCATTTTTGAATGCTACTACGCGTATAAATACTTCATGATGACCAAGTTGGAAGTCTGCAGGGATGTTCTTAAAGGAAATCCGGTTTTAAGGTGCTTGAAAATCTTTAAAGTTGACTCCAAATTTTACCTGGATCCCGATTTAACACATTCACGACAGCTTGACACACATGATGTGTCAAGCAATGACTGCCGCGTGGGACCTCTTGACACACCATGTGTGTCAATGTTTGAATTTTGTCAAAATGACTACAACCTTGGGATAAACTCATTCCATGAGCTCTTTTTTTGCACTGAATCTAGGGATGATCTCTACTATTTTGTCAGCCTTTCCAATCTACTGTAGGTGTACTTAGATGGCATTATGCGTAATTATATTTGAGAATTGTGGTCTGATCCGTAAAAGGCCTTGGTCCCAGACGGCAGACAACTAAAAACCTGCATGGTCGTCAATGTGTTAAATAATCTTTGGTATAGGGCATTTGAAAAATCGTGACGATGACGCGACTGCGAGCGACACGCAATCGCAGCCTTTCGGCGACCGCATTTTCTTTGCCTTCATCCCTATTCGAAGGGTTTTCTGCTTACGTATGACAATATTTAACTGGATGTGACTAAGCTGAGCGGAAGTGATGCCTTTTTGTATGAGCGTTTTATGCTGTAGGCGCAAAGATTGCAGTCAATTCCGTCATCACGGTTTTATAAATCAATCAGTTTTATAGTACTGAATGGTAGCCTGGGTAAGTTAAGAAAACAAAAACAGTTTGATTTTTTTTGTAGGAAAGGGGTTTACTTCGGAGATAACCTAGCAGAAATGGGCTAGTCGCATGAACACTAAAGAAAGCCAATTCTCATTTTTGCCATGATCTCAAACAGTCGGCTCATGAGAAAAGAAAGGTTTGAATACGCTTCAGCAAAGACTATGATATGTTAGCAATTTCAGTACTAAAAATGGCAATTGTTTTGTAATCAAGAAATGATAATTCCACAGTTATCGAGCAAGTTGTTGTGAAGAAGAAAGGAGGAAAAAGGATTAGGATGGCGTAAAAATTTCAGCACTCAAAACAAAGATCAGCAATATTTTACATACCGGATGTTTCTCTGAGGAAAATCTTCTATCACATCTTGATTCTACAAAGAGAAGACAATTTTGGAAGCTGTTACGCTCCAGTAAGATATTTAGATGGTGTGCTAAAATTGCAGGCATTCGGTGTACGAAACGCAGACGAGATTTTTTTTTTTGCCAAAAAGTGGCCATAACACTGTCCGAACCCGCTCCCACACACAAGCCACTGTCCTTGCTGAATCAAATTCACGGCCTTTTTGCAAAGTGAAAAAAACACATCAGCATACCAATGAGCCTTTTTCAAGTCGGTAATGGCCGAATTTGACCTTGTGTGGTGCTTTACAGCGGCTCTAGCGAACAACGACTTTGTGTTGTTAGAGCTAAAATTTCGCTGATTTTCGCGCAAACAGTGAAAAGACATTTTGGGGAGGGGGGGGGGGGTGAAGGGAGAAAATATCTACCAGATCTCACAAAGATTCACATTTACGAATTTTATATTCTGGGATTTTCATTAATGAGTTCCTACAATGATGATCTAGAAGCAACAATGTGGTTGCTTGAAGAATATGCGCTTTGATGAATAAAGCTTGCGGATTTTTGAAAAAGTCAGAATTTTCAAGTCCTTGATTTTGATACCATGGAAGTCATAAGCGTATTATTCGTATGCATTTTCAAATGATCGTATATGCCGTTATAGCAATTTTTCCCTAATGCGGTTCCCTTTACCATTCGAATCCCCATAAGAGCACGAGCTACGCAAAGGACAGAGTATAGAGAAGAAAACTATAAATGGGTTGCGGTTTTGCCAGGATAAAAGCACCAGACGACTACTAGGAAAAGAGCAGAAAGCGAATGATCCTCCACAAGAAAGCTGAGGGAGATTTGATTGTAACGGAATCCCATCATAGCGATAACTTTTTTCCACAGAAAAAAGTTCCCCTCACGTGTAATAGGATGTCTTCCAACTTCTAGCACAAAACCGGCTACATGTTCGCACAAGCATTGTATTTGTATAAAAGTCACTATAGTATTAACACTGGTTTCGTACAATGGAAAATGTAAGGGTGCATTTGCGGAAAAATGCCGACATCGCTAGACCTTTCCAGTACTTAGCGGAAAATAGCACGAAAATTTTTCTCGAAGTATGTTTCAAGCAGGTACTGCAATCAAGCGAGTAATGCAAAAAGATTCTGAAGCCAGGATAGTCCACATAAACGTTAATTATACTATGACATGTTCTATCCATACCAAATGGAAATCTGTGTCATATTTGCCTCAAGTGCATAAAGTCATCTCTTCAAGTGAGCCAAGTGCCAAAACTCTAAATTTCCAGCTCTTATTTTTATAGCCGCAGTGCTTGCAAAAAGTATGCAAAAGGCTAAGAAGTGAATGCGAATTATCTATCCTAGTGGCCGCAGCTTTTCATGCTGAATGCAAAAAATAAGTGGGAAAATTTTACAGCGATTCAAAAATTATGTTGCTTAACAGGAAACAAAAATGCTACGACCTTTAACAGATTGATGAAAAATACAGCCAATACGTAAAAAGGTGTACTTTGCATGAAAAGTAAACATAAACAGATGGAGATTATGCTGTGCTGCATAGAACATTTTGGGGATCTATTGAACGTGATGTAATATTGTAGTAAGACTGGAGGTATAAAACAGAAGCGAGGATATTCACAAACCTGGAAAAATCTAGAAGAGGGCAAATCAAGATTTCTACGAATTAATGGGTTTTGCAAGGATTTTAACGTTATTCGTATTTCGGTATAGGCAAGTAAAGAAGCGATGTTCACGCGATCATGAAGCGAATCATCAACCTATGACTCAGTCCTATGAACGCCGTTCTACGCTCTTCCGTAGGCCGTTCCCATGGACGATGCTTCTTGCTCGATAGCTGGTCACAAAGGACTTTCTTCCATCGTTGGGTGCTTCGGACGTGATCGATGAAGTGCGAAAAGCGTGAACTCGATTAGAGAAGGTTGAATGTGAGCCATTAGCGGTGTAATTCATGCATGCGCACGCCGAACGAATAAAGGAACCTTGCTTCGGACCGCAGAAAAGGGAGAGGAATCGTAAATTGCATTTATCGTTTGACTTGCAAGAAGTCAGTGACAGTTGCGGTTTTTTTTTGTTTTCGATAAAGGTGGATAGAAACCAGGATAGGAAGCAGTGAGTTTGAGGGGGCGGGGGGCGGGTGTATGTCAAGAGGCGCGATTCTTATTGCCAGATGGGCAGCTTTTAGCACATATTTAGTGTTTTACAAAGTTATAAAATCACTTGAAAGCTCTAACGAAATATTTTGATAATTGTACGAGTTGCTCCATCTCATCATCCTGGATTCCAAACAAATTTTTTGAAGGTCAAAAATCCTTGAAAATGCACTTAATAGCAGTTTTGTAAATAATCCGGTCAGTTTTCTAGCAGACGTCGTCAAACTTATCAAGTGGTTACTTCAAACAGCTAGTAAGCTATGGAGTTTGTTCGGCACTTTTTGAACGCTCCCGTAGTCCGAAAATGGAGTTTTAAGCTGGTGACAGCCAGAAAAATCGCGCCTCTTGACCATCTCCCGGGGCGGGGGGGGGGGAGGGGGGAGGGGAGGGGAAGAAGGTGGACTTTATCAGCGATCAAATTGTGCAAGAGCTCCTTTTTTTGCAGATATCTATGATAGAATGAATTGTATGTTGTTGAACTTACCTTTTTGTGAAATAGTGGGATACCTTCCAATCCTGAAAAACTTCTTGCTGACATTTCTCCCCCACCCCTCCTGGGAAAAGATGATCTGTGACTGCAACTGCTACATATGCATACATGCATGTGAATGTCACCCTTTAGCAGCAATTTCACACGATCAACGAATTCTAGTGATGAGAAGTATGGGACATAAGACGTGACCAAGACATACAAAAAATCTTCTGAATCACCTCTGTGGACGCAAAAAATCGAGAACAAATCAAAGATGAAAATGAACACGCGATAATAAGTCCTTGCTCAAAACTAAAGCCAAGTAATCAAATATGCTTTCCGGTGACCAACCCTTCTTTCTGAGCCACTTACTTTTGTAATATCAATAATCTCAGTTGTTTCTTAGACAAGAACATGAA
The DNA here is from genome assembly GCA_958299035.1 of Cylicocyclus nassatus. NCBI lineage: Eukaryota > Metazoa > Nematoda > Chromadorea > Rhabditida > Strongylidae > Cylicocyclus > Cylicocyclus nassatus. The sequence continues at coordinate 65,923,961 of CATQJL010000223.1, read as the reverse complement.
AAATGAGCAGAGTTTGGTAAGAAGTCGCTCTGACAGCAAATAAACGGTATTTGTTGAGACAAATACGGTGTATTTGTTGCGTATGTATGGTGTCTGACAACAGAAACGACGCCACTTTCCTGGCGCCGGTACGCTTGAGTTGCCCTGAGCAAATAGGGTGAAAAATTTTATGACCCTGTTTTCTTCTCAGAGTAGAACGGGAAGCATCACTCACTTTTTTGTTATCATATCGAGAAGGACAGGTGCTTCAAAAATGGTAAATATGTACATTATTTTGTGCAGAAAAGATAGGCATTTTCATTACAAACAATAGGTAGGAAAGAGCAGAAAATTGGAAAGAAGTAAAAAGAGCAAAAACGGATCCATATCATTCAATAAAACAACCATGGAAGAAAAAGTAGGTCATTTTCATCGAAAGAAATGAGATTATAGCCCCCCCCCCCTCCAGCAGTTCCAAATTTACTCCCTGATTTTCTCAATGAGACGAAAACCAACGAAAACAGCGTAACTGGAATGATGTTTGAAAAGACTGGCAAATCTTCCGCCTTTCGAAATCTACCCCAGAATTTAGACAGATGCTGAAAAGCTCAAATCGATTGTTGAAAAACGTTTCAAGGGCCTTGCAAAATAAACTAACAAACTGAAAATGTTTACGAAGAAAATCAATTTCGCACAAGCTTGCTCTGTTTATAGAAACAAGATGTAGAATTTACAGCCTAAAGCTTCAGAAAAGGGCGCGGCATAGTTGGCTTATAAGCAAGCTGGATATCATTTTCGGGACAAAAAGCAAAGGGCATAACGTTTTTGCGGTCTGAAAAAACACATGTTAGGTCAGTTTTTTAGTTGTCTTTCCGAATTGGGTTAAAAGGAACTTCGTAAAATTTCGCGAAAGTTAGAAGGGACTTCGTTTTTTTGCGTATTCAGGAATCCACCTCGTGCCGAGCCCTGCTTCAGACAGAAGCCGTCTAGGTTACAGGCCGTACCGAAGCAGTTGTTGGTAATGAGATAAGCAAGCAGTCGGTGTCTGCGAAAACACGCTTAGTCAGCAATATGACGAATTTATGGATAACAAAAGAAGACCAAAGAAGTTCGTCTCAGATCGCAAGACACAAAACTTGAGAGCAATAACATCAACAAGTGTCGGCTACTTACGCCAACCATGGCTACAACCATTCCTCCTTTGCGCAAAATTGAGTTATTCCGCTTATCCAATCCAATCGTCAATCTGAAATGAGACTTGAATGACATATGTAAACTGCACATGAGTTTTTCAAACGACGAGCACAGGTAGGATAACACATGAAGATCGGACATGAGAGCGAGCGAAAGAGAACGACCGAAAATAAGACAGAAAGAAGCAGAAAAAGTCTTAAAAGAGAGAAATCTCGCAGATTTGAAAAACACAATCTTTTTAATGAAGTTTGGCACAATCGGAGGGTGGTTAGAGATCACATTCTTGATCAAGGGACCGCTTAGGCTTCGGGCATACTTCACGCGATTTCAGGCGTGACGCGGTCTGGCACCATTTCAAACGTTTGTAACTCATCGAGGACGCATTCCAAATGTAAGAAAGTAGGACATTATATCACTTACTAGAGCTATACAGACTGTGCATTTGTAGACTGCCAGTGTTTGATTTGAAAAAAGCTGGTAAATTGACAGATCGCGTGGCGACTGAAATCGCGTAAAGTATGTCCGAGGCCTTAGAAGACTAAGCATGATTACTCCATGAAATACATATGTAAGAGAAAAAGAAGAGAATACCTAAAAAATCTTCAAGTGAGTTGCATTTCAAGAATATAACAAAATATAAACTGCTTCCGTAAAATTTGCAAAGTAGTACGAACTGGCGACAGCGAAAAAAAGATTGCTTTTAGAAACTTCGACAAATTGCAGAAATAATTCTCAAAAAAAAAAACTGAAATACATAACCTTTGATTCAACCGGCTTGGCGGGTGGAAGGCGGGACTTTGTGACCTAATCAAGGCACGGGACTTTATGAACTAATTAGGCCGCTCGCGCCTACATCGCAATCTGCCTCTTTCGCGCGCATGCTCTCTGATAATTATTAGCCTTAATTAGGTCACAAAGCCCGCCTTCCTGCCGCCAAGTCAGTTGAATCAAACGGTAGATCATTCATGCAGTTCCGAACACCTCCAATATTTTATGATCTAATTGTAAGTAACAACAATGCAATTTTTCCCAATCGTAGATCTCACGAACAGGATTGCGTGTCAATAAATCAGCTCATCATTAGTTTTACAACCCGTCTCCTTTCCAACAGAACGTTTTGCCGAAAGAAAAAGCGGCACGCGATGCTAAATCAGGGTCATGGATGCTGTGCATTCATTCATTGGCATTCATGTCTTGATTGGCAATTAAAGCCAGACAACATAAAATCAAGCAAAAAAGAAGTGTCATAGCCGAGTAAGGAGCTGAAGTATCAAAGAGATTCCTCTGAGAGATGAAGAGCTAGTTCTTTCCACGGCATTCACCGTCTGCCATCAGTCAAGGCAAAGCACTGCAAAGTAGGACGCATAATAAGGACATTTTGCGGAGAGAGCCTGGCTGCATAAGAGTAGAAAAAGGACGAATTCCAGTTTATAATGTCTCTATGCATGAATAAGTGTGCGACCTTGTGGTAAGAACGAACATGGTTTTACAACCCAGTTCCCTTTAGTGCTTTTATAGTAAAAGAACAGTTGAAAGTGATCCAGTGTAATTACGATACGCAAGAAACGCAACCGTAATACATCTGTCCAACAGCGTAAAACATTCAAATAAAGGAATTAGTTTTGGGCATACGAGTTCGAGTAAAACCGTGACTGAATTAGAATTCAGATGCTCAGACAGAACTTCCCATGCGCAAGCTTTCTATCGCAGAGTATAACGGAAAAGAAGGAGATTATACATACCCTTTGATTCAAGTGGCTCGGCGGCTGGAAGGCGGGGCTTCGTGACCTAATTGAGGCCAGAGAATGATTAGAGAGCACGAGCGAGAGAGAGACGCAAACAGCGTCGCGGACGCAAGCTGCCTCGATTAGGTCACAGAGCCCCGCCTTCCAGAAGCCAAGCCAGTTGAATCAAAGGTTACCTACACTGATTAATGAACTATAGTAGTAAAACTGAAAACAAATTGATTTTTTATTTGCGTATTTTTCGTACCACTGCATGGAAATTAGACAAAAAAAGAAAAAATCCGTCGTAGTGTTATTGATTTTGCAAACTGATTGTTTGGTATGTCTGAAAAATAAACATTTAGTAATTGAGAGGCAACACAGCAGTATTTTAATCGACATATTACAGAAAAGGTGAACAAAAATAGAGAAATCATAGCTCCCCCAAGGAAAACGGGAACTATTAGGTTGTCTCAAAAGTAAACTAAGTTTCTAAATAAGTCAAGCTGTTTTTGTTTTAAGCAAACTTGGTAACATTCGATAGAGCGAAAAACTCTACAAAACATCAGCCAAAGATCCGCCTACGTCGTAACCAGTAAAGTGGGCAAAATTGAAAGTTTTTGCCCCCAGAAACTGGATTTTTGCGACCTGGTCATTATACAGTAGGCATAAAGCAATACGGAGATATGCCTTTACAGGATTTTTTTTCAGGGCATAGAAAGTGAGAAAAAAACCAAGTCCAATAGTGGCAAACTCCGCCCCCAGCCTCTCCCATATGCCATTGTATAGTGAAAGCCTTACTAGATAGAAACTTAGAACTTTATTTCTGTGTACCTGGTGATAGAAAAATACCAAGTCTAACATAAAAAAACTTGAAAAAGTGACATTTTTGCATTTTCGGGGTGACTTGATTTCTGATTTTGCCCCGAAAAATACCAAAATAAATATGGCTACTACTGTGTGTCTAATATGTAATAACAAAGTTGGAAGTCCGTAGGGAATCTCTAGGATTCTCTAGAAGGAGATCCGATTTTTTAGAGGTTCAAAAATTTTGCTTTTTAGCTCCAAATTTTGCCCACATTACGACTTAGGTGGATCTTTAGCTGTCTAGAGCTTGCTTCACTCTATCGAACGATTCACCGAGTCTGCTAGACAAAAACAGCTTGATTTATTTAGTGAAGGAATTTACTTTTGGGGTAATCTGATAGATTTCGTATGGCAATTTATTCGAAGGGCCTTGTCTTCGAACTTCACCGACTCTTCGATCAAAGGTTTCACTTTGCAAAGTATGTAAACGGCTTCTCTTTGCGTTACTTGTTTTAGCTGCAGCTCACTTCCTCTGCCCTACCATAAGACAATGAGCGTTTTTTTGTTTTTTTTTTGCTATAAAAAAACTAAGTGCTTTCTTTTGTTCCGCTTCCTGCACTCTTTTACGGTGGCTGCGATTAATAGTGCAGATTCGGTGCAGAAGAGTAATGCATATCTGCATATGAAACGTATAAGAAAAAAAAAAACAAAGCACGCAATAATGAAATGGAAGGAGGCAGTTTCTATCGTAATGCTGTTTCGTAAAAATCTATAACCATATTAGCGTAAATTTATTTTTCTCGAGAGCAGCCCGAGGAAACAAAACGTTCAGAAAACTCTTCCCAGTGAACAAAATCATGACAGCATTTTCACACTAGCTGCATAAATTGAGGGAACTTTCCAGTAGACTGTTGGAAGGTCTAAGGAATTAGAAGAACGAGGCAGAATCCAACACAATCTGCAGCTTGTGTTCGAATTTTGGTTTTCAATCTTACTCTGACGTTCCCAACCTTTGAACACGCTTTGATATTTTTTTGCATGCAAAACCAGACTCCAAACTCAAGCTGTTCTCATTACTTAACAAACTCTTGCGAGTGTTTATGCTACTCAGCCCATCCATCAACAAGGCCTTGGAAACATAAAGCGTGAACGATAACTCATGCATCTACCCAGACCTCCCGCTGGCACGCCAGAAAAAAAAAACTCGCGCGGCACAGTAGACCGTCAAAGGATCGTTTGTTTGTCATGAATAATATAGCGGGGCGATTCGGATTTGACAAAACGGATTACGCAACTCGGTGCCAGGGCATCAGGGTCGCATATGGCGGCGCGTGTTTCATTCATGAGCTTGGGGGCGAAAAGCATGAGCTACGGGGTATCTCAAATTTGCGCCATGGTCAATGTGTGATTTGACGACGATCGGCCTTCAACGTGAAATCCATGAGAGCAGAATGTTGAATATGCACATATCTTGGAGGCAAAAATTGACTAAAATGAGCTGGTAAACTTGTATGGAGCTGTACCAAGAAGAAATATATAATCCGATTAACTTTGAGCAACTTCTACACTTATGTACAGTCAAAAATTGTTGCTCCATGCTTCTTATCGATGCCAGTAAAAAAATGAGAAAAAATCGATAAAACAAAACAGCATATACTTCACATCCATTTTATTCCTTCGTTCACAAAAAGTTATGTAATTTGTGGATACTCTTCAAGACTCAACATTTTCATTTCGATGCGAAGGATAGCGAAAGAATCACTGCAGGCAAGTAAAAAGGAACTAAAGAACAGTTGAGAATATACCGAAAACAGTGATAAAGAAATTTTAGATGTTTCTTCAAATATTAGGTCGTTTCAAAAGTAATTTCGTTTTTTTCAAATGGGCATCACAAGTGACGGAACAAAGGTTTCTAAAAGATCCTAGAGGCATTCGACGCTCAATTTTATTCTCTTTCTAATGGTTATGAAATTGTTGCAAAACATTCAATGAGCTTTCAGAAAATAACCAAAATCTGCGACCTATGCTTTTCGAGATAGTCAGGTTTCATAATCTTTTAAAACTTTCATATCAATCCTCCGAAAATATGCAAGTAACGCTTTTATAGAGCGAACTCTACAGAATGAAAAACTACTTTTTTCTCTTTTCCATAACTTTTCATACATTTTTTAACAGAATTTCAACTGATGCTACCGATTTCCATACTTGGGCAGCTAAATCCTCGTAGAACATCAAAAGAACGGCAGCTCGCGCACTAATCGATGCAGCGTTGTCTCCTTTTTCTGGCAGGTGTTTTTGTTTCCGATTCGTTTAGTTTCCAGGGAGAAATCATCATAACTCATTTTTTTTAGCGAGCCCCAGGCTGTACCCGAAAAACTCGAATTGTGATATTTCGAATCCGTAAACCCTCACTTGCTTTGTAAAATTAATGCTAATTCGTAGTACCACCTTGGTAGTCTCAAAATCCGAATAATTATGATGTTTGATGCGATTGTGGCTGAGGTGGGCCTGCCAAAATCCGATGGTTCTGTTTAAAAATCTTTTAAAAAATTACAACGAGCTATGAGAAAGAGAAAAAAGTAGCACTGTATTCTATAAGGTTTACTCTATCGAATCGTTACTTGAACTTCTTCTGAGGATTGATATGAAAGTTTCAAAAAATCGTGAAACTTGACCATTTCAAAAAGCATGGGTCGCAGATTCTGGTTATTTCCTGAAAGCTCATAGGCTATTTTGCAACAATTTCATAACCATTAGAAAGTGAATGAAATGCTGCACTGAATGCCTCCAAGATCTCTTAGGAATCTTCATTCCATCAAATGTGGCGCCCGTTTGAAAAAAGCGAAATTACTTTTGAAACGACCTAATAGATGCCGCTTGTTGGTATTGGTCAATAGATTTAGGAGTTCTTCAGGTAACAAATATGAAAATTCATGATAATAAACGAATATACAGGAAAGAAGCACGAAAATTCAAAAGCATAGCGGAATACTAAAATAATCGGATAGTTGGTCCCCCAAAAATCTTAATTAATCTCTAGCAAAGGGCATAGCTAGCTCCGCTTCTTCTTTCCCCCCCCCCCCCCTCCTCCCATTAATTTTTATCGTGCCCGCCCTCTTTCGAGAACTACACATACATCTACATAGTGAGATCTCAAAGTAACTTCAGTCTTTTTACAAGAGGCAATATTAATAAGAGGTTGAATGATTTTACTTTCTTCGTGGCCCCAAAAAATCTATCGGGGGGATTTATGGAATGCTTTCCAAATTTCTGCATGCTCGATGCCTCCAAAATTCATTCTTAGAGCTAACTTAATTTTCATGAAAGTATTCTGAGTAAAAACTTAACAATCTTACTTGATTAATTTTCCAACTCATGCTACTACTAATTTATCAATTTATTCACAATACAGGAATCTCGCTGAACATTTTCAGGAGAGGAAACAGCGTAAGTCCGTTCTCACCTACCCGTAAGCAGCAACAATCACATGCTTTTGCTGACCAAACTCACGATGGCCATAGATTATCAAGAAATTCTTCTTGTGGCTCGCACATCAAATATGCTCTCATGAGATCATGGACTAATGCGCTGAATGGTCAGTAGTTAAGGCAAGAGAGTGATGATGACCATTCAGATCCTGGCGCTACATTGTACGAATGGCTCTCATCACGATTGCCGCACCTGAGCCAGTGTGTCCCATCAGCGTCATTCAAACGACGAAAGCACTCTTTGGTCATTTAGAGACAATTACTCAGTTCGCAATCGAGGGAATGCTTGAATAGCAGAACAGCGGTTCGCTTTGAAGAACGAAGAACATCAAAATGGCTGCCAAACTCTATAGACTTTTTCCTACATCATTTCGGCTGTTTAGATTAATGGAACTTAGACTGGCGAGAACTACAATGGATTTCTTTCAAAGAGGAAATAATATGGATTTTTCAGCATCAGGGTCCAAATAAAAATTCTGAGAAAGATGAAAGGGAAACCGCGAGATAATTTTTCAAAGATAGCGTTCGCCGATTTCCCTATCTATTTCAATCATGAAGAAGCGAATTATTTGATGATGCAGAAGCAACAATGAAAATTCTGATTTCCGAAGAGCTCTCATTATTTTGATAAAAGCATAGGACTTTTACTAGTGAGCTAAGATCTCCTCAACAGAGAGACAGAAATCAAGTTTTGAATGCCGCTATGGATTGGGTGAGCTTTTAAGCTCGCGCAGTCGTAAATAAAATTAACTAGATTCAAAAGCTAGATAATGAAGTTGTGTAAATATGTTCAAGCTTTTCGAGATAAAGAGCTTGATTTTGAAACAAACCCAGCAAGTCATAGATATTGTTGGAAGTGTTTGTGAATGCTAAAAATATTCTCTAACTCTTCTTTCCAAGCATTTGTGGCAGAAGTGGCGCAAACCAAGTTAGCACATTCACAAGTGGTCTTTAGCTAAATTTCACTTGCAGCCGTTGCGCGAAAACAAAAAAACAGACAAAAAACCTCAGCGACATAACGATTCGGATATCTTCCACTTGGACAGCCAAAATTGAACTTGCTTAGTGTTTCGAGGCTCTCGCGTACGACGGACACTGGACTTCCGCTTATTTTGCGGAAGAGGAGCGCTAGTGGAAAGAGGTGATGATTAGAGCGATAATATTATATTTTGACGAATTTTTTACTCGAATGATGAGGCGGTAGTATTTTGCGAATAAGTTCAGCGATGTCAAAGATATTAGGGTGGATCAAAATTCTCAAAAGAACCTACATAGTTGTTGGGATTTGTATCGAAACAGCAGAACTATCAATAATGTAAAGTTTACGAATACTCACTCTATAGGTGTCAAAACTACCTAATGTCTATGGGTAACTCGAGCACCTACAATCACTTCCAAAATAAATTAAAAAACTGCAAATGTGCAAAAAACCTCTAAAAAGGGCTCTTCGGTTCGTTATAAATGCGTGTAGTGCATGCAAACGCCCAAAGTATGCGCGTGCCAACTAGTGACTGGTAACTGGTCAGCAAGCGTGTGTCAACTAACCGCAAAACTCGTGTTTATGAGGAACCCCAAAAAAGGACTGGAAAATTGCAATAATCATAGAAACGACGATGAGAATCAGACTTATTGCTGTTACGAAACTTGTACAATTTCAGCAAAAGTTTGAACTTTGAGGAATCTACTCGTGAAGGGAAAATGACAAGTAGATAAGAAGATCTTATCATCTGAACAAACGAATTACTCCTTACAAACATGCTTCCTGTCTAGTCTTTCTAATTTTATCTCACTCATTTCGAGTACTGCGAAGACTAAGGATTTGAGAAGTCATTTCAGAGAAATGTTTTGCAATAGCCAGTTCCTTAACGGTATCTACAGTCTTGACCATAGATTACTCCTCTCTCACTTTCCCTTAGAGGCAGTGCCCGGGCAAAATTTTGAGATTTTGTGCTTATACGGGCCTACTCGCCATGCTGAGTCCGAAAATCCACGCTGGAACGCGCGAAAACGGCAAAAAAGGGCTCTAGTGCAGGTGGGAAACAGCAAGTGGGCGGGGTCCTCCCCAGTGTGAAATCACGCTCCCAGCTTCCGGATCGATCTTCTCGATTCCACTAGGCGTCCTAACATCGCTACCGGCCAAGTGCGAATGATTGACTTGAAACCGGAAGCGAGAAGATCGCTCCGGAAACTGGGAGAACACTGGGGAGAACCTCGCCCACCTGCTGATTTCCCTCCTGTGTCAAAGCCGTTTTTGACCGTTTTCGCACTCCCCAATGTGCATTTTCGGATTTAGCGTAGCGAACAGGCCCGGGTAAGCACAAAATCTCAAAAATAGAGTTTTTGCGCGGACACTGCCTTCAAACATCGGGATGTATGTAGACTTGGATGGCAAAAAGCATAGAGAACATGAGTAGAAAGTTACATAGAAAAGAGCGCAAAGAGGAGAGGAGGTTAGCGACGGGCCAGATAAGTCAGGCTTGAAACTGTTCGACCATGACTGTGGTAAAAAGTTAAAGCAGATCAAATATAGTAACATTAGGATAGAGATAATGAAACGAATGAATTCATGAGGCTTCAGCTATAGAGATTTGAAAAATGGCCAATAAGTAAGAAGCTATCTTAGCACTACAAATACAAGTGTCCGTCCTATTCGAGCAATTTTGCACAAGCAGCGAATGCTGCAGATCTTGCAAAATATTCAGACTCATTCAAAAGATCGTTTAAACTTTTTACTGCTGACAACCTAATTGGATACTAATAGGAATGTCAGTAGCGAGTACAAATCATCGGTTTTGCTGATCATTTGAAGTGTTATCTGAGTTGAAAGAACATTGTCTAATCAAATTTCATCCAGTAGGATGTCTGAGCACATATTTCTTCGTCGGTTTATTGAAAAAGACTTGCGAGATGTTCGTCTATTCAGAAAACTGATTTCACGTTCTTCTGAATAGTCAGACAGGTAGCTTGATAGCGGACTTTTTCTACTGACTTTTACGTTTCGAAAAGAAATATTTTGTAAACAAGAGAATATGCCCAAACATATAAAATTAAAGTTCTTTTGGATAATCGGACAAAAATGCCGCAAGATGTTTGCGAAAGGCCAGACGGCGCCATCCTTGGCCGACATGCCTGAAATGCCTGAGTAAATAGAGTGAGAAATTCTTGACCCTGACATTTTCGCCGTGAACGGACTCATTCATGCGTGTAATGCGAGTTCACACAAACTGAGATTATGACTTTGAGCGCTGTTTTCTATTTATATTAAGTAGAATGCACCATCGATATACGTGAAAACGCCTAGTATAAAAACGCAGCTTCTTACTTGCAAACATGTTATAGCCTATAAAAAAAACAAGAAAAATAATTTGAAACAGAAAACTCCGTAATTAATAAAAAAAATTTTCACGGCAAACTGTAAGAGAACGAAAATCAAACGAACAACAGCAATCGCTAGATTCAAGAAATCTCGTCTTAGTTCAACCATTCTAAAGTCAAACTCTGCAACTTCATGAGAAACTTGATTTTGAGCCATTTTTCTAATGCCTGTCCCTGTGGACAAAGTGTTCCGGGCGTTTTTCCGCCTGCATGTATGTATGCAGGCATCGCGTGAGGTACAAAAGCACGAGTGGGCGGAGTCGCCCCGCCCCATTTTGGCAAGCTCCGCCCATCTGATAAAAAATGCTGGAAATGGGTCGAAATCAAGAATTCGTGTAAATTTGGCAATTTCGAATAGTGGGCGGGCTCCTTTGAGTGGGTGAAGCCTGCCTAACGGGGGCGGAGTTGAGATTAAGGTTATATGAGGTTTCCCAGTCATCTATAACCACTTCTATGCGCTTTTAGCGCAAAGAAAGATGCCTGTAAGAGACAGCAGGTGGGCGGAGCTTGCCAAAAGGGGAGGGGCCAAGATCAAATACTCCTGAGAATTTTAAACAACTGGGCAGATTAGAATTGATATTTAGGGTACCGCGCATCATTGCGCGCACTGTCGTCAAGGTCTTGAGACATCTGAACCACAGCGGAAGGGATACACCGCTGGTCACCGAATAAACCACAGTTAACGGGTGAGTGAAACAGGAAAAACAAGCTAATTCAAGAATAGAAAATCTTTCCACTTACAAGGGAAGTCACTTAACTTAGGTCGGCCTTTTGAAATGAGACACACATATTTAGAATCAGCTCGGAACGCTGATTCCAAATATGATGTCCTTAGCTGCGAAGCATTCCTCTGAAGCGAGTTATGAGTTTTTTAGTATGTCTAATTGACATGTAACTGAATATGGAAAGAAGGCCTTTAGATGAAATCTGCCTAAAAAAGTGGTGGGAAATCGAAATAACATCAAACTGAGTCATTTGGCTTTGATAGAGTGTTGTATGCATTTGAACTACTACCTGGATGACGATACCGTAGCATGCCTAAGTCCGTCAGCACGCAAACTTTGCTTAGGAAAAAGAACATAACTCGCTTCAAAGGAACGCTTCGCAGTTAAGGACAGCATATTTGGAATCAGCGTTCCAAGCTGATTCTAAATATATGTGTCTCATTTCAAAAGGCCGACCTAAGTTAAGTGACTTCCCTTGTTAGCAGCATGGAATTGAGAGAAAATCTCACTTTAGACTGGTAAACCAGTCATCGTAAAGGTGACAGATTTGCAGGCGCTTTCGCTGCGCGAGCCGCGCCGTTTCCCGCAGTTTTACCTTTTTTGAATAGGCGTAACGATTCTTTATATATAAATTAAAAAATTATCTCTTCGCGCGATCAAACGAACAATAATATAAAAATGATAACCATGTAGATAGTGGCGTATAATGATAAAATATTATTGAAAATCAATTGCCAATTAGTTATCACCTTCAATTCTGTTCCCTGGACAAACGCGTAAACAAACTTGGTTCAAGAAATTAAGATTACCAAGCGAAACGAATTTTCAGTGACTAAAAAATAATAAATTTACACCGTTGATAACTGTAACATTAAAGCAAGAAAAGGAGGAAAAAAGTTATAAAAATGGAAAATAACACCTTTGCAGGTGAAAACTACTCTACAAAAGACGCAATCTATTCCATCACAAAATTTTTCTTGGCTGCTAGATTTTCTAGTGTTCAGACTTTGTAATTTAAAGAACATTGGCAGAAAAATACTACTTTCGAATAGCTAATCTGTGCAAAGATTTGTTGAGAAGAGTGAATGTGAATCCATAAATTAGAACATAAGCCGTGCACCAAAATTTTGAAGGCTGTAATCTGCTCCAGTTTGATTTCGCTCATTTTATATGCTAATGAAGAAAACACTCGAAATTGTTAAAATTTCGGTCCCAGATAAAGCCGGAATGTTCGATAAGAGCAAATTCTAGTTTTGAAGTCCTGTTACCTACCGTCATTGAAGAAGGGTAGTGTGTGTACGAGCTTAATAGCTCATACCTTTGAACTTTTTTTGCAATTTCTTGTTTTTGTTGGAATTGCTGATGCGAATGATAAAATTTACAGCATAAATTATACATGTTGAGAAAAAGACATAAAATGGAAAGTTCATGAAGTTTTTCCAGGGCTTTTCTTTTGAAAAATTTTGGTGCAAGGTCTATGTTCAACTTAATTTTTCTCCCGTCATCCTATCAAGCAAATCACTATGATCATCAGGCGTAAAACTTGTCTGCTTTTTTTGACTTAGGTAGGTCAAACTTTGTGTTCAAGAGGGTTTACTAGCATACTTATCACAAATACGATGAATTCAAGAGGTGTCGTGACCTCAATATATCAATTTGATTGTGAAAACTTACCATATATTGAGCGCAGTTTCGCTTAAGTGAGTAAACACAACAAAAGTCAGTAATCATAATCAGTTCAGTCAGTACTGAGACAACCTCAGAATACAATTTTTTTGCAAGAAAGATATGGTGTTGCCCACGCATGGTTAGTTAGAATTGTTAGGTCCAGAAATTGAAAAAAAAATTTATTTTTCCAATTATTATTTGAGCACCCTTTACTTCAACCAGATCGGCTGCTGGAAAGCGGGGCTTCGTGACCTATGAAGCGACCGCTCGAATCCGCGACGCAGTCTGCGCCTCCCTCGCGAACATGCTCTCTGATCACTTTCTAGATATTATTAGGTCACCGAGCCACGCTTTTCAGCCGCCGATCTTGTTGAAGCAAAGAGTGACTCCTCTAGACCACCTCCCAGGAGCATATTTCAATTTTATATTAGGTCATTCCGAAAGTAATTTCGCTTTTTTCAAACGGGCGCCACATTTGATAGAGCAAAGGTTTTCAAGAGAACTTGGATGCATTCGATGCAGAATTTCATTCTCTTTCTGAATGTTATGAAAATGTTGCAAAACAGTCAAAGAGCTTTCAGAAAATAACCAAAATTTGCGACCCATGCTTTTGAGATGGTCAAGTTTCACGATTTTTTTAAACTTTCATATCAATCCTCGAAGGAGTTCAAGTAACGATTCGATAGGGTAAAACTTATAGAATACAGAACTGCTTTTTTCCCCTTTTCATATCTTGTCATACATTTTTAACAGAATTTTAACTGATGCTACCGATTTCCATACTTGGGCAGCTAAATCCTCGTAGAACATCAAAAGAAGAGCAGCTCGCGCATTATTCGATGCAGCATTTCTCCTCTTTCTAACAGGTGTTTTTCGTTTCCGATTCGTTTAGTTTCCGGGGATAAAATCATCATAGCTCTTTTTTTAGCGAGCCCCGGGCTGTACCCGAAAAACACGAAATTTGATATTCCGAACCCGTAAACCCTCACTTGCTTTGTAAAATCAATGCTAACTCATAGTGCCATCTTGGTGGCCTCAAATTCCGAATAACTAGATGTTTGATGCGATTGTGGCCGATGTGGGCCTGCCAAAACCCGATGGTTTTGTTAAAAAATCCTTTAAATAATTACGGCGAGCTATGAGAAAGAGACAAAAGTAGTGCTGCATTCTATAAGGTTTACTCTATCGAATCGTTACTTGAACTCCTTCTGAGGATGGATATGAATGTTTCAAAAAATCGTGAAACATGACCATCTCAAAAAGCATGGATCGCAGTTTTGTTATTTTCTGAAAGCTCATTGACTGTTTTGCAATGTTTTCATAAGCTTCAGAAAGAGAATGAAATGATGCATCGAACGCCACCAAGATCTCTTAGAAAGGTTTGTTCCATCAAACGTGGCGTCCGTTTGAAAAAAGCGAAATTACTTTCGGAATGACCTAATACATAACACACCACTTCGGTCACGACCTTTACTGGGTGATATACTTGATGATATGGCAAACATACAAGTCAAAATAGCGGGAACTAGAATAAACGAATGGAAGATGTCCCTGCTGTTCCTCCCGTTAATAAAATTTCAATGCAAAACTTGTTATTTCTAATAAAACGTCTAAGCAACGTTTAGCACATACATCAAATGTCCAAATCATTATTATAACGTTCCACCCATTGTTATACGCATGTCATACGAGACAAACAAAACCTACCGTTCTCAACGCAATTCCATTATAAAACTAATGGGATGACGTTTTGAAGCCGGTTGTGCAGAATGATGATGACTGTTCGAGCGGGTCCGTTTCTTTCTCCAAAGCAATGATGTTTTTCTAGCTAATGCTAACAAATCACTCTTGATCGGCAAAAAAGAACGTATCTTAGAAGCCGCTGTACAAACATAAAGGAGACTGTTGAGCATAAACAAGAGCGAGGAAGGACAGATCGGAAAAGGGTAAAGCGAGGTTTAGCGCTTGAAATGGATAAAATGTAGAAGAGTTGGGGGAATTGACTTTAGACTGCGATTCAATTATATTTATTGAGCAGAAGCAAACTTTATTAAAAAGTCTGTCTTAAAAAGATTTGATTAGATAAAAATTCATAAAAATTGCATGAACCGTAATAACCGTATATAATTAAATTTAAAAATATAAATTCTCTAAGATTAAAAAATCAATTACCATGAAAACAAAGTTTTCCAAAAATAAATTTCTTTGCAATGGAAATGGAAACTGCAAGCTACTTCTAGTTATTTTCTACGTATTTCTTAATAGTGATTTACTTTGAAACACATTGACTCTCAAATAAAATTCGGCTATATGCGTTGTAAGGTCGTCAGAAAAAATTTCATACTGCACGAATCTCCAGCGAGGAAATTAATAAATAACACCAAAGTCTCAATCCCTCAGGAGATTAACAAAATTGCTAGTACTGCATTAGCATGACCGTGAGAAGAACATTCTAGCAAGAATCAGTCTTGTCCGAGCATAGTGGAAGAGAAATGCAATTTCAGAAAGTTTATGAAATATGCAAGGATTTCTGCAAATAAATGGATTGAAAAGAAATGAGGGAATTTGTTTTTCTGTGCACATGTGCACCTTAGAGAAATAGTGAACAAAGCGCAATAATGATAATAGTGCAAGTGCAAAGCAAAGTTCCAGAAATGTATGCATCGAAAACAGGGCACAGAAGAGATAAGTCGGAGATATTGAAACAGAATGAATCTTATATATAAAGCTGAATGTCTGTTTGTCTGTATGTCTGTCTGTATGTATGTATGTATGTACGTATGTTCCGAATAGAAAATTCCATTTCTGAACCGATCCGGACCAAACTTGGCACACATACACTTCGGACCCCGGCGGGTGTCATAGGCTACTCTTCGTCATTGATCGATATCGATTTTATCGATTTTTTGCAAAATTTGAGCTACGGGGCTGGGAGTTGGCACAGGGGGGTAAGTGAGCATGCTGATTACGAATACAATATTAGTTTTTAAAATCGTGCATTACTTTTATCGATTTTATCGATTTTTTGCAAAATTTGAGCTAGGGGGCTGGGATTTGGCACAAGGGGGGTAATCAAGCATGCTGATCACCCCCGTGGGGGTGATCAGCAAGCTCGATTACACCCCTCTGCCAAATTTCAGCCCCCTAGCCCAAATTTTGCAAAAAATTGATAAAATCGACATCGATCGATAACGAAAAGTGGACTGTGACACCCGCCGGGGCCCGAAGTGTATGTGTGGCAAGTTTGGTCTGGATCGGTTTAGAAATGGAATTTTCTATTCGGAACATACGGCGGAGCCGGGTAAGCCAGCTAGTTGTATATATTCTTAAACTACTTCTTAAAGGCAACGTCCACAGAATCTCAACTTCTACTTTTTTTTGCCTTAACCAGGCCTTTACATGGCGTTGATTCCAAATGTAGCACTCAAAAAGAGCGAATTTTATAAGAAAAAACTATTTTCGAGGGTTTTGTAGAAACCGTGGACGAGGGCTCCTTATGCTATTCTCGAAAGCAAGCATTAACAAGTAGACACTATCTGTTCGATTGTGTATGTCATGTGAAAACACGTCAAGGGCTGGGAAGAGTTCGTTCAAGGGGGCGGGCTGGTCGAGCGAGTGGGCGTGGTCCTCCGAGGTTCGGCTTTTCTGCTCCGATTTCCTCCCTTTGCAGGGGGTGTTCGAAAGTCGGATTTGCGCGATAGTTATAGATGGATCAAGGCCGTAGTACTCGGTTATGATAGTATCGAAAATGTCCAAATTTTGCTGCCTTTAAAATGATTGAGATGAAGTGCAACGATGATACTTTTCAAACATTTTTTCCAATGAGTTGTGCAAGAAACATGCTTTAAAAAGCACAAGAGATATCCATATGATTTCGCGAAGATGACAACTATACCTATACCATAATTCTTCCTACCGCGCAATGCCGCAGACGTGAAAACTCTGAAAGATGAATAACTGCAAAGCGTCCTCCATTGCACTTGCGGATTAAACAGACGTGCCGAACTTGATAGGGGCAAAAAATGCAAGCAAATATTGGTTTTTACGATTCACTGCCAACACTGCAGAGTAGTCAATCGACTTTTTTTGAATCGAGAAGACAAAAAAGTTCATCGTCTCATAGCCAGACTGATACTTTCATTTCCGGGTAAACAAAGCAATATGGATGATTTTCGAGTGGGATAGTTTAAGTAGAAATTGGCGTATGTGAAAATTGATTGAAAGAAGAAAGACGGATGACTGATCAAATGAGACCAGAGAAACCTATAGCCTATTGGATTACTTTTAGTGATCCAAGAATCAAAATAAGATGGATTATAAAGACTTGATATGGATATCATTCCCAGAAAAAAATCACACAATTGTCGATGATTCAAAGAGATATGCTGGAAGATCGTCACCAATGTGGTACTACGAAAGGATTGATTGTGAAAATCTAAAACTTCGAGGAACGGTAACGGATACCGTTAAGTTGAGCAAGTTGCTAGAAATTTGAGTCCCGAAGAGCAAATTACACATTATTTCTAGCCTTTACGCACTCGTACTATTCGTGCAAATGGAAGACTTTCTCCATGGTGAGAAGTGGTAGAACGGGGAAGGGGGGAGGGGGGAGGAGGGGGGAGAGAAATTAAAACTGAAAAGAACTCAAAGGTGAATCTCAAAAAAGTCTCAAAAGGTGACCATCACGAAAAAGTAACATATGCTGTCCAAACTTCGGTCAAAACTTTCCTGTCATAAAGCAAGAAAAGCGCGAATTGGGCCTAAGGTATACATCCCGCGATTCCAACAAATCACAAAATCCACGCGACTGGGCGATTTACCAGATGCCTACAGATTGACAAAGTGCAAGCCTCAGATGCATAGGGCCTAGCTTCTATGATTTTTAGCACAAGCGCTAAGTTTGGCCCCAAGCAAAGTGCGATTACTACCAATTATAAGAGACCGTCGCAGTGCCAGATAGCGCAGCGATTAAAATCGCAAGAGGTATATACCTTAGGCCTTACGCCAAGTCATTCATCGTCGTCAATTCGTCGCTATTTAAGACACCAAACATTTGGATTGACGATGTGAACGCTTCTTTATGTATTAACGGTAGTTCGCAGACTAAAGAAATGTATGATGAGCAGAGACTATGGGAAATTGGCACTTCACAAATTTGTATTCTAATTCAATTTACACAAAAACTATACTTGACCCACTGACCACCAAACTGCGCATCGTTGAATGTCGACAAGTGCCAAAAACTTACGAATTCGATGGTAGTCAGTGTCTCGACTATTTCGAGACTATGAGATACGAAAGAGAGGAAGGATACACCACTTTTTGCTTCAATTCAGGCTAACATCCTTGCCATGTACTTCTATTGAAATAATCTTCACAGATGAGAAGATTGACTGACAACGGAAGCACCCGATTCCGCAGCTCCAGTTGGAGCTTCACCTGCAAAAAATTGCCCTCGCCTTCTACAAACACCCCAAAGAGCCGCTTGTTTGCAGTGAGTAGTATATCGCAGCGATTTGCATTTGACAAAACCGATTAGCAGCCTGTGCCGGGACATCGACATGACACTGGTTTGCATTCAGTCAAGAACCCAAAGCGCAAAAAAGTTGGAGCTGGGACCACAGTACAATTAATATTTCTGCTTGAGCTCGACCGAAAGAGTAAGATGGTGTATCTTTCTTGATGTCTGACTCGCATCAAAAAACCATTTTTTGCAGGCAGTTGAATAAGTGAGAGACGAAGACCATAGTTTCACTCGAAGCAAGCGAAATTTTCAAGAACGGTCGGAAACCGGGAGATGAAGGTTACTGCCTACAGAAATGCCAAATAAAGAAGCTACAAGCAGAGTTTAGCAGAGGTGGCATTTTCACAGACTGGATGTCATTTATTGACATGAAAGCAAGAAATCCTGCAAAGTTTCCAGGGTTAGTTCCCAGAATTCTGACAAAATAACGTGAAGCACAATTCTGACTTTCAGCAAACCTGAAACTAAAGCTCTAGTGTAACCTTTACCAAGAAAATAAAGAATCACAATATGTTTAATGCGTAAACAATATTGAGCCGCCTAATTCAATATGCACTTTCGCCACGGAGATTGAAAGAGTAGTTTGAAAAATTCTGGAAAATTATGTGAACAGCAAGAATTGTGAGCATTTTATTCAAAAAGGTTGCTCCCGCGCAACTTGGGAGCACCATGAGGTTGCTCCCAACCGAATAAAGTCATATTTTCGCCACATCCCCTCTTCACATAGATGTTCAAAGTTTTGTTTTAGATCTATGCTTCACTTTAAGCTTTGCCTATGAGCACTCACTTGAACACAAGTTTCGTGCTCTGCGGCCCTTGATTATGCCAAAACCGCTTTTTTGAGTTTCGCTGTTTTATCTCTCATTTTCTTGGCCTTTTCTTCACTGCTGCGCTTCTACAACAGCCTAAAGGTTCTTGGTGATATTCTGCAATGTCAAGGGGGACTTCATTTCTAACATTCTCGGATGCCACCTTGTGTCCTCGTGCCTCGAACCAAACGGAAGTTGTGGAACGCAATCGCTTATTGCTTTATCCAAACTCTCGGCTCATGTGCGCGTGTGAAGTATGCGCATACAAGATGGCAAAATTCGTGGACTGATGGTCACTGGTTGGCTACTTAATTGGAGACTACTGACAATGAGAATCGGGAGCGTAGCACTTGAGACCTCTCACCAGCCCATTCAAAGTGATCTAAAGTGAGACTCTTCGATCTATGGGAGAACTTTATTATTCCTGCTCTACCCTAATTAAGCAACGCGTTCAAGGGTTATTTGGTCGAAAACTTTTTTTGTGTCTAGACGAGTCGACTTTAAAAAATCAGGTACAAACTTTTGCAAACTCTAATTTTTACTTATGGCGAAGGAGCTCCAAATTAGCTGATGATCGTAAGCACGCAAATTACAGTGATGCAAACTGTCCGCAGCCGTATATGTTTTTTCTCAAAAACTTTTTTCACAGTCGTAAACGCGCAGCTACCTGGCGTCAAGGTGATTCAAATGATGAATCCTGAGCAAGATGAGAGAGAAACCGCGAATTAGCCATTAGCGACAGGAGCCTGCTGACTAATTTACGATCATTGGCGAGCATGAAAAAAGCAAAGTTATCGAAAACTAGATTCGAAAGCCTATCGACTAAAAATGGGAAGAGATATGAGCAAAAATTGATCAGGGGCAAATATTCGACCGAGACATGAGAAAGACAACAATATAGTAAAAAACTGTCATTCTTGCTCTTTTGGATGAAATCAGTTATAAAGGGGTATATGACAACGTTAAAAAGTTCAACGGATGTTCCAGTTGCGGAAGTTCAACATAAACGGCGCACATAAAGTTGGCAAATTTTTTTGTTGAATTGTTTTCCCACAAGTGCGATGTGTGGCAAAATTCTCCTATTTTCTAGTGAGGGGGGATAGAAGTTGTTGAAAGGATAAAGATTTTGCATCCTCAAAAAATAAACCATCCCGCAGCCAACGTACCAACGCACCCTCCGCGGAGGGTAAGGGGTCGCAAGAGGTGCAGTCGAGGGCGGGTCTTGAACTTTTGAGCTCAAAGTGCATAGCAGCGCCTTATACCATCACGCCAATGTTGCATATGTAACGACAACGTGAAAGTCAAACAATCCAGTCGTCATAGCAAACTATGCATCCGGATTTCGATAGCTTGAAAGGTTAGTACCATCAAATCCAGCTGGTGCCTGTTATTGTGTACTTGTGCTGCCATCCAGATCCTATCTTGTTTTTTTTACAAAAGCAAAGTTAGAACAAGTTTCTAAGCCAAATCTCCCATCAAATAACATATGGAATGGGGGTGCTGAGTGGTGATTGACAACAACCATACCGAAAACGCATTTAACCGAAAAAGCATTGAATGTATATGCCAAGGATGAGGAAGCGGAACCAATTCAAAGAAAAACTTAGATGAAAACAGGATTGCCTATGGCTTAGCTTTATGTTATTCATAAGCCATCCCATAGTATTCAAACAGGAGGAAAACTGGTAGATTGCTAGGCTGGTAGATTGCGAGGTAGTTTTGAGATTTTCTGCCTCACTGAAACCGTTCAATTCGTACGAACAAATGTCAAAACCGACTATAGATGACAGACAACTTGTTGGGGGAGTGTTGGTGCATACATAAATAAAAAATGATTATAGTGCTCTGGGAAGTTTGCGCCGATACTCGATGACAAATGGATTCTGGTTGTAGTCTACATAGAAGTAACGTCAGAAGAGGTGCAGACGATCAAAGAATTTTAGCCATAATCCCCACTTTTTGGGAGACATTTTTTGCGCAAGTGAGAAATTTTGAGAGCCTTTTTTGCAAGTAGAAAATGGCCAAATGACCTTGCCTAATGTTTCACAACATCGTTTCGACGCTGGAATCTCGTTGAACTTTCCGGTGCGCGGATAGTGAAAAGGGATAACTGTCATTGCGATAATTCTTGCGATAATCTAAGCAATCGAATTACGGTCTGTTCTCCAGAACTTCTTTACAGGAGTATTTTTCAGGGACCACACCATTGACATCAAAGCTATGTATATGAAATGGTATACAACAACAAATAAAGCTGCTAGCCGCACGTAAAAAAATAACAAACGAGAAAAAACTTTGAGATGCAGTGACTCTAATGATATGTTGAACAGTAAAGTTGGAAGATTTTTGTCATAAGAGGAAAAGCTTGCATATTGAAAGCGATCAAAAATAGCGACGAATCGCTGACGTCCATAAAGTTTTGAGTTGGAATGATAGCCATAGCATAGTCTTCGTGCAACGACCTTGCCGTCATCAAGTGCACTGTGCTTATGGCTAGCTATTTACTCATCATTGAAACTGCCAATTCCATTCGGCTGTCCATCAGCGATTAATGCTATTCATAGCGTATAGATAGGGAAAAAAAAGAAACTTTTCCAAGAGCAAAGTTTTAGAAAAGACTTATGTTAGTGAGGGATCGCATGCGCTCGTCGCAAAAAAAAAATAAAATAAAAAGAATTGCAGGATTACTCTGTGGAATTCGATTTGAGATTCCGATACCAGAGACGGTTTCCGCTAACTGACCCATACAAATATTTCATAAATATCGCCCAATTGGGGAAAAAGAGACTCCAATGGATTGATAACCTTTAGATTATGAAAAAGCTCAGAAATTTCCTGCGTTCGCCTTCACTTTTACGCAATGGAGGTTTCAAGAGATTAGTAAGTGGACAAAAAAGCAATATCGGTGAGACTCTCCTTATGTTTAGTAAGAAAACCAGGGCTCGACACGAGGTGGCTAGTTGAAAGTGCAAAGAACGAAGTCTCCCTTGACTTTCGCGAATTTTTACGAAGTCCCCTTTGACCCTAGACCATAATCCTTAAAACAATCTCCAAAAAACAACCAAAAAAACGTCGCAAGTTTTGAAATTTTGTATTTTTCGGCCACAAAAACGAAACCCACTTTGCTTTTTGTCTCAAAAACGATATCCAGTTTGCTTATAAGCCACGTGTACGAATCTCGAAGAAAACATCAAGAAAACGAAGGAAGATAGTGATGAACCAAACTCCATATTGAGAAGATTAATCTTCGACTTGAACTCGTAGTTCACCACCGTTTGACTGTCTTGCAGTTTGCAAGCAGATATGGATGTACTAAGGAATGAGCACAAATTCAAAATAGCCCCGTACTTTGCTAATTGGTAACGCTGACGAGTTAATGAGGGAGTAAGGCATTGCGATAACAAGTCATTCGTAAGAGCTGCGGATGGACCACTCTAATTACAACCTCCTCTACGACAAAAATAGTAAATGATGGGTGCCTCAAATTGCAAGTTGCAGAAGATCGCGATATTTTTTGCAGAAGTTAGTGAATGTGTGGAACAGTATCCGATTATGAGGAGCGCGAATAGAAGGGGTTCCATAATTCAGGATTTTGAAGCATTAGCGAGTTATTAAAAAAGTAGCGATATGTTCGACGCGTATTTTATACTCAACTCCGCAAAATAAAGTATTGAAAAACTCTGATAATTTACTGCAAAAGTAAAATACCAACCAAAAACTTCAAAAGAATTTGTCAAAGGCTTTGTAGCCGTTTTGGCTTGCATCAAGTCCAAATGCGCCCGTGCCAAGCAGTGGCTGGGAACCCGTCAGTGAGCGAAAATGAACACGCAAGTGACCGCAAAGTTCTGCTGCACCGAAAGAGGTATGACATTAAGAAATTACAATGAAAAGGTCTTAGTTCTAGAATTTGCTCGTCGTCAAAGCCGAGATAAGCTAACGAAAAATACGTACTGAAGCCGTAAAAAGTTCGGTGAAGCGCAAATTAAAAAAAATACCATATCACCAAATTGCTAACTTCCACAATGATATCTTTCACTTTCTAAAATGAATGAGACTCGATGGACACAGCGCATACCCAAAAACCTATGAAATCTTACCGCCTACTGTATTCAAAAAGCACCTCTGTAGATAAGAAGCCTCACTTAACTGAGTCTAGCAGCGCCCTTGGCTTCAACATTCGTACACTTAAATCAAAATATGTCTACGAAACTTGGATTTCAGTAAGCTCCGATAGAGTTCAACAACTTTTGTGACTAATTATATTGTACATTTCTCATCATCTTGCTTTCAAAAATGGGGCAAATTACAAAACCCTGGAGCAGCTTATATCATGAATCTACAAAATAAAGATAAATTCATGTAATACCAGCTTGCAAGAATTAAAAAGAGACGTAAAAGTTGCGTAATCCGTAGATTTGAACGAAAAAAATTCAGAGAAAAGATTATCGCTTTTTTAGGCAAATTACGGAATAATGGGATTCACTATCAGCTGCACAAGGAAAAACTCCTGCACTTGAACAGCGTCTTGGTCGCTAACGGTTTCTTTAAAGAACGAATAGCCAACCCCAAACAAAAGCAAAGCACTTCTCAACGTCTTCTCATCGTCCCAATAGCGTTTGGTCGCAGTATTTTCGAAAGCCAATTGGTACAGTTTTATATGTTGCTTCAAAAAGTATACATGAATCATTTTGAGACATCGTATAGGAGGCATTAGCTTTTGCGATTTAAGCACACGCACATAACGGGAGCGAGTTTGAATCTCAAGTATGTCCGTAAGTAGCGCTTTTTACGTCCTCTCTAAGCCACGATTAACGGTTGCTAGTTGAAGAAAGCATGCGCGCAAAATAATTGGGTCCTTTCACGCGTACTACACTTACCAAAGATAACGACCAATTTGTGCAAATTCCATTAAAAGCCCGTGTTAGGCATGTTTCTGTTCTTTTTCTTCAGAAACCTTCTGATATTCCTTAAGAGAGAATGGGAGGTGTGAAATGACGAAAATCTAGAAAGTTTTGTTTTCTCAAACCTGTGACACCAAAATTCTGGTGCAAATCTGTGGTTCCATTTCTTGCAAAGTAACAAGAGAAGATTGCTTATACATATAAGTATACCGCTTCGGAGTGTATACGACATTTGGTAGATCATTCACACTCTGAAGAGAAGATCCGGAAAAATGCGACTAGATGACCCAAACACAGTTAATATGAAAAAATGTTACTTAATAACTTGCTTGCGTATATCTGTGATAAAACAAATTCAGAATTTGCATGCTTATACCTAGTGATGCAAACGACTGAAATGACTCTTTAAGAAAGCTATGAACAGATATTATTTGTTAGGTATTTGTTAGCGTTTCCTCAGAAAATCCTCAGAGCAGTTTGAGAGAGACATCCAACAGGAAGATATCAAATTCAGGATTCAACCGTACCAGCAGCCCAGGCGAATGAAATTAAGCGAATGCAAAACTCACAAGGAAATCAACGGCACGCGCTGAGATTTAGTGCGTGTTTTTTTCGGACAGCCGGCCTCGTAAGCCAAACAGCTAACACTCGATGCGATTTAGCGCACGAATTAGCGATGTGCGCCGAGGCCGCGAAAAGACGAATTTTCTGGAAAGTTCATTAGTCGTCAAAAGCGAGAGCATTTTGATTTTTCGCTATCGCAGACGAGCAGATGCTGTACTCAAAAAGTCACGAGTTCTCTTTGAAATCAGAAAATTGCCCAATATCCAAGCAGCAATACCCTAATAATAACTGCAAAATGATTGTTTGAAAAGAAGGCAGAACTATCTTCTGACAACGCATGAAAAACAAAACGATTAAGAAAGCCAGCCCAGCTATAAATAGCTCATTATTAGTGTTATCACCTATGTATATTTTTGGTGCAGGAAGTGTGGCATTTCGGTGAAAAAACTGTTACACGGATCAAATTACAACCATGACTGAGGCACTTCTAAGAGACTCTTCAAGTAGCAATTGAGCAACGCGGTTCGAGTTGTCAGACGCAACTATACAGAAATGAAAAAAAAATTAGTGTATGGAGTGTACAGAAATCTACGGCGGCACAATGATGATTTCATGGAGGCCGAAATTTCTATGAAACTTGCCGAGAAATTACAAAGCAGCAGGCAGACGCGCCATAGTTCAACATACCACCATCTTTGCCTGATTTTTTAAGCTTGGCACGACTCCACGAAATTATGACAGCAATTCACCACAAGAAGCCTCATAAATCGTAGGAATACCAGCAATCTGAAAATAAAATGGAAAGATTGCTTGTGAAAAAGCAAAAATTTACGAGCACCTATAACGATATGCAGCATATCCAGAAATGACGATAACGTAAGAGACGAACTGGCAAGATAAGATGCTTGATTTAGATATTTTTGGAAAATACAGGTGCTGCTTCTCACAGATGAAAATCCCTGAACACAATCTACACTTCGATATATCAATGAACTGTCAAAATTAGAGTTATCGCAATAACAAGACTAAAACCAAGAAAGAAAACTCTGAAAAACTTTATCTTCTATTTGCATGCTGAGAAAACTACAATGACAGTCATGAAAAGGGAAATGCACACAAATACAAGGCTGAATTCCTGATGAAAAGTAAAAACATGTTGCCGCAAACTGCTCATTAAGCCGATATAATTATGAGCTGTTCAAATTCGGCGATAATATTTTTTTTGTTAATACTCGTTCAGAGGTTGTGCATAGGAAAATGAACTCATCACTTCGACTAGCACATCATATATAGCAAGTGTCGAAGTGTCCCAGCCCTTCTTTTGGCCTCGCTCCCGATCTCCGTGGAACAAATCTCCTTTCTGCAGAAATGTAACATCAGGTTTCTCTGGAGCTAACTATACTTATCATCGATCTTTTGTATACCCAAATCACTACCTCCATTCTAGTGGCAACTGAAACTTCTGATCGTATGAAATAAATTGCGCATGGCCATCAGCATCTTTATTTGCTCTAATATAAGTCCAAGCCAGTTAAAAAATCCCGTTAGCTTGGTGTCTGCTATTCCAATGGAATCCGATTCCAATCCCTCACAAAGGAAAAAAGCAATGAATGTGGAGCATACAAGCACGCAATTTCCAGAACTTCCGCTAGCATTCAATGCAAAAACTCCCGCTCAACAAGCGACCGTCAAAGGATCATTTGTCATCGCAAACAATAAACGAGGGTTTCGTATTTGACAGAACTGCTGTGTAAGACTCTATGGTTTATTTTTCAGTAACCAAGAAGAGCAGATGCGCAGGTGTTACGAAAGACCTATAAAAGATACAACTGGAAAAAATACCGTTTAGTAGCGATAATCATGTCAATCGAGGAAATTTTCTTTAAGGTGCACGGTATCAACGGTCTAAAAATTCATCAGAACGGGATGTCTGTCAGGACCTAAAGTGAGACTGCAAAACAAACAGATAAGCTCTCCAGATAGATCATGTTCAAGAATCGAATGGAACCTGAACCAGATAATGAACATTTAATTACTTTACCCTGCAATTTAGTTGGCATCACACTTCTATAAGTACAAAATAGCGATCGCTGATTCGCAAACTCTCTAAATAATCTTCGATTGATAATATATCGAAAGCCACTTTCCGATAGAATTACCTAATAAGCAAGTGCTCTTGAATAACCCAGATAATAAGTATGATTAGATTACAAAGAATCTCTGCCCGCTAGAAGGCCTCAGTTGCAAAATAAGTCGCCCAAAAACCAAGGCTTGACACGAGCTGGCGCCAAGGAAATTTCAAAAGTCCCTTTTGATTTTGAAAATTTCGTAGAAGTCCCTCTTTATTCTGAACCTGAACGTAAAAAACCTCAAAAAAGGAAACATCGACTGATAAATAAAACGTCGGAATTTTTGGGTATTTTCGGCCACAAAACGATATCCCCTTTGCCTTTAACAAAAGTCCCTTCGCTTTAGAGCAAAAATTCATATTTGGCCATATTATTTCAGCGTGTGGTTACCACGTAGGGTTCTGTGAAAAGAATTATCCAGTTCACTTGGTGAACTAACGGAACTGTTACTGCAGCGGTCCCAATGAAGGTTAACTGCTGGAACATCAACGTTTGCGCATGAATGGACGCGAACGCTCATGGTGGTCAAGGATTATAGGGAAACCTCTATCGGCTCACATAACGCATAAAATATGTGCATAATAGAGAGCAAACTCCTTGGGCTTTTGAGGCAACAGAAGCTACGGTAATGATACTATTGTAGCACTGAAGGTAACGTTATACTCGAAAAAAGCCAGAGTCTTTGATTTTTCTTACAATTTCCTCACTGGATCAATTTCTAAAGAGAGCCTGGAGAGCAAAAGAATGCATTCCGTTGAGTAACAATAAAAGGCAGGCAAAATCAGTCGATGATCATCAAGTTCAGGTTTCTTGGCAGTTCATAAACCATAATTTTTTCCGTTACGAAAAGAATCTACCCCCTCAGTAATTTGCGCACATCGGATTCAAACATTCGGTAGAACACTAAAACGATGCTTCACAAAAGCGTGATTTGTACACTTCCAAAATCGCAGATGACCTGTGACTAGAGAATAAATTTTTTTGGAATTTTTTGTCTCATATTGGAAGTAAGGGTCCCAGACTAGTTCCTCCCTTAATGCTATGCATGAAACACATCTTGATAAAGGCATGGTGTACGAATAAATACCTACGATGCAACTAGAGCCATGAAAAACTCCGCCTCCAAATTGAACTGGCGCCGTTTGTCCTAGACTCATCGTATTAATCCAATTTCCTACTACTCTGCATATTGCAAAAGAACAAGTTTGTGCTTAGGGCAATCTCATAAACGTCATATGGGAAATGGGTGCTGGTGCTGATTGGCGTTCCACAGTTCTGTAGCACAAAAGGATTAGGAAAGCTACGGCTATAACGTAAGATGTGTAGTCAGCTATCAGACATAAATGGAATAATGCGCATTTGAAGTGATAGCAACATAGCCACTGTACAATATTATGCTATCATGCCTAGAGCGAATAACCCAAGAAGAGCCTTTAGCTAAAGTGATATCGAGCATTCGGCCAGATTTAGAGGAACCAGAGGAAGATAAAAACCAGTTGGATTGCGAATAGCTCCAGAGGATCTGCCTATATGCAACCACTCGAGTTATACAAGCAAATCTTGTATGCGCACACAACAAACAATCTGTTGGAAGTCATGGTACAAACAAGAGGAGTAGTATTTATCAGTGGCGATCCAAGGATTCCCGTCCGGGGGGGGGGGGAGCAAAGAAATTTTTCAAATGAAGGTGCGCGGGGTCAGCCACGCACTCCGAAGAAATTCTTGGGCGCTTTTCAAAAATTTCGGGTAACTCCTAAAAACTAGGAAAGGGGGAGCGGCGGCAAGCAGACCCCAGAAAATTTATTTTACAAGTAAATTCCCCCCCCCCCCTTCGGCCTGCCACTGGTATTCATGTACATGTTGGGAACTTCCCAACAATTTTTAAGTCCTAATTAACCAAAGAACTTCGCGAATTTGATAACTTTCACAGAAGAACTTTTGACGAAAATGAATTGAAGACAAGCCAAGTGTTTATTTTTCATCCATCAAGAATAACCTCGACAAATTCGCGTCCTTGGTAACAATGTTGTTTGATTCTACCAAGTGCTTCAGATAGCATTTGTATCGGCAATCACTTAACAAACAGAAGATTTCCGTCAATGGAAACCAAAAAAAGGGTTATAACTCATCTTTCACCCTTAAAAAGTGTATTGCGACGACTGTTAGCTAATTGGATTGATCATCACAAGAATTCAAGTTCATCAAAGGTTCTGATCGCAACGAATGGAGATGCGGGCTTTTTGGAAGCCGGTGCATCCGAGGTACATTTCGAATATTTCAGAGAAAAATCGAACACTGGGAGAACGAACCTCTAAGCGGTTCTGAATTTGGTACGCTAGCAATAGCATAGCTACAGCTATTAGCTTTTTTATTGCTTTCACGCAAAACGGAGTTATAGCTATTTTCGCTTCACTGCGGTAGATTGCACCATCATTATCCGCTCGGTTCATGCCACCCATTACGCACGATGCTATTCGTACGAAATGAAAAAGTAAAAAGAAGAGAGAGAACAACTGATTTTTTCAGTGCTCAGTGAAAATTCATAATCGCAAGTGCACATGGTCACTGGACAACAGCAGTATTAGAGCAGAGAGTTGTAAAAAATTGTTTCTCTATAGCATCAGATATAAATCAAAAAGACCAATTATTCTTGATTTGTTGAATAAGATTGTGAATTTCTGATGGATCACCAGCATTTTCTGCTCGACTCTCATATCTCAAACTAACTCTGGAAAAAGATACAAAATTTAAAAATCAGTTTTTGTAGATAAGATGATTCAAGGAGAAGGGAAAGGAGGTATAAAGGTGTAATCTGATTTGCTAAAAAAATGATCAACAATGCAAAGGTACATAACATAAGCAAAACCGGTCTCATCAATCAAGGAAAAATCGAACAAAATTTCCACGAATTTATTTTATTATATTTCGTCATACTTGATATATCCAAATGGAAACTGCTATACAACCCAAGTTGATGAGCACCTTCAAGAATTTGAAAATAGCATTGTTGTTCGTTAAGCGGTAACCCTGGTGAGATAATGAGGGTGTGAGGACATTGCGAAAACAGAGCTTTTCGTGAGAGTCGTATGTGTACCATTCCAATTACTACTCCTCTACGATAAAAATAGTAAAGAGTGTTCTTCAAGTTGCGCAGGTACAGGAAAGAATTGCGTTGCAGATTTGATTCCAGTTTGGTGCTTTTTCCTCGCAAGTCAAGGTTAAAGATCTGCAGGGCGAGAGATTTAGCATTTCACTCAAAATTATTAGGACCGCAAAACTTCTTCCTAGTCCAAAGTGCGCTGTCAAACATCATAGCCCTAGTCTGCAATTTGGTATTTGCAACAAAGTTGAAAAGTATTGATATTACTGCAAAAAAAAACTGCGACATCTATCTGAGTTTTCCGAAATTCAGTTCGTAATTTTCACAAACTGAACGATATTATACAAAACAAATAGAAAAATAAAATGTTCTCATTAACTACGCAGTTTTGAGATTTTCTGTACGAATGTCATTCAATACAAGTTCTAGATCACAATTCTGTTCAAAAATTGTTAGAACTTTACTTTTATGCCAAGGAAAGGAGTCATCCGTTGGTCATAAAATCTGACTCTAAATAATGTTAGAATGGAAAATCTTTGCAGCTAAAAGATGGAAAAACTTATGGCTAACACGTTTGCTTCGCCTGAGGTGTGGGGGGAGGGGGGTGGAGGGGGTACTTCCGAATTACGCCTTACCATCCTATATCAGCGCCTCAAGTCAAAAATGAAACTTCGTAGCTCTTTGAAAAAAAATCGGAGTTTTAGCAATTCGACACCTCATTCAAAAGTAAGCATCCAAAAATAAATTTTCGCAAGAAGTTGAGATTGAGATCTCTCAGAAGTTGGTCAGTATAGCTGTCGGTCAGTAAACGTTACAGAACATACGTGTAAGCAATAGCCGCACATACGAAGGCAATTAGCCAAGGGGCAAAACATAAAGATGTTAACTGCGAACAACAAGAATAAGTGCTTATTTTTTTTTCTTGCCGTACTTCCTAAGGCGATCACCTCACAAACAATACGATTCTAAGAGATCAAATCAGAGATGTCTGAAGCCAGGAAAGCACTGGAAGGTGAATGGTGGCATGAGAATCCGAATTCAAATTCCATCCACTTTTTTCTGCTAAAGTCAAGCTGTACAAGCGTATTCCGAAGCTGCTGGCGATAGCAGCAGCGAACTTCTTGAAGTGATGTGCATACATGAATAAAAGATGACTTTAATGCTATGGGAACTTCGCTGACACACATTACAGACACTTCTTATTCGTTACAGATGCTTGAGAAAATGATGCTAGTTACAAGCACGTTAAGAAAACCTTATGCAAATAAAAAAACTTTAGGCTTCATCCTAAATGTCTGTGAAGAGCGTCAAGCCACTCTTACATTGAACGGAGTATTGACATTGCCAATATGAAAGACAGCCCGTACGGCGAAATTAGTCTGGCTCCGGAAAATCACAATATGTAAATGTGTACTTTTTATGCATTTTGTAGTGATCTGTATGTGTACTTTCCGTACCGGGTAGACTGTAACTTACCATAGCTTTCTGGGTAACTCTGTATTGATGATATCCTTTGCCGCCCACACCTACCCTATTTCCAGGTGTATAAGCCGCACCCTTTTCACTCTAAAGGCGAACACGCCAAAAGACTGACTGTCGTCATGGAGCGCATTAAGTGAGAGCATTATGCGATAAGGCGACCGCTTCGCGAGGCATATGCGCGGCGGCATGCCTGTGTCTGCTCGCATTTAGAGCAAAAAGGGCGCGGCTTATACACCTGAAAATAGGGTACTTCATTTCAGCCGCTTTGCGCTACGAAAAAAATGGGAAATTGCATAACTGAAATGGTTTCAGACAAAACTTGGCAGGTTCGAGCATAAAGATGGGCTTTGCGAAATTTGAACGACGGTACAATGAGCAATGTTGTTTGAAATTATTACTGGTAGTAGGACCTTTCAACCGCACTCGCAAGAGTAAAATCAAATTAAAATCTCAATTTTATGAGGGAATTTTGTCTCATAAACTAGTAGTATGATAATCTTTAGACTTTCATCAATTCCATCCTGTCTGAATATGGAGAGAGAACAAGAGATGGAGGTTGGGCACAATTTGTAATGTTCCCAAGAAAAACCTAGAAAAAGGCCCCAGACGAACCTCAAAGAACTCCCGCATCAAATAAGAAGACCTCCAAGCAAGTGCTTTTTTTTGTAGAGAATAACGCCATAGCTATTTTCGCCTCGGTTTGGGGTAAATTGCACCGCTAACGGTCGCCCATTAGCGATGGCGCTATTCATAGGGTGCCAGCAGTCAAAAGACGGTAGCGTAAGATGCGATGCTTCCCAAGGAGAAGGAGTGAAAAAAATAACTCAAGTGTAGGCTGAGGATAATAAGAAGACCCGAAGAATTAAGTGTGATTCGTTCGAGTAGGTTTTACGAAACGGATCGCTGCGTTTGCAAACGAATCTCTTGCGCGAGCAGGAACATGAGCAAAAAAAGCAACGGAGAATTGGTTTCCAACGGATTCTCATCAGAACAGCAGCCTTCTCCTCTACAAAGAACTCCCCCGCGTTGCTTCTTTTCTGGTAAACCAGATGTCTGAACATCCTCGTACAACATTATAGTCATGATTTACTCACGGAAGAAAATTGCAGCCTTACGAGAATGGAGCAGAAGCTAAAATGACTGAAAAAGAGAAAAGACTTTTTACTTTTGATAATTTTACCAGAAGACTTTTTTTCCGAATTTCGCAGCGTACTAATAATGAAAAAAAAGATATGTCAAACCAACAATAACGACATTCTATACTGTATAGCACGACTAATTCTGATGAGCACAAGCTGTAAGTTTCCAGTAAATTTCTATACTTAGGTTTCTCGAAAGGAGACTAAATGTGAGACCTTCACAAAATGACTGCCTGAGCGGTAGCTGAAATGATATATTCGTGGCCGAGAAATACAACTCGAACTCCAGCCCAAACCGTACTTTCTACCATACTGGAGGACGCTGATTGGTCCACGCGGAAATGATACGGTGTAGGGGCGGAGCTAGGAATTGATTTTAGCCAAAAACGAGTTATATGAGCACAATGAATCGCAGAAATCAATAGATAAAGTGTTTCTACTTGTAAATAATTATAATAAATTTGTATTTTTCAAAGTTCAAATTCAATTCTCACTCCCTCTAGGATCAAATTTCATTGGAGAAGCTCCTAAAACCTAAAGCATCTAAAAATTTTGGAAATTCCTGTCTGTTTCTTCCGAAGAAAAAAATTTCCGATCTTTCAGAGTAATGTTAGAAAAGTCACTGACGCAGAAAGAAAAAATCGACTACTGTCACCAATCCTCGGCTACGCCACTGCACCTTCAATCACACAGTTAATCGCTACCACACCGCGTTTATAGCCAAAAAAAAGATTCGGTAGCATTCCATTCTCGAAATTCTACTAGTGCATGTGGACTTTCTGCGGTAAGTGATTACTCCCATAATTCTTACCTCGTACGCTATTTTACGAGCAAAGGCCTCGCAGAACATAAATTTTGTAGCTGTAGCATTCACCAAATTGCTCCATGAGGTTTTCGTTGGCATGATAACATTTCTTGAAAAAAAAAACAGCTGGGAGTACAAAATGGTCATAACATTCACGCTTTCAAATTTTGGCGTCACTGATCACGTTCAATGTGCGCATTTCTTGATTAACAATTAGATCTTACTTTACAGGCTAGGTTGTTCAGTTTCTATGAACTGCGTAAATGGCGGATTATGAAGTTAGACTAGCTTATGAAAGGCGACAAGTTTTGCAAAATCATAGCGAAGTGGTCTTAAAAGTACAATGGTATTTGTATAAATCATCCTCCCTGCAAAGCGGCAGCATGAGCATGAGGCACAGATTCAGAGGTCTTAAGACTAGAGTAAATCACCGATCTAATTGGATTGCCTTTTTTAGGGAAAAAGAAAAGCGAGAGGCAGATAAGACGTTATTTGACCCAATGCATTCTGGACCGACTTTTACCACATTTATCCAATTATTTGAAAACAGTTACCGTACGCACTATCGAACAAAAGTTGAAAAGACGATACTGCATTGTACATACACATGAAATATGAATAAAATTCCCTTCATTTGCTATGCCACATTTTAATTAAAAGGTTCAACTTATTACAATATGGATTTTTCCCAAACTGAGACTGGTTAGGTATCCGGTAAAAGTATTGCTTCAACACTCAGAATAGATCCAGGGAAAAACGGATAACGATTGGTTGAACTGAAATTCGCTATGAAACCAAATGTCTCAACAATAACGTTACCGCAAGGCAGGTATTAGTGGCTTAAGCGAGCATGAAAAGAGGAGAGCTCTACTGTCTTCAATTTTAAGCGAATATCGTGCACGATCATTAGCCTGAAACGAGAAATATTGCCACTAGATATTTTCCGAGCAACACAAAATGGGGATGGAATTGAAGAGAACGAGAATAATAAGCGAATGCGACGGAAACAAGAAAATAAGAAGCTTTTTTCTAGCCTCGAAAACAACATTTATTTACGCGACTCCAACGAAACTGCGGGCATCAGCGAAGCCAAGATAATGGCTGCTCTTCTAACACATAGCTTTGAAAAGATATGCAAGCTCTCTAAAATTGCTTTATGATACATATAAGAGCCAAGTATGCAGGAATAATGAATGTCGGTAATAAAAAGTTTAGAAATTCAGAGTATACGAAAAATGTGCTCCATAGACAGCCCACACAGAAGCATTTCAGCTTTGGTTAAAAAAACTATCTATGATCGTTATGACAGTTCTAGCGGGACTTGACCTGTGACTAGCAAGTTACAAACGGAAAATCTTATTTTGATGTACTTGGATATGTAGGAGCCTGCACCAGGGCCCGGCAGGAGGTGGCATTTCAGAATTTTGAAAACGATATCCCCTTTGAAGCCAAAATTTCTTACGACTTCCCCTTTGACCCTATTTTTGACCCCAGTAAGTCCCTGACAAACAGATATACACAAATAATAAGATGGGCGGCCTCAGCGCTTATTATAGCAGTACTACCTGGCTTTCCTGGTCCAGCCCGGGTCATCAAGGTTTCAGCTCAATGGGTTCATCTGCAAAGGAATCTATAAAAAAACATAGGGTCAAGATTTGCACAAACTTTGACGTTTATATATCTGAGATACTACTCATTTATTACTCAGCTGCGAAACTTTACAATTCACAATAACCGATTGCGATTGGAGCGCGCTTTCCGAGGCCGATCATAACGCTGTGAACCCTATTTGGGGCTGTATCGAAGCGGTGCCTTGGTGGTTTTGGAAGCGGATTTGAACATGTAGTAATACTCTCGACCTAATCCACATTTATGTAAAGAAATCCGGGAAATTATGTGAAGGGGAGCAGGGAGCCACCCCAGGTGGCTCCCAGGTGGCGCGGGAGCCACCTAATTTCGAAAAACACTTACCATTTTTTAAATTCACATAAGTTTCTCATAATTCTCCATACTTTTTTTTGTGCTCATGGTCCTCCAACTTCACAGCAAATTTGGTGCCATATCGTTACTTGTGCATTGAAAACGAGCCTATTTTGTTATTTTCCTCTTGCAAGAATTGCGATTTGAATTCCCGCCTGTGGGCAGACTAGCGATCGGAGCACAGAATCTTCACATTGCTGGAATCTAAGTTCATAGGACAGTAGCATCAACAAGGAATGATGAATAAAGAATGATATGTGCATTGTTTATCGGTAAACAAAGAAGAGTTTTCTTTTGGGGTCCGAGGCTCCGCCCCGACCCCAAAAACGAGTTCCCCTTTGCTTTTTCGAGCTAAAAACGATATCCGGCTTGTGAAAGCGCCACCCCCGCCGGGCCCTGGCCTGCACGATAGAAAACCCTAGTAGGAACAAAATTGCCTGAATGGTACACGTAAAATTGCAGCCATCTTCGCCACTATGACAAAATTATTGGGCAATCAGAAAATTTGTAGTATAGAGTTACTTTGCGTAGCAAGAGTCAAGACCCTTAAAAGGTTAAAAATTTAATTCCTCTCTTGGCTTTGTAAACAGTGAACTGATAATTATTGTAACACTATGGTAGGCCTCAACGAAGTGATCCAAAAAGATGTCGCTTCTCCGATGATAGTAATGAGTTGCAAAACAATCCGAGCACCTACACTTTACTCTATTCACAACAGCTGCATTTCAAATGATATATGGTACAATAATACATATTTATGTACTTACTACAAGATGAAATAGAACCGCAAGCACGGGTAATACTCTGGAATTGCTAACAAATATAGAGAAACGCCATCCATGTGTGAAACATCTTTCCCTGAATTTCACGGATGAATGATTTGTGTGCATAACCAGTTTAAAATCTTCGCGATATGATTCTTTTCCTTCATGCACAGTATGATATGTACGGAATTGTATAATTGAAATACAAAATTTGAGGAAAAATAACATGCCACATTCAGAAACACTAGTTTTAAGTCAGTAAACGGCTTTATGATTGATGGTGATCCGAGATGATGAATTGATGACTAATTTCATAAGATCTAGTGTGAAGCTGATTGTTCACATTGTGTGAATACATTATAAGTCGTCCAGGAAAAGCAAGAACGATCTTGCAAGCCTCGAGAAAAGTGAGTCCAATTAGATTGGCGTTAGCACATTGTCTCCTGACTAGGAAAAGATTTGAATAAAATCAAAGAAGTACAACCATTCCGTTTCCTAACCGCGAGACAATAATATGGAATCTTGATTAAGAAGACACAATGTGGGGCTTTGCAAATCAGGCTGTCCCACATGGAAACACCAATCTTCGAAAAAAAACATTCCGAAGTAAGACTAGAGAGTGCATATGCCTGTTTTTAACGGAAAAAAGTAAAATTCGTGCACAAAAGTCTTACCTTTTGCTAAGAACAGCAGCAGCAAACTACTTTCCATAAAATGTTGTCTTTCCAAAAAAGGATGGAAACGATTCTTGGAGGTGGAAAAGGATGTCAAGTAAAATATGTGCTACATCTTTTGCGAAAAGCTGTGAAAATAAACGAAAAGAAAGATGGCAGGACGCATTATTCGTATACCTTGATTCTTCCTTGTAGTCCCCATCAGGGAAGAAAATATCATAGAAACGGTTGCAAATGCTTTGAAAAGAAAAGATAATTTTGAAGAATTTTTGTCGAAGCGAAGATACGCATACCATACTTAATATAAGATACCAGATAAACATTTTAGTCGAAAAATTGCCTGCTTTTACCAAGGTTAAATTGATAAGTAAACGGTTTCAGTGAAGTAAGGAGGCAAGTTAATAACCGAGAAGATTTACAATCGCTAGGGATGGATACTTTCACACTGATTGTAATGTGTTTCCGGCGATGAAATTTATTGGAAAGTAAAAAAAGGTAGATTTACAATCCATACACTTACAGACTGAGCAGCGGACGTAAGATTTGCAGATGAACATTTCAAGTTTGTCAAGTTTAATTAGAAGTTATCCACAATCGTAAGTGAAAGTAGTAAACAGCGGAAATGGAAAGCGAAGCATCTGATCACTGTAAGTGATGTTATTTTCTCAGTCATCATTAATTGCAATGACAAGTTGTCTACAAAACTTGCCTCTTCAACTTTTCCTCCAATGTATGTCTTGCAACCAAAAATTGAACCAGTCGTTCAATATGTTTAGAGTCCAGTTTTGGCTCTAATCGAGGTAGCATTACGATGCAAATATCAAATTGGTGCAGAAGTTTTTGTGTAATTAGAAAAGCAGTTTTTGATCCCAAAAATCAATTTATGGCATTGCATGCAGAAAAAAGAAGGTTTTCGCGTCATTATAATAGTTAATTAGAGTAAGTTTTCGTGCCCTAGCAAAATTTCGTAAATTTGAGTTTGGTCGTAAAAAATATTAGAGGAACCGCTAGCTAGCTCCAAAAAATCGGTTAAAGTTCTTTTATGCGGTAGCTGTCCATACAATACTGCGACATACTTCAATTTCGCATAAAAATTCGAAAACAAAAAATCCATGAAAAACGTCATTCTGCAGGAAAAAAACTCGCTTATCACTGCATTTTTTTTCAAAAACAGATCTCGCGATCAAAAGTTTGACCTACTTACCAGGACGTGATGTTTTGTGTTTTTGCTATGAAAAGTGCACTAATAAGGATTTTCCTGCAAAATGAATTTTTTATAGAGTTTTTTAAACATTTTCATGCAAATTGAA
Organism: Cylicocyclus nassatus; assembly: GCA_958299035.1. Taxonomy (NCBI): domain Eukaryota; kingdom Metazoa; phylum Nematoda; class Chromadorea; order Rhabditida; family Strongylidae; genus Cylicocyclus; species Cylicocyclus nassatus. Next base: position 65,885,820 of record CATQJL010000223.1, on the reverse strand, counting down.
GCCTACCATAATGATGTGTGGACAAATGCTATGTAAAAAAAAATACAGATTATTTGACCAATCAACGGAACTGTGATGTATTTACGACCAAACTTAGATACACAACGATATTTATGCTTATTTGGATGCTTGTTTCTTGTTGGGTTAACCACCGATAAGCTGCGCTTGGGTGACGGCCGCAGAGTGTAAACCTTCCTCTACTTTCCAAAGGATTTATAGATTTAAAGGCAGTGATCAGCAGAATGGACCCCTCTCAGATTTTAGTAGTGTTAGATAATAGACTCCCCGAATACACCGTATCCCAATCCCACCCTCCATTTTATGCTCCAAGTCCTGTAATGGAGATTCAAGACTGACTCCACCAGCCCCGCCCACTTCCATTGAGTGGGCGGGGCTGGTGGAGTTTTGAAGCCCTCCAGGACTTAGCGCTTCAGTTGGAGGGTGGGATTGGGGTTATGGTGTATTCGGGGTCTACTATCTAACACTACCAAAATCTGACAGAGTCCATTCTGCTGATCCATTGCCTTTGAGAATTTCTCTGAATCAGGCAAGAGCTTTCACCCCAACCTAACATATATGAATGAATTTTAGAAAAACAACACATCGTAGACATTGAATATTTGTTGGTTCTGTCTAAATAGACTAAAGCTAACTTTTTTGAAGGGCAATTCAACCAAGCATACGGGAGCTATGATATACGAAAACAGCAGAAGTGCAGAGCGGAAGTCTGCAAACGCATAATGGGAGCTAAAAATGGAGGCAATTATGTGTGGCAATAAAGCGTGGCCGATAACGTTTCATAAAAGAAATGCAGCATGTTAAAAAGATATATGTGCGGTTTAAGAGTATGAGTGCAGATGCAGTATAAATGTGAAAGTAAAAAAATGGCCGGGGAAATTTAAACAAGTTTTCATTGCTGCTATGGTTCAGGATTATTTGTAGTAATCAATGTGAATGAAAAAAAGACTGACTATCATAAGAACACAGATGTTCTTTCCTATCTTTTCTCTTGCATATTTTGAACGATAAAATATGACAGGAAATAATTTAGCAGGAATTGCTTTCATGACAACCTCACATTGAAAAATTCTGATGACGAATCGGAACCAAAACCATTCAAAACTGCAAGATGAAAATACCTTTTGAGGAGTCATAGCGATCCTATGCCGATATGCTCCATTTATACACCAAGAGAAAAAGTTTGTGCCACTACTGTACCTGCGGAATAGGTAGAAAAGCCAAACTTGTTTTGAAAATACTTGCAGTACACTAGTTTTTACCTCCGCACGCTCGAATTAGCATTTTAGAAGCAGTTCATAGTCCTGCACTTGCTGGTACCGATATCTGCAATGCAAATGTTTAAAGCAGGAAAAATTGCAGTTTACAGACATTGCTACATGCAGCACTGCTCATGCGGAAAATGTCATCGCCTCTGGTTTTGAAAAAGTCCTAAAGTTCGAATGGCCATGTGGCTCACAAACTAAATTTGAAAAAAAAGGAGATTTGGAAGGCAATTTTTCGGTTTTTAAGAATACGTAGTCATTTTGCTCACGAAAGATCAGGTCGTTTTCGATTCCGTTCTTTTGATTCATAACTGCATAGAGAGGTTAGATTTTTTTCTTTTACAAGAAAATACACATCGAGATATAGTAACCTATGTATAGAGCATTCAAAAAATCGTGACGATGACGCGACCGCGCGCGACACGCACGCACTTCCATTTCTTGGTTTCTACCTCTACTCGAATGGTGTTCTTGCTTACGTAAGATAGTATACAGACATTGGAAGTAACTGAGCTGGGCGTTGAGTTGATGCTATTTGTATGGGTATTTTATGCTCCTATGTGCGCAAAGACCGCAGTCAAACTCGTCGTCACGATTTTAAGAATGAATCATAGTGTACCAGCTATATAAACTTCCATTATATCACGCTAAAAGCACTGGCTTTCACTTGATATTTACCCATAATGTTTCAATAACTTCTTTGTTCTGATATTGCTGAGTTTGACTGAACAGATAAAAGGAAAAGTACAGAAACTTGACTGATGGAAAAACAAGAAAATTGTGTCTGCAAACATTTCATACCAAGCCCACTCTTATTGTGACGTAAGAAATGTGATGCACGCAGAACAGTACACACATTCAATTTCCGGCAAAGACAGATCCACGCAGTAACACTTTGATAGTCCGACAAACCTACTCAAACTTGGTCAAATACATTACCCTCAGATACAGGACCGTTGGAATAAGAGTTGTTTTCACATAAGAGACGTAAATCATCTAGACTAATTCAAAAAGCAATATTAATTTGAATCAAAGAGCAAACCTTGTAAGTGGAATTTTTTCTACAGATATCAAAGGAATTGCGCTTGAGGAATTATGACGCCATAGAAACTTGACTTTACCCGCAGTTTCACCTAATTTTAGTAAACTGATACCAACCCTTATACCAGCAGGAAAGAAGGCTTGCCTGGTTGCCCGCGAATGTTCACATTGGCCAGCTGATACTAACGGCATCTGCTTCAGGATTGCATTCATGCATGAATTGAGTGCGATCGGAGAGGATAAGTGCTGTCTAGTCGGTACTAGAACTACTTTGGTGCTAAAAGAAATACTGCAATGTAAACATTTTGAACCGCTTCCCTAAAATTCGAAATAATCGCCACTGCATGACTTAGCCTCGCTTGAAGAGAAGATGTATTTTTTATGCAGGGTACCAAAAGTACCGAAATCCGAACTAATTGAGAACTGTTTGTGAGAAAAAAAGTGGTGATTAGCGACAAGGTAATTATGTGTATGACCAAACAAGAGAAGAGACAGCAGCGAAGATACTTGTTCATGATCATTACCAAAAACAAACCACCTAACTACCTGAAGTACGGATTTGGAACAGGTTGAATTTCAAAAAATGTCATCTCAAAACCTATAATTGCACAATTTTTTGCAAAGAAAAAATCATCCGAGAAAATTGTGCAAGGACTAGCTTTTGAACGAGCTCATAGAAGAGTTCTGGAAGCAGAGAAACGCTGGCAAAAAAAGAGCAAAGGCAGTATCTGCCCAAGCTCAATATCGTACTTATGTAACACTACCATTTTGGAACAATAAAAAAGCAGTGGGTTTTCGATACTCGCTGATAGCCGCGCGTTGACGAGAAACTTTCAAGGTTAGACGAGATCAAAATAGCTAAAAGAAGAATTCTACAGCCTTGCCTCAAAATATTTTCCACAGCATGCCGAATGTTCGCAATATGTTCTTGGACAAGTAAATTTATAATTAGTCAGGCGAATAATCCTTTCCCTGGCAAAACCGAAGAAGTTATATTCGTTTTCGAGCTGAAGGTGCGAAATGGGCTAGTTTTTTATACTACTCCTAAAAACTTGCAGAAACCCTATAAAATTTCCGTCGAAAGTGATAACGATGAAAAACCTGTGGAACCAACAGAAAAAGAATGAATAAAAACTGAATTATGGAGAATAGTGCAAAGGACTAAAAATAAGCATGGTGTCGAAAGCAGATGCAAAATGAAATTTCTTTGGAAAAGAAGATAAAATTATCTTGGGGTTACTATCCATTTTAGAAAAGTGGACTGTACTTCCGCTTTGTACTGAGATATTACAGAATTTTTCGTTGACTAATTCAAGAAAGATGAGACGCTTCCAGCAGAAACAGCAACAACAGAAACAGAAACTTCTTCCTTGTGCTTATCGGGATTCGAGAAGTTTTCATTTTTTAATTTTTGCACCATCTAAACGTGTGCTTAGTTAAACTTATTCTAAATAGGCTTTGGAAAATGCATACCAAGAACATAGAGGTCGAAATTTCTACAACTATAAAAGAAGCGGAATATGTCACACAAGGAAGCCTACTTTGAGAGTTGGCCGTCCATCATCCAGCAACCGCTATTATACCCACAAACCACTTTGAGCTAGCCGACCGAACGCTTTCGTACTAATGGTAGGGTGTTTTTTCCTCCGCTGTGCACCTCTAAATCACACCTTCAGGCACCCATTTTCTGCAATTTATAGCCGAAAGGAAGCGAAGTGTTTCAATCTCCGCATTCTGCAGAAATGATTACCTTCATAACTCTTCTTGGAATTTTTTCGAAAAGCAAAACCATAGCCGTTAGCTTGCAGAAGGGGTACCGCCTTAAAAGCGAGCACAGAGTGAAAGTATGAAGGATTAGCGAAAAATTACAGAGAATGAAATCTTGGGTTTGTTTTTTGCAAAACACTTCACGGCTATTTTTGTCCTACTTGCAAACTTCAAACTTCAAACTCCGAACAGCTGACACACGATGCGAGTTGGACTCACGAATTAGCGATATTGCCCTAACTATACAGCAAAGGAAACAGATCAAGTTCCTCAAACTTCCGAAAATTCTGGAAGACAATGGCGGCTACGTTTTCTCGCTATTGTAAAGGATATAAATGAGCCGAGCGGTGAATGAATGAGCGGTGTTTACACATGGACAGCGACACCGCTAGCGCCGGAGCTTGAAAGTGAAGCGCCCGCCTGGCGCTTGAACCGCCTGCACCCTATGGGCGTAAACTGCACCACCCGCTGCTAATGGAACCGGCGTAGAATAATCGGCACGCGCTTTCAGGGAGTGACCCAAATTGTTTGGGACACAGGATATGCTTATAATGGAAGATTCACCCTGTTAAGCTCGATATCTACTAGGATGATCCTGTGCAAGGTTCAAATGCTCATGTGTAGTGCAAAATAAATTGTCTGCATCTAACTATACGCTTCGAATATTCAAAAACAAGTCCGTAATTGCCTTGATAACTGTGAGATTTGTGCATCATTAGAATCCAAAATGTATTTTCAAAGAGTTTTTGTGAGGTGTGCGAAGTGATATCACGAGCATATCTGTTAGTCTCTTACAAACACTTTCTTTACGAGAACAATGGCACAAAAGTCATTGAAGCTCGTCGCTCCTTACGATTTGCGATATGCGAAATGTTACAAAACCTCAGCCGAAATATAACTATGAGAATACTATTGAAAAATTCAAAGAAGGCTATAGAGCCAAAGCTAACTAAAGCTAGCTCTTTCTGAGCTGTAGAGACTACTAGAATTGGCAAGCGGGCGAGAGATGAAAAGAACGCCGAGCATGCTTCCGTTTTTTCCTGAACTATTGTCGCTTGCAAGGCTAGCTTGAAAATGTTATCGTCCGCTCGGAAAAATGACAGTGAAAGGTCCAGACTGCACATTTCACCGTACTATTATTAGGCTAATTGGAGAGACTACGGTCTGGGCTGAATTTGTTGAAGTTGAATTTCTCAATTTCAAATGAGCATTTGCACTGCCACCAGAACGGACTGGTAGAGCTTTCCCAATAAGTTTACATAAGAAAACCACAAACTCAGATTTGCTCGTTAATTCAAAAAGTGTGAAAGACAAGTAGCGAAAACAGTCTGTGATTTTGCTTTTCAAAACAGAACTTTTATATCTAGAAATTCAATGGCATGAGAAGTTACTACTGTATAGTACATCGCCCTACAGCGATGGCAACGCAGAACCACGAGTAACTTCTTCCAAATAGTTTTAAACCGAAAACCTTCACCAACTCAAGTCTATGTAGTTATGAAAGATTTGGTGAAAGAAACGCATTTAGATAATACGAAAGTGGATTGAGGCATGCACATAATCAAAGAAAGCTTTGGTCAGACTTTCTGAAAAAGCACATGCTGAACATCGTGAACTGAAATGTTAAGTTCATGCTGTGAGCAGTGACTATACAGCCGAACCTGCACGGGTGAAAGTGCAGCTTTTTACGAGAAAAATGTACGAGTTCGCAATCTCCAAATGCGCTGCATGAATCCAATAATCTTCTAGTGCATTTTCTAATGTTCCAAGAGCTCTCTGTATGTAATGGCGTGACAAAGCCCTTTTCCAAAAGACCTTTTTTCGAGAAGAAAAATCTCAACTGAATCATTTTGAGCAAGAACTCTGCGCTGCTTGCGTGAGAAATTGGTTGTCAAAGTTGCCAAAAAAGTACGGAGCTTCCACATGTAGGTTCCACGAGATCATTGAAGTTGTTTCAGTAATATTTTAGAACTTTTTGGATGCTTTGAGGATCTAGCGCTGATCATGGATACAGAAAAGAAATACCATGCAAGAAAAATTTTCCTTTCAAAATTTGCAAGATGCCAAGTAGAATCTGTTATACAAGCACAGACTGATTTTGAATGAATACTCCTCAAATCTAAGGTGTAAAAATAATCAACGCTATGTAGATAATACAGAAAAACCTCCAGGATTTTTTTTGTGGAGGGTTTTTGACGAGCGTATTCACTCAATTTTCACATTACAGAAAACGCCATCTTTAGTTCATAGATGGATGTAAATCGAGGAGACGTACGAAGGTATCAGATGCACAAGAAAAGAAAAATAAGATTTATAGTATTTCCATCCAGATACGTCTGGAAATATGCAATTTCTCCAAACTTGAAATTGCCAGACATTCCGCTTGTCGGCACAGCCAATGAGAGCAACCCCATATTCGTGAAACCGGATAAAAGCTAACGGTAGCTAATTATGGCTCTGAAGCACTATTCCGCCAAAAATTTCTTTTCGCGCAATAATTTGCACAAGAATGAATTAGGCCCTAAGAAGTCAAGCGGAATCAGGAGCTGTTGTCAAGGCTGCAGCTTTGGGAGGGAATATTCGCAAATTTTGGCAAAACCGCGATGACTTCTTGTTGGTGGCGGGAGGATAAAAGGATCTAGGGGATTATCGTGATAAGGTCACTGACTATATGCACGGAAATCACACTCGGCGAAAGCGATTCGCGCGGTTCAAGAACAAAGGATTGCGTGTGCGGCGAGGAGACGCAGGGTGCGAACGGATGTGCGAGCTTGAGAGGCTTGGGAAAGGCTCACAAACTTCCCCCCCCCCTCCTCTACTCCGGGCTAGCTGGATCGCTGATCTGTACGGGGAAAACTGGATGGACTTAGTACAGCTGTGTGAGACGCCGACTGAAGTGTATTTACTTGATGGGGCGAGGCAATGTTTATTTTGTGAATTCACATCAAGATGCATGTTTTCCGTTTGACGATCGAGTCGCAACAAGCAGAGCGATGAGCGGAAAAACTTGCCGCTGACCACGTCACTCGACACCCATCCTCAAGAGTACTCTACTTGCCAAAGCCGCTTTGAAAGTGGGGAAGATATGTAGACGAGGTTCGAGATTCGAGAAAAGCGATGGGGCGAGATATGCGCCTAGGAGTTTCTAAGAATTGTGGCAAGCGCAAGAAACGTTGACAACTTCTTATGAGAAAGGAATTGAAAACGACAAGTCTAGTTCGCAGTTGCATCAAAGTGCTGAAGATTGTCAAGATGACAAGACGTTCTAGTGACAGAGATTCTCCAACACTTTTTTGAAACTTTGAAAACAGGGACAACAGCGGAAGCAACATGTACGATTCGAGATTACCATTCTCTTGCTTTTCCCACACCGAATCTCAAAAAAAGCAGCTAAGAAAAAATCTGGTTAGTACACATTTGCTGCTACTTCTTGCACAGCTAAATAAGTTTGAAAAAAATCTCCGATTATCGATTGCAAAAGTTTGCGAAGTCATTTTTTCCTTCAATTTGAATCATGATTTCCTCATTTTTTTATATCAGTGTTTGCGAAGTTAGCAAACTACTATCAGATAGAGCAAGCAAAGCAAGCATGTACGCTTTGCGGGGCACTTTGAGAGTCGCGAATCTTTATACCAAAATTTCATGACTTTTGGGAAAATCTTGATCTCTGCAATGAAATACAGAATGCCGTCTCCAGCAAATTATTTGTAACCTTTTGCAGCTCTTTGTCGTGCTTAAATTATAACCGAGTTACGATGAGAGCGAGAAATGCGAAGTTTTAATGGTCAATATCAACGAAATTTATCAAGGAGTTGCCATCTTTGGAAGTTGTTTACGGTACATCTGGAAAGCAGACAGCTTCCACTTTTAGCATTCCATTTTTCCAAATTCATTCTCTATAACCGATGAAATTTTTAGATGACCTAAGCTTTTTCCCGGAAATAATAATTGTAGCTTAGAGTGAAAAGATACGACTCTATATCTCTCAAATCTCTCAGAGTAATAATTTCATGCTGCATGAATACTTTTAGAAATTTGAATTTCGCAACGATAACAAACGCTTAAAAAAGCCGAACAAATATATACGCAGTCGTTCTCCTACGATGAACACTAATGGAGTACCAGATTCAAAGACAAGCTTACAGTTTTAACAGCTGTGACGAGAAGCAGCAGTGAGCCAACTTATCATTTTCATGAAAGTAAAGAGGCGAAAGGGTTGCGTGAGAAGGATTGCACAATTCTGGTCTCCTCTTCATGTATTAGTCGCTGTTTGCCGATGATTTAGGTAGTTATAACTCAAGCAGAAAAGCGATTTTGAAAATCGTGATGAATGCGCTTTTCCAAGGAACTCATGGAATTTGAATCTCGACTTTGAAAATGGATAAACTCTATCTTGCACGTAATGCCACTTCAGACCGTCACAGCATGTCTATATATAACTTGAAACCCGCTCAAGCGCATGGCACCATTTTTTGAGAATTTGCCGATGTCCCAACTCCATAGAAATAATCGTCCAGGACCGGTTCTCAAAAATCGCGTGAAAGCAACGAATTGCATCTAACAGGAATGCTTAAAACCTTCTTTTGTAGTGAAAGTGAAGCTATGTCGCTGTTCAAGCCGAAGCTTCCTGTTACCTTGCCATTTTTGCGTTTTTCGGAAAGAAGGCAAGACGGACAGGCCTCAATAAGCGAAATCAGAAATTGGTACCTAGTATTCAGCACATTCAACAAGGCTTCCTCCTCATTTTCCTTTAAGAGCGCAGATCTTGCTATTTACAAGCCCTGCATAATTTTGGACTTGGAACCAAAAGAAACTGAAAACGGAGGTTTGTCAAAAGCTCCTTTGATGAAGCTTGTAAGAACTGATCTATGTTAGCACGTTGTGAAGCGAGAAATTAGGAGATACATCAGCACTATAGTTAGCACCGAATATTCGTGCTCGAATAATTTATTCGAAATATTCGACTATTCGAATATTCGAATAGTCGAATATTTGAGAATGTCCATTTATTCGATTATTCGAATAGTCGAATAAATGAAAAAGGCCTATATTCGAATAATTCGTTCATTCGACGATTTCGAAAAATGACTTATTCGAATATTCGTTCATTCGCGGTGTCTCAAAAAAAGTTTAGTCGAATATTCGTTCATTCGAGCAGTTTTAAAAGATGATTATTCGAATATGCGAATATTCGAATATTGCATTCAAAAATTCGAATAATATTCGAACATTCATTCAAAATTAGTCGAATATTCGATCAAATTCGGTCATTCAAGTATTCGTTCATTCAAATTTTGGAATGTGCCAATATTCGAATGTTCAAATTCGAATAAAATGAAAAACTAAAGTCGAATAATATTCGTTCATTCGAAGAATTTTCGAAAATCAAATATTCGATATTCATTCGTTCGAAAATTTTTCGAAAACCAATTATTCGATATTCATTCGTTCGAAAGATTTAAAAAATTGATTATTCGATATTCGTTCATTCGGCGAAAATTTCTGTTCGTTACAACTATAATCAGCACTACCGCATATATAAACGATCCAAACACGCAGAAAAAGTAGCAAAATCTCAGCAAACAGGCTGAAAGTGCAGAATGTTAGCGAAGTTGTAAACACGGAATGTCTGTTACAAACAGTGTAAAACAAATAGCGGTCATTTTCACTACTTAGCGGCCAGAACAGTGTTCGAATATTTATTGCTCTTCGTAGAGTGACCCACAGTCAATTGTAAGAGTTTTGCGAGACCTCAATTTGTGAGGGCACACTCTAGAAAAAGAAATTCTGTATTTCCAGACTTTCCTCTGAACTCCCATTATCAGAATAATCGTAAAAATTCAAGTCAGCTATGAAGTAGCCAACTAATGGATAAAAAGATCAGATATTAACTGGAGATAGCTAAATTTGCTACATAACCGGACCCTAGTGATGTTCACTAGCACTGTGGCGGACGGAGGGCGGAAAGGGAGGGGGACCTCAAGAATGGGCGAGATTTTTGAAATTTACTTATACGGGTCATAAAAATGTGCAAATGACTTGTTTATTCTTGTAAATAACTAAAATGGTCTGCAAAATTGTTTAAAAGCCCCTTTTTCTAAATTTTAGAGGTCATGGGCCCGCAAAAATTTTTAAGCACCTCAACAAATTCTTCGAAGTGCGTGGCTGAAGCCACGTTCATTTGAAAAAAAATTCCCCCCCCCCCCCCGGACGGAGGTCCTGCGACTGCCACTGCCAGCACTAAAAGTTCTCATTGGTTTTCCACTTTACTACACAATTCATTGGTTTACAAAATATTTCCCACACCTACTCCCCTATCATCACAGTGATCTGCAGGATTTGATAGAGGAGTAGGTATCAGTTGCTCATCTATTATCACGTCTTTTGCAAGGTCAATCTTTTAAACTCGGTTCACAATCATAGGCCCGACGCGCTTAGTCATACCACGTTTATTAAAGAAAGCAATATGTGTAGTTGGTAGAGTGGAGAAGAAGTTTTGTCGATTGCAGTCCAAATTTATTCAAAATCAAGGTCAGGTTATTGCTACTGAAAATAAAAAAAAAACAAAGCCATAAAGCTACTACTTCGCTTCGAGACAGCGAAGGGGTAGCTTGATAATATCTGATCTTGTACAGAGTCGCGTAGTGCCTCTGCGGTGACGACAACACTTGCGCGAAAACTAGGCTGCCCTAGACACCGACGTCTGCGATCTGGCCTAGAGCGCAGGCTTTGTACCTTTATAAGCACCCCATGCTCGATCTCGGGCGAGCAAACTCAAAGAGAAAAAAGTCTTTCCATAGTTGCGTGCAGCACGCTACAATATCCCTAGCAGTCCTTTATCACTTTCTTTCTTATGTAAGAGAGTTCCTTGGAAGACCCATTGGATGGCTCAAGAGATAAGCAAAGAAAAATGAGGAGTCTTTCTTATTCCTTTTCTAGAAAACCTCTTCTGTCAGTGACGCCATAGCGAACTTCTTTGAGCAATCTGTCGCTTTGCAATATGTCAAGCGAAAGTGACAGATGTCTTGACGAGACTTTTTCCGGAAACGCAATGTGTCTTCAAAAAGACAAGACACAAAGGACCGTACATGCATGTGTGCAAAACAAGGGAATTAGGTTGTTAGCTCCCCGTCCAGAAATCCTACAAAATTTGGAAGTGATATATCAGTAAACTAACTTGAGTAAATTGGGGAAAATGCGAACATAAGAAACTCTAGGGTAGTAATCCTAACTATGCCAACAGAGCATAATTTCAGAAGGTTTACTCTAAGAAAAAACCTATGTTAGTCTAAGACTGCTCGCACCGCACAAGAAAGATAACCCACTACCCATGGGAAGACTTCCGGGATACATTCCATACTGCACACAATGCCCCAGCAATGATGGTACCAGTTAGTCAGCATTTTGAAAATCTTGCGGTGAAGATATACCCTTTGATTCAAAAGGACTGGCGACTGAAAGCGAGGCTTCGATAATCAAGGCTAGGGAATGATTAGGGAGCACTCGCGAAAGAGACGCAGACGAGACGCGGGTGCGAGCGGTTGTCTTCCGGTCGCCAATCCCATTGAATCAAAGGGCATACATTGCACATTGACATGAGTATCCCACTCTCCACGAGAATGAGTCGCAGGTTTTTCTCATATGTCCTGCAAACGGCTTTCAAACTTGCAAAATAAAAATTAATTCTATCAATTTCAAAAAATCAAATGCCTTGTAAATTTATTCGGGTTTGGCAGCCGCCACCCACCTTTTTTCTAAATTTTTGGAGTTATGAAACAGCAAAAATTGAGCGAAGAATTCCAAAAATTCTTTCGGAGTTCAGATTGTTCTTTAGAAAGATTTGCCCTCTCCCCCTTCCCTTCTCCCATGCACCCGAAGAAAACCTTTCGGGCTGCCACTGTCTCTGCAGCATAAGAGAGATGCATCGATATTTAGAGGACATTCAGAAATCGTGGCGATGGCGCAACCGCGCGCGACAAGCACGCACTTCAAGGAACGCTTTTCATTTTCATTTCCGTCTTTCGCCACATTTTAAAAAATGACCTATAAAAATCTGCAAATTACAAATGTGTTATCACAATGTAAGTTTCTTATTGCTGGTTAGAAGTCGCTTGAAAAATCAAAAAACGAAGACACCAAGGGGTAATCTGAAGAAATGGTAAGAGCTGTTTCCGAGTAATTCGGTGAATTAACCTCCCCCCTGATGCTGACCCAAGCTAAGTGGTGACAGATGTGTTGCTGCCATTGAGATGGTCACGCTAGCCCACTTGTAACCGTTAGCAAATACAGCTTTCGCACCGTTGAAATGGGAGCGTCGGCTATGCGAGAACAAATAAGAAAACAATATGGCCTATGTGAAATGGAAGCGAAGGAAGATGAGAGGAAAACTTCGGACACGTTACGATCTCATTTATGCAAATTTGGACGTGGAGGAGGGTTTGCAGTAAGATTGGTACGGATACCAATCTCATCATGCTATAATGAAACTGGCGCAGAAACTGTTTGAAGCAAGTTAGAAAATTCTTGAGCATTACATACACCAATAGAAGGTCACTTCAGGCGTAAGATATTTTGAAGAAAAAAGCAGTGATTTGTTTGAAAAAACCAAGTTATTGGCGCCGACACAATATATTATATTATCCTTTTCTAGTTCTAAAAAAGGCTTGCTCAGACAATCGACGGGACCCCTCCGCCGGACCCTCCGAAACTGCCAGAGTCGCGCCGGACCCAGTTGACCAATGAGAGAAGGGCAAATGGGCGGTCCATCGCGGTGACATCATTGGCAGGCAAATGGGAGGCTTCTCCGGCCCTGCTGCAAAGGTCCGCCATTTCTCCGGCGCGACTCTGCCAGATTTGGCGGACTCCGCGCCGGAGAAATTTGCGCGGCGCGTGTCCGCCAAATTTGGAAGAGCCGCGCCGGAGAAAATGGGAGGGGTCCGGAGCAGAAATGGGAGGGCTCCGCCGGAGAAATGGGAGGGCTCCGCCGGACAAATGGGAGACCCACCGCTGGGGAAACGCCGCGACCCTGCCATTTCTCCGGCGGAGGGGTCCTATCCGCTGCCTGAGTGCATAAATAATGCATCAAAATCGCACACAAATCACAAAAGATAAAGTTGGAGGAGTTTATCAACATAGTAGAGTTTATCAACATAGAGTTTATCAACTATCTAACTACTTACCCTTTCATCACTCTTCATCAAAACAAGCGATTGAAATGTATCTTGTTACCTATTCGTAAGAGGTTTTGTTGGAATAGGAGGAGAAAGTATTGCGAAGTTCTGCTTCCACAATCAAAAACTGATATCGTGAAAACCTGAGAAAGTTGTGCTGCTTGAGAACAAGGTTAGAAAAACGGGAAGAATTGGATAAATATTGTAGCCAGGAAGTTGTGCGATTGATGAAAGACATCTACACAATAGAAACGTGCAGAACATAGTTGATCCGTACAGAACGCAAGCAACTTGAAGCACCGCCCATCGCGCTACGCCTACGCATCTTATCAGAACCAGATTGACCGAGGCCCTACCCTCCGTTATTGAAGAGATCCAGTTGACGCGTGAATTGATGTCGCACTTCCCATTAATCCACAACAAACGCATGTTTATCAAAGGACTCGCGACTTATTATTGGTCCCACGACGAAAGATTTTTCAAGGGCGCGAAAGAACCGTGGGTTTAGTAACTCTTCCTAGATGGTTTTTATGTATCTAAATGTTTGCTTCTATCACCTTCTTATCTGGTTGGTAGAATGCAAGTATCTAGACTTTGTATAGGGCATCGGCATCGTGCAGTTCATACGTACTTTGTACATCCTTGTGTCATTTTGCCAGCAAACAAACCTCATATGCACTTTAATGTTTATTTTTTTGTTTACAGGACTTGCTCGTAGTATGGAGGAATCTACCGATGTCAGGCCTCTGCAAAGAGCACATCGTATTGGCACCTTGAAGATGTCAGCAGGTCAGTTTTGCTTTCAAAGTAGACTGGAGGGCACATTCTTGAAATTCAAGCCCTATATCACTGTAAAACTCTTGGAATCGTAGATTTTGATAGATCTTCGCTCAAGGAAGGAAGAACGGGAAGAGGGGGGCGGGGAGGATCTTTAGCCTGAACACCGATGTTGTGTCGTTTTTAGCGAGTTTTTCACATGCATTATTTCCCGAACTAGCTCAGTATCCTTCATTCTTAAACGTTCAGGGGTCCGAAGTTGCAGGTGTGTGGGAAACGTGCCAACCCGTGTCAGCTCCATGTGGGAGCAACCCTGTACATCTTCGAGTGCGAAATGGCGCTAGCACGGTGCTGGAACGGCGTTGACACGGGTACATATGTATCTTCGAATGCAAACAAGCCGATCTGCCGCTATAGTTGAGGTAGATCTAGCTGTGGTTGGGTTGTAAACATCTTATATATAAAGCTGAATGTCTGTATGTATGTATGTATGTATGTATGTATGTATGTCTGTATGTCTGTCTGTGTGTACGTATGTTCCGAATAGAAAATTCCATTTCTGAACCGATCCGGACCAAACTTGGCACACATACACTTCGGGCCCCGGCGCGTGTCATAGGCTACTTTTCGTCATCGATCGATATCGATTTTATCGATTTTTATCGATTTTTTTGCTGAGTTCACCCACGGGGCTGGGAGTTGGCACAGGGGGGTAATCGAGCATGGGGATTCCGAATACAATATTGGTTTTCAGGGTTATCGATTACTTTTATCGATTTTATCGATTTTTTTGCAAAGTTTGAGCTACGGGGCTGGGAGTTCGCACAGGGGGTAATCGAGCATGGGGATTCCGAATACAATATTGGTTTTCGGAATTATCGATTACTTTTATCGATTTTATCGATTTTTTGAAAGTTTGAGTTAGGGGGCTGGGAGTTGGCACAGGGGGGTAATCGAGCATGCTGATCATTCCCAAGGGGGGTGATCAGCATGCTCGATTACACCCCTGTGCCAAATTCCAGCCCCCTAGCTCAAATTTTCAAAAAATCGATAAAATCGATAAAAGTAATGGACGATCCTGAAAACTAATATTGTGTTCGTAATCAGCATGCTCGATTACCCCCCTGTGCAAAATCCCAGCCTCGCATGTCAAAATTTACAAAAAATCGATAAAATCAATAAAAGTAATCGATAATTCTGAAAACTAATATTGTATTCGGAATCCCCATGCTCACTTCCCCCCTGTGCCAACTCCTAGCCCTGTAGGTGAACTCTGCAAAGAAAACGATAAAAATCGGTAAAATCGACATCGATCGATAACGAAAAGTGGACTGTGACACCCGCCGGGGCCCGAAGTGTATGTGTGCCAAGTTTGGTCCGGATACGGCGGAGCCGGGTAAGCCAGCTAGTACCTGATAATACCTGAGACAGATCAGGGCGGCATAGTTCTTCATGAAATAGACCAGCAAGCAGCACTAGTTGTTTGTTGCGTCACACAGTAGTGAGTGTGGCTATTTTTAACTTTGTTGGCATTATTAAAAGCATCCGTTTGAGACTATGTCCGTCTTATTTAGTGTCAACAGTTGGTCCATCGTCGGCTGCGCCGCGCCGAGGATTTGTGGGAGATGCGATGGATCGGTCAGCGTTTCCTTGAAATGTTCTACTTTAAAATGTTTAAGTCAGACAATGTGAAGTTTGCATGAATGACAAAATTCATGTTTCCATCTTGTCTACGAACTCAGTGCAAGCATTTACTGTTCTGTAAACCTCAGGCAGTGCCTAGAGTTGCCCGTTTGTCGGCGTCGTGCCAGCGCAGTTCCAGCGCCGTGACAGCGCCGTCTCGGAACTACATGAACCCCGTACCTGAACATTAGGACCCGCTAGCACGGCGATGGTTTAGCGGTGGCACGAGCACGCATTGATTTTGCTTTATAGCTATTAAAATAGAATTTGTCAAAAAGTTTTGTTTCAGCTATTTAGCCACTCTTGGCCTTGTGAAGAAGATGATGCCCAATGACGGAGGCAGTAGTATTTACAGAGCTGTGTGCGAAGGGGTAAGCACTCTGTATCGTTGAAGTTGGGAGTTGATGTTTTTTTTTCAGTTGAGTGGCAGTCAGTGCGAGTATCTTGGACTTCAGGAAGTTGTAGAGAGCCATCTACAACTAATGTACCGTTTGCAACGTCATCGTAACGGGTTATGCACAGTGAATAAAATCGAAGACACTTTGAAGACTATTGCACGCTTATTGAGGTATCTATGAGATTTGTGAATTTCTGAAGATCTCGGATCTCAGATTGTCATTGTTGCCCTACATATATCCAGTCATCTTACTTTATGATAAAATCTGTTCCTCTCCTTCTCATCGTATAGGCAAATCATCGCAGACAGGGCGTCAGTAGGGGCAGTGTCGGCGTCTCGTCGATCGAGCGCTTTCTCATCCCTCTTGCCGTCTCTGCTGCCTCTTCCTGCGCGAACTATCTTAGTCGGACGCAAATGCGTCCAGTCTATGCGTACGGTGTCGTCTATATCTTCTTATTTGTACGATTACAGGATAATAATCCATGTTTATCGCGCTATCGGGAGAGAACCTGACGTGTACCAGGGTTTGAAGCTCACCACTTATCGTCCTAACAAGGTATCTGCACTATTTCCTGCCTTCTATAGTGAGCTTGTTCAGGCTGAGAAAAGAGCAGCGCAAACGGCGCATTTGGTGTTTTCGGATATTTTTCAAATATCTTGGACCTGCTCACCCAAAAACAGTATCCACTTCTTTTAAATAATTTTATTGATAGGTGGTTTTGTGTGAGTCTGCTCGTGGCCGTTTCGATCTGGTATACAGTTATGAGGACCACATCAACCTAGCATGCGCTCAAAGTATATTTTATTTTTATAGACTCTTAGTGTATGCTTATTTATTATATTAAGGTATTCTTTATCACATGCTATATGTTGATACATTCAAAAATTCACCCGAAGTGATCAAAGAGTGTATCGCTCATGTTCGAGCTGATATGGGTAAAATTTCTTGGATTGCGCATCACGCTTACTTTGATCGCTGTTATTTTGCAGATAGCGTCGGAGGTGACATACAAACTCCATCATCTTCTAGGCCTAGCCAGTTTTCATACCCAACCAGCCCCTCACCCGCGCAGGTATGCATACACTCGATTTGCCATTCTCCTTGATTATCGCATCTACAGCATTCTGTGGGAAATTGGCGACCCCCTATCCCCTATTCTGCAGTGAAAGCTTTGGATCCGTCTGTCTATCGCAACATCGCCTACGACCTCTACACGAAGGATAAGAGACAGCAGCTTGAACAAATTGGTATCGGTAGTAATTGATTTGATGGATTCTTTTTTACCTCTCGCCTTTGAAACCCCTTTTGTCTTCCAGACAGATTTGAAGCTGGTACGCACTGTTTCTTCCTGCGGGCTGAGGTTCTTCACAAAGTAAGTAACAGAAGTAATCAACTAATCTTTGTTCTGTTCTCCGTAATATAGATCTGATTCGATGTAGTTGGAGTGAGCTCACGAAATTTGCAACTCAGTTAATGCAGTGATCTCCCCATTTTTGGCTCAGATAAATGGTTTAAGTTTTAAATTGCATAGTTTTTCAGAGCTGTCATATACCGCTGTCACTAGGTGACTCACTCCTGTTCTCTCTCTCTCTCTCTCTCTCTCTCTCTCTCTCTCTCTCTCTCTCTCCCCCGCCTTCAGGACAACGGACGATATCATATTCGATGAAAGCATCCAGTCTTTTTTTTGTTGTATTTGCTAGTGCAGAGCTTGTAAACTTAGAAATTGACGGAAATTCGTGAGGGTAGCTTCACCGTTCATCACTACGGGCTTGTAGCGCTTGCCCGTTCCACCATCAACTGCTCACGAGCTGAAGTCATGGCCAACTAGATCGTTATCGTTCTGCGTAACTATGTAGCTTCCCTATCCTCAATCGTTTTAAGCACTTACTCTTCATTGTAGGCGTTCGTGTTGACAGTTTTGGACGAAGAAAATCGGTTGATTATTGTGGATGGAAAGAAGAGGTGTGTTATTATACTTTTTCAAAAACCTCTTAGCACCTTGTTTCAAGCAAAGTTCCTCTTTTCCGGTTTTATTTCCGAGCTTGTTCCTTGCAGCTGATCCGAATTCAGTTTATTCCAAACTTTTACAGAGGCCTTTTTCCAGGAAAGTCCGAGTCTCCGATCTGGTTCCCTTTACTCATTCATGGTCACCTGTTTCGAATATGATTGCGAATGGTTGTGTCGGCGAACATGATAGCGCGAGCAGCAGCCCCATAGACGTAATTTAGTTTTTACAAATTAACTGCTCAATGTGTAGGAAAGATTTTCCTAATGTTTGCGCAAAATCTAGGATGCTGGCACAGTAATGGCCATCTCTCCTACTGTTTGGACTCCTGCATATTTTTTCACCTTCCCGAGTGGATACAGCTTATATGAAGATACAACCGCACAGGTAGCTCACTTACGTTTTCGTCGTATTACGTGCATGTCATCTGCGCCCAGTAATCAACATTTTCACATCTTTAGTACGTACAGCCGGCTATAACGAACTACCCATCATTTTCACTACCGACCATCACTGAAGATCAAGGAAATGGTTTTAATATTCGTGTTTGTTCATTTTATCCTACGACTGTGTTTAGGCTCAAGGGAAGGCCCAATGCTCATGCAGCCGACATTCACAAGGAGTGCAACTGCACCTTAATGTGTTCTTGATAGTTAACGGTCATTGTAATATTTTTCTGAACTAAATAGCGTTTAAGGAACGAAATCTGACTTATGTATTCTTTTTAGATCATCATTACAGGTCTTTCTGTATCGTCACAATCATCTTTTGCCGAGTTCCCTTATTAACTTTTTCTAGCAACAAATTCTGATTTATCTTATCTTGTACTTTGCAAAAATCACTAGCGATTGAATTTCCACTCAACATTCAGAGGCAGCATAAACCACAGTATTTCGAATTTTAGATCGCTGAAGTCTTACTTTCTGAAGAACGCTTTGATTTTGATTTTAGCTATCTGTACCCCATATATTCACTCATTATGATTGTCTACCTACTGTACATTAGTTTTCTCGCAAGTATAAGTTTATTGTAGTCATGGACCTTTAGAAGGAATTTCGAGTCACGATCCACGTTTTACTGAGATGTTTTATTGAACGTTTTATTGTTGGTTTTACTTCTTGTAATTTTTTGATAGTATTGTATATTCCTGCATTACACCTTAACCACTCATTGAAATTTAATAAAGATGGAGAGTTTTTGTAATTTTTGCTGAAGCTGAATCACATATTACAGAAATGTGCAGACCATTATGTGAGAAAAGCATCACGTTTGAGACTTTACATACTATAAAGCGTCTACGATCGGGTTGAACGTCGGGTAATCCCGTTCATCTGGAACAGCGCAATTTTTTTATCATGTACTAGCTGGCTTACCCGGCTCCGCCGTATGTTCCGAATAAATCGAGCATGCTGATCACCCCCATGGGGGTGATCAGCATGCTCGATTACACCCCCCTGCCAAATTCCAGCCCCCTAGCTCACATTTTGCAAAAAAATCGATAAAATCGATAAAAGTAATGCGCGATTTTAAAAACTAATATTGTATTCGGAATCCCCATGCTCACTTACCCCCCTGTGCCAAATCCCAGCCCCCTAGCTCAAATTTTGCAAAAAATCGATAAAATCGATATCGATCGATACGAAAAGTAGCCTATGACACGTGCCGGGGCCCGAAGTGTATGTGTGCCAAGTTTGGTCCGAATCGGTTCAGAAATGGAATTTTCTATTCGGAACATACGTACACACAGACAGACATTCAGACAGACAGACAGACATACATACAGTAAGTCGGCCCGCATTACGCGGAAATTGGATTGGCGGGCGTCCGCCTCGCAACAGCTCGCGCCGTTTCGCAGCTACAGTACATCATATCGTGCTGAGAACCGAAGTCTGAGTCTCCCCCTTCTCCTCAGTCCCTGCTTGGCAAAATGCCAGCGCTATGCGCTCGCGAGACTTCCGGCGGTGCGTACGCGCCCCTCCTTATGGGATGTTCCGCCTAATCCGGGGTGAAACCGACTGTACAAACAGACATTCAGCTTTATATATAAGATAATGCTCGTGCTTCACCATATTATTTATCAACAGGCATTGTGCAGTCGTTTAGGTATATTCTAAGATCGACAACATTTGTGGTAATACCTGACACGTGTAGATAAAGCGAATACAAAATGGCTTACATCTTGATTTCGCTTCAAAAATAGCGATTCGAATAGCTCTTTTGAGTAAGAGGCGTGGTGCTATGTAATTGTTCCGGAGATACCGTGCGGGCTTCCCAAGTTTTCGACAGCCAGGATAGTTCACACGCCCATGAAAAATTTTCTCTACGCAGCTGATTCGGCTGTTTGTGAGTTTGCAGGTTTATTCGATTGCCAAAAGTAAGAACAATTTACTCACACAGTTTTATGGCTCACCAGCTGCTTGCTGCCGCTACGCCGCAAAAGGCCCATCATGTTTATCAAAATTTTGAATACCTGGTTCTTCTGTTTTATCTTGCCAGTAGGCTAAGCCAGTTAAATTATTTTATCTGGCAGTATTTGATGCGTGATTAGCACAAAACTTAGCGTAAGAAGTCAACGTGGTAAATCCAAACAATAAATTTTAGCGAAAAGAGCCTACTAGCATCCGCCCGCTGCGAAGTTTAAGTTTTCTGATTTGTTTCAAACCCCTTAATTCCCTCTCTATTTTAGACCGGTCATAAACGCTTTGCAGAAAAACGCAAAAGAAATAATTTTTAGCAGAAATAGCTCATTAACTATGTCCCGTACCTCAATTTATTTGCGCAAGGCTTTTCGTAGATTTTTTAAAATCATTTTTGGGGCGAACGTAAAAGAAAGGCTAAGCTAAATCTTATATTATTTACTACTTTTATCACTTTCATACATTTTGTCCCTCCCTCTTCTGTTCGCTGCTCACTTCCGGATGGGGTACATCTTCAGATTAGGGCCAGCTCCTTCCTGAATAAGCTGTGCTTTATGGAAGAATTCTACGGCACACCAAAAATTCAAGTGGTGGTTTATTTTATGGAAGGTCAAACTTAGCAAATTGTACATCAAAATTGTTCATATTTTGCACAATTAATGAGCGGTAAAAAGCACACCTTCATGAACTTTACAGAACCTAGCAGCGCGATAAATGGACTAAAGGCGAAGCAATGCATGCATGTGGCCTAGATGATAGCCGTAGGTGTTATTTGCTACACACTCGTATTCTCCAGCATCCAGTACTCTGGTAGGGTCGACGTCCAAGTGTGAAGAAATTGTGTCCTGACGAATGATGTTGCGGATCTGGAAGAACAAAAGTTTCAGGTTCTGAAGTGCGTCATTTGTTTAAAAGAATTTTCGCTTTTGTGATGGTAAAGTGGTTTAGTGGCGTTTACTTGGTGAACTTTTTTCATAAACAGCTGCCTGGCGGCGAAGATAGTTTATTGTTTTCCCCAAAGTTTTGACAGAATGTCATTTCGTGATTGATTGGAAGGGGTGCAAAAAAATGTAACAAATAAGAAGATAAAAGAGTGATTCCATTAAAAGAAGCGTCTAAGCAAACTATTATACAGGATGTCGCAAAAGTGTGTAAAAACTGTTTGATTGGGAACATCTTTTTTCCCAAGAAGTCTTTTGCCCACGTTCAGCTATCATTTGTAAAGCTGGTTCAGCTTGGATCCAGTATGGAGCAGATCACCGAACGCTTTTCATTACTGTAAGAATACGATGAAAAAATTTAGCTTACAGCGTCGTTGTGGATCAATCGTTACCAAAAAAGTTTTCAAAAAATTCAAAAGGTGGTGTATCAGACTTTTAATGCCTGCTCATTTTATTACACTTTTTGCGAGTTTACAAAAATTTATAGATGTATAATTATTAAGAAGCTTGTAAAATCAGCTATTGCAGTTACCTAACAATGAAGCAAGCATTGCTGTAAAGTGCAAACTTTATATTTAATTTTACGCGGCTCTAATTAGCCTAGTATAAGAGTTTTCAAGTTGTTTGATTGGCCTTCTGAGGCGGAAAACGCCCTTAAAGATTCAAAACCCTCCTTTAAGTTTCTACCGTAATCCTACAGTAGCGGAGAGAGGTCGGTAATTCCTCCATATTGTAAATCCAAATTCTAAGTTGAAGCCAGTTTACAAAATGGTATCTAGAGGTAGGTAAAGGACTTTTTGGAAAGAGAGATATTAACGATCAAACAGTGTATATATACTTTTGGAACACCATGTGCATGCCTCCCAGATTACTATGTGGCCTAGAATGAACCCATCATCTTGATCTCCGCATTGTATACGGTCAAATCCTCTAGAGAAGGGGAGGCGGGGGGGGGGGGGGGGGAGTTTATGCTTTTTACTTTGATCGGACATAGAGTGTCTTGATTTGCATTGTTGAAGAATAAGTATCTGCTTAATGCTGCCTTTATTCGATTTACAGATTTTTTCCCGTTAGCGTAAAGTCAAAATGAAAAATGACATCATTGTAAAATTTTGTACCTGAAGGCCAGGCCGAATGTTGATCTCGACTCCATCCTTGTACCATTTCATATCTGGTCGTGGAGTTCCGTATGCTTGACAGAAAAGACTAAGTTTGTATCCCAAGCGAAAATGTTGCTTGAAAAAGCTGTGCCGATCTATGCGTGGGCCCTTAAAACTAACCGTGTTTGTAACAAAAGCTGAAATTATTGAAAGATATAAAAGGAATGAAAAGCTTGCCTCATTGCTTTTAGAAAAGTGTAAAGCGTCATCGTTGAGTTGCTGGTTGGTGGCCTCGATATTACAGCAAATAATCAAAGAAAGTAGAAGAGGTAGCATGTCACTGTATACATTTGGGCATCTGCAAGAAGAGAGGTTTAGAAAAAAAGTACGGTAAAAATGCACATACTAGACACGATAAATCAACGCAAGAACTTTTGTCAGTTTTTATTTTGTTACTCATCGTCATTTTGGTGTTGGCTCATCTTATACAAAAGTGAGAAGTGGAGTCGCTCAATCGGTCCTATGCACTTTGTCAATCTTATAACTTCGCATGGTTCTCAAATTTCAGATGGGAAAAGAGTTTTGTTGTCAATTCCCAGAAAGTGTAGCGGTGGTTTTTTGGCGAGTCTTCTCATCCCAGTATAGTAATTAATACTAACTTTTGCAGAGAAACATGCAAGAAACGATTTTAAAGACGAGATTAAGCTTTTAAATGATTCCCACTGAGTGTTT
The DNA here is from genome assembly GCA_958299035.1 of Cylicocyclus nassatus. NCBI lineage: Eukaryota > Metazoa > Nematoda > Chromadorea > Rhabditida > Strongylidae > Cylicocyclus > Cylicocyclus nassatus. Next base: position 65,862,506 of record CATQJL010000223.1, on the reverse strand, counting down.
ATGCTTGGAAAAATACATTTTACAACGTTTTGCGCAGTACACTTTTGCAATAAATACACTCAGCCCTTATGCGATCTCCACAGGGCTTAATGTAGGTGAGAGAATGTTGAATAAGTTATTGACATCTGAATTTTTTTATTTATCTGTGAAATGTACAAAGATGCATCAGAGCAAATAAATGGATCATCAAATCGTTTCAGCTTCTTGCCATAGCCTCAGGAAGAGAAAACAGCTAAAGAAAAAGCATCGCAGCAACCTTGAAATGCAAATAAGATCAAAGAAAGAGATTAAACATAACCGTGATAACAAGCACATACCCTTCAAAGTTTGATAGCGAATTGAATGAAAAAAATTTATATGCTATGGTCAAAGGCTGGATGAAGAAAGCAATGACAAATACTATACTTTTTTGATTGTCGATTTTGTAAGAGGCTCAACCTACCATAAAATATCCTATAAAAGCAATGAAAACAAACGCTTCTACTCGCTACATCTACTCCAGGCAAGAGATTCTGCATGCGTAGAAGGGTTATGCGTTGGCGGGAGAAAAAGTAAAGTGAGTTTAGCGAAAAGTAGAATGGCTGTGAAAAGCTAGAATGTGCAGAGCGTTGTCGTCAAGAAGTGTGGACAGATGAGTCAAGAAAGTGAAGAAGATTGACTGAATGGGAGAAGACGGAATGGAATGTGAATTATGGCTGCGCACATGTCTAAAAGCTTTAGCAAGGAGAAAAGAGGAAAAAAGTTTTTCAGGTGAAATTTCAAAACTAAGAATTGAGAAAAGTAAAAAGGACTTTGTATGAAATTGCCATCAACAAATCTACTTGCTGCAGCAAAATGAGAACAAAGTATTTTTGAAGATTTTTATGGGCATAAGAGGCGGAACAGGACCTCTTTCAAGAATTTATGTTTTTACAGAAGAAGAGGTGCCTTACTTTTACAAGACCACTTTTGAAAAAAAAGTGCAAAACCAAATTTCTCATTTATAGAATTTCCAAATAATGAATCACTGACAAAGCAAAATTTTCATTCAAAGATGGCAAGCGTATTCGAAATACAAATTCATATCAATCGCTTCCTAGCTTTGTAAAGGAATAGCGATTCTGAGCAGAAGCAGGAGCTGCAGGTTGTTTGCAATTCTCCCAAGCGCTCTTGAGCCGGCATCTAATCTGCTAGCGCCGGACTACGTACTGAATATTCAATTGAAATGATGAGATGCTAGGCGCTGCATCGGGTTTTACGCCCTCTTATCCGCACGTGTTATCAGCAATCCATCGTCGAACATTATGGATCTTAAAGTGATACGTCAAAAAAATAGCAGTCTTTTGGTTTGTTGTAATAAAGGTATGATGAAGTTGAGCAAGAACGCACAAAATTATATTCGTCTATGGGACTTGGTTTTGAGTGTGAAAATTCCTAATCCATGTTCCTTCAAAAATATTGGAGCATCTGAAAGTTTTTACGGTAGAGGACATCATGTCACCGGAAGGTGATGTTGCGCAGATATCTGCAACAAACCACGCACCTTTGTGCATTAAGCCTTGTGCTAGCTGTCCATGAAGGGGGCGACATGCTATCCTCTACTCACCATTTTTTTCGTGAGGGCTTGGGTCGTAATTAATAGAGCAAGGCAAACTCTGCGAGAAACGCTAAGTTCAAGACCAAAATCGAAAAACATTCATTTGAGTTTGCGTGGATAATTAGTAGCTATAACTTCCGAATTTAAATGTTTGAGGAGATCAAAATCACAACACGTTATAACTTTGCTTTTTACCACAGTAGCAATTTGTGTGGTACAGCAAAACTAGGAAAATGGGTTTGAGAAAAACATAACGTTTCTCTTTGTGAAACCACAATGGAAGAAAAATTTTCCATTTACTTACATGTTGGACACAATGGACATTCATGGTATATACTTGCTGATTTTTTTCGAAGTACAACCGAGAGGGGTATGTTCAGCCTCCCTCCCCTTTGAAAGTTACTTACATGGGTTATAAAGTGCGTGACTTCTTCAAACTTGTAAATAATCAAAAATTCATTTCACCTTTCAAAATTTTTTTTCAGGGGCGTGTCATGGACCCGCAAAAAATTTGAAAGGCATCCAAAAGAATTTCGCAGTACGTGGCGAAAAATTGTTTTATCCCCCACCCCCCACCCCTCCCCGAGCGGAAAATCTGGGACCGTCACTGCTGCACTCTCGTATGTAACGTAGTGTAAAAAGTTTAACAAAAGCCAAAAAAAAACGATATTCTCGTAATTTCGATGCAATTTTTCAGATTTAAGCTACACAAAAATCACACAAGTTCGTGTTCGATTGCTTGCATGTGTCGAATTATGCAGTGATGCTGGAAGGACCATAAGATTATTCGAGACAAAAAAATATAATATTCAAGAATGCGGCATCAAAATCTGAAATAATGTTTGCCGGTTCCAGAAGCAATGACTGTGCAGGAAAATTAGGCAGAAATTGCACTGTTTGTTCGTTTGATAATTTTTGTAGCCAAATCAACATCCCTTCCTTGCTTTCTTCTGAACAAATGGGAAATAGCTGAAAAAGAGCAATATCAAGAACAGTTGAATCAACCACGAGGCTCCGAGTAAGAATGTAATAAAAGTATTAGGGTGTACCATAACGTTTTTCTGATTGTACAAAAATTAATTCTGTTTCTCTCATGTTTTGAGTGCAACTCGGTTTTTCATACGATAGAGCAAAACAAGATCTATAAGATGGTAGAGTATCCGCTCAGATCGTATTAGGTGAAATCAATAGCCAAGTTCTGATAATATTCAAAAACTAGCTTATATCAACGTGTCTCCGTTTTAAAACATCCTACAGATTCCCTATCCATCCAAACAAATTCTTAATACCTCAAGCATTTACAAATTCAAACATTTACAAATGTTACAGAAATAAAAAAAAACCCAATCCGGATAAAATGACTTCGCACTCGTGAAATCCTCCCAGACAGTGATTATTTACTGTATGCATCGAAAAGAACGTCCATGTATAGTTGTGTTGCCGCTGTTGAGATTTATTGATTTCAATGTTAAAATCGGGGAAAAAATAATGGGAAGAGATCTACTTATTGCTGAACCAACCTATTGCTATGAGGCAACTTAGTTTGAAGCATCGCCTAATAATGATTCCACATCACAATCAAGCATCTTATAAGAGAAGAATTTTTTTCCAAACTGAATAGCTCTTATAACTCAGACTTCATCAAGTATGCAGCCGAAGGACAAAAACACACATAATGTGGCCGTAAACGAGTATTTCGGCTTTAGCCAAGAAGTAAACTGCGCTTGAATGAGTCGGCACATCACTCGAGTAAGCCCTGCGAACAGAGCGCACGGGAATTATGTGGGATCAGCTGTGTGACGTCCGGGGCTTTGAATGAAGTGTTTCATTTTAGCTAGCGTTTGTTCTCTCTTCATAGGATTCATGTGGAGAAGGAAATAAATCCAGATTTTCGAAATATGAGAAGCAGGAAGGAGTATGTTTGTTCACGAGGGCTGCGACGCATATTGCATGAAGAACTAGCAATATTCACCTCTTCGCTAGCCCATCATAAATTATAAATGTAAGAGTGAGTGAAGCTAACAATAAGTTCATCAATCATTCGGCAGCGGAAGGTGCCAAGCTAGCAATCCTGACAATACTTATTCCAGGTAGAAACATTTTGTGGTTCTGAAGTTTTGACAAGCTAAAATTTTTTGAATTTCCACATGTATAATTACATTCTTATCTTACAGATAAAACAGAATGAATGTCGGTCTTGCCGGCCTGTTGCGAAAATTCCGTCGGACCAAATTTTGCATATACAAATTTCGGGGTGGGGCGAATGCCACAAGCTGTTTTTTTCTATCGGTTTATATCCTCTTAGATTTTTTTAATTTACGCTAAGAAATTGGGAATAAGGACACGGTCTGCATCAATCACGATTCCTCTTTTTATCTGCGCAGTCGCTACGTCTCAGCTTCGCGCCACGTTCGCACGCGCGTATGGTTTGAGCATTCAAAATGGCTTCCTCAAACGGGATGTACGGAGCCCTCGCTTTGCGGATGCTTAAATCCTACTTGAAAAGAGAATGCGCATTTGGTACGACTGTAAGTGGGCATGAATTTTAGAATGATCGAATTATCGCCTTCATCGAATTGTCTGTTTCTCTTCTTTTGGAATGAGGCTAAGACTCGGCATGGAGAGTAAAATGCTGTTAACAACTAAAATATCGCTAACTATATTATCATCCGTTCACTCCAACCTTGTCAATTATTCGTAGTAAGCTTACGATTTTGGGATATGGAAGTTTAAATGAAGATTGCAAAAATGCTGATTACAAAGTACTGTTCATAAGCATCGTTCGCTTTTACACTTCCCTGTTTGAACTAAGAATGGTAGGCGAGGGTATAGGAAAGATATCACCTTAGGTCAATTAAGACTCGATTACCTCCGCTAGCCTATGTTTAGGTTTATAGGATGGGGAACTGGTGGGTTTGATACATCAATAAGGTCCCACCAACCACTAGTAGTTGTATAGGCTGGTAAGTAACCAAATGTTGCGCGTAGTTCAAGTCGAACTCAAAAATTATAAGTCTTGAACCAAATAAAATTAAAAAAAGATGCTAGAGCCAACTAGCTTCCTGTAAGTTCACATGAATTAAGGATGACCATGTGTTAGTATATTTAGGGGGAACAACATCCGAGAGCCAATGATTTCTCTGGAGACTACTCGAAACCACACGTACATCAAAACAATCAGCGTTTTTGGCCTACAACGGCACAATCATGTTTCTGTTGCGTAAACAAGAAACTTATAGGAGTCCACAATAAAATGTTGTAAAAAATGGATCCGTTTTGCAAGGTTTTCATAATCCGAAAGTTTTATTCATATATGAGAAAGTGTAACGGAGGACTACGTTGAAATCCGAAAAAGCAATATGAATATGAACATTTTTCCTGCTTCTCTTAGTGAGTGGACGACCCTTCACTGGGAGAACGACAATAGCTGCTGAGCAGTGAGATAAAAATGTTACCACTAAGTTCACTCTCTTGTGCGAGTAGGGCTCTGGATGACATATCATGGAAAAGGAAAGTCGCCCAACCATGCAGTTTCGTTCGAAGGTGCAGTCTCCGCAGGCAGATAATGCTTCGTGAACAGCTCGACCCCGATCTCAACTTTGTGCTGCACACTGTGATATTCGGTGTTCACAGCACCCTTCACAGCATTCTTTGTGGGAAAGCGCCAAGCGCATTCTACTTCATAGTCGAAGAGGCCACTAAATACATGCAGACGTTTCACAGTGACCAGCAAGGCAGTCGGTCATGTCACGCTTTTGTTGTCCCATATTATCCGGTACCAACTGATTGTCTTCAGAGGGTGGATAACTTGGTCGTTCCGAAGACGGGATCGAAGTTCGGTCTGACTTAATCATAGCGGCATACGCTATGACCGGTCAAGCAACAGGTGTGGCACACAATCGCTGGCTACGACCCCCCCCCCCCCCCCTTGGCTGTCTTAATAAGACCCTCCCCCCCCCTGAATTATACACTTAAGATAGCATTACTTTAAGGCCCTGCCAAACATAACGGGTAACATATCCATAATTAGCGTGTCAGTCAGGGCCAAGCGGTTGATGCGATCCGGGACCCTCATTTACGACCCCCCCTTTGAGGGTACCCATCCGTACGACCCCCCCCCCCCACCCTCCCCCATCTATTTCCCTTACCTCCCCCACCCACATTCTCGAGGTGACCTGCATAAATGAATGTCAATCTCAAAAACACCTGCGTGAGAACTTCAGTGAGGTTTCGGAAGCAGAATTTCTAGGTCAGTAGGTGCGCCCAGCATCTGTAGCACACATACACACCTTCAATAATGTTTGAGATTTCGTAAGTTTTTTATTGAATTTTCAGGCATACTTCAGACCAGCAAATTCGATTCCCGTATGCGAAACTTTTTGCACGGAGAAAAAATGATATTCTTGAACCTACAAAAAATGTTTCCGACTAAGAAGCTTACTTCCTACCTCTTCCATAGTTTTTCCTGCGGAAAAAAACCGTTTTAGCGCCGTCCAAAACGACTTCAAAAATGTGCATGAGCACGGTAGTTTGAAAATTCGTAACTAAGGCCACGAAAAGACTGAGAGGCTGGAAAGCATAGATTGTGTAGCATGGTGCCCATACTATCCACAGAAAAAGTTTCAGCCCTTGAGGAGCAGTAAGCTCGAAAAAATTTAGATGCGACTCTCGCAAATTTAGATGCGATCCTAAAAAGCAAAAACTGGGATTTTTGAGCTTAAAATTCTGTAACTTACCAGAGAAGTTATAAAACAGTCTGCAATTTTTATGAGAGAAAGTCGGAGGATGGCCTCATATTACAGCAAAATTGCAGCCAACAAGCTTCGATAGCTCCGGAGAAATTTAGATGAGGCGCAGATACGACCCCCCTTTTCTCATTTTTTACTACCATACATAAAATCATTACAAAAACCACAGTAAACAAAATGACACCGAATTCTGCACTGATATAGTAGAGCATCTCCAAAGTACAGATAAATTATATGGGTCCGTGAAAACATTACAAAAAGATTTAGAAATTCATGATGGTCACAGCTGGTAAAGATATTCGCTTTTGTTGAGTGTGTGAGACTTCAGGAAGGCTTCAGAAGTAAGATTTCCAGGCCAATCGGTACATTCAGCATTTTTATCAAATCACACATCCTTCAAAAGTGTTTTGAGCTCTTGTAAATGTTTTGAGAATTTCTACAGATTTCTTATCTTATTCTGATTTCCACTTTTTTATGAATTTGTCGTAAAGAACATAACTAATAATCTGTTTTTTGATCCCCTTTCAAGTTAGGGCATTTTAGCCTAACTATCTCCTCTTACGTCCCCTCCCCCACCTTAGGTACCCTCTTTACGACCCCCCGTTGCGACAGTCGCATCACAAGCTTGACCCTGGGCCTGTAGTAAACCCCCCTCGAGTCGTGACGACTCGCTCGGAGCGCGGCAAATGCCCGGAAAATGCCTTTCTGCTGCCGCCCCATGATAAGGGATAGGCGACGTGACCGAGGCATATGCCCGGCGTAACGCCGCGGCAACGCCGCCGGCACGACAAGGCAGCACCAGCATGTCCGTCGCGCAGACAGTCGGGAAATAGTGGGTTTTGATTGGAGACGCAGAGAGGTCATGGTGCCGACAAATGACTAGCGGTCGAGTACGTCCGGGGTGGTGGTGCCGGTGATTGTGGTTTTGGAAGCGTTGTGCACACTCAGCAACTTGTTGCGCGTATGTCCATGGGCCTCGTTTTTTGAAACCACCAGATTATTGTCCTTTGTAAATGATTCGATCATCCAATGAGCTCCGATCATGTTGCATGCCGTGTCCAAATCACCACTGTAGATTAGAATTCTTAGTTGATATCCGCTATTTAGAATATCCTAAGAAACAGCTGTCGTATCATAGTACTGCTCGACATACTTTTCTTAAACCAGCTTGCTGCATTCTTCCCAGGGCTGAACGTAGTTGGGAACGTGAAGCGCATGTCGGACATGTGTTTGGGAAAGATATTTGGTAGTGGCATCATCCACATAGCATTGAAAGCCACCAAAATTGTCTGTGGATAACGGGTCAAGCATCGAAGGTGAGGGCACAAAGTTTGCCATTTGTCCAGCAAACTATGAGAGAAACGAGCCGGTCCGCTATAGTGGACTAGGGGTTTCAAGTTTACAGCCGAGCCGAACATGGACGTTGCCTTAGTGTAACAGTCCTGATAGAGATTGTAGACGTCGTTTTGTGTGTAAATGTTCCAGACTCTATCCTGGGCTAAGTCGGCCATTATATTAGCACAGTTTTGATCAGACGAATCAGAGAAGTGTTTGGGATAGATGTCACCTTCAAGAACAGACTGATCGGCAGTGACGAAATAGTCATAATTACAATACATTAGCGATGTATTGCCGGTTGAAGCTGGGCAGCAGTTATGGAGTTTGTCCCAATCGCTTTTTCCATATCTTCCATGAAAATACATGAAATCGGTGAGGGAACGAATATCCTGAATCGTACTTAACGCTCCATTGCCGATTGACATACCAACCAAGTTAAGGACAATATCGCCAGCCTGAATCTTCTCAATAAGATGCCGAGTGAGCGTTGGCACATACACGCCAGCGTAGGATTCACCAGTTACGTAGAATTCACTGGAGGAAAAGTAAGGATAAACAGTGAGGAAGTTTTTCAAAGCCAAATAGATATCCGAGGCAGCCTTATCATCATTCCATACAATATCGTTGCTTACGGATGGATCTTGATACGAGAAACCGACCCTTCGAGGTCAAGGTAGAGCATATTAGCAACCTTATTCCATGAATAGAAATTTTGGAACAATGTTGACCCATCAGGCTTGGATGAAATGGACCATTTTCTGTAAAAAGCGCTACGAGCGAAGAACAGCCCAGTCCCCCGTTGAGCCATAGCACCAATGGGTCTGTTTGCGGGTTATTCTGTGATTCAATTAGTCAATAATAAAGATAGCTGCCATTGCTAGCACTAAGATATCCAGAGTGTGAATGAAAATCTGTTTCAAAAGTGAGTCCAGACAGTTCATATACTCTGTCGGCCTCCACTCGTGGAGTTGTTACTACAGTAGGTTTATACTGGGGTAAAAGTGGCTGACGATCTAATGGGAGGGTCAAGTTCGTACTATAGTCGAGCTTATTCACAAAATTGTAGATCATCTGTAGGGCTGGGCCAGGTCGATCCATTGACACAAAGTGCCCACCTCCCTTTACAGCCTTTACAGTCAGCAAGTCAAACTGTACATTGTTATTGTACTGAAAGGACTTCACATAACCTCCCCTTATTGGCCAAAAGCTTCCCTGCGTATGATTCCACGGCGCTCTCTTGTTTATTACTTTCAATTATGATTAGCAGCCAGTTGCTCGACCTTCGTTTCCCAGAAACTGACATGCCATGTCTGCGTCTCCATTATAAATCAGAAACCGAAAAGGATAACCGCTATTCAGAATCTCATCAAAAACAGCGCTCGTATTGTTATGCTGTTGGATATAGTGCTCGTATATAACACTCGTTGCAATCGGTCCAGTATGGAACGTTAGTTGGAATGTGGATAGCGATTTCTTTAAATTCAAGTAAGCTTCAGTAGAATCTCTGCTAAAACACGCAAATCCACCATTCGCATCCGTGGATTGATAATTGATCTTATTAGCTTGGCCTACAAATGGTTGAGTGTTCACTAGAGGTTGATTATCAGCATTCCTCTTGCGACGGACCCTTGTGCCATCAGAAGCTGTCGAGTAGCAGTCTTGAAAGGTGTTGAATGCGTCATTAGCCGTTTTCCAAACAACAGTGAAGCCCTGCTACACAACCATTCTTCCACACTGACTAGCTATAGAATTGTCGTTGACTTTTGGCCAAACGTTGCCAGATGAGTCGATCGTTATGTAGGAAACAAAATCGCGGTAAGTTTGTGGTTTACTTGCGTTGCAATACTGAGATAATGCATCGTAGTCACTTTTCCCATGTACTCCACGGAAGTATAGCAATGATACTGCTGAGTTGATTTGTTGAATCTGACTCATCTCACCGTTTCCTATCGCTACTCCTTGCAAATTTACATACGACATAGAATTCCGGTCATAAGATTGAATTTTCTTGATCAGAGCGTTTGTTAGCATTGGCACATAAACTCCTCCATAAGATCCACCAAAGATATAAAATGAGCGATTTTTATAATCAGGGAACTTCTCGAAAAACGATGTCAAGGCAAGAACATTATCGTCAGCAGTGTAATGATCATCGTATCTAAAATCGGGTTTAACATCGCTACTGCGGTATGAAAATCCAATGTCACGACTCGCTTCCAGGAAAAGAAGATTTCCAACTTTGTTCTATGAGAATACGTTTTCAAAAAGGGTTGAACCATCAGAGTTGACATGGAAAGGGCCCAGCTCCCTAAAAAGACCATCCAGTGAGGAGCATCCCGAACCACCGCCGAGCCAGAGAATCAGAGGATCATGTAACGGTGACATTTGTGATTCCGTCAACCTAAAACATTCTCCAGAGTTCATAGTCTAAATACTCTATGCGATTTTGAGTTTAGCCTCAATTTATTTGTTTATTATTTATTTAATACGCTCTAGGCGCCCATAACAAAGAAGGTTAGTAAAGCATAAATCACAACTCGAACAAACATAACATCACGTCGTCCCAAGTCAGTTTAATCATACTCTATAGAAAGATTGTGTCGGGATAAGCTAGCAGAAATAAGTCATTAGTTTGATAAAAACCTGACACGTAAGGCTCAGTGGAGAAGGACCCACGCCCCCGTTTGCCAGCAAGGAACGACCTTAATGATTCATAAAAGCAAACCGGAAGTTCGGCTGGCGGGTATACTGGCGAGCCCCGCCCAACACAGTTTGCCGGGGAGGGTCCTGAACTCCGAAGAAAAAGAAATGCCAATGTTGACATTGGCAAGCTTCCACGTCAGCAAGCTGCACCCGCACAAATACGAGGTCAAAAAAGTAGACAGCGCTTGAGCTACGTGATAGAAATTGGAGTTAGTAGGAGACACAAGCATAGCGAAGAAGAAGAAAAGAAAGTGGAAGTTATCTGACGAATGCCCTGGTATACAGTAGAATAGCCCGACAGAAAAATTGATGGCACTAATTGTATTGAGAACTCCGTTTGAAGCACAGACGGAGAAAAGAACGTAAAGCGTAAGCCATAATTAATCCCGCACAACATACGTGACAAAGAGCACTCGACAACCATACCTGAAAAAGAACAACACAGAAACGAACACAACAGGAAAAAGCAAAAGAAAACCCATAAGATGAAGATCTCGTTGTCCGAACAGGAAAGTGGTTTCTACCTAAATCAGATAAACACAAAAAAGTCAACATAAGTACGAATCACTCTCAACAGACTAGGATTTCTGACTTCTGTAAAACTTTTTTGAAAGCCCAACTACTTTTAGCCGACAACAATTTAGTAGGCAGTCGTCTAAACCAGCGAGCACAGCGATAGAATATAAAATGTAAAGCCCAGAATAGCAGCATTTCCTCAATCTGGGGTAATCAAGATTAAGCCCCCCACTCTGCAACTAGCAGGTCTAAAAATCCAAAAGTTGCTGGCAGGAAGGTCAATCTCTCGCCGAAGAATCGCAAAACAAAAAACTATTACAAAAAACAAAAAAGTAAGTACAGTACAAAAAACTACTTGTTTCTTAGATTCCTGCGATGGTGGGTGATATAGTCGATGTATATACATGTGCATACGCTAATGTGCAAGTCTAGCTAAACAACATCAAATATTGACCATGATTTCAGACATGGGATGGTAGGTGCACTTCCAAACATTCTAAGCAAACGCTAGCAGCTTTCAGGTAGTAATGCGGTGCAATAAATATCCTGTTGTTACAACGGGTCAAATATGACTACCCTTTGACTCAAGGAGATTGGCGGCTAGAATGCAGCCTCTCGCATCCCCATGCAATGTGCGTCTCTCTCGCTAGCGTATTCTTTTATCATTGCCTAGCTTTGATTAGGCCCCACCTTCCAGCCTCCATTCCGTTAAATTAAAATATAGGTTGGACTCAAAATTACGTTTTCCACGCAATGTGCTTGTCCTATCATTAAATGCATTTTATACTCCTTTTGTGAGAAAGCTGTTACCTCTCGGATCAATAACAATTGACTTATTTTCACCTATTATCCGTAGCAGAAAGTCCGCAAGTGTGTGTAGTAGATTTAGTATTTTGTAGAATTCTTTCTGCGTAAATCGGTATTGAGCTGAAACTTTACAATGCACGAACAACCGCACACATATGTTTTCGATGGAGGTTGCCATAAACTACTTTTTGAGCCGAAACCGTTTTACTAAATTCATTAATTTGCGGACTTTACGTTGAAAATGAACTTCTATTAACCGCTAATAGGTCATAACCATGGTATTATGTAAACGACAGTAGTAGAGCACATCCCACTTTCTAAGTGACAAGGATGCGAAAAACCATGCAAGTGAATAAGTGCTGCTACCGAGCGTTGTTGTTGTGCATGTTTGCCATTTGGCAAAGGCTAAAGCATGTCCAGCACGAGGAGGGAAAGGCTGTATACTGATGTGTTCGTTTCGGAAGGTTCCAGCACTTGGCACTGATTTTTTGATGGTGTGCAGTCTTTTGGGTGTATCAACACTACGGAGTTTTCAAAATGAATAAGATGAAGCAATATTGGCAATCGAAAGTGATAATAAAATGAGATTCCGCATTATTACGAGTAAAAAACGTTGGGTGAAATCCATTTTGTGGCGTGCAGTCTGAAAGGGGCAGCGACTTGGTTGTGAAGGCGGAACACAGGTAAGCTATAGATGTGTGATGCTCTGAATGTTATAGAAAGTGAAGTCAACGACACTTGGATTCAGTTCTATGAAATAAGACTGCAGTAGTCATCATTTCAATTTTAGCGGCAGCAAAGCGGTAACATTAGTAACTAGCAACATCGATAACAGCCAGCACTGGTAACATCGGCTGCACGGGTAACAACACTGTATCACTGGTAACATCAGTAACACTAAAGAAGTGTGCTGTATGGCGAACCGAAAATGAGATAGTAGTACATAACTGTTATCTCAGAATGAACAAACGAAGTTTTGACACGTCTTGTGTCAAGTCTTGACACGCATAAGACGTGTCAAAACTTGCCTTGCCAAAATCTAAACAAAGTTATTTTGACGTGTCAAGTTGCGCTCTGCTCAACCGGTAAGCGAGCACTCATTCGTACCCTTCTATTATATTCCAAAGGCCGATTGTTAGCTCAGCCGGCGATGTGGCCGCCTGCTCGGTACCATCGTTGTGCTAAGTGCCCGGTGGGCTCTCCCAATGAAAGCGGAGGCTCGACTTAGAGCATATGAATGAGCACCACTCACCCATTACATTTGTAGAAAATTCATCTACTTCTTCTTATTATTCTAAGTTGGGATTTCTCTCTAGTGTATTTATAAGTTTCAATTTTTTCATACTTGTAGTGTGCCAATTGCGAGTTCTGTAAGCTTTGCATTGAGCATATTATCAATTGCGAACGATAACCAACATTTCATGCCTGGTTATTTGCGGGCGCAGCTGACTCGGATGATTTCTTCACAAGAAAGACAAGCGCTCCGCTCGCCCATCGTGCTTGTAAGAAAATTAGCTTAAAATAGCCTGCTCATCGGGCAATTGATCACATCACGATTAACTTTGTTCGAACGAAATGCTTTTGCGGGGAAACCCTAATGGATTAGCATGAGGCTAAGTATCTAGTCATCGCCGGCTGAACTCGCGGTTCTACGGCTATTATACGAGCATAGATGCGCGCAAGTTTTGATCACCAGATACACGCTGTTCTATAGAAGATGTTATAGAAATTCGGGCGTGTGTCTGATTGTTAGAATATGGCTGAACAGGAGATACAGCATTCGATAGACTGAAGGTGGAGATTTTTGGACGACACATCCCTTACCAGAGTGGAGTCGTGAGTGGCTGGCGATTGACTTCTGATTGGAACGATGGCGAGTGATATTCTATGCAGGCATCTGGCATCCAATCTGACGGGCCTAGACTGGGTGTGTCTGAGCGACGATGTCATGGTCATGTCGAATACGGTTGTTGAGCGCAGGAGCAGGCAGTGGTTGAGCAATTCGGGCTTGAGTTTAAGGACCGCGTACTCTTGAAAAGACAGGGGATATTTTTACAACGTGTATTCGGCTGCGGCTACTCGATGATGTCGATAGAGCAAGGAATACGTCAACTGTTTTATGCAAATCTTTGGGTGGAGTGCTTACAGTTCATGCACAGAGTTTGAGCAGTGCGTGGCTACGGGTCATCAGTCGCATGCCTTTGCCCCGAGTTCTAGAATGGTTGTTGCGCCAATTTGTTGTTGATGTGCCCGTTGGTGCATGTGGAAAGGTTGGACAACAGAACGCTGGTATGAATTGCTTACAACTATCTCTGGATATGGAGGTTTGGGAACCTTAAATACCCACATCAATCGAGACTGCAGTCGGTTTCACCGGATTAGCAGGGCCCGGCACGAGGTGGGCAAACGAGGTTTTCCAAAACGAATTCCCCTTTGATCCCAATAAATTTTACATCCCCTTGAGTCCAAAATCAACGCTTTGTGCTCGTGCAACGAGAGTACCGGCCACACTTCGCCTAAAATCGCTCAAAAGCGCCCAAAGTGCTCAAATTCCTCAAATTACTCCTCAGCTGTATCACGATAGAAAACAGGAAGAAAAATAAGCAAGAAAAATGATGAAGGAATGACAAAATATTAAAGTAACGCAGTCATAGGACTGAGAGACGCCGTTCCCGCGCGTATCGATTGACTGGGGCGCGCTTTCCATCTGAGAAACTATGCTGCTGATGCGATTTTGGGCTCTAAGAAGGACAAGAGGAGGAGTTTCACCATGTAGTAAACTTTAGGTGTACAACAGATTTATGTAAAAAATTTTGAAAAAATTATGTGAATTGAAAGTTTTGCCCACCTCTGGTGGGCATTAGGTGGGCAATTGCCCACCTAATTTGGAAAAAAATTGAGCACGCTCTTCATTCACATCAATTTTTCATAATTTTTCACACATTGTTCCTTAGCCCTACTACGCGTATACACACCAAGTCTCGGGCGATTTCGTTTACTCTGCGCTGCAATCGAGCCATTTTTCCATTTTCTTGATAGGGGGAAATTTTCAGAAAAACTTTGCCACAACCTTAAGTCACATAATTTTTCAACAAAACTTCTAAGTTGAGTCTTGCATGCGTGTGTTCATGTATCTATCAAGTCCCATACCGTATGGTCATCTGTGCGCTGCAAACGAGCCATTTGAATTCACATATTCATTTACCAGTTTTGCAAAATTTTTGGGAGAAAATGCTTATTACTCCTCCCATTCACACAAGTTTTTCATAATATTTTATACTTTGTTCCCACTAGCCTCTCTTCGTTCGGTTACATAATTTGGTGCTATATCGTTACGCCTGCATTGAGAACTGATCATGTAATCGCGCTATTTAACGGCATCGCTTATGCGACGTCGCGCACGCGGATATTAGCGGCGGCGCGGCGTAGCGCACGCAAACTCTGCTGTGCGTTGAGGCTTATGAAAACTTTTTCCCAATGAATTAGATGTATAAGGTAATGAGCATGATTCGACCTTCTTTCGCTTGCACTTGGAATCTTCTTCCGAGGCTCCGCTCTCGACCCCGCAAAAACGATATCCCCCTTGCTTTTTCCACCAAAAACGACTTCCAGCTTGTCATTTGCCCACCTCTTGCCGGGCCCTGCGGATTAGGCGAAACATACTAGGCGAAGCAGCGCGTGGCAAGCGCAAGAGGCTTCGCGAGCGCATAACGCTGGCATTTTGCCAAGCAAAGACTGAGGAGAATGAAAAGACGCAGACTTGGGTTCTCAGCGCGATATGATATACTGTAGCTGCGAAACGCCCGCCAATCCAATTTTTGCCTAAAGCGGCTCGGAACTCGCTGTATGTGCCAAGTATTTGGTTTGAGACAGAGCAAATTGAGCGCATGAGAACTTGGTACCGATTATTGAGTGTGCTTTTGCCCGACACATTTAGAACAAACAACGAAAAAGAAATGCTCTTGGTTATTGTCAGTAAGTAACATATTGCATCCTAAGCATCAAAAGAGCATAGCACGCTTCTGCTTCAAACGAAGAAAATCTTCTCAATTTTTGTTCAGTCGATATTTTCACATTCCTTTATCTTGGATATAAAAGTTTTACAATAAAAGCCGACAGAGGCTATAGTCACTGATTCAACTTAATCTACGAAAGTTCATAATTTTGTGAGAATGAGAATTATCAGCCATTTCGAAAGTTCGAAGATTTTTTCGATGAACGCGAGTCGGAAATTGTCAGAAGGAAAGTGAAAAGAAAAGAAAAATTTTTCTGAGGTAGAGTTGTGGGCATATACCAGTGATCACTACCACTACTGAGGAATGATATGCAAAATGATATACCCTCGATATCATCCCATATGTCTTCCCTCAACATGACGTGGATTACCAGGATTGATGAGGCGCCGCCTCGCCTCGGGCTCGCACCACGCTGCGAGCGCATCATTTGGCGCGACGTGGCGCTCAACACAACGTGGCGCAGGCTTCTCCACGTTCTTCTTGTTGCCACATCACCCCGAAGATGCGCACGCAACGTGGCGCAAGCCCGAGGCGAAGCGGCGCCTCATCAATCCTGGTAATCCACGTCATGTTGAGGGAAGACATATGGGATGATATCGAGGGTAGATATGTCACTTATTTATGTGAACAAGTTAGCTTATATAGTTGCGACAGTCGTGGACGTCTCATTCTCGTGGCTTGCCTCTCGGATAAAGGCTTCTCTGCATCCGCTCTGGTACATGACAACCATGACGTTGCTAGAAACTTCAACCAAAGAGTACAATGATAATGTTTAGTTAGTGAAATAAGATCAGGTGAAAACAAAAGGCTAAAGTGCATATTTGAATTCCACACAACCGGTTACCGGCCTAAGAACTAGACCGGTGGTGTAGCTTTCTTGGCTCATCAGTAGTTTCCAAGAAAGCTGCTAAAGCGTGAAACCCCTCATCAGCAGTTCCCAAGAAAGCTGCAAAATTGTGAAAGTGTTGGGTTTTAGATATTGACTGAGACTAGTCTAAATGAAGAAACAGGAATATGAAGAGTCTTATTGGGTGAGCAGAGGATATAAGAAATCCAGGAGGCTGTAAGTCCGACGAGTTCCAAGGAAGTAGCAAGATACGTGCGCTCTATTTCAAGTAGGTTTTGACGACAATAAATCTATACATACCCTAATTTGTAGCTTAAGCTCTTATGAACTGTTAAATTTCTGAAATGCTGTGGAAGAACTGGAAGACAGATGAGAGTGTATATACTTTCGCTGCAATATGCTCAAAAGAACACCTTTCTTACAGCTAGAAAAGCGGTTTAGACTTTTTGACGTACCTTATAGCAAGAAAGCCGCAGCAATCCTCATCGATGATTATAAAGAATTAATAGTAGGATGGAGCAAATCAGAAAACAGGCCAGCCCATTGATAGTAGGTTGGAGCAAATCAGAAAACACGCCGGCCCAATCTCCGGTCGCCATAGGCTAATGATCTATTTGAGGTGATACGCAGAAGTTGTGCAAAACATATTTGGACTTGATCACAAACTTCTGTATAGATTTGTAACGCAAAGGATATCGTTTGGAGCAAATGCCTTGGATGTATGAGGAAAAACGACTGTTTCAAATATTTTAAAAAAAAGTGACACTGGCTGTTATCACTGGTGTAGCCATGACATAGAAGACATTCAATAAGACCAAAATATTCTACGGTTCAGTGCTTCATTATTAAGCGGCGTGTCCGCCTTCGACAAAGATCTTAAGAAGTTGTCATCAAAAAGGAGCGACTTGATTGACGAGCAGTAGGCTTTATGGACGTTGAGCACGTTCATATCAAGGCTTTACACTCTATATGACTTGGTATATCGAGTTCTTATGATTCCACTAGGCAGAAGATTACGCGTTGAAGCAGAATGTTAAAAATTGAATATTACTATTCCATGATATTGCTCGCCATCACCGACGTCGACTACCGTATAATGGCGTATGACATAGGAGCCCTCAGTCGCGCTAGCCAAATCATCTAATATTTGAGTCATCATGTTAAAAAAAACAAGAAATCATGAGTCGGTAGCTTCAGAGTTTTTTGAAGCATGACCTGTTTTCCCGCAACAAAGCTTGCAGATGTGGGAGGCTGCTCAGTATTACCATTCACTACCACATATTACTTGATGGTGGTTCTGGACAAAACTATCTTTATAGGGTACAGGCAAAGAGAGACAGAGAGGCTCCGGACAAAAGCAGGCTCAGTGGTAAGGTTCGCGGGGAAAAGCTTTTTTGAAATGACAGGAGGAGCTCGACATTACCAAATTCGTTTCCGTACCATTATCGCAGGAATTTCAGGTCTTGATAACATAAACCCTATGACCGAACAAAAGTTCCAAGACTCGTCGTTCCGCTGACGGTAATCTTTCAGTTCCTCGATAAACGTCAGGGGACAAACGGTCGCAAATTCTTTACAGTTTTATACCAATTCGACGAATTAGGGGGATAGGTAGCTAGCAGTGGCGTACCCAGGATTTCGGCTCGGGGGGGGGGCGCGACAGAAATTTTTTTCTAAAGAAGGTGCGTGGCGTTAGTCACGCACTCCGAAAATTTTTTTGGGGTGCTTCTCAGAACTTTTGCGAATCCCCGACCCCTAAAATCTAGAAAAAGGGGGCGTGGCGTCAGCCACGCCCCCGAAAAAAATTTTTTTACAAAGCTAATTTGAATTTTTAAAAATTTTTAAAAATTATTTTAATTATTTACAAAGACAAACAAGTCACTTGCACATTTTTATAACCCACATAGGTAACTTTCAAAAATTTCGCGACCCATTCTCGGGGGGGGCGCGCGCCCCCCCCCCCCCGCCCCCCCCCCCTCGGTACGCCACTGGTAGCTAGGGGTAAGAATTGAAAATATTCCAGACGGCTACCATCTTCTACAAATAGAGCCACAAGAACACGATCCAAATACAACCTCGCCCGCATATAAGTGTGTTAGGATTGTTTTTAAATGCCCTAAATGTTCAGCTGTTTTGCCAGGCACAAAGTAATATGAAGCTTCAAGCAATGCTTTGGTGCAGCTGATAATGAAGTTTATCACAGATTCGTCAATAGTGGGACACATATGTAGTTCCTTGCCCGCGCAGCAAAATCATTCTTAATCCTTTTCAATTATAAGTAGGCTTATATAACTAAAAGCTCTTCCAAGGCGAAGGCGGTCGGCTCTATGTGCAACTCGGCTGTGACACGACTGCGTCACAGCCGCGCCACAGATGCGTCACTGCCGCGTCGCGCATCGAAGCGACCTTCGTCTTGGAAGAGCTTATAACAATGCTAACGAACGTTTTCCCATCGCGTAAGGTTTTCCGCAACAAAACGCCGGCCAGAGTAGAGTTCAACGTGTAATGCCGCCCGCTGTTCGTCGCCTTCTTTATCAAAAATTCTTCCAGCAAATAGTCTTTCTACGTATCCATTTCAACATTTCTATTGTCCCAAGTAAAAAGATTTTTCATAGCTCTTTGCCATCGAAAAATTTTCAACAGCGAGTTTATTTACCGCCCAATTTCCACAGCTTTATGAAACGTTGGAAGTATCACGTCATCTAGTACTGGCTGTTGGCTTAAACAACAACATTTTGGTGGTGAGAAAGTGCATGCAAATCCATTACAAATTATACTTATACTGTCTGGAAATTTCTTTATTTATATTATATTAGTATGTAATTTCCATTATGACTGCAGCACTAAAGTAGCTGCCCAAGACAAACGAAGCATTCTTCAATGATGTTGAAGTCAGTGCAATTAACAGAGCTTCTTTAGTATTATCTCACTCATCGTCCATCCACTTATTTTTGTGATCATTGATTAGATGTCCAAATAGATGGCACGCACGATGAAGCTTTATAGCCATGAATTCCAACTGACTTGGACCGAAACCATGAATACATCGCGCCATCCACCAATGTCTTGTCCAATATCTGTCTTTTGTTCTCACCGTTTAGATTCACTTACTTACGCAGAAGTCTGATGAAAGTGAGCTAACTAAGCATTGACTTAACGCGATCTACTTTGCATATAGATAAAGTTTTGAAATTGTTTATGGAGTGCTCAGCTGTACTGTCGGAACAGGTTTGTTATGATGGTAAGTTATTCAATCGGCCTATCAACAACAGCTTCGGCGTCCTCAGAGGCCTGAATCTATTTAAATAAAACCTGCAACACCGGGCCAACAAATGTCTCCTCTAATCTTGCTAGTTTCGAGCCAAAGTCGGGAGTTTATCTTACAAAAATCGGCAAGACCAAGATGAACCTGCCCTTGCACCATCGCTATGTGTGACGTCCACCGGAAGTAAGTGACCGCGGCAGCTGAGTGAGCTACACAGCAGCACTCTATTGGTCGCATTATGGATGTTGATGGATGTTTATGGAGTGTTATGAGTCGCTGCGGCTTGATATGATTTGCATCATCGCGATCGTGACAGCATCCATTCCAAGATAAGCAAGAGCTTCCGATTGCTTCGATCAACGACATCGAAAGCTTTTTCAATGTCGAGGAAAAGAAGTGCCAGTGGTAGATGGCATTCATACGTTCTTAAGGTTAGTGACAAAAGACTGATTGCCCCAAACATTGAACATCAAGCTGAGGAGCGTTTCATCTCAAGGAGGGAAACAAAACATCGATGAAATAGCATTACACTTGAAAATAGCAGCATCGTTTATCGTCAAACCGCTGCTGGCTCAGTTTTTGTATTCATTATATTGGAGAAAATAGTCTGGAGACTTTCCACTGAAGCCAAAGCGCCATAATCAATGAATCTGAAAAAACTCTTTGATTACATCATATTACAGGACATTTTGGTTACCTGATTTTATTGATATCTTTCGGTGCATAGGCTCCCTTCACTATCACTGTCTCCTGTGCTTTCTTGTGACCATATTTCTGCAGAAGATGTTGAGAAATCAAGTCAAAGCGATTGAATATAACCTCCAGTCATTTGTAACTTAATATGTGAAACTGCACACTATGCCGTATTAGCGACTGCAACCTTACTGGTAACTTTCCAGTGAAATAGTTTCTAGTCTAACAAAGTGTTGAAATGTGTTCTACTGGCTAATATGTGACGAACAAAAACAAAAGAGACAAGCAAACAAAGTGCAATCACTAGAAATGAGCGGATTTTAGTTTGCAGTTTGTGCGTCAGCGTGTATAATGTGCATTACGTAAGTTACGAATGACTCGACGGTAAGGAGGGGAGGAGGGGGGGAGGAGGAGGAAAGAATTACCCTTTGATTCAGCTGACTTGGCGGCTGGAAGGCGGGGCTTCGTGACCTAATTAAGGCGAGACGCAGACTACGTAGTGGGCGCTGGCGGCATTAATTAGATCACAAGACCCCGCCTTCATCAGCCAAGCAGGTTGAAACAAAGGTTACCTGTTGTAGAACACTTGCGTATCTCATCAGATCCGGTACGTGTACCATTTTACCACCTACGTTTACCAAAGCGAATCGTGCATCCTGAAAATGCTTTTTTCTCATCTGCTACAAAGCTACTGCAGATTCAATGATCTAACAACAATTTGGAATTTCGATTCTACTCAAAACACTGCTCAAACAGTTTCTTCATAACTTGATTTTGTCAAATCTAATTGATTCAAAGGTTTGTTCCTCGGCATAAATTTCAACTTTTCATGTCCTGAGAATGTTCGAGTGAACAAAAAACCGCACCTTTATGGCTCTTCCGAAGTAGTGAATTTTTCGTATGTACTGTATGCCAACCAGATCAATGCACATGGTACTGAAAATACGCTTTTTTTAATGAAAGAAAATTCCAGAGAATTCTTGAATGCTACTATTATTTCCCAGTAATAAATTCACTTTTTTTCATTCTTTTCATGGAGTTCAAGCAAAAGATTTGAACGGTAATCCTCAGATTTCAAAAATTGATAAATGCAAAACAAATAAACAAATGACTTACGTAATAGCCAGCCCAACAATAATGTAGCAAAGATCAAGCAAATAGAATTCTCTATTGATTGGAACAATGTCTCCAAAACCAACCTGGTAATGCAGTAATTTATCGTCTCCTTTGAGAGTTTTATGAAAGCAACTTACGGTGGTCATTGTTATGAAGGAAAAATAGAATCCCGAGAAGAAAGGCCAATTCTCCCAAGATCCCAAAAGTACAGCGCCGACAGCCATATAGCCGAGCAATATCATGACAATTAGTGCGACTGGGATGGAGATGTATTGCTCAAGACCCTGGAAGAAATTAGCTTTGATTTATTTTTCAAAGCTGAAAGAAATAGTTTTGTGGCAATTTGGCAAACTATAGCAAAAAATGTGTTTCGCGTGAATTTGAGTACTTTTGTGCCTCGCGCAATCTCTGAATAGAAATTTGCTTAAAAAGCTTCTAATTAGAGCAAAATGACTTGGAAAATATATTGAGCGTTTAAACTAATCTTTTAAGCAAAGAAGAAGAAAAATGTCAAATACTCATTTCCCCTTGAGCCACATTAAACACCTACAATTTTTTTAAAATTTTTTCTACATAAAGGAGGCAGTTTCAGAACAGCGTTCCAACTTGCATCTAAGCCTACATGAGCTGTGAAAATTGTGCAGATGACTTGTTTGAGTTATCGAGTGAAAGTGAAGTTTGAAGAATTTGAAATTTGTAAAATATGTGATATACCGTTCGCCCCTTTTAGAAAATTCTAGGATTGAAAACCCCCAAAAATTTGTGAAGCATTCGAGAAATTTTTCGGACTGTGTGGCAAGTGTTCCTTTATTCATAGATTCCTGGGTCCCCGCCCAAGAGTTTTTTTTTATCTCAAAAAGTCAACAATAAGTGTCACTACTACCAAAATACACATCATCATAGGCAGTTAAGCAAATTTAAGTACGTGGGTCTCCTAGATGGAAACTAATTGGGAGGACCTTAAATGAAATGGTCACCCAAGGCAACTTATGACTCATTCGCGGCCGAGAGATTCAAATCTGAACTCTCGCCCACACAGTATTCGAGAACACTGATTGGTCAGCTCGGAAAATGACGCTACTGTGCGAGATTCGTCGTATAAATTCTAAAATTATGAATCTTGTAAAATTTACCGGCATGAGCTGCTCTCCATCTCGAGTACGCTCGTCTTTGGTCGGTAGAGCTGTGTAGTTGTGATTCCGACAATTTTTTCGTGCTTTCGAGTATCTGTCCACGCATTATATGGAACCATTCAAAACTCGAAGAAAAAATAGCTTACCTTGAATATAACCAGATAATGTTTTCAGACAAAAATTTGCCAATATCAGCTACAGTAATAAGAATGAGAGGTACTCCAAGTAGCGCATATGCAATGCAAAACATTCGTCCATGCCATGTCACTGGCACGAGATTACCGTAACCTGGAGAGGTAAGTACCGCAACCTATAGATAAGTGGAACTGATTGGAGGGTTCTAAGTAAGCAGTTGCTCAAGCGGTAACTGTCGCCCGTTGGAATGAAATTTTGACTCCAAGCTCTCGCCCAATACACTACTCTTTTTTAAGCGGACCTGTCAGCCTGCTCAAGTACGGTATTGGGCGAGAGATTCTTGGCGGCAAAGTGTCATAAAGGCTACTTGGGCACCGCTTACCTCTCAGTAAATCTCCATGCAAATCATAAATTAATTTGCCTGAGCATACCATACCTTTAATATAACTTCAAAAATTTTCAAAGTGAAAATTACTTTACCTATAGTCGTGAGAAGCGTAGCAGTGAAGAACAGGGCTGTGATAAACGTCCACGAATACTGAAAATGTAAAACTTTTTATGACTCCAAAATATTGCTCAAGTAACTTCTCTTCTGAGTCAAAACAAATTTTGCAGCTAAGAACTTCTCGAAGAAGAGCCGATGACATGCTTGCTTATAAGATTTATCTACAATGCCTTTGGGATTTGTGTGAATGGTCGACAAATAAAGTGTTGGTTAGTTCAAGACTTGCGAAGGCTATGAGACCTAGTTAGTACGATGAAAGAGGCTTGAAATCAATCAAAATCAAGTCTCACCATCTTCTTATGAAAGCTACGAAAAAAC
Organism: Cylicocyclus nassatus; assembly: GCA_958299035.1. Lineage (NCBI taxonomy): Eukaryota > Metazoa > Nematoda > Chromadorea > Rhabditida > Strongylidae > Cylicocyclus > Cylicocyclus nassatus. Next base: position 65,838,790 of record CATQJL010000223.1, on the reverse strand, counting down.
TTAAACGACAATACAGAAATGTAAAAGCGATCAAATGTTACTGCTGCGATTTCACGTTTCTTGATTTCACCTTCAGTACAAATCAGGTAATTAATCATGAATTTTTTTCAATATAGTGTGTGTTGCTCGATACACTTTTTACTTTCAAAACCTCTTGTCTCGAATATCTACATTACTACATTTCTATCCTTTTAGAATCTGTATGCGTGCAGTGGCCTCTCCAGTTTCACAATCTCCTTCTTCAAAAAAAGCTGCAAGTTTCAATTCAGTAAGCCTGTTGGAAGGAAGAATGTTATCAAGAAGGACTGGCATCCCGGTAGCAAGCATTTTGGCAGAATGGCCCGAGCGCTGACATTTTGAAATTCTCATTCCATTTACTGCAAATCTAAAGGGTTAACTCATAGCTTAATTGCATTTACATTTTCGAAGGCCAATCGTTTCTTTCATAAACCTACTTTGGGCAGGGTTGCTCTTGAACTTTGTGTGTGTACCGGGGGGTGGGGGAGGGGGAGCTAAAAATTGAAATTTTTGAGCGCGCTCATGATCTAGAAGAGAATTTTGAAGATTGGGCGATTGTTGTACGACCCCACTGCGCACATTTCTTGAATATGTGAAGCAAAGTTAATAATTATTAATATATCATATGAAACACAAAAAAGTAAAGCAGTTATGATAATATGGTCTTATATATAAACCTGAATGTCTGTTTGTCTGTCTATCTGTCTGTACGTATGTTCCGAATAGAAAATTCCATTTCTGAACCGATCCGGACCAAACTTGGCACACATACACATCGGGCCCCGGCGGGTGTCATAGGCCACTTTTCGTCATCGATCGATGTCGATTTTATCGATTTTTTGCAAAATTTGAGCTACGGGGCTGGGAGTTGGCACAGGAGGTAATCGAGCATGCTGATTACGAATATAATAATGACAGGGCCGGGCGGAGCCGGGTAAGTCAACTAGTTATAGATATTTTTTTCTTTGAAATTGTAGAAGAGGGCTCTATAAAGAGCAGTACATTGTCCCTATAATCTCACTATAAAGTCACAAGTATCACAGGGTTTACCTCTTACATTTCTCAAGGCTACCGAGTGCAATAAAAAGAATGCACTTACCGCTTCATCCTCACCACCGGGCTTCAGCAGAGCCGCACTAATGAAATGTGTGTCAAAAGCCTCGAAAAGGATGCGAGTAGAATTTTCCACGTACAAGTTTGCTCGCTCTTCGATCAAATCTGAATTTACCAGTACAGTATGTTAGATGAAACAGCAAGTATGATGAAAAAATCTCTTTAAATGATAAGAATTTTTTGAATAAAAAAAGAAAAAATCAAAAATATGTCGGAAACTGCCCACTAAGATTCAGAGTGAAAGATGATTGCATAAGTTGGGATTAGCAAAAAGTTTTCGACTCTCTCCACCCTTGACCGCGCACACTTTTTGCGGTATCCAGGTAAAGATTGAATATTTCAGTTTATTAAGTGGAAAATGATTGTATGGTCTTGGCTAAGATATTGCTCTAGCAGAAACTCAGATGATTTATTCCTCGCCAAAATATTTAACTTCAAACTCTTTCCCACCAATACCGTACTTAGGAACACTGATTAGTCGGGAGCATACTGTAGTGGGCGAGAGTTTGGAATTGAATATCTCGGTTACAAATTGAACATATGAGCTGCCGCTTGGATGATGTATTTACCAATGCCTAACAATCAGGCTTCATGGAGGAAGTCCAGGTGATTGGACGTTCCTAGGCGCTGCCCCTCTAATCCATGCAACTCTGCTCCATTCCTTTATCAAGATCAAACATACCTGGAGGAGCACCGGACTCTACCAAGGCCCACAGCTCATCCAGCATTCTTTCCTTGTGCTGATTGAATCGCCGAATTGCCGATTCCCGAACAGCCATCTGCAAGATCTCGAGAAATTTTCGTATTCTGTAATTGCAGAAATTCACCTCATTCGGACGTTCCATGTGATAAAATGCAACAGCTCCTCCTACAACGTAAAGAAGAGAAAGAAGAATGAGTCCAACATGGGGCAGAACTATTCGCGCGTATTTCTTCCATGTTGGCATTTGTGGAACGATGATCTGAAGGGTACAGAATTTGAAAATTGATTTTGTGGCTATTTTGGATTAATGACTTTTTTGTTCTTGTCCTCATCAGCCACTCCCACTTGATTCTCATTAGCAATCTGCACAGGCTCCACATAGTTTTCGTGAACTCGTAGAGTAGTTGGTCTTCCGAAGTACGGGATATGGGTAGTAATAAAGCCCATGGGTCAAATTTTTTTAAAAACAATTTAGAGAATAGTCAAAGCTGCAGATGCTTGCGAATAAGGCCTCCTTGAGCGGTGGATTGAGTTTTGGCAGACATTCTGAGAAGATTTTATAATATTTTACAGATGTAACATAAACGAACAACGTCGATGTCGAGAAGTTGGAGGATTCTTTTCACCCATTCTCAGGTTTCTTCGCCGAAGCATTCAAATCCAAAATGACATTTTTCTTAAAGAAAAGCAGCTAAAAGAAAAATAAGGAAGACAGTTCACATTAGATCAGATCCAGTTTGAAGTAAAATAAATGAACTTGAGCCATATGTCACAAGGATTTTGTTTTCATGATTTTCATAATTTTTGTCTCAGAATTTTTTATTTCTATTTCGTTAGTCAAAAGCAGTGTGCAGTCAAAATGTTGTCTGCAATGTGAGCCGCTGCTTATAGGGCCGGGCATGCTTCACGCGATTTAGTCGCGACGCGATCTGGCAATTCGCCAGGAGTCTTCAGAATGCTTACATTGAGTTATGGACAATTGGAATATTGCCAAATCGCGTCGCTACATCACCCGGTCCTTATGAGCCAGCTCAGGAGATTATTTGTGGCCAAAAATTTCAATTTCCAACTTTAGTCCAATACCGTACTCCTTACAAGCGAGCCGTCCAGCGAATACGGTACTGGACGACAATTCGGAGCTGAATTTTTCGGCCAGTAGTAAATCATGTGAGATGCAACCTGAGCAATGGCTTGGCCAAGGCCTCCTATTCAGCACCTAAATAACTAATTCGAATGCCTAGATCTGCCTGAACACTGCTTTAAGCATTTATCACATCCAATTTTGTCCAAGTTTCCGAGAGATCCAAAGGATCTGGAATATCCCCAAACGAAGAAAAATCTTGTAATGGGCGCATGAACGAGTCCATAGTGCTGGTGAGGAACAAATAATTAACTGGTTTCCGTACCAGTGGTCAACTAAGCTCCTTAGCGAAATGAATTCATTGATGCTCTACGCACGGTAGCTAATTGAGTAGGGATATCGTCGCTAAACAACTTTATCTACGATAACCGGTTTCAAATATTAAGAATTATAAAATTACTCAGAATAATGGCTAAATTTTTTGAAGAAAAATCACATTTTTGAAATGGCCAGCTTTCACAATTTTGCAAGAATAATTTACATTGTATAATAAGTATTTCATGCTGTACTTACTGCATCAACTATTTGCATGAAAACTTCATACCTCAAGTAGTAATTTTCGCATTTTCAGGCTTCATCTTTTATGAAGAGCTCAGGCAAAAACTTATGTTAGAGTTACAGCACATCGTTATGCTCAGCAATTTTCAAATCAATTTGTGACTTTTAGGGCAAACAATTAACTTGTTTCCTCAAAATAATTGATTGAGCTTCTCTGTCGACATAAGTAGGCAAGATATAAAACCGAGAATTTTGATCCACTTGTAGACCGAGTCAATTCTCAGATTTTATGAAAATTCATAATGGCTTCGTAAAAAATTTTTTTTAGATGGCTCATAAGAGATTTGGAAATTCTAAAGTTTCTTGAATGGCGTGACTGATTTAAGTCCCTTCTATGGTACTTTTTTCGAACCTTCTCTCGTCCCCTCACCTCTCCCTTTCCTCTTCAAATTCACAGACCACTTCTGTGGTGACAAGCCTTTCCTACTTTGAGCACAGTGTACGGTTAGAGTTTTTCCGAAACTGAACCTTCATAGAAGCAACAGATTGCGCATTTTGAGGCAAAAAAGTCCTAATCGACAATTTTTTTATATCCTTGCAGGTTCTTTCGAGAAAGTGACTCAGGGCAACGGAATAATTTTGATGCTACACCAGTAATTGCATAGTTTTTGGCCCCTCTGCAAGCCGATGTATACATGGCAAACTAATTTAGCTTGCGTGCAGAGAATGAAAATTTTTGGGGTCTATACCTGACTTTTATTGGATCCTAAAACTTCTAGAATTGTCAGCAATTTGCTTAAATGTCAACGTATACTCAGACCAGGCGAGAAACATTTTTTCTCTAATGATAATGATAACTTGCTTAATTCTCAAGATCAAATCTACATACGAAACCTTACCTCATCATCAAAGCGAATTTCTTTGAGAAATCTGTAGAATCCGTACATATGGGGCAAAAGAAGTCCAAAAGCAGATCTAGCGGATGGAAATGAGAAGAGAAAGCTTAGTTACGGCTTAATGTTGGCTTTTGCCGAAGTTTTTGACCGGGTAATGATCTTGAGGAGAGAAGCAAGAAAGAAGTATTGAAATGGAGCTCATGGGATTTTTGGCTGAAAGAAGCCGCATAGTCATAAAATTGCGCAGTAAAAAAAATTTGACCTCCTAAATTGCAGGCTACAGTTTAGGAAATTACATATGTATAATGTAGTGAGCAAGGCCAACTCTGTAAAAGAAGATTGACTCAGTGGTGTTTTGAGAGGGAACGAAGCGTTGTTCACAAGGGAACACACATTTTTCATCCGTCAACAAGGACAGCGAATAGATTGCGCTAGCAGCTCGATAAAAAATATCATTATTAATGGCGCATGTTTACTTCCAAATACTCGATATGGAAGAAGTTGTTTGCAAGGAGAAGTTTGGGGAAAACTTCACAGGAACGAGATGGCCCTACGCGAATGAGTTTTGGGAAGACTTCTGCGTTGTTTGGAATGTGCGTGAGTTGTATATATTCATTGGTTGGCATGGCAAAAAACCGATATTTTGTAAAAAAAAAGTTTGCCTGAAGTTTTCATTTTGAACTGAGCTTTTTTTGCGAGCTGAAATTCAAGTTCTGTGTTTATGAGATAGTAACACAAATTTTGAAAATACTAATTTCTTCACATAGTAAGTTACAGGTAAAAGATAGTTATGTTCAATTGATAACTTTTCTACATCATTGTCCCTCATGTATCATCAACTTGCCTGCGAAAAAATGCTTTGACAAATCTCTGTGCAATTAGGGTCTCTATTACAATAGGATTACTCAGGGTTTCCGTTCGGGGGGGGGGGGGGGGTGGGGACGTCAGAAAAATTCTTCTAATAAAGGTGCGTGACCACGCACTCCAAAAACTTTTTTTAGGACGTTTAGGAAATTTTTGCGGACCCATAATAACCCCGGAATTTCTAGGAAAAGGGGAAGTGGAGGCAGCCATGCCCCTGAAAAAAATTTTTACACGGCTAAATTTAATTTTTGAAATTTAAGAAAAAAATTATATCAATTATTTGCAAGTATAGACAAGGGCTTGCACATTTTTATAACTCATATAAGTAACTTCTAAAAATTTCGCGACCCATTTTCGGGGGGGGGGGGGGGGCTCGGCAAGCCAATTAATTGATTAGAAACTGAATCACCTTATGCTACTGAGAGACAAGGTTTGTCCCATTACTGCTAAACATTAGGACCTCTGCCACTAATTTGGGTGGAGGAGCTACTCTCAAATATGAAAATTGCACTTCGCCGACATCTTCCTGCAAAAGTTGCGCTGGGTATATGTAACAGCAATTTCCTCAATACACAAGAGTAAATCAAAGGTGTTTAGTTTTTTGTTGGCGGTGCCAACCTCACGACATAGTTACCAATAATCTTTTGTTGGTGATTTGAAATATAATAATTGACACAATGACATTGGCATGGTAGAAAGCTAATAACAATCAAATAGTGGATTTTGACCAATGCACTTCCACTCCAAAACGAGAATCCGCTCTCAAGGTTGTGAAGGACCTATTGAAAGCAGAAGGTCTATTGTTGGGCAGTTACGCTCACCTTCAGTTCTGCCTGAGGTCCAGCAGGTCAGAAGACTTAGGTGTTTTTTTCGCAAAATTCTCCCCTTACTTTTAAATTGAAGACATGGCAAATGAGTGCATACTTTTTTCGTAATGTCCTTCTATTTAAGAATACTAATAGATGTTTTTGAATTTCGTTTCAGCCGCAACATACTTGCATAATCATGCTTGTCAAGATAGCGGCTGACTTACAGACATTGGAAAAAGAGTACTTTGTGACTATCCTATCATGGTTCCGTTTTTGGTAAAAGGTAAAAATCTTGAAAGCCTCTCACGCCAACGAATAAATTTCGTTCTATGTTTATAGCTCGTTGTCTCTTTGCCCTTCGCTTATTTCATTTCTATGAAAGTTTTATGAGCAAGCGATGGTACGAATGAAGCAATCACGGATATTTTTTGGAAACTAAATAGCTTGCGGATGCGGATATGCAACTGAAAAAAAATGTGAAAGAAGGCTTTTTAAAGGATCTCTGAAAGTCTTATGTAGAATTGTACATGTAAAAATCAAGACTGATTTGGTAAGAATTTTTTCGCAGAAATATTGTCACCTGCTGTTTCTTTCAAAATTTCAATATTTTGGAGGAGTTGACTGTCAAAAAAAATCCAAATAATTTTCACAAGTTTCAAAAGCGTGTTTTTAGTAAAAAGACCAAGAATCAGCGAATGGCAAGGTAGTAGGCGCTACAATTAGCGTGAGCCGGGGTGTGAATAGTGGTCGGGCGATGACCCTAGGGATCTATGATGACGGATGTCAAAGTGTTAGGGCGGATACGGATAGCTCCAGTCTTCAAATCCAATAACGCAAAAACAAGCGCAGAATTGAATTTGAACTGGCAGAACGCAGTTTTGGAATCCGATATATGCAGAACTCGTGCGCCTCTTCTACTAGAAATGGTTGACTAGCTGCACTTTGAAGGGAAAAGTAAATTAGAAAACTTGATTTGTGATACTGGCTCTATAATAAGTAAGCAAATTACCCATCTCAAATTCAAAGACTTCCTTGCTGAAGTACTACGTACATAAAAACTAGCGTCATCAATTTAGAGGGAAAGCGAAAGCAAAATTTTGGAGCCTAATCTTTTTTTAATGATCTAATCTTATGGTAGTCAGAAGATATAGCACTATTTTGAAATTAAACCACCGTGTATAGTCGAGTGGAATGGCTGATGATGAGTGCAATTGCAGAATATGGGTGCCTACAGTGTGCCCATTCCTAGGTGCGATACAGCCGGATACAGATACACCCTGTCAAATTGCTTGTGTAAAATGTGCAGATCAAAGAAAAAATGATTCTCTATGGAGAATTGTGCTAGGAAAAAAAGGCGTTTAAAGCTAACAATCCAAAATTTCTCATAATTCTTTTACTTCTAGTGTGTCAAAGACTTACTGCGCTTAACTAACACAATTCTTTATTCAACTGATAAACTATACTTTTCTGTTAGAGTTTTCCTAACTCCTAGATAAAAAGACTAGCCTTGATACTCGAAAAAACGGATGGATGCTGATCACATAACCAAGCACCCAAAATGTAATCTTATAAACCCTATATTCCACCCTAGCGCCTTCTAAATTGGATAGTGCATGCTTGGATGGGGCGATGACTGGTCGTTAGAAGTGTTTGAGTAGAAAACTCGAGATACACAGTTTTGGGGTCTCCCTACATCTTTCAACTTGAAATGCTTAAATTTTGCCTCTTTGTAATTTAAAAGATCGAATTTTTACTTTTGTATGGCGAAAAAATGGTGCTATATTTTTTTTCAATACAGTGTTGTACTAATTTTTTTATAATATTTAACTCCATAACTAGAGGATGAATGCAAGAATGTCCTAACCAAGTTCAAAAATGATCTGTAGAGGTAAAGCAAAATTTTTTGAATATTTGAAAGCATTTTTAGCACTTTGGGCAAAGCTATCGTTTGCAGTCATGTTGAGCACTTAATAAATAAAAAGATATGAATTTTTCATGGGCTGCAGCATGCTCTTCGAACCTTTCTTGGTTTTTTATGATGGACTTCCCTTCCAAAATCTCCAAAATAGTACTTACCAAATCGATAATGTACAAGAAGCCAAAGTGGGCCGAAGCTTTAGATGTCTTCGAATGCAGACTGAGGAGTGAAGAGTGAAGAGTTAATGAGAATACTCGTCTCCACAAAATTACTCATTTCCCCACTGCCGCCAAACATTTTGTCAACGAATAGAAGCTCACTAAGCTTTTTGATGAAGAAATAAAAGTACATTCTTGCGTAGAACATAGGCTTTTGATCATGATTCACGGATTTTAGGGTTGAATATATATGTATTTGGCTTTGAACTGTACCTATGTCGCATTTTGGCTTGAAGAGTGCAGCGCATCATGTCGTTGGAGATAATTTGACTAGTCCTTTATGAAAATAGACAATAAAATAAACTTTATTTACCTTTGGGTTTGGAGATAGGTTTGGAGACGATTACAAACCTTTTTGAGAAACCTTTTTTCTTTTTGAGGAACCTTTAACGGCCATTTATGAAAGAAAGTTGAGCTTTTGTCACATCAACGAAAATTGTATGCTTTGTAGTTAGCGATTTTTCTGTTTCGCAGCTCATAAAGGAGATTTCTAAAAGCGAAATTTAGGGAAAACTAAATAAAAGCAAATCCTCATCCATCCTTTGATTTTGCATGCAGCAATAGCCTTTCCGGTTTCAGGAGTATATTTGACATGTAATTTATTAACAAATTATTGGTGTACTTCCAAAAATGAAGTCAAAGAAACTGCGCCTTTGTTACCTTTTCAATTAAAGCTCTCAAGCAACAAATTGTGCATGGCTCCCGTAACAGTTAAAGGCACCGTCCACCCAAATTCTCGACTTCCATATTTCTGTCTATTTCAGGCCTTTTGAAGGCCCTGATTACGAATATGGAGTCGAAAATCCGCGAAACCTCCAAAAATCCCAGTTTTGAAAACCTCCTGCAACATGCGCCGGCGAGGTAAAGCATGCAAGTGGGCGGGGTGACCATGGTCGCTCCGCCCACTTTGTTACTTCCGGAGCGGAAATCTCGCTCCAGAAGCAGTCTTTTGCAGCGCAACTTGGGGGTTTACCTAGTGTGGGGGCTCACACTAGTATGCCATCATAATCTCGCCAACCTCCGTGGTAGACGGTGCCTTTAAGTATTTATAACATAAAGAGGTTTGACGCTGGTCAAGGCCCGGCGCAGATCGTATGAAAGCAGGCTGGACTTCGTTTTGGGCGAAAAAGCAAAGGGGATATTGTTTTGTGGCCAGAAATTGCGACGTTTTTCAATCGACGTTTTCTTTGAATAAGGATTTGTTTACGTTTGGGAATGAGAGTCAAGGGAACTTCGTAGCATTTCGCGAAAGTGAAAGGGGACTTCGTTTTCAAAAAGCATAGAAAAGAGCATGCTGGGTCCTGGTGCAGTCCACGGTCCCTGGATAAGTTTTTGAGAAGTTTCTGGAATTTCCATTATTTTCAGACTTAAAAAAGTGGCGGAGAGTTGACTACTTCTTGAAAGCCTTCCTTGCATACGTATTATGTTTCAGAAAATTTCAGTTTTGAGAAAATTACTTTGTTTTACGAGTGAAAAAGCTTGTATGCGACTTTGCATAAATTATGCGAATTTCAAAGGGCCGCGGGGGGACCTTTTTTAAAATAATGGGTGTATGCCAAGAGACGCGATTTATATTGCTAGACATTAATTACGCTTTTTAGTATTTTATGATTTTTATGATGTTTTGAAAGCAAATTGAATATCTGACAAGATATGTATGATCGTACTATGGGTTGCTCGATTTATTCCAAACTTCATTCATGTTGTGAGGGGGGGGGGATCAAAAACCCGTAAAATTGGAAATGATGGCGTTACGTAAAACATTGCATTAGCCTATATGTAGCTATTTTTAGTGAAGCATATTGATTATACGGAAGATAGAAAACTAAGCAAGAGCATCAGAAGCTGAGCACATGTTCCAAACGTAGAATTTTCTTGAACTTCAAGTGATAGAAGCTGCTTACTTGATTTTTATGATTTCTGAGTTAAAGGAATTTGTTCATGTTCAATTACCTGTGTATCTGCCAATAATGTACTCGTCAAAGCCGTAGCCATTGTTTCCCAGTTCTCCTCCTTAATCTAGTTGATTAAGGTATCTAATATCACTAAGAAGGTATACAGATAGGGAGGTAAGCAGCATCAGGAAAGTTTTCAAAAAGAGATGAGACGTTTTGATGAAACTTCATAGCTAGCAATAGCAATGGGCATGGCTTGGCTTGCTCATTATTACATGAACTCATATGAAAATGGAATCATAAAATTTATTGCTAATGAGCGTCTTGTATGGGATGAATTCTTGTAATTCTTCCCATACAAGTCATTCTTTTGTAATTCTTTTGTAGCCAAACAAAAGTACTTCGCAGTAAAAAAAGGAGTTTACAGGTTAGATTCGTATACTATTGAGCTGTTATCAAAATGAAAACAAAGACAAAGAGAATAGTTATGCTCTGTAGACCGTTTTCTTTTCATTATGCGCGAGGTCCAGCTGAAATATTAAACCTCAGAAAATATATTAGGTTGGCACATAAGTAATGCAACTTTTTATATAACTTTTGTCTATTTGAACGTAGCGCATTCATTTTTTGGCAGTATAAGGAATATGATGTAAGCTTCTAATGCGCACATTTTTGCCGAATTTTACCACCTTATGTGAGGATTACGGTAGGTTTACGGTACTATGGGAAAAATTTTAAAATGCATCAGATTTTGCTGTAACTTGGCCTATAAGGCTTATTTGACATGCTGATCACAAAAATGAGATCCGTTTCGCATGAAAAGGCCTTGTTCGTGAGTTCAAAAGATGAATTTCATTTTAGCGACAAATGATTATGATATTCGTGTTTACCGCATAGGATTACCCTATAGTGCAAAGTTTTAAAAAATGCTTAGATTTTTTGTACTAGGTTATCAAAAATCAAACGGTTTGCGCAGACTTGCAGCTTACATCACGATCTACATAATGCCACAAAATGAGATTGCTACATAAAGTAGGAAAAAAGTTACGGGAAAAGCTGCAAAACTTGTGTGCCAACCTAATAGAAATTTCAACATATCTTACCCCATAACGTCAACATTCCCGTTTTTTTTAATATCTCCCTGGTATGCCTGGTATGCCCTTTCAACACTGAGTGATGTTCTTTATTTTACTGCTGAGTAAACTTCAGTTCTCCACACCTATTTATTCTTTCATACAGCTTTTTCGCATGATTTAGAAACTTCAAAAGCAGATTCTCAATATTTTGGATGAGCGGCGCATCCAAAAGGCGAGAAAAGCCAAAATAATGAATCTTCGCTGCAAAATCCTGCAAATCTCAAATTGTACCAATGCCGCACTTCAAACAGCTTGTTTTCACATTTTGCTGTCATATTGTTCGGTTGCTATTATTAGCACAATAAAACCTTTAATAATCTCACGTTTAACACAGAAATTCACACAATAAATATTCTCTTAAATTCGACCACCATAAGTCCAAAGGCAACGATTCGATTAGTACCTGAAAGTCGTCTCCAACCCTACCGTTTATACTGTACATCCCAGCTACTCCGAGGTCCACATCACCAAGACCTGTGTCATCAACATCCAGTCCTGTTTCACAATTTCCACAAATTTTCTCTCAGACGACCTGCTGAACAATGGTAAGCTCTATTCTACCTAGCATCCAAGATATAGTCGATTTTTGTGCAGTTCCAGTCACGGTCAACTATATCTTGTATGTTAGGATGAGTGAACCACAAACTTCACCTCCCACCAGGGTTCTATCAAATTGCTTTGAAGCAATGTCCGACAGAATTTGATGGAAATCATGTTGGAGATGGAACAAGGGAAGAATATGGCAGGAGGACCGCTTTTGCATGTCTTCTGGGAAAGTTGAAAGTTTGTTACTGCCATTGCGCTTGAAAGGTGCACTTGTAACCCAAGACTCAAAGAAGGAATAAACCTACAAAGCTCATGTTCAGCTATAGTGAATAAAATCATTTAGTCAACTCACATCTTAATGAGTGATGTGTACTAGCTAAGAATAAGGTCGAAGAGATGCCCGTGTACCAGTGGCGGACCGAAGAGGGGAGGGGGGGGGGAAGCAATTCCCGAAAATGGGTCTCAAAATTTTTGCAACAGTTGCTAATTTTTGATGTTTCGCTATAAAAGGCTAAAAATATTCGGATGGGCGTATACATATTACGTGTTTATAACCCCTCAACACCTTTTCTTATCACACTTTACGTTAAATGAGGCCTGAACTTAGTGTGTCAGTCTATATGCTGGTCGTGATCAAACATTTGAAGAGTAATTTTGGACTAATTCCGTTCACGAGATTAGACATGACGATAAAACCACAGAAATTCCAGAAGGAGCTTCACTATTGCTAGCTTGTGACCGCGGCTAATTTTTAAAAAACATTCTCAGTGTCTCCAGCTCGCGTTCGAAAACTTTGACTTATCTTTCTATTTTTGCCCTGATTCTATTTGAAATTTCGATACTGTGAATAAAAGTCGCACCCATGGAAGGCGAGAAAATCCTTACGAGCAAGAATTGGCTGTTATTGTTTACAAGAGTATGATGAACCTGTGGCTGCAAAATCCTGCAAATCTCAATCTGCATCAGTGTTGCACTAAAAACAGTTTGATGTAACCTTATTATTGCTGTTCCATTGTCTGCTTACTATTTTCAGCACAATAAGGCCATATGAATCCTCGCTATTTACAAGTTTAAACAATGATATCCTCATGCAACAAACCACCAACTGAACCAGAAGCTCCTCGAACCTTTGCGCCGTCCCCACCAGCACCGTCTCCAGCCATGTCGTCTACTTTATTAACAACTTCCGACTACCCAAGGCCCTTATCAAGACCTAGCCATTAGAATCTCTCCCCCCCCCCATTCAGCATATCCTCAGCAGTATCATCAGTTTAGAGTCTTAACATTCGCTTGGTAGACCATACCTAGGCGGAATGCTGACAGATTCCGTATTCAATAATAGAAGTCTATGTTCCAAAATTTAAGCCTATAACTTCTGCAAGATCGCGGAAAACCATGTTAGTCAATGACACTACGCTTTGACGCAGGTGCTGTTCGCTTGCTTTGATTATCTGTTCTGAAAGCCACTCCGGTCCAGCGAAGACTAGCTTAAATAGCCAATTGTTTGAGCTAGCCTTCGCTTTATTTATGACCTATAATGTGCCGTAGATTGCTCTGAGTTTTGTTGGGTCAACAGCTAAGCTGTTGATTTCTGACTTTACAGTTTAGTTTGTTTATGTGGTTGGTGCCAAATCATGAAAGTTCTATTGGGTGGAACTATCGGCGAGAGCAACCCTTCTCAAAGAGTTACTCTCTCTTATGATTCCACCTTGTGGCGACTGTTTCTTTTTTGATAAAGAAAGAATCTGAAAGTCGGAGTTTAACTATGTTTGAATGACAGTCAAGACACAATCTTTGCGCAAACCAGCTTATACATTTCACTAACCGACGGGGCATACCAAACTCTCGAAAGTCTTTGCGAGAAGACGTCCTGTTTTGCATGCTTGTTCATAACATTTGATTCAAGGATGCTAATGAAATGGAGCATCAGCTACATGTCGAAGAATCGTTGGGTGATTCTGATGATTATATCGTCCGTATATGACCCAGTATTACCTCGGATTTACCCAAGGAACAACGTCCTGTTTCCATAGAGTACTGGATGATCGGGAAGACTGGCATCTAGATGTAGGCTTCCAAGTGCTAATTTGCTTGATGAAATCACGCGAATTCGCACTTAGATGCTTTCACCTTCATGTTTAACGTTTTCAGGCTTCTTGATCTTCAGTCTTGTTTGGGGTGTATACCGTCCAGGAGGATGGTATACAACCAAACCCGAGTAAGGTCAAAGCTATTGTTGACTAGCTAACACTGACGTGTTGGATTGTGTAAAAATAATGAGTGTTGTGCGAGTTTTCACCTTGACTTACTATAATTTTCTACAAAATCTGTACTTTTTCATGCTATAAAAATCGCTAGAATCGCAAAAAAATTTGGATTGAAACCAAAAATTTTTTTCTGAAACCTCGTTTCGAATCGTAACTCTCTTTGAAGTGTTAGTATAAATGGTATATAGCCTATCTTGCAGCCGCGCCATCAGTGCGAAGAAGATGAAGAAAGCTTGGACGAAAAAGATTCGCGGAAGGAAAAGATCAAAAAGCAAATTTGTCATCTTTTTCAGCATTTTTTCGTGAGCTTCGAAGTTCCAAATTATACTAATTTGTGATTTTTTGCGTACTAGACAGCTAAACAATTTTGCAAAAAACTACCAAAAGAAGCCCCCCCCCTCTTAGGCTTACAGAAATGAGCGAAGTTTAGCGATTGCTTTGTTCAATAGAAATCATGGACCACAGCATGAACGCAACGACTGCCTATGTTAAAATTCGATATTTCAGCTTAAAAGATCTCAGAACTGATAGCTGAATGTGCGTAATGTAAATTTCTACCATATGCAGTAACTGGATTTTCAAATGAATGTTATCATTTGCGCAAAATTTCTGGCCAGAAAAGTAATTGCAATGGAATTTTGAGTTTGAGTGGGGCTAACGCTCATTAAATCTTCAACGTAAGAGGGGAGAAGCTTGTTTCCACCACCGTTAGATAGAGCATGAGAGAGCCTTTTTAACATTATGCTAAATGCGTGTAAAGGAAGGAAGTTTGAGTTTGATGGAAAAAAGCTGTTCTGAAACAAGACTTCTAAAAACGCTCACTTCTTTTGCATCAACCTATACAATACCGCTCACATTTTTTGAAAAAAAGACGCGAATGTATGGACATGTATGGACATGTATGGACATGTCCATACATGCATGGAACTGTCCATACATCAGCGTCGCGTGGCCATATCTCGCTTCAGAGTGGACGAATTCGGAATCCAAAGCCACCATTCGATTCAGCTCGACGCGGAGAATCTTCTGATTTATTGGAAGTGGGGGGTACGATGTTTTCGATATTCCGTTTTTAGTTTTTTTCAATTTGTTCTGCGGAGGTCCTTTCGCGAATATGTGAAGCAACGCCTACCCAACATAGAAGACTTTACTAAGTACTATTCGATAACATTGTTTTTGTAGATCATTGTGCGCTCAAAAGTAGGCTCAGACTTTTTTCCAAAGGAGATAGAAGCGTTGATGAATTTTGGAAAAACCACGCGCTTTTAAATTCTACTCGCCATAACTTCCTTCGGAAGAAGTATATCTTGAATCCGAAAACAGCGCTTTGCTCAGCTCATCAAGGTAAATCTTCCTATATACAGCATGTCCTTGATATTTCGATTTCAGTATTCTTGAATCTTTCTGAGGACGTCTTTTTGCGAAGATGTAAAGCAGAGCATTGTCCCGAGTACATTACAGCAAAGATGTTTCGATAGCACTTTTTCTGTAGATTATAATGTGCTAAATAGTAGCCGCAGGTTTCTTTTCAAAGGAAGTAGAACGGCGAGTGAATTGTGGAAAAATCTTGTCGTCTCAAATTCTACTCGCCATATCCGCAGGATACGAAGCCATCTTGCTAAGCTGATGTGAGTTTCGAAATCAGCAGGTAGCATAACCTCTACGAGCAAGTTTTCCGATATGTTCGGGTTATTCCATTTTTTCTCGTTTTACGCTCCGGAAGCTCGCCGATGGATTTTGGTCAAAATGTTGATGCTCTTGAATTGTAGGGAAACTTCGCTTACAGAGGTTTTCGAACACGCTCTTTACGAAAGTCGTGGTCTTTGAGGATTACAGGGTCTTCTTGGAGAGATACGGTGAGGTGACTGTAACTGCATCACGAAAGTGCGTAAATTTGGCCGCACTTCTCGCGTATCTGTCAGGAACCTTGAATGCTTGCTTTTCTCAGTCAGTTACTAGGAATTGTGCTATCGAATGGTGCATTACTCAGGCTCCAGTCTGTGAAATTCGCCGAGTTACGAACCTACGAAAACACGTTCTCATGAATTTTGCCCAAAATGTAAAGATCGCATATCTCGTCGAAATTCCTCCGTGAGCGCTTGTACAACGCGCTCATCAAATCCTTTCACATTTTTATTCATTTATTTACTTATTCTATACGCTCTTGACGTTCCATACAATAGAATAGAAAGCAGTCATTTATACTCTAACCGCAACGATAGTGCATCATTAGTTTAGGTCTAACCTTGATAATCTTTTAATGAATCTTATTGTGTTAGATTTGGTGCTTTGAGCTCTAGTCACGAAATAGCCTTGATATTCAATTGAGCAACTGAAGCAGACGCTAGCACCATATTCAATACAGTGGGAGTGGTTCGACGAAGCGAACATAATATCTGCAACGAGCGTCATACAAGCGCTCACGGAGGAATTTCGACGAGATATGCGATCTTTACATTTTGGGCAAAATTCATGAGAACGTGTTTTCGTAGGTTCGTAACTCGGCGAATTTCACAGACTGGAGCCTGAGTAATGCACCATTCGATAGCACAATTCCTAGTAACTTTGACTGAGAAAAGCAAGCATTCAAGGTTCCTGACAGATACGCGAGAAGTGCGGCCAAATTTACGCACTTTCGTGATGCAGTTACAGTCACCTCACCGTATCTCTCCAAGAAGACCCTGTAATCCTCAAAGACCACGACTTTCGTAAAGAGCGTGTTCGAAAACCTCTGTAAGCGAAGTTTCCCTACAATTCAAGAGCATCAACATTTTGACCAAAATCCATCGGCGAGCGTCCGGAGCGTAAAACGAGAAAAAATGGAATAACCCGAACATATCGGAAAACTTGCTCGTAGAGGTTATGCTACCTGCTGATTTCGAAACTCACATCAGCTTAGCAAGATAGCTTCGTATCCTGCGGATATGGCGAGTAGAATTTGGGACGACAAGATTTTTTCACAATTCACTAGCCGTTCTATTTCCTTCAAAAAGAAATCTGCTGCTACTATTTAGCACATTATAATCTACAGAAAAAGTGCTATCGAAATATCTTTGCTGGAATGTATTGGGACAATGCTCGCTGCTTTACATCTTCGCGAAAAGACGTCCTCAGAAAGATTCAAGAATACTGAAATCGAAATATGAAGGACATGCTGTATATAATAAGATTCGCCTTGATGAGCTGAGCAAGGCGCTGTTTTCGGATTCAAATAAACTTATTCCGAAGGGAGTTATGGCGAGTAGAATTTAAGAACGCGTGATTTTTCCAAAATTCATCAACGCTTCTATCTCCTTTGGAAAAAAATCTGAGCCTACTTTTGAGCGCACAATGATCTACAAAAACAATGTTATCGAATAGTACTTAGTAAAGTCTTCTATGTTGGGTAGGCGTTGCTTCACATATTCGCGAAAGGACCTCCGCAGAACAAATTGAAAAAAACTAAAAACGGAATATCGAAAACATCGTACCCCCCACTTCCAATAAATCAGAAGATTCTCCGCGTCGAGCTGAATCGAATGGTGGCTTTGGATTCCGAATTCGTCCACTCTGAAGCGAGATATGGCCACGCGACGCTGATGTATGGACATTTCCATGCATGTATGGACATGTACGGACATGTACGGACATGTCCATACATGTCCATACATTCGCGTCTTTTTTTCAAAAAATGTGAGCGGTATTGTAGAAGTGTAATTTACCTTAGCTATTCACATTTATCAAGTCTATAAAATGTTGAATTATGCTCATTATAAACTCACTATCAGTCATATAGTTCAAATTTGTACAAAGAAGAGCTCTGAGAATAATTGAGCTTGAATAATGTGTTATGTTTTCAAAATATTCATGAATTTTCAGGGAAATGGTTAATTTTGTTATCATATTTATAAGTTTTGTTATGTGCACGCAAAAGTGTGTCGCAATAAACAGCCTGTACACATACATTTATAGACAAGCTGTCAGTGGAACCGTACCTACCAGCTCGACACGTCTTACATCTGCTACTCAAGCAGTAATGAAAGTAAGGCACGGCCACGGCTACTCAAGCAGTAATGAAAGTAAGGCACAAGTTCACTCTACAAGCTCCTTACACCATCATTTCTGGTAATTTTCTTTCATTTGACTTAAGTACAAATCTGCTTTAGTTTCATTCTCCCCACCTGTTCTCCTTGCAGCAGTTGATCGAGGTCCCATGGGTTCGCCTCGGGCAGTTGCGAGTATTCGGATGAAAAACGTGCATCCATTAGCATGATGGTGTAATTTGCTGAAAAAGCCCGGATTGGCAAAACCATGGAATGGAAACATTTGATCCAAAAGAAATTAAGAATAGAACAAATCTGATGTTTCGAATTGACATAAGCGGTGACGACTTAGGTCGACTTATGGGTTAGAAATTCAATTTTACTTTTCAAAATTGCTGAAAAATTGTTGACTTTTTCTAAGAGGTGCAATACATGAGGTAGGATGATGATGGTTTGTATAGACCATTACCGTTTATGCAAAAGCTGTATCAAACAACGTAGAAAAATGCCATAACTTTGCATACAAAGTATTCCAAGTTGAGGTCAAGCCAGTGGGACAGAAAATATTTTGTCATGCTTGCCAAGTTCTTCATTAAAGAGATCCCGAGCTTCCTCGGATGCTTTTAAAAGCTTTTACCAAAATGGAAAAGCCGATAAATTACGAGGAAAAGGTCGATTTGGAGCATTCCTTGGGCAGCTTCTGGAACAATTTTTGAGCATTTTGGGGGGGGGGGGGAATTATGGATTCGAATAAATTGGTTAATTTATGAATTATATTACGACTCTCATAGTTTCCTAATGTAAGCTTGTTTGACATAAAGGAAAACAACATCCAAAAACTAGTTTCCTCTGTAAAAACCTTTTTATAGTAAAACTTGTTCTTATTAAACTCTTGCTAAATGAAGTCAAAGTTTTTTTGATGATTTGTTTATGAAGATAGGCGTGCCTCAGTATTCACTATTTTATTTGCAGTGTGGTGGATAGTTTCAAGCTTTTACCGCTCAAGTCAATTTAGACGTGGAAGTTAAGAGACTGTTTAGGTAAATAGTACATGAAGACAAAAAAATTATCACTTGTTGATAATTTGGTATCCTAAATTATGGGTTAGTAACCAAAAAAGTCCGGTCAATATTATTTGTAGAGCTTCAGAAAAGTGCAATTCTCGTTGCAGAATGATAAGAAATTGAGGAACATAGCTTTCTGCATAGGGAACATTGAAAGTGGAGAAGTGAGCAAAATTCAGCAGTTCAATCTACACTTTATTCTGGAAAGTTTTTTAATAGTGGAAAATTCTTCGAAACAAGATGTCTTTGTAAAGAACTTTCAGTAAGACAACCTCAAAATTTTCCCAGCATGAAATTACTTTAGCTGGACTGCTGTTTTTGAAAACTGAGCTTGTGGCTACCGAATCTGATTTGAGCACTTGTAGTTTATTGCTGGGCGTGTGTAGCCACGGATTCCATGCAGGATAATTCGTTTGATTGGCAATTTGTCGAAACTCGCCCCGAAATGGCTATGGGCTCGTATTCGTTGGCCATTTTGACGACTCACTCTCATCAAGCTCACCTCGTAAGGATCCCGGATGTTTGGACACGATGGGATAATGCGAAGAGGAACCTCTTAGTTTTTGTATTTGAGCAAATAAACTAAACAATTAAAGATAAATTTAGACGTCAGCATATAAGAGGGCTTGGCACAAGCTGGCAGCAGGGAGATTCCAAGACGAGGTTCTCCCCTTTGATCTTGAAAATCTCGAACAAAGTCCACCTTGAACCTAAACCCCGAACGTAAATAACTTCAAAAACGAAAGGTCCACTGAAAAATGTTGCAATTTTTGCGTCTTTTCGACCTCAACAACGATATCTCCTTTGTTTCTTGTCCCAAAAACGATATCCAGCTGACCCGGTGCCAGTAGTACCGAACCGGGGCATATAAGGGCAAAAAAAAAGTTGAACAACCGACAATGACTTGGCCTCGGTCTCTTCTAGAGCCCATATGGGCTCTAGAAGAAACCAAGGCTTTTAGAAAATCCTCCCTTCTCTGCAAAAAAACACAAATATGTACGAGAAACGCACACAAATATAATAGTAAGCAAGTTCCGATGTACAGATAAATTACATCTTATTCTTCTCAAAAGCAAATCACTATTTTGACATTTGCAAACATGGTAAAGAGCATAAGCAAATGCTCGAAGATGAAACTCGGATCATATTTAAAAAATATGGCAGTTCAAGCATACTCCTCATTTCTACGGTTTTTATCTGTTTATATCCTTTTCCATGTATAAATTCAGCAACCTTCGGTTTAGTTCAGCGTTCTGAGTTCAGAGCAATCTGCTTGCTTTCCTGTATAGTACTTTGAGAAGTCGTAACACTGGTATCTGTATTCGTATATATCAAGTACGGCTTCCATTACCTTCGAAAAAAAATTTGTCTACTTAGAAGCAGTGAATATTCGTAATGTTATATGACAAGTTGAATCAGGCATTATGGTGGCTTATGCTTTGTGAAGCTCGTATAACCAAGTTGAACCAAAAGTTCGTTTGCAGCATTTTCAAAAATTCATAACTGCTTGAATTTTTAAAGAATTTGTAAAATCCTAAATTTGTCCAAAACGGGAAGTCATGTGCTTTACTGTAGCGCTCGAAAGACTTGAAAAGCACGCAAACGTTACAGAGATAGAAGCTGTAGATAAAAATTACTCAAATTTTGGTTTTGCTGTGTAGTGTTACCACAAATCTAAGACCTGCGCTAAAAATCGTAACAATTCTTGGTACTACAGGTTTATGAAATGCTTAAATTTGAGGAAAATAAATGATTGAGCCAGCTTTTTTTTTGAAAAGTTATGAATTTCGAGCAAGCAGTTCAAACGACAATTTCGATTTTTTTTTGACATTTTCTTTAAAAAACTAACTTTCCATGGGAAAGCTCAAACAACATACAGTCGATTCATTTCATATGATCATGTGTGTCATTGCACACACACTCCACCTTTGGCGTTCTCATCCTGGATTCTGGGAGGAAACATCTCTTCGGGGACGTGTTTTCAATGTGTTTATTTATATTTCTTTGCTTTTTAGGTACTAACCACCTCAAATTCATGTAATCGATAACAATCGCTAAGTCTCTTGCGTTTCTGCAATTGCAAATCCAGGATGAGAACGCCAAAGGTGGACTGTGTGTGCAATGACACACATGATCATATGAAATGAACCGGCTGTACTTTTCGATTAGAGAAAGAGCGGGTGATGAAAAGTTAAATTTTAGGCAATTTTCAAATTTTTGGAAACAGTACTTTCTTTTTTACAACTTTCATCTCTGCAATGTTCAAGTGTCAGAAAGTCTTTCAAATGCTATCGATGCAGACCTGCATCCTCTGTCCAACTACTGAATATTCAGTGCGATTCGTTGAGAGTGCTAAGATAATCGCTAGGAATTACAAACTCTTTTTCACCGTGCCTAGTTTTCGCTGATTTTAAAAATTTTTGTATGAGACCTTTGGTGGAGTTGGGGGAGCCTGCAGGTAGGACAAACCTCTTGCCAACTGAGGGAATTTTTCTTTTTTCACTAATCTTTTTGAAGTATGCTAGAGTTGTTACTGACCTCACAAAGTAAATGCGGGAGTTTTGTTCCGAAACAGAAAAGATTTTGAAACATAGGCTACGACAGTGCGCACTCTTGAAATCAAGAAATACGGCGATTTCCCCCGCAAGTTTCGTGTATTTTGCCAAAAAAGATATGTGTGAGAAAGACGAGAATAAGTTGCATGGAATGGTACCTGAACTGTTTATCATTTCGTTCTATGAGGTAAGGCCGGTAAATTTTGATTGTTTAAAAAATATACTTTAGAAATACTGAAAGGCAAGCCACAGACAAAAAACTGCTTTAATGGCAAAGGTTATTGAAGCTCCCTCAAAAGCTCCCTATCTGCTGACTATCAAAGATTTTTAAACATTTCAAATAAAATTTCCGAAGACCTGTGGAAGTTAGATTTGGAGAAAACGGGGTTGTAATTTCCAACGATTATCTCAGCACTCTCTCAATGTATCACACTGAATATCCAGCGGCGGGAAATACGATAAAATTCTGCATCGGGTATAGTGTGAGTACTTGTCTTATCTTAACTGTACGGGATTTGCGGGTTAATTAAAAAAAACTGACAAAACTTTTGCACAGACCTATTAGAAGAACATTGCATTATAGAATTTTTAGGAATTTGACATCAAATGGATTGCGGAGTGTCGTCTATAGATTCGAAACTCAGATTATACTGTTTCAAGGTAATGAGCTTTCCTTATGCGGCCGCCGCACTGAGAATATCAAAGTGCAAGAAATAACGATTTAACACATCGACGACAGCTTGACATACATGGTGTGTCAAGACTGTCGTCGATGACTTCACGCGATTTGATCGTCGCGATTCAAGCGCCGCGATTTCCATTCATTTCCATTTTACATTCAAAAATTTCGGGCTGGAAAAGTATCACAACCGAATGCAAGTTGATTGGCATGGAATGATGTTGTAACAGTTGTCTTTTCGCGATTCAATCGCGACGATCAAATCGCGTGAAGTCTGTCCGGGGCCTGATACACCATGTGTGTCAAGACTTGAATTTTGTAAACAGACTACTTTAGATAGATAGACTCACTCCACGAACTTTCTTTTGCACTGAATCTAGAAATGACCTCTATCTTTTTTATTAGCTTTTTAGATTTACTTATCTATACTGTAGATGGCAGCGTGCGTAATTATAGTTGAAAAATGTGGGCTGGTCCATAAAAGGCCTTGGTCCCAGAAGGCAGACAACTAAAAATCTGCATGGTCGTCAATGTGTTAAGCAAAACAAACTAAACAAGACAGCTATAACATTGTCTCAGAAACATGCTCTGAATCAATTTGGAAGCCCCAATCAAAAAGTGATTGGTTTCACCGAAAACTAGAGCTTCGCTGAAAAAAGTCTTCCAAGGCTTCCCACTTGGTCTTATAGTAGCATAATAAATAAAATAAACGGAGTTCCTGAAATTTTTTCAAGGCTAAAAGTGAAGAAATGAAAATAAGCCAAAAATATAAACATGTTGCATTTTGGCTTTTTTCTGCTAAATGTGATTTTTCTGACTATGGCACATAAAGGGATGAAATCTGTAGAACACAACTATATATGTGAAACTAACGGACGTTTGTGTTGCCAATTTTGCCACCAAATGTTTAGAGCTGAGATTCAATCTTTGAAAGCTCAATGCTTCCAGATTGATTTCGAATGAGTGATTATGATTTAAGGGATATCTGGTATTCATTTGGCTGAGAATGCCTTGCTCTATCGAACTCAAATTGCGACTGTGGCAGAAAAAACACACTACATTTGCGTCAACCTAATACAAACATGTCACTCAATTTATCTTGACTTAACATTTCAGTTTATCTATCGTACCAAATAAAATTTTCCCAAAGAGCTTTGCAATCCCGGGGAGGACTCTTGATTTTTGTCTGATTTGCAGGAGAAAAGAGCTGCAATGTCGAATAAACTTTCCCACTCACGAGTAAGTAACTAAAATGTCACCTACAATTTTCACGTCAAATGGCAAGAAGAGTACAAGCAATTGTTAGCAGAGTATCTGCAATTTAGGCTCTTTACATGCTGGGTGCAGTTGAAACTGCTTTTGAAAGCGATTATAC
Source organism: Cylicocyclus nassatus (assembly GCA_958299035.1). Lineage (NCBI taxonomy): Eukaryota > Metazoa > Nematoda > Chromadorea > Rhabditida > Strongylidae > Cylicocyclus > Cylicocyclus nassatus. The sequence goes on along the minus strand of CATQJL010000223.1, from coordinate 65,815,073 downwards.
CAAAATGGAAAAAACCAGTTCCGCTCGAGTAGACATAGACTATCTCATTTACTCGTAGATTAGGTCCCCTTGAACACAAACATACCATTAAGAGAGCCAGCAATAAGCCACATAAACACAAAAGAAGGATGACTTCAGCGAACACTAAGTTGCTTTTGCGAAAACGAACAATTGAACAAGTGCACATAATTACTCTTTGGCATCTGCAGTGAAAACAATTTTGAGCTACTATAAAATGAACTTGAGATAACTCCTCTTACTCATTGTCTGCAAACAGTGGCTGAGGGAGAGCCAAGGCAAGTGCTTGTTTTTAGGGGGGGGGGGGGTCCTCCAAGTAAGTTATATTTTTTGTTGCAGCATGCGGAAATCTTTTTTTGCCGTCACGGCAGCTGGTACAGCCTTCCTAACTCTGGTCTCTGTCGTTGTTATCATTTATTTGGTGCATGATATCAATGACTTCTACGATGAAGCGATTAAGGAACTTTCGGAGTTCAACGTGAGTACTTTGCCCAACCTGCCTTAATGAACCTGCTGCAGAAAAATCTTCTAGGGTTATGCCGAATCCGCATGGCATGAAATGCGACCATCACCCCGTGTACGACAGAAAAGGAGCGGTTCCTCCAAACAAGAACCCAGAAAAACTCGCCAATGGCCAGCACACTGCGCTTGTGGAACGGTATCGAGGGGCTGTCCTGTTGGACCACCTGGTCCACCAGGCTTGCCTGGACTTGATGGAGAGCGTGGCCCTCCAGGTGCGCCGGGTAGACGCGGAAATGACGGTATCAGCATAAGTGGTGGAGGTGGAGCAGGTGGATGCATAGCATGCCCGCCGGGACCTCCAGGACCTGCAGGACCCGATGGACACCCGGGTTTACCCGGACCCCCGGGAATGCCTGGACAAAGTGGAGCTGGAGGAGGCATGGGTCCACCAGGACCGCCCGGACCTATGGGAGACCCCGGGCCAGGTGGAGCGCCTGGGAATGCAGGAGCACCAGGCATGCCAGGAAGCCCGGGACAACGCGCCAAGGGCACAATGGGAGCGCCCGGAATGCCAGGTCCAATGGGAGCGCCTGGCCTACCTGGGCCAGCTGGACAATTTGGTGGAGCGCCATCGCCCGGTCCACCTGGCCCAATGGGACCACCTGGAAGGCCCGGCCAACCAGGACCAGATGGAATTCGGGGACCTCCTGGATCTTCTGGTGTGCCAGGCGGTGATGGTCACTACTGCCCTTGTCCACCTCGTCATATCAAGCGAAGGAACAGTGTTGGCACTTCACGCAAGAAAGAAACTTTTCAAGAATTTGCACTTTCGAAGAGCAAGGTTCATGAAGGCAACGTTTCCATCAAAAGTACCCGTAGTGTTCGTAAGCAGAAGAAAGCACGCAGGCTTTCCAAAATTTAGTTGATTAATCGTTGATTGCTGTTAGTCTGCTTTTCTTTTCTCAACAAAGCCGCTGATAGTAACATTAAACTTTATTTGATCAAATAAATAGTCTTAATGGTTGGTTTTCTGTAATGACTGAAGCTTTTGAAGGCTTCGTCCGGGCAAACCTGGCCTTGGATCGCACTGGACACTTATTTTGGAGTAACTGAGGTAGCGGTTACCCCATCCTGCTGCCAATTTCCTAGTTTAAGCGACTTTATGTATAACCTTAGATCATTGTAGAGAAACAAACTTCGCGTTCTCTTTGCGAACAGATGGCAATCAATTTTGACAAACTTTTTCGTCAAATTTTTGGCTTTCTACCCATAATCTCCTCTCTGCTACTAATCACACATCCTGCTACGCTCTCTAGTGATCAGACATCATATTTTGACCAGCCACTCCAAACAAGCTGTATATCGGCGGACTCGCCTTAAACGCCTTTCAAACATGTTTTTTATCTGCCGAGCGACTATGTGGGAGGAGTTATGAGCGTTTGAATACGAGAAATCTTTCGAATTTCGACGAATAATCTCTTTGAAGGGCAGCCTGATGGCGCTGATTTAGTGGCCACGAAGATTTTAATTACAAGGAAGAAGCACATTTACCAAAAACCTAGATAAGCGTTTTTGAAACCTATTTCGTGGAACATTTGCCGCAAGACACTTGACAAATCGCACATTCAAAAGGTCATAACTCCTCTTAGGTAGTCGCTTGGCAGATAATAAGCGTATATTTATCATCAACATTTCACGACGAGTCCGATGATATACAGGGTGTCCGTAAAGTACGTATACACCGTTTGATCGTTAATATCCTTCTTTCCAACAAGTCTTTTGCCCTGCTTCAGATACCGTTTTGTAGAGCTAGCTTCAACTTAGATTTACAGTATGGAGTGAATCACCGATCGCTCTTCATTACTGTAGGATTACGGTAGAAATTTGAAACATATGGTGTCATTGTGGAAAAAGCTGCCGTTTCAAGATTTCTCAAAAAAATATGAAAACTTGTGTAATAGGGTTTTTATGGACGTTGAGTTCAATACACAACTATTCACAAAATTGCGAAGCTTTCTAAACGGTGTAACCGCACTTTTTAGGAACATTGAAAAATGGCCGCTACCTATTACCCAGCATAACTCTTCAATGAAGCATCATGATAAGCTGGGAACTTTACAGTTAGAATCAACAACTCTAATTAGCCTTGTAAAAGCTTTCAGGCTGTTTTGTTTCCTTTCTGAGGCAAAATATGACCCTTCATGGCTCAAAATCCTCTTTAAAGTTTCTACCGTAATCCTACAGTAATGAAGAGAGATGAGTGATTCATTCTATACTGCAAATCTAAGTTGAAGCCAGCTCTACAAAAGATACCTGAAGCAAGGCAGAAGACTTCTTAGGAAGAAAGATATCAACGATTAAACAGTGTATACATACTTTACGGACACCCTGTATAGTATGTTTGGCATGCCTGGGTTGAGTTCTGACTATTCCCTGCTAAGGAACTAACAGAATGATATCACGTATGGAAACTCTACTTTGATGGAGGATCTTTTCCTTGTTAGACCTAAAGCATACTTCTCACAATCCCGTCTAATCGCTGCATCCAAGCGACTTGGAGATTTGCCAGATGCCTATTAATCAACCGTGCAGGAAACTCACAGAGTAAGCAAAAACCACTCCATAACGAAGTTTCTGCCAACGGTAAGGTCACCGAAGATGTTTGCTGTGTAAAGTGGGTAAGATTTCCGTAATCAGCTTCCAATTCCTATACTTGCTGTACAGACCACAACCTATTACATTTTCTTGTGTTTCTTCATGTCCAGAAAGCGCGATTTTCAAGCATGATTAACTTGGTCACAAAAGTAAAGGAAGTCTGCTTTCTTGCGCTCAAAACGAAGTAACACTTCTTATTAATCTATGGTAGAAATTAGATCTCCTGTCGCTTCCAATAAGTGAATCAAGAAGTGCTGTACAAAATTTCGATCACCGCGTATTCTACCTTGAGTGCTTCAACTCCACCGATCACCACAAAGCCGGAACAAGTCTAAGCGAGCTCAAACACCTATTATATTAGGTTGTAAAGAAAGTTCCCGGGCACTTTTAGAAATTTCATTTTCAAAGGCATTTTTTCGGCGCTCGGTCGGACTTTGACACCAAGTGTTGTATAGTGTTCAGTAGAGCGAAGCGTAAACTTTTCAATACCGCTTCTGATTTCTATCGATGCCAAGACGTATTTGACCTGCGCATCGATAAATGAAATCTTTCCAACCATAAAAATTTCGCAGTTTTTCTTTCTGAGCCCATTTTTCTGTGCACTTCAAAGAATTCCGTCCAAATCATAAGTAATCTGATTGAGAGGCCTGTTAACTTCTGACCCCCAGCTGCACTCGGGTTTTGCGATTTGTGCTCAGAAATTACAAGCTGTCGAAGTTGCCTTTGACTACAACTCTTTTCGCAGTTGGCGTCGCTTCTGCGGAGATCGCCACGCCTGGGTGATGGGTCCAAAAGATGTGCAAGGCATTATCCCAACAATGTTCGCAGTAATCAAAGATTTGGTCCGCCCTATGCAGAACGAGAAGACCTCAAAGTGACTTACTCGAAAAATGGTGCATTTATAGGGGCAAAAAATGGTCGATTTTTCAAACTTTTTGGGGAAAATTTTTTTGCAGGTGGTCCTTCAAAAAGATGAATGGTCCTCATAACAGCCCCAGCAGACCTCTATATGACTACAGTATCTGGGCTCTCCAGCTCTCATCATGCCTGAGATAATCCTGTACAAATAGGCCACTTTTCGCGACGACCTTTTTCCCTTCTGCGCATGCTGGTGGACCGCAGTGAGGGTGCTGAGAAGCCAGCAAGAAAATATATGTTGTGGACAAAATTGCCTTTGCAATGAAGTTTGTAGCTTCAAAAAAGATTCAATCTGCTTGAAGTTATAGCGATTTGAAAAAAAATTTTGCAAATGCCCGGGAACTTTCTTTACAACCTAATAGAATCTTCGAGGTTTGTGCCAGCGACATGTAAAAACTAGGGTGGAAAAGTTTCTCTGGTGATAAAGTTGACTGGGTCAGGCGCAACCCCACAAAAGCTTAGACCGCCTGAGCTTTTGTTGCCTTGCGCCTGACCCTCTTAACATGTCTTCAGAATCCGGAAATCGCTTCATTCTTAGTATGATTGAGCTCCTAGCTCCTTCCTGCTACAGTGAAAATTTGGAGCCAAACACCCCAGCCTTAGAAAAATATGATCCTTGCAATTGATAGATACAATATTTCTTGTGTCGTACAGGTTTTTTATGATGACACACTTTATTTGCCTTACGTTTCGGCAACACGCCGTCGTCGGACCCCAAGTAGTTAGTTCACTTTAATCTACGTTCTCTTCGGTAAACACCGTCTTTCACTTGCGTATTCGGTTCGTCCTTTGTGGAAGTAGAGAGTTTGGAAGAAGAGGTTCACTCACTTATGTGCCTCCAATGTAGCAGTATGACTGCAGGGAATTTGCCCAATTGACTGCGAGTTAAAAATGAGCAGCGATACTACGTTTCTACTACTTTATCTAATGCCGTATCTGCCTTTCCGTAATCATAGATTGTCTGCATGTATATAAGCAGTCTCGTGGTATAGACGCTGCTCATTTTGACTCGCAGTCAATCGAGCAAGTTCCCAGAGTCATTACTGCTACATTGGTGACACACAAGTGAGTGAACCTCTTTTTCCATGCCCTCTACTTGCACAAAGGACGAATCGAATGCGCAAGTAAGAGACGGTGTTTGTTGGTGAGAGCGTAGATTAAAGTGACTGACTACTTACGCCTCCAAAGACGGTGTGTTGCCGAAACGTAAGGCAAATAAAGTGTGTCATCACAAATAACCTGTACGGCACAAAAAAGTCATTGTATTTATCAATCACAAACAAATGCCCAGGTTCCAAGATAAGAGGACATATGGAATTTAATCCCAATAAACCCATTCAGATCAAAATCAACCGTCAAATTACGGGTGATTGCAAGGTGCAATCACAAAATATCGGCGTATATATTTCAAAAACCAAAAACTCTTTAGAAAAGGATGGTGTCCTTCAGAATGTCGCTCTCATAAGTTTCGAAAGTGAAAAGGGGAAAAAAGGGGGTCGTTTAGGGCTTTCAGAGGGGTAGCGGGGTGCCCCTTGCTCAACTCTGTTATCAACGACTAAAAGAGTAACTTACTTTTGGGACATCCTGTATAATTCGAAGTGGATTAAACCGGTTGATTTCATGTCAGGATCGTTTTGAATGTTCAGTATAACATCTTCACTTCTATATTTAATTATCTTAACACAACAACAACATCTTTCTTACAAAGTTAACGATGCCAGATGTTCACAACAACTCGTGACATTCTGTGCATCGATTTCAGACAAGAAAGCGGTACAGTGGGCAATGTGTGTAGCCTTTATGGTGAGATGCGATAACAGCGTTGTAAAAACAGACAAACTAGCCAAAATGTGGTTTGTTGCATAACCTAAGTATAACGTCTGCACTCAGAATGTAATACATTGATGCATTTTCTACTTCAACTCTTCAACATTACTACCTACATCAAAACTATAGCTATCCTAGCGAGGTGGATAACATTAGCGGTATATGGTTTACTTGAATGTACTGACGATGAGGGAAGTTAAGCAACTTTTTGTAAACTGTTGTAACTTCAAGCAGATTGATTCCTTTTGAGTGTTGCAAACTTTGTTGCAAGGCAATGTCGTCTACTAGGATGGTTATTTTATTGAGTCCTCCGCACTTCATTTCGGGCCATTAGCATGCGCAGTAGGTAAAAAGGTTGACTTAAAAGTTGGCATGTTAGTGCAGGAATTTCTCACATTTTCGGAGCACAGCCTATAAAAAAATATCTCGTAAACTTTAAAAACTATTTCTGCACCCAAAATTCCCCAGTTTTTGATAAATAAGTTTAAATACTCCTGTTTATCACGGAATGAATTCTTTGTTTGCTGCAGATATTTGGGAGTAGTGACTTACACATCTCTTGGGCTCATCATCGGGGCGTGAGGATCCTCACAAAGCGACTGCGAAAACAGATACGGTCAAAGAGAAGTTTGAAAGCTTGTAATCCTTGTGCGCGTATTGTAAAATCCGAGCACAAGCTGCAGTTTTGATGTGATCAGTCTCCATATTGAGAATGACCAACCCATAGATGGTTTTCTTTGTTCACTGCGAAAAATGGCAGCAAAAAGAAAAATTGTGAAATTTTCATCGTTGCGAAGTTTCCCTTTTTGTGTGTAAGTTAAGTAGGCTTAACATCAATAAATGCTAGATGCGATACTGAAAAGCTTGAACTTTTTCTACAAAAGCATATCAAACATATGTCGTTGAGATTCAACCGAGTTCGAAAAAATGAGTCTGAAAATAAAATTTTCAATTGTCCGAGAACTTTCTTTACGGCCTAATACTTTCAAATTTGTAAGACTGCAGTGCATCTGATACATAACATATGCAATCGCTCGAGTGTGCGTAAATCGAAATTCGACAATTCATCTGGAACAAAATACACATTATAAACTATACAAACAAACACCCGTAGTCGAGCTTAAGTGTAAACAAAAAAAGTCAATACATTGACATCTTGACCCGAACGAGAAGTGCAAGCTATTATACGTAGATGGCTCACAGCCGGAAGTTTCCGAACATGTTGATGAGGGAATGTCTCCTTTCAGGCATGTTGAGATCGTTTTCTTGAGCGGATCCAGCCATTATCATAGCAGATCTAGAGTTGCAAGAGATTTGATACCTGTGATATAATTGAACTAGGTCAGTTACCTATGTACAAGTTCTCTGAGATTAGCCGCCTTTAACTCTCGATTAAGTCGCCTCATCATGATTACGTGAGATAGATACGTGTAGAGAATGAATCCAATCACTGATCCCAGTATAACAAATGACATCACTTGTGATTTTGTGGTGAGCCTGTAGAATAGGGCAAAAATGTTCGCTAAAGATTCCAATTTACCACATTTTCAAGTCATCTCAAACTCATTATCGCGTTTTTTTGTTATTGCCTTCTGATGATGATCAGTTCTAGCCTATTCTTTAACATCGCTTGCTTGGCGTGAACGTATAGTGCTTTCGTAAATTTTCATGTGAGTATGTAACGTCGAGTCATTTGTAACTAGATGTGTGCACTATAGACTGCGCGCTACATCACACGTTCTGTATTCCTTACAAGTCGCCATTTTCGAATATTTGCCACTTTTTTCTAAGGTTTGTGCATGAGTAGATTTGAACAAACATAAATGAAATATAATTTATGAATTGTGGTATACAACGTTTGCAAGGATATATTGAGACTGGAGAGCCGTCCGGTTCCGCGCGTTCTCTAAAAGCGCTCATATTAGGTTACGAATGACTCGAGGTACACAGCTGAATATTTGTATGCGTGTATGCGTGTATGTATGTTCCGAATAAAAAATTACATTGCTGAACGGATTCTCACCAATCTTTGCACACATACACTTCGTGGCCGTGGCCGTGCAGACGTTCGTGGCCTGCATTTCGTTATCAATCGATATCGAAGTCGACGATTTTATGCAAAGTATTAGGCTAAGGGCATACCTCACGCGATTTCAGTCGCGCCGTGATTTGCAATACTCCAATTGTGCATAACTCATCGTAAGCGGTTTCTGAATGTACGAAATATAGGGCATTTTATCAACTTTCAGTCGCGCCGTGATTTGCAATACTCCAATTGTGCATAACTCATCGTAAGCGGTTTCTGAATGTACGAAATATAGGGCATTTTATCAACTTACCAAAACTAAATTGCTGTGCATTTGGGGTCTGCCAGTATTGAATTTGAAGGTATCTGGCAAATTGCCAGATTGCGTGGCGACTGAAATCGCGTGAGGCCTTAGCCTTAGCTACGATGCTGGGAGTTAGCAGAGAGGGTGATTGGGCATGCTAATTACGAAGGTAACATTAAGAAAAGATACCTATTGCTTCATCAATTTAGTTGATTTTTTGCAAGGTTTAACCTCGTAGCTGGGAGCTGGTGCAAAGGAGTGAGTGAGCATGCCGATAACGCAAACATAATAACAGGATTGGCGTGAAGTGAAACAAGCACAGAGTAATATTGTACGGTAAGAATGGTGACCATTATCGTATTGTAATATCAGGTTCGGGCAAAGACGGATAGGCCAGCCAGTTTTAAATGGAAAAAAAAAGATCTCAGATTCACTTCAAACTGAATTTATCTCAATTCTATTTGGTAATTTTATCAAGATTAATAATTTACCTGTATGCGCCTCCTTTTGGATAATTTTTACCATAGTCAGGATGATGTATGGATTCAACCGACCAAATTATCATTTTTCTTTCATGATTGTCTCTCCAATCGTTCTCCCGCAGCGTGATGAATTTGGATGGGTCGATCAATTTCTGCAAGTAGAAGAACTGATAAGAAATTAACACGAAATCAACGTGCAACATATTGGAAGATCAACCTCCTTCTATGAAGAAAATTCGCAACGTTGGTCTCGTTTAGTCAAAAGTAATTGTTTTGAAATATTAGGATGTTTCTTAAGTTCGTAGAGTTTTTATAGGCTGTACCAACTAGCATCGGTTATGCGAAGTCGCGCCTGCGGCAACTTGCGACGGTGCGATGTGACGCGTGCGGACTCTGCTGCGCGTTAAGGGAGCCTCCAGACCGCGCCGGGACCGCGCCGGTTGTCGCTTTTGCAGCCGATAGCTGCTTTCGCGTAGGTTGCCGCTAATGCAGCTGAAGCGCAATGTGTCAGTTTCTGGCCCGTAGTAAAGCCGCTTCATTCAATCTCAAATGAATAAATTTTCAGTTGAGGCTTCGACGAATCAGTTTGCCTTCAGTCGAGCCATTGATTGATATTGCCAAGCACCCACGATGATAAGATTGAGAGCGCCACGTCCATGCAAGTATACGAGTCAAGACGAGTTTGCCAAACATTCACATCTACGTCATTGGCACTACCGACGGGGATGTGGCCGCACTTGTTAGATCTTGTTAAGTATCGTCAGCATCACTGTGGCTCCTCACCGACATGTTAAACTGACGTGTATCGTAAGTTACTCAGGAGTAACTTACGAGAAGTTTCTCTGCGTATCATCATTGACACACTATTTAAATCAATTGGTAGTCTAACTGAATGTGGACTGACTGAAGTAAGGTAGACTACCTCGTCAGATAGACGGACGGTCAGCTGAAATTTTATTTTTACTCTTACTACATGGGAAGCTGGTGATAGGCAGTCTACCTTACCGAATCTTAGATGAGGGCCTTAGTTCAGTTCACCTGGACTGAATTAGCTTTACTACGGGCCTCTGTCCTTGGAGCGTAGCGAGAGCCTATTGGCACTGAATGCTAGGGTTTTCGACTCCTTTGTCATCACTCTTTTGTTTCCAAAGTTCTCTTCTTTGCTATAGTAATTCATTGCAGATATGGTTTATTTGATCTGAATTCCTTTTTTCGTTCGTGTACGATGCTGGAAAAATCGATTCATTGTCGAGTGAAACCCTTTCAGTCTAAATCTCGCTGTAGAGCTATTGCAAGGCAAGGCCTTTTCGACGTCTATCTCGTTATGAAAGTGGTGTACTATGCTGGATGAGCGAGTTGCCAATGTACCTTCTTTGTTTTTGAAGCTGTATCGTGCCATAGCAGCGATTTAGCTGCAGAACTCAAATTCTCTGTACTATTTTTGCTTTTATTACTTCACTACGCTGACTAACGATCTATTCCAAAGTCATTTGGTGCCTTCTCCTTCTCCATTCAAGGTGCATACTGTTTACTTCATCATAGTAAAATAGCTAACCTTGAGTAGTTAAACGAAACTCATATCAGTAAGTGCACCTTCAAGCAGTATAGTAGAGTAGCTTTGAAATTAGAAAGTGCAAAAAACTGCGTTTTGCGACGATATCGTCCACTCAGCATAGTAGACCAACCTCAAATCGGAAAAGACAACACAGCAGAGCATATAATCAAAACGAAAGCTGTGCAAAAAAATTAGCGTTCCGCAAAGATTCATGAGCTCCCAGATTTGTGTGGAGGCGGGTTGCGGGCTTTTCCTGATTTTAATGGTAAAGTTAACGAGAGTACGAAAAACAGTGCTGCATGAAGTTCCAACAAGTTCACACTTACATTCAGGAAAAGTCCGCAACCCGATGTCCTTAATAGAAGTAGCATAGCTTCAAAACTAAAGACAAATTTAAAAAAACTTTGTTTTACGAATTCGATCAACTACCGTAAAAGAATAGTTTAGAAATGAATGAAAGAAAAAACGCCGTTCATCACTTTTTTTGCCTAAAGACAACTCTACAGCGGGAGGTAGATTGAATATTCGACAATTAGTCGATTACTCCAGCATCGTAGAACCTTCAATGAATTACTTACTGAAAGAAGAAGACCTTGGAAACAAAAGAATGGTGGCAAAAGAATAGAAAAGCCTAGTATTTAGTGCCAATAGGCTCTCGCGACGCTCCAAGGACAAAATCTGACACAATGCGCTTCAGCTGCAATGGCGGCAACCGGCGCGAAAGCAGCTACTGGCTGCAAAAGCGACAACCGGCGCTTCCGGCGCGGTCTAGAGGCTCCCTAAGGCACGTCGCTTGCGACGGTGCGCCGTCGCAGGGCATGCTGGCGCGAGACTGATGCTGGCTGGTACAGCCTATATTCTTGTCCTCAGTTTTTTGAGAAAAGTCGATTTTCGGCAGGATGCATATATCATAGGAAAAGCTTAGCAAGCTCTTTGAAAGAAACTTATTGAGTTGGATAAAATCTGGCCTACTTCATTATCTCTGCTTCCAAAGATGGAAATCGTTGAAAAGCGAAAAAAGGCATCTGACACCATTTTTTCTCATGAAAATAGCGTTTTTGCACACAGTTTCTTGTTTTCATGGAAAATGGCATTCGCACATCAATATGAGACCCATAGGGACTGTTTCAAAAGTCCACGGTTAATAGTCCCGGAAAATTCACGGAAAACTTCTGGGACGGGCAAGACGTTCTGCACTAAAAGTTGCTGGGCAAGAACAAAAAAATCGACCATACCATACGAAGCTCAATTGCACCGTCTGAACGGAGCCATTTTGCAAACAAACTTAATAGACAGGTCCAGCAAGTTCTGCATCACAAGATGGCTCCGTCCAGCGACGTCGTCAAGATAGTCCTGCAAGACTTGACCGAAAGGTACATTAGCATCCAATGTGCTCCTAAGCTCTCGCTCTAGAAGATTATCATCCGCCCTTGCCTGCCGCAAATAGAAAGGCGTTCGCATCGATTCTATAGTCGTCCTCACCCCACTAGTCGGTCGGTGGTCGAATTTGAATTCGAACTGGAGTAGGCCGGCCGCGGCAGAGCGCGGCAGGCCGCTCTACAGCCAACCGCTTGCACATGAGCTTTCCTCTTATTTTCTTCGTGTTTGTTTGCTATCTCTTGTATTGCGGCAATGTTCTTGGTCAGATTTTTAGATTTTGTACCGCTAACTACTGTTTTGTGCAAGTGTGCTCGTTTGTTTCATATTTTTTCCCATGTGAACCGGGAAGAAGGATGCGATTGGAGATTTTGAATGAGAAATCTCTTCTTTTCGGTAGGTGACATATATGCAAATATGATTTGATGAAATGCCTTTAGACTACTTTGTTTGCGGTAAGGCTGAAATTCTCTCAAAAAGTGTTTGTTTTAAAGAGTTAGCGGCACGAAATCTGAAAGTCTGATTGAGAACACCGCAACACGAGAGATAGCAAAGAAGCACGAAGAAAACAAGAAAAAAGCTTGTGTACAGTCTGCCCCAATCGGGATCAGGCCGAAGCGTCGGCGTAAATTTGCGCGCTCGCAGTGCTAGCGGTCTGCGCTGCATATGCGCGCTGTTGGAGAGAGCCAAAGGACTGAAGAGAGGGCAGAGAGGCAGGCCGTGGGCGTGACCGCGAAATCCTAGCGACGCGGACTCCCGCCATGCCAATTTTGGCCTGGTTAGGATTGGGGCAGACTGTAAGCGGTTGGCTGAGGGGCGGCATCTGCCGTGCCTTGCCGCGGTCGGCCTGCTTCGAATTCAAATTCGACCACCGACTGACTAGTGGGGTGAGGACGACTATAGAAACGATTTCAAGAGTCGGGACGACTTTTTTCGGGACCAGACTCGCTGAGATTTCAAAAATTTACTGAAATATGTGGCGAGGCAGCAATGTTGTGCGCAACCGAAAGATATATTTTTGACTGAGTTCTTACCAGTTTCTGTCATTTCACTAGTTTACGAATTTTTTACGAACTCTTGAAACGACCTAATATAACAAAGAAATGTGAGAAAAAGAAAATGAACCTTGATTTTTACGGGTCAAATTTCGCAAAAAGGAAGCGTTGCAACAATTTTTGGAGCAGCCAATATTGTAAGTTATGTCCCACACTTTATAACTCAGCAAAGGTTGTGCTGGTCCAACTCCAATAAAAAATTAGGACCTCTTGTCGATATTGTTTTGACGTTTTTCTTGACCACAGCTTGAAAAGAAACCATTTTGCACAGACTTGGTCGTTTGAAGGGCCGGGCACTATACTTGGGTAAATTCGAAATTTTTCATCGAATGAATGAATATTGAATAAATTCAAAAATAAAAAATTTCGAATAAACGAATATCGAATAAATTCGAAATTTAAAAGTTCTCGAATGAATGAATTCCGAATAAAGGGAAAATCAAAAATATCGAATGGATGAATATCGAATATATTAGGTCGTTCCGAAAGTTCTTTACGTTTTTCCAACATATCATAAAAACACGTGGAACGAAGAAAGGGAAGCGCTTCAGGCACTGTCCGACGCACTTTTCTTCCTCTTTTCAACTATCATATTCCTGTGCCGCTCGCTCTTGTGATCAGTGAGATGACCGAAATTTCGGACCTATGGTTTTTACCATGTCCAACTTTGGCAATTTTTCACTATTTTCTTTTTTGATTTTTGGAAAAGCTTTGATAGCAGTCGGATAGAGTAAACAAAGTGCAATACAATGCAATTTTTTGGCAATTTCAGCTGGCTTCTCATTATTTCTTGAGATAACTTTTTCAGAAGTCTTCACTTTTTCAAAGTCACAAAACACACAAACGCTCTGAACATCAACAAATCTTCGGTTTTCGAAACTTTCAAAGTTATTTATAATTGTACACTATTTTTACAAAGTAACTGAGCGTTTACCGCTTCGAAATATAAGATTTCGCATTTCACGGGCACATCATGAGGCGGGTTCCAAATCATTTATGGAAATTTCATGGCCAAAGACCCCACAAATTAAGAAAAAAAAGCACTCATCAGAAAGACGAGAAAAAGCTGCATCGAATGACACCTTATTTGTGCGCCGTTTTATGTTCTATGGCTTCTGGCATCCCCAAAAGTAGAATTTAATAGCATCAGAAAAATAATTCTAAAAATGTCTTAAGGTTAGCTATAGATGCCGAAAAAATGCATTGTATTGCACTTTGTTTACTCTATCCGACTGCTATCAAAGCTTTTCCAAAAATCAAAAAAGAAAATAGTGAAAAATTGCCAAAGTTGGACATGTCAAAAACCATAGGTCCGAAATTTCGGTCATTATCTCACTGATCACAAGAGCGAGCTGCATAGGAATATGATAGTTGAAAAGAGAAAAAAAAGTTGCGTCGGACAGTGCCTGAAGCGTTTCCCTTTCTTCGTTTCACGTGTTTTTATGATATGGTGAAAAAACGGAAAGAACTTTCGGAACGACCTAATATTCGAACATTGGAAGTCGAGTTTCGAATAAATATTCGAATGATTTATCGAATAAGTAGAAAACAACCATATCTCATACTTGCTGACATATCCAGCCATCCGCTCATAATTAGCGCCCTCATATCCCGTGCACCAACTCTTAGAATTTTTCAAAAATTGCTGAAACTGATAAAATAAATTTCAGTTTTGATTCAGCACCCTCATTTACCCACCTGTACCAAATTCCAACCTCATAGCTCAAGGTTTTCCAAAAATCGATAGAAGCATAAAGCAAATGTTTATTCATAACCAGCACCCTACCCCCCCCCCTGCACCAACTCCCAGCATCGGAGCTCAAAATTTTCCAAAAAATCGATAAAATCGATAAATTAAATTTTTATCCATAATCAGCACCCTCATCTACGCTCTTGTACCAACTCTCAACCCGTAGCTCAGAGTTTTTCAAAAATCGATAAAATTGATGAAGTAAATTAAAAAAATATACTAGTTCGCGAAGATCTCTAATACTTTTGCAAGCAAGAGTGCTCACTAATGTGTCTTTTGCAAAAGGTCCACTAGTGTGGACCTTTGCGTAAGCAAAAGCATGAGCAATGCAAAGGAAAAGGAACAGGCACGTCAACACACTTCTAGTATATGAACTCGGAACATGAGCTTGAATTTGAAAGCTTTTTTGTGCTGATTTGGTGCCAACAATGCGAACAATCCCATTGATCGAAAAAGCATAAGTTAAAATCCACATATAATTTTTTACTGTCGAAAGCAGTCGGAGGAATGCGACTCTCCATACAGTTCAAAGGTCAGCACGGTTGCAAAAAGATGTATCACCGAATTTTGTGTGAAAAAAACGCAGACAAAGCGAGCTTGATATTCAGCAGTTGGCTCTGCAAAAAACTTGAATAACCTAACAAGGGAAGCGTGTTTGGTCAAAGTGGCCTTTCCAGATGAGACCCATACTGCTTTGAAGAGCATTAAGCGGTGATTCCAAATCTGCCATCCAAATCTGCTCAGCGCCTCTGGACGCCGAGTTATGACCGATTTTAAGAGCGAAAAATGAATGCAAAATTTAGGTAAAATCGATTGTTACAATCATTCCAGCGCTCAGATAAAGCAATGTTTAGTATTAGCATATTAGATAAAATGTATCCATTGCATAAACGGCTCTGACACTTGACACTGGACCTTTGAGCAAATTTGAGATTTGTTGGGAATTTCAAGGTTTTTTTTGCGATTTTGTTGAAGTTTTGCGTTTAATTTTTTTGCCTGAAAAACACCCATAACTCGGCGTCCAGAGGCGCTGAACAGATTTGGAAGGTAGATTTGGAGTCATCGCGTAATGCTCTTCAAAGCAGTGTGGGTCTCATCTGGAAAGACCACTTCGACTAAACACACTTTCCTTGTAAGTACAGAGTTCATTCGAATACGAATTCGAATAAACATTCGAATAAAACATTCGAATAAAATCTATTCGAAACCATGTTTTTTGATTATTCGAGTTTTCGGATTTTATTCGAATCCTTGTTTTTTATTATTCGAGTTTTCGACTTTTATTCGAGACCCTGTTTTTTGATTATTCAAGTTTCGAATTTTATTCGAAAATGGAAGTACTCCGAATATCGAGTTTCGAATGCGAATATATTAATGCTTTATTCGAATGATCAACTTTCTATTCGATTCGGACCCAAGTATACCGGGCACCCTTCACGCGACTTCAGTCGCGATTGGATTGCGATTTGGCAATTTGCCAGAAGGCTTCGGATCCAACACGAACAAATTGCACATGCATAGTGTGTATAACTTATTGATAATATGCTTTATCTTCTGACGTTTAAAATGTGCTTACAGAGGGTTATGGATAGTTGGAATACTGCCAAATTGCATTGCCACGGAAATCGCGTGAAGTATGCCCGACTCTCAAGAGATCAACTCATAAGGCTACTCATAAAACGTACATCACCAACTTTCTGGATTGTATCGAAAGTGATTGAAGTCATAATATCTCTTGTTCTGGATTTTATTGCAATTTTTTTGTATTTGAAATTCTAAAGTTCAAGTTCTGAATTTTATTGCAATTTTTTTTATATTTGACATTCTAAAGTTCAAGAACTTCCTTCTTTTGCTATTCTTAACAGTTTTGTCTCTAAAACATCTCAAAGTTTTTATCTACCAAGTTATTAAAGGGCAGTATTTCTTTTGTTTAGCGCAATTCCAGCTAATTAAAGAGAGAAGTTCTGTTGTAATGCGAGAACTCCTGAGCCAATCTGATATTCCAAAGTAAGAACTCCAAACTTCGGCTCATGTTTCATAGGTACTTATAAAGCTACTAAACGGAAGTATTTTTTATCTACCAAAATTTCCGCTAATCAAAGAGAGAAGTTCCGTTGTAATGCAAGAACGTCTGAGCTAATCTGATATTACCAGAATAAGGACTCCGAACTTCAGCTCATATCTCATAGATACTTACCGTCTCATTATTGATGTTGCTCTTATCTGAGGCCATCGCTTCGAGCAACGTGAGATTTTCGTCTTTCACAGGCTCAAAGGGGTTACTGGAGTTGAAGATGATCGGTACGAACAGGACAGGACGAGCGGTGGCTTGCATGATGGATATGAACAGCCACAAAAGCATTCAACATTGAATATTCCTAAAATAAAATTACCTTCTGAATCTATATTCTTTCCCCTGTTTAGTGCGGCGATATCATGTGCAATAAATCAAATATGATTAAAACTGTACTTTCGCTAGATACAATGGATATCCATAGAAGAAGTAAGGCATCACTCAAGAAACAGAAACTAGCAAGGATACAACGAAATAGCCAGAAGTTTGCAACTATGTGCGATATGTTCTAGCATTTTCTCAGCAAGCGTATGACAGAAAATCAGTGAAAGCAAATCAAGCTTGACAATTTTTCTCTTGGTTTGCCTTCCTTTGATGGAAACGTCAACCCAAATTTGTTGTTCATCCAGGCGCACATAATTTCGTGTGCTGACTTTTTGACCTCACTCGCATAAAAGCACGGGACACATCCAGTCCAGCATGTATATATTTTCTGCACGCCCTCATAAATATCCCGAACCCTTTTAGAGAGGATACAACTCTTAAAATTTTGGACTTTAGATTTAGGTCAAAGCCAGGTGACTGGGCATGCGAAGAGTTTCAAATCTAGTTAGCGAAATACTGTGCCTTTTGCAAGACCATATTGTGACCAAGTTTACTGAAGAAGTAGTTTGATACGCACACACATTTGTCGTTTACTTCCACGTCTTATGCGGTCTTGTTTTTTGGGCTAACTACCTCCTCAAGTCATATATTTGAAGTTGAACACAAAGGTCAAACCAATCGGTACCTACGAGCGAAGTCAGGTGAAAGTCGACAAATTTTACTCAATAATGGTAGTTAACGCGCCTTATTATTCTGCCGGGCTACAGGTCCACAGAACTAAAATGAGTTTGCGGAGTCTCCTTCAGTCATGATTGGTATGTGGGACGACTAGGGTGCATCGAAACACGCAAACTCGATAGATAAGAGTTCAAGTGCTTTAACTATAATTAGTGAGTCCTTTTATGTTCCCTCCGTTTCCGTGGATACGAAAATTTCTTTTGCAATCAAGTTGTTTGACGTATCTCTCTACAGCAGAATGGGGCCAGCCAATGCAGACCATGGTCTTTTTTTATCAAAGCTCACATAATAGGCCAAAATGCACAACTGCTCCGATTACAAATATCATAGAAGCGTTGTCTAAAATTTGCACTAGCTAAGTAGTGGATTCCGTCATAGCATCAATAAGTTGAGAGACTTGATAAAGAGCAATCCTAACAATTCAAGAATAAGAGCAACATGGGTTTGACCTTGAGAATAGAGAAGGATAAAGTCGAACTGACAAAAAGCTTGAAAATTAGGAGAGAATGAAATTTCAAAAACTTCTGGTAGATTCACCCTGCAGAACCAAAGAAGTTTACAACAAGCACAAAAAAGATTAATTAGAAATTGCAATAAATTACAACAAGTTAAAATGCAATACGCTTCAGTTATGTTCCTCACATTTTACCTTAAAATAGTCTGTGAAGTTGAAATCAAAGAATGTTCTGCTATTTTATAGGGGCTATATGCTGAGTATAGTGCATCTAGTCAAAAAAACTGCAACTTGAGAGGTGAAATTTGAAAGGAATTGTCTGTAAAAGATTTTTATGAAAAAAATCTGAAAATTCTACTTCACTCCGCAATTTCGCTGTCAATGTGAGATTGCTACTCAGCAGAGTTGATTTTTTCTGATAATACCATAAGTTTATTTATAAGTTCATACAAAATTAAACCATCAAAAACGGTCGAAACTATTTTTTGTGAAATAGAAATAAGTATAGGCGAGTTGAAGAAGTTTCAAGAAAAAGAAGTACTTAGCAATGCGTAACCAACTGAGAAAAACTCCAGTTGAAGTTCCCACTTACTTCAGATTGGGTTTCAATCAGAATCTAAAATCATGTCATGTTTTTCGTTTTGATAGGGTATTACTTGCTATCATCATCAGTCACTTTTCTATCACTCTGCACCTTTGTTACAAGCGTGCAGAAGATTATGCTAAAACAAAAGATTTCTGATGTTTGTAGTCGAGTTGAAGAAATGTAGGCTGGAAAATAACGCATTGAGGGCTGGCTTTAAATG
This sequence comes from Cylicocyclus nassatus, assembly GCA_958299035.1. Lineage (NCBI taxonomy): Eukaryota > Metazoa > Nematoda > Chromadorea > Rhabditida > Strongylidae > Cylicocyclus > Cylicocyclus nassatus. The sequence goes on along the minus strand of CATQJL010000223.1, from coordinate 65,796,248 downwards.
GGTCAAAAAACTGTGAATTGTTTTGGCAGCTTCGCTTCTCTCTCTGCTTTCTATATTTACATCATTCTGAATTACAAAACCGATTTTAAGAGCCATACAATGGCTGTGTGTGTAGATAAAAACCTTGAAGGAGAAACAGTTGCACGAATTTTTGCTAAAGTTACGTGCAGTTGAGGATCCACACTAATGGAACGTTGTGGACGCTCAAATTAACCTTGAGAATTTACCAACTACAATATTAATCCTAACGTATCCGCATTCGAGTAATAATCAAATTTTCCGGCAAACGATGTAATTGGAATGGAAGCATACGAAATGGTCATCAACTCAGACACATTTACGGCTGATGACCGGGCGACGAAGGCCTTCCGGCCAAGGACCGCGCTACGTTTCGGGGCGGGGCCCAAAACCGGCCGAGGAGTGGGCGAAAAACTACCACCGGCTGGCTTCCGCAGAAGCGCGCGAATGCGCACAATACCATGCCTACTGTCAGGATAAATGGCGAATATGAGATCTAATCATTACTGCACGGCTTACTTCACCTTTCAAATCTTGTTATTAATGGTTGTTTTTGTGTGAATGTGTCCTGTTCTTTGTCTTTTCTCTTGTACTATCAAGTGTTATGTGTATTAGTGATTTGTTTGTTTTCAAGTGTTAGTGATTTTTGTTTTCAGCAAATCAGAAAAGTTCTTCCATGCTTTGCCAGTTGTCGTAGTGGTTATACATACTTAGGAATGCTTACAAGTAATTCTAATGCTATCCTCTTTCGTTGCTGCACCCTCCTCTATAAAACTGGGCAGACTCGCCTAGGTACGTAAGTATCTGTTTTCCAGAGCAGAAGTCCATGAACATGTTTCAGATTTGGAGCACCTTTAGTTGGTAGATATTCCGAGGTTTGGAGCGCACCTAGTTCGCAATTTATACAGCGTGCTTGAGTCTACCATTGATGGATATTTGCTAAGATTGCACATGGACATTCTGCTTATTTGGGTACTCCAAAAAAAAATCCTGCTTTTTAAGAACTTTTCTCTGACATCATGACGCTTAATAAATAGTTGTTTGGAATAAGTGGCTATACATGGTAATGTTTGGAATTGTCTGTACATTCATATCACAACAGGTGAGCAGAACTCGTATTCCTCGTGCAAAGCCCAATTATGCTATTTGAACGATTGATAACGGATGTACAGTCACCATGTACTATATGTATACGGGATCTCTATTGGGGGGGGGGGTGGATAATAACGTAATTATTCGTCGTGCAAAGCTGTCATAGCTACTGATGCTGGCTTCGCAAACATATTGATAAGGATTGTATCATTACTTGTGTTTTTACATGGCAGCATTTTGTGAGTTGAGTATTGTGGATTATGAGAGCTGAAATGTCCTGCATGTAGGTATTGAAGCTCGAGCCTTTATGCGATATGGCCGTTGTTTTTATATAGTGCATTGTCGATACATACCTATGTTATATTGCATACGTTGATGTAACACGTGTTTTTCTGATCTGTGCCCATTCTCATGAAAGAAATAAAATATTGTAATGGATTTCCTTGTTACATTGTATGTGATTAGGAAAATAATGTGCTCAACGAAGATAAACCTGCCAGGAACTGATAATGACGCAAAACTGAGCCAATAACGTCGCTGCACCGCAGCTGATTCGGGCTGGCACACGCACCATTTTGCGCCGAACCGGTTTGGGCGGCCGGCGGCCAGCTCGGCCGAAACAGAGGTGTTGCCTCAGCGGTCATCGTCCGGTCACCAGCCGGAAAATGTGTTCGAGAAGTCATTTGTAACTTTTTGTGAGGTTGCACAGTATGCACGGCAACTTTTAACATCATTTTTAATAGCTTTTCAGTGAAACCTTTCTCAGCGTAACAAACTGTAGAAATGCCTGTATCGCTAACTAACACATAAATCAAATCAAAAGAGACAAGGAAACAAGGAGCTAAAAATGAGCAGGTTCTAATCTTACAATTTGTCAAGTAGGGCACATGATGCGCGACGATGCGTTCATGACACATGGAGCCACATTTAACCTGATTTGTTGAAGATAAGAAGATCGAACAACAGCACAAAGTCATAAAGTTTAAGAATCGATCATATGAAGCTTAGTTTGGAAAGCTTGCGAGATATTAAAATGATTTTTTTGAAATTTAGTGGATTGGCAATATTTAATAATAAAACCTCCAAACTAGTCGGCAATAGAATAGGTAGACAATTGTTTTTTGTAAGCTCGCAGTTTTCAAGGCTGCCGGGAAAGCTTTTACAGGAACTCTGGTCAAAATGCACGGAGAAACGCTTGACGTAATACTTACTATTTCAAGAATCAAGCGACTAGCTACCTTTTCATACATTCGCCAATACATTCAATGAAAACGCCTTCAGCAAGCTTTCCCTCTTTCCCTCATAGCCCGTTATCCTATGAATGATGAAGTGGGTTCAATCAAAGAAATCTCTTTTTTGCACTGGTATTTCTTCCAGCTTATTTGGTCTCTATTGAGACTCACTCACCACAAAAACGAAACTATTCTCAAGGGGGCTGCACTCTTGCCTTATTATTCTCCTCCTTCCATCGCATCTTGCAAAGTGTGCAGAAACGGTTTTGATGTGAAATGCGGAATAAGAGGAGGAAAACTCTTGCAAACCGGAAATCGTCAACAGCTTGATGCGCTCGGATACCAACTGCCATTTTCGAAGCGCTTTTGAAGTTCTGCGAACTAAAGCAGTTGTGCGTGGTGGTGAGATTGGAATCAGTGAATTGTTAAGATATAAATCTGACTTAAAGGCCTCAGAACCTGCTCAGACACTGGGAGCGGCCGAGCCGCGGACCTTTTTCGGCTGGAAATTCGCAGCGTCCGCGGCTCGGCCGGAAACAGCGACGGCTCGTCCGCTTTTGGGCCGCGGCTCAGCCGGAGCAGGTTGTCGGGCCGTCTAGTTCATTCTAGCTCGGATACAGTAGAACTGTTTTTTTATTCGTGGCACATAGAACATACGCAGTAAAAAAGCAAAAACTGAGGCCACTGATGCAGCGACTTCGGAAACCAGGTCCGACTTCAACATTGGACAACACAAGATGCTGTCCAAGGTTGTACAACATGTTGATCTTGTTCCCGCCTTGGAGACTGGAAAGACATCGAAGGCTATGAACACTGAGGGCGGCCTGTCCATGCGTCGTACATCACGCAAGTATTCTTTATGCTCAGAAACTGGGAGCGGCCGAGCCGCGGACCTTATCTGACCAAAATCTCTACAATGAAACTTCGGCCGCGGCTCGGCCGGAGTTTCATCATAGAGATTTTGGTCCGCGGCTCAGCCGCTGCAATACTCCACCCCCATCATTAAGGCCGCGGCTGAGCCGGTAAGCCATATTCAGTCCGCGGCTCGGCCGCTGCAATGATATTGACATGAATTAAGGTCCGCGGCTCGGCCGCACTCCGGCCACGCCCACAAATTAAGGCCGCGAACGGGCCGGAAAGGCCTTTTGAGGCCGCGGCTCGCCCGGTCCCAGTGTCTGAGTGGGTGCACATAGCGCACAAGGCTTACGTCGCTGCGGACTCAAAGGGATACCGCGCCGTCATACCTTCGATAAAGAGCCGCAAGGCGCGAAGGTTCTGAAAGCCTTGTCAGTGAAGATTGTCTTAGAAAATCAAAAAGGAGAAAGAGAACAATTTGAACTGCAAAAGTAAAATAGAGCGTTAAAACCGTAGAAGGTCCACAACATTAAAATCATTCTTTTGGCAGTATCCCGAATCGCAAGCTTTCGCTTCGAACCCATCGGTCCATGATTTGGAGAGAAATTGGGAAAATCGGTTCTTTTATTGCAATTGTCTCAACATATTGACGTTCTGGAAGTGGTGATTGCCAATAAGAAGGTGAAACGGGAAAAATTAGTTATGAAAATGAAAAGTTTTGCTCCTAGTGGCAAAATCAACATCAAAGCCAAATTAATTTTTGATACGACGACGTTTTTAGGATCATGTGCTTGACATGCTGAGCAAGAATTACATGAAAAAAAATGGTTGCGTACCCACTTTGGAGAAAAAACTATGAAGAAAAACGCGTTTTGTGTGCTTTTTACTAAAAACTCTGCCAAAGAAGAAAGAAGCTTGGCGTTGTCCATGTCATAGACGAAAGTAATTTCCACCAATTGTGTTAAGAAGAATGCGTGACATTAGCTAAACTGAAGGAAAAACGAAAATAAATCGAAAACAGGACTTTTGTTAACTGTCAATCAAATAATAAAAGAAAATCGGCAACATTCTAAGCATGCAAGGAGGCATCAAGAACTGCAAGATGATATACGATTCGCCAGGACTGAGCTTCAAACAACGGATGAAAAGGTACAGAAGCCAAATGCCATTGTTTGGGGGTAACGGGGTAGTGCGCGGTACACTAAGGCGCAGACGAGAAAGAGGAAACGGCAGAGCCGACGGGACATTTGGCTCTGGTCGAAGGTCTTCGCGGATTCTTAACGAAATCTTGCAACATAACATATCATTCTGTTCCGCATGGAACAAGGAGCAGTGATAATGTCGTCAACGTTTAAAATCACTCCCTAAGGGCACTGTCCACCCAGATTCTCGACTTCCATGTTTTGATCGTTCCGGGGCCTTCTCATGTCCCTATTCAGAACATGAAGTCGAGAATCCGCAAAAACCCCAACAATCCCCGTTCCGGACCCACAAGCCGGCTTTCCGCGGTAATTGGCTGGGCGCTCACGGATGGGCGGGCATGGATGGGGAGGGCGGTGCCGTCTTGGAGTCCACGTGCATCTCCGTTATTTCGCAGGGATTTAGTCGCTTTCGAAGCGACATTTTGAGACGACACTTGGACCTCGAAGTGATAGGGCTACCTATCATTTGCTGCCAAAAGCTCAAGATCCTCAACTTAGGGTGGATCATGCCTCTGACGACATAAATTAGCAACTCGTTTGCAACCCCGTGTGCAACGTCTGAACGCAGTTTCTTTTCAATTATTGAACTTCAATGTTAGGAGAAGGTCATTCGAGAAACGCCGATTTAAAAAAAAAATTTTTTTGCAAAAATTGTTATTCCATGTAGCTCGAAAAATCTTATAAAAATGAAACTTTTCATGTTACTGGCATAAGATGAAGTTTGTGCTTTTTCTTATCACTCAAAATGAAGGCTACCAAAGTACCTAGCTTCGTGATCGAAGGTGATTCCGCTGCAGCTACCCATTTTCACTAATTTATACTGTCTCTTTCTTGAAACATGGTGGTCCACAGGCCATTGCTATAGGCAAAATTTCGACAAATTCGCAAATGTGCATGAACTCCAAAGTAATTTGAGTCACCCATTTGGCAGTGCTCTTTCTTCATTTGTTGTAGTCAAACTCCGTTCATTCTTGGTTCTGAAAACATGCTTTTTGTTTCTGTTTTTGATTAGGTTGATGAGACGTATCATTGCGTTTGTGATTTATGTCTTTCACCCGTTAGTCTTTTTCGTGCTAATATGAGCGCCGTAAAATTTCGACTTTTCCACTCTCTCTTCAAAAATGCAAAACCTTTGATTTTGTCATTTTTTTACACGCAGAGGTTAGTCCTATGCTGATTACGAGAATGATATTCATGTACAATTTTAATACTAAATTTCTGAAAAGATAATGAAACGACTCACGAAAAACGAAGAAATCGTTAGCAGACTGGAGGGAATTCGTCAAAATCTCGCTTTGAGAACTTTTTAACGACTTGAATTATTCAAGGCTTTCCGCGTCGGCTGTGCACCTTATGAGACTACATCCAACAAGGCCTTTTGTTGTGTAACTATGGAGACAACTATTTCGGGATCTTAGGAAGCAATAACAGGAATGTTAGAAGCTTTAGAAATCTATCACTAAAGCATATTCACCTAATTCAAAAACAAACTAAAGAAAAGCTTAATTTTGCTGAATGCTGCATAGTTCTCACCCGGGACTTGCAAACATATCTACTACAAAATCTTTTAATTCCCGCAAAAAGCGATATTGCGGAGACAAGGAAATGGGCCATAGGGTTGCTAGGTCAAGTAAAAGCTTGCAAATCTCGAAGACGTCAAATAGTTTTGCTGAGGGAACACATAACACAAATAACACTCAGCTATTTTGGGGTACTCTAAATTGACAAGAGCACGATATTCATATGCGTAGCAAATGGGTAGCGGGGCTTTACATTTTATTTTGAAGGAAAGTAAAACGTCTGAGTTTATTGATACGCTGCCGATAATCTTATGCAATGACCACCAAAAAACTAAAATTTTCAAGCTGAATTTTCTAGAGCAGCTCACATACAGTGAGGAACCAGCTGGTCACCACATAGCTTTAGTCTTCAAGAAAAAAATCAAACACATTTTCTGCTAGACGGAGCATATGTAGCCTGCTGCCGTGAAACATTTACTCAATAAAACTTAACTGCCGACATCAAAGGGATCCGCAGGTTTGTTTTCCTTGAACATTATCCGTGAACGATGTAGATTCGTATATGCTCGTATTTCGCAAAAATCCTGTGAGATCAGCAAGCTAAAGTATTGGAGCACAGAACACATCAAGCTGCTGGAATAAAGTTCTTGACGTCCTCTACCCCCTTTCAGAATTCACTCGGCTCTAAGTGCTGTCATAAAGACAACGAATGGTAGGTTTTATAATGATTTGTGGAAGCCAGCCAATAATGTAGTGCTTTTCTTTCCAGAGGCTTCGCCGCCAACTTTGCCACCGAGTTGGACAGCCGTTGTAGGGGTATGAAACACGTTATAACGATAAGAGTATTGAAAAATGAGTGAAACAAAGAAAATTTTCTTCATACTTTCTGCCCCTTACATGCTGACATAGATTTGATATGAACTGATAGGCAAATCGAGGAAAATGCATCTTTTGCGGAAAATTGATTTTTTATACTTATTGGGATACAGCAGCTGTAACAGCATGTTCATTTTATTCCCAGAAAATTGATCTCAAAAATGCAAGATACTTCCTCGATTTACAACTTTTTGTTTCGATAGCAGCACTTTTTTTGCAGAACAAGGAAATCTTTCAAATAAGAACTTTGCAGATTTTTTTGCAAGTTTGCGCCACGCTTTCAAATTATCTATAAAACTAATCCATTTTTTACAAAATTCACAGAATATTCTCAATTGATTTTAACCATTAACGACAATGCTTAATTTTGCGTGGCGGCGCTGAACGACGCGATTTCGCACAAGACTTTCGGCAGGTTTTTTTTGGGAAGGTTTTTTGGTTATTTACAAAATGCAAGGTTGTTTTGTAAGCGACTACATTTTTTGAACGACGGAGTCTACAGCTCCCAAGAGTGCAAAAAATTGAGAAAATATTGATCGATGGAAGAAAACTAGACCTACAAAGGTTATGACTTTGCAACAGGTGTGGGCCACCGGTGGTCCACATCGTCCAAGGGTTGATATTATAAATGCTAGGCATGAGTCTATTATGGCTGTCAAAAATGCGGAGGGTCCCGCTCAAGAGAGCCCAGGCAAATTTTTGCTAATGCGGAAAAAAAAACTACAGTAGACAAAATGCAAGCAACTTTCCCCAAAATGAAATTTTGCATCTAACTGCTAACACAATGAGAGATTTTTCTACGAGTTGGAACAAAGAGACAGCTTGTGAAGCCCAGCAAATTTTGACGTCATTTTTTCAGCAAAGAGAGTGACTGACAAGATGCAGAACAATGCTTGCAAGAAAATCAGCATGCACATGGAATAAGTCAGTTAACATAACATTTCTTTGCTCATATGCACGAAACGTTTTTACTTTGGACTGAACAAGAACTTTCTAAGCGTTTCAGACCGAATAACCTTTGATTCAACTGGCTTGGCACCATTAGGGCGGGGTTTTGTGATCAATCGAGGCCGCTCGCGCGAGTGCTCTCTGATCACTGCCTAGCCTTAATTAGGTCACGAAGCCCCGCCTTTGCCGATGCCAAGCCAGTTGAATCAAATGGTGCTCACATTTGATACCTATCAAAGGTTTGAATTCGTAAATTAGGTATGGGAAAGTATTAGATTTGTTGAATTGCTCGGACAACTGAACGACACATCCACAGAACGTTTGGAAAAGTTTCGCCGGCGGCGGTTCCGTAAAGGTGCCGCGGAAGTTCCGAAGAATGCGAACCAGAAAAGCAAAAGAGAACACCTAAGCGGGATTCAAACCTTGTTCTGTTGCCTACGAGACGAACGCACTATCCTCTGCAATACAGACATGTTCAAAAATGCACTCTAGTTTCTGGCGAGGCAACATCGTAGGGGACAACACAATTAAAAACCTGCGGAAGTACTGGGAGGCCAAAGTGCTGCAAAAACGTTGGTTCGGAAAATCCAAGTCATTGACTACGTTTCCGTAAATGCAGATGTCTCTGCGCGTTCGTTCAGTAGATAAATGGGAAAGACAGGTAGCAGTCGGTTTATCCTCAATTTATCACCATGAAGATGGTAATAATAATTTTGATTAAACGATTGCCATGGTAATATTCGGTGAACGCGCAAAATGTCATTGAAAATGTCCATAAGACTTTTATTGAAAGTTTTCATAGAAATTGGGAACAAGGTTTGAGATGCAAGGCGAGTTACTAGAAGCATGCATTCAAAAAAAAAGTTTCCGAAGAATTCTTTTGAAAAGTTCCAAAAAGCCTTCAAATGATTGAAAGAAGATTTGCACTACACAAGGTTTTCGTTTTTCTTTGACTTTTCCCACTACTTTCATATGTAAACTTTGAAGATTGTTAACAAAAACGATGGGTTCAGAATATGGAAGTTTTTTGACAATTAGGAAGAGTAATTAATCCAATGAAATGAAAATTTCTGAAAAAGGAGGAAAAACTGCGTCTAACACATTTTGAAGTACTTGTCTTTCATTACTCTATCTGGTTTGCGGAAAGGTTGAAATAAAAGGTGAGGAGTTCTTATTACTTTTGACTCAAGCTAGTAAAGTTAAAGTCTCAAAGCTGGAAATCAGAGATCAAATCAGAATAATTTTTTTTAGCTTGAAGGGTAAAACGGTTTCAAAATGCAAGCTATGCTGCAAATTTTCGATTTAGAAACCATGCAAGAACATGTTGTAAATCCTTCTATCTTGAAAAATTCTAATTTCTATCTAAATTAAAAAAATTCTAAATTCTATCTATACCATGAAAGAACAAAATCGAAACGTAAGTTGAGTGACAACTGCCAGTACGGAAGCTATGCTGAAGGAAGCGATCTGTCACGAGCTGAAACGAAGGAAACAAGGTGCAGACGTAAGGGACCCCTAATTGTCAGCTCAAAAATGCGCAGAGGTCAGTTGTGGCGAGTAATAAGAAAAGCCAAAATGCCACGATTATTTATGAACAGCGGCGAGAGATTAGCGGCGCTCGCTAATTCCATGAATAGTTTAGAAATAATTGTTGATTCAGACGAGACGGAAGTGGAGGAGGAAAAAAAGCGGGATTTATTAGGCATAAATTTGCACTTAAAGGGAAAACCTCATACAATCAAAAGATTTTTCCTCATCTTTAGATTAGGTGTAGCGTCTAGCTTTTGATATCTGCATTTTTCATAGCATAAAAAATCCAATTTTTAAATTCTCGAAATTTTTTCGAATCACTTTTGCAAATTTCCAGCTTGTTCTGAAAAGGAAAAGAGCCTAGGCTTTCAAACTAACTTTTGATTACTGGTTTGGCTTCGGGAATGCGGAGCTTTGTGACGTAACCAAGGTAACTCGCGCCCGCGACTCACCTGCGTCTCTCTCGCGCGAGTGCTCTCTGATCACCAGCTAGCCTCAATTAGGTCACGGAGCCCCGCCTTCCCGAAGCCAAGCCAGTTGAATCAAAATATCTTTATATTAGTACTTACTTATCCCGGGAATCCATTAAAAAATCTGGCTTAAAAAAATAAAAACAAGAGAATGTTTGAGATAGAAAGAAAGAAAATGTTGGCTGTAGTGCCGTCACAGAAATGCTGTAAACCGTGTCTATGAAAGTAAAAATGATGTCAATGGGTAGAACTTTGTCTATTCCTCGTGTGTATAAAATATTAGATTTTTAAGCTTTCTCAACTTTCTCATAGAAAAATGAAAAAAAAAAGTAACAGAACTCATACGACTTCATAGGGGACGAAGGGGAATTCGTATGTAATTTGGCGCTCTATAAGCCCCATATGGAGGAGGCTATAAATAGTTGGTCCAATCTGAATAACAGGATTATGAGTGCTTGAAGGAAAGGTTGCTGTCTGGTCATTGCGGTCATGTGTCAGCCTGAGAAACGAAACAACTTTGAGCTGAGTGAGCTTTTTAGTCAGATTTTGGCCTCGCCAAAACCAAGACCTTTTTCCTCATTAATCTGCACCATTTATCGCTTATTGAATTTTGAGAAAAAGTGCCCGAAGTTTGTGCAAATTCACCAGTATCCTCCTGAGATTTGATCAGGAGAAATTCAGTCTTGGGTATAAATTACATCGTGACAGAAAATTTGCATGTAAGTTGATTTGACAGAAAAAGTGTGAGCGAACACAGCATGAAAGCAGTAGGCGTGGTATCATTTCCATGTGGCACGATTTTATATGAAAAGTTATAGCTTACGAAAGCTGTGGAGACGTCACTGGGGCAACTAGAAATTGAAGTTTCGGGGAAAATCATGGTTAGCTCTCTCTGGCAATGCAGTAGAATTTTTTAAAGACTATGAGGGGAAAGGAGGAACAGTTGAAGTTTTTTTTATCCACTGGCACATATCGCTCATCAATAACGCAAGAGTCAGCAGATAATTAATATGATATAGTTTTACATTTGGAAAATCAAGTTTCTAATAAATTCGCTCCAGTTCGTGGATATCTCATTATATTAGGCTGATTCATAAATAATGCACGTTTTCTATACTCCAACTTTCAACCGAGATAATTCTCTTTTGAAAAGACATTTCTGGGCGCAATGAAAACAACTGTAACCAACAAATTAGTGGCTATAAAAGAGATACTTTTGCATGACTGTATTCATCACAAGAAAGATTTTCTGGCCTGAAGATTGCCAACAACTTTTTTTAGAAGCCTTCACTTTGAGAGAGCATAACTTATGTTGAAATGAAGTAGGTTAAAGCAGACTTCGCTCCTCGTGTAGCCAAGGGTCTCTTGAGCAGTAAGGCCAAGTCTGGATTTAACGGAAAGTTTTCGAAAGAAAATGTCGCAAAAAAGTCGAAAGTACTCATTTTTTTGGCATCTGGGCAGGTTCAAAAATCGGTCATTTTTGAAATTATTTCATTTTTCTCCGCTGGAAAGTGAGAAAACCCTAGCGCTTTCCTACCATCAAATGAACTAGGTCTACCCTTGCTGGATAGTGCAAAAGACCTGCAATCGCCCTTTGCTTCAAAGTTTTACATGGTACGGAAGAGCCGCGACAATCATTCAAGTTTGCAATCAAATTTCTCGGCTCAGAATTCATGGAAAATTTTGTTCAAACAGTATCTTGTAGCACAAAGTTTTCTAATCCTTATGCATATTTTTTGGAATTAATACGGCTATTCCTCATAGATTTAAGGCAAAAAGAATAAAAGCAAAAATTTTAGGATTTGGTCTCTTTTATTTGAAGGCTCAGAACTTTGATGTGAACGGAGATTTACAAAAGCAAGGGAGCGCATAAGAATCTAGAAAAAACGCTCTTTTAGATAGTATAAAAGGTTTTTGAGGAAATTTATTACACGTCAAATACCAGCTCCTGGAAGAAGAGGTGAGAAAAACGTGCATTAATTATGAATCAACCTAATATTAGGCTGGAACATAAGTCTTGCACCAGAAATTTCAAAGTTCCATAATTTTTCCAGGATTGTGACAACAAAACCTGTTGCAGACAGCCAAATTGCACTTTTCCAATTTTTCACCTTGATGCTGAAAAGGGCCCGGAAATTTCCAAAATTACTTTTTACTTGAGATTTACATCTATGCCTTTTTGATAAAAATAAATCTGTGCTGGTAGGACATCCCTACAAGAACTTGTAATTTTCGAGTTCTTATTTTCGAGTTTTGTATTGTTTGGATTGAGACCTCTAATATATACGATAAAATACTGCAAAGATTATAAACATCGAAAAAATACTATACAAATTCAAACGCTGCCTGCGCCTTTTCAAATGAACTTTTTTTGGAATTTTTGGTGCAAAATATGTTCTATCCTAATACTTGCGGACAACTTGGAATGACTATTCATTACTGAACGAAAGATGCGTGCTGTATAAAGCAAAATGATTATTGACATAGACGATCTACAAGTTTGTCGAAATCCAAGACCTTTTACCATGATTGGGTTTTTTGATTTGAAAAATCTTAACCTCTCTCGTATTTACGCATATATGTACAGGGTGCGTCAAAAGTCTGGGAGCCTAACTTTGCAGTATTGCAATTACAAAGGTACTTTATGGTTTTGATTCCAATTTTATGCCACATGATGCTGCGTTCATCCTCTACAAAATACACTTTATCTAGCTGGGAATGGCTGCCGTATTTTCTTGTAAGATTGAAAATTAACAAACTAGTACTTTTGCAAAGCGAAAAACCAGAATTTTTGCTATTTACAATTTTTGCTATAGCTAGAAATACTGTTAATATTCTGCGACACTTCGATGCACACAATATAGAAGAGGCTTTGCGCTATTGGATTGTTTTTGCTTTTGCCAAGAGCTGTTCTTGCATAAACGGAAAATAAAAGTTTGCGAATATTACCTGCGTGCCAGTGGAAATCCGTCTTCAGAACAAATTTAAAAGTTATAGAAGCGCAACAGGCACTGAAACCAAGGTCATATTTTTTGCATACGTCTTCTAATTTAGAATCTATTGAAATTCTGCCATGGGAACACCTGCTTTATAAACGATAATTTTAAGTTTATTTTCACGCAGTTGTAGCCAAAATTCCGGTATGCGACGTTACATGCTTCTACTTAAAAATCCAATATTTTTATTTCTAAGCAATGCGAAAAATCTTTTTGGAAGTATGTTGTAGATAAAAGCGTGCTCTATCGTGCTGCACATTTGCCAAGGTAAAAGAAGCAGTTATTGAGAAGGCGTGGGGAAAACGTCGTTATGACTACCTGCGTGCCGTGACAGGTGGACTTGCCAAGATTTTGTAGGACTGCGTGGAAGCCAAAAGAGACAATTTTGCAATTCAAGAACTGGGCTGTATCTGCAATGGTTCGAAATATGTCTGCGCCAAATTTTTCGTTTCTAGGTACTTCCCTTCTCATTTTGTACGAAAAATTATAGGCTCCCAGACTTTTAACGCATCCTGTGTATACTACCCATCTATAAACCTACTGATGTAATTTTTCTTAAAAATTTTTGTCTTCAAAATGCAATTCGAACGAATTTATCAAAGCCCAACTTATACATGGCATGTTGAGAGCAAGCGCATTTCGTCACAGGTGCCCCCCCCCCCCCCATCCAGCACAACAGGAAAAAATAAGCAAAACCTAATAAGAGGAGAATGATTATGGTAACGTAGCCAATTCAAGTGGGACATATGTAGGAGAAAGCAACGAGGATTTTTCATATTCGCAAATGCGATGATATTTGCACGCAAGATAGAACAGAGAACTTTTTCTTTGGGAACATTTTAATCTCAAAGTTTTCCCACGCACCGGCAGCCCCAACGCTTCTTATTCTTTTGTTTAACGGAAAAATTTTGTGTGATGAAAAGTGAGACATATTGGCTTATGCCAAATCCCATGAGATTCGGAAAGTAGTGCAAAAAATATTTGATTCTTGAAAAATCATAACTCTTCAGCCAGGATGTCTTGCAAAAATTGAAAATTTTATTGAAAAAAAATACTGATGTTGACGAAAACTGAAAGTGGTTATGTTCATGTCTCAGAGAATCGAGCAACTAGAATTGAGAATGTACGTCCATATGATAAAAAATAATGAATAAATTGAAATTGCACAAATTTCAAGTGGAAGATATAGACACACCAACCTAAACGCTCACAAAGAGGTGTTTTCGTGAAGCAATTCGGCAAAATGTATTGTTCCCGAGAACACGCGAAGAGAATGACTACGAGAGCGGATGTACATATTCATGATTGGGTGTAGCTTACACAACACGGGGGAGGGGTTGGGTAATACGAAAAAAATGGGGGGGGGAGTGAGGAGAAGGCAGAGAAGAAAATATGAGTGGAGAAAAAGCGAGTAAGGGAGGAGGGAGTAGAAAGAATAAGAAGGGAGAAGAGGGAAAGGTAGAGGGGAGGGAGTAGAAAGAGAGTCAGGGCAGAAAAAACGAATGAGTTCGAGGCAAGCGAATCAAAAAGGCAAAGGTGAATTGAAACGGGAAGTGGAGAAGTAGTAGAAAATCAAATAAATGAGGAGAAAAACGAGGAAAGGATGAAGAGAATGAAGAAGAAGAAACCAAAAAGGGAGAGCGAGCAATATACCAAAAATGAAAAAAAAGAAAGCGATAAAAGCTACATATACGCGGCTGTAGTCATAAGTTGAAGAGAATTTCGTGGATAAAAGCCACCCACGCCCCCCTCCCCCCCCCCCCCCCCCGCCTTCCTCCCTCCCTAAAAAGTCGGTGTGTCCAACGATGCATGAACGTCCACATCACTTCTCATCATTGCGATTCAATTTGAAAAACATTGCGTTGGGCTTTAACTAAACGATTGGAGAAAAGCTATTTGCTGGATTAATGGTTCTGGCCTAAGTGGCAGTCATTTGGAATCTATTCGCTTCAAACCAAGTTGACGAGATTTGCTTTGCTGGCGGTTTTATTCGTGTAGCATAAGAAATGAGCAAAAACATCCGGCATAAGAATTGGGAGGAAATTGAGTATTTGGTGATGGAAAACAAGTGAAAACATCTTACTTATCCTGAAAAAAAAGGAAAAAAGTGACTGATTTGTTTTGAGATTCGAAAAATGTTGGGTATGTTTGCAGTAAGGATTTTTTTTAATCGTAAAAGCGTATTTTGTTGACAAAACATCAAAACTCTGAATGCACATGCATTGCTTTTTTTATATGAATGTAGATTTCCTGTACATTTTTTTGGGAGATTTTGATTGATTTATTGAAACAATTCCAACAATTCGATTGCATACATTTTAATCTGTCTTCTTGTTCTTGAATCTTCCATCTTTTCTAGAATTTCATTTAGGATATAAAAAACCCCATGTACAGGATCGATACTCAAAGCAACGAACCATACGTACACTTAACCTTTTTCTGCAATTTTTGTTCACATTACCTTGCTTTTTATTAGGTCGGATTTTGTCAGTTTTTTGAAATGACCCTCGAATCCTGTACAGTGGAGATAAGCAAGCATTACAAGTTGTCTCCGATGCAGAATTTATTCTTCTTTCCAGCTGCATTTTCAGTGTGCTTCGTGAAAGAATGCTGACATTATTGCTGGAGATTACAGCCAGTAGTTTTCACCAGGTCCAAATTCCGCTAATTTTCAAAAATTTTATATGAGACTTTTGGAGAAGCTTCAAGGGAAAACTTTTTGCCAACTGCAGTAATTTTGTAGCTCTATGGCAGTCTTTCAAAACTTCTATTTTTTTGAAGTGATCAGATTTTACATTTCGCCCGTTCTAACTAGAACATAAAATGGTAAACAGTTCAGGTACCATTCGATGCTACTTTTTCTCGTCTTTCTAAAAGCTATCTTTCCTTGGCGAGATACGCGAAATTTGCAAGAAAAATTGCAGTTTTTCTCAATTTCACGAGTGCGCACTGACTTACTAATTTTTAGAATCTTCGTCTTTTGAATCGAAAATCACCCTGATGCCTTGAAAGGTCAATAATAATAATAAGGTAGTCTTAACCTCATTAATTTGAACATTCTGTCCTGTTTGGTGCAATAACAGGTTTTGCGATTGTTCCAAACCTGAAGACGGAAAATTATCTTAAATAGAAGTGTGTTGGAAAAAGTAAAAAATTGCTCCATTTGGCGAAAGTTTTTTCCTACCTTTTACTTACTGAAACTTCCGCAAAAGTCCCATGCAAAAATTTTGAGGGTTAACGAAATTTGGAGATGGGGAAAACGACAGATGTAATCTCCAGCAATTATCTCAGCACTCTTTCAACGAATCGCAATGAAAAGGCAGCTGGAAAGAGGAAGAAATTTTGCATCGGACACGACTTAAAATATTTGTGTACGTTTACTGTACGGGATTTGAGATTCATTCCAAAAAGCTGACAAAACTTTCGGACCGACCTAATATTTCGTGCGTGAACAATGTAACTCATGCAAAACGCTGCAAAAATGCTTCTGGCCATTTCTGCAATTTTTCGTTTTTTGCTAAAGAAGAGCTCGATTAGCAAAAACTTTCTTCAGTAAAGAAGGAGGTCAGAAAACTTATGACACTGGCTATTTGCATTTTAATGTACAGTTTTGAATTTTTGACAAGCTTGCCTCAAATCAGCGAACCTCAAATTTTCTTTTCCCTTTTTATTGCGCTTAGTAGAGAGTAAGCAAAAGCATTGAAAAGTGCACGATTTCCCTTTCTTATACTAATAGTAATACCAACCAAGAGCGCTGTTATAGAAAAAGGTTACGATTTTTTGGTGCACGGAACATTCAGATTAACCCAGTATAATGTGCGACAAAAAAAGTTTTTGGAGGTTTTTGTGGGAATTTTCAGAAGTTACATTTTTTGGCAACTTGAAGTTTTTGAAAATGTTGCGCAAAATTTTTTAGACCAATCCAATGTAATGTACGATGAAAAAGTTTTCTTAGATCTTTAAGGGTATTTATGAAAGTTATATTTTCTGGCATCTCAAAGTATAAGAGAATCTCTACTGAGATTATTAAAAAAGGGTTGTGCAGACTAACTGGCACAACACAATGGCATTCACTTCAGCAGCATTAAAAAAATGGGCAAGTATTGAGCGGCACCAAGCTCAGAAAACAGTTTCGGCATACCAGCCTTTAGAAAACTATAGATTTTTGAAAATTGTAAACAAACATATTATGCAAACAGATAAGATTCGAAAAGCTTACTCTCAGCAAGAGTTGTCCTTTTTTGGGGATCGACTTCATGCGCCTCGTAAACATATCAAATTTCAGAGGATTCCACGTTAAGAGAACTAGCACTAGTTTTGCATGAGTGTCTGTATTTTCAAAGTTTCGTATATCAATGACAATCTCACAACAATCTGGCTTATTTTGATCTCTGGGATATCCTCTGCGTTCAATGCTGTAAGGAATGTATTATATTGGGGATGATTTTGATAATTTCAAAAAAAAAGACGTAAATCATTGTTTTGTGATTACAAATGTTTGACTATTTTCCAAAATTCTATAAAATCTACCATAATGCTTTCCAGAAATATACGTTATGCTTAGCAATTTGACTCACAACAAGCAAATTCCTGGCATTTTATAACTTGATTATTGCAGCAAGAACGAAAAAGATTTTCTAGCCGAAAATCGCCAGTTTCCTTTAGCAACTCATATTGTGGAAACTATAACAAAAATATGTAGTAATATAGCGCGAACTTTGTGCTTTGTGTAATCATTGAAACCAAACTAAAAATCCACAAAATTTTCTTTCCAAATAAGATTTCTGCCGCAAAATTTTCAAGTCTTTTACTTTTATGGATCACTAGCTGGCTTACCCGGCTCCGCCGTATCCGGACCAAACTTGGCACATATACACTTCGGGCCCCGGCGGGTGTCACAGTCCACTTTTCGTTATCGATCGATGTCGATTTTACCGATTTTTATCGATTTTTTTGCAGAGTTCACCTACAGGGCTAGGAGTTGGCACAGGGGGGGGGAAGTGAGCATGGGGATTCCGAATACAATATTAGTTTTCAGAATTATCGATTACTTTTATTGATTTTATCGATTTTTTGTAAATTTTGACATGCGAGGCTGGGATTTTGCACAGGGGGGGTAATCGAGCATGCTGATTACGAACACAATATTGGTTTTCAGGATCGTCCATTACTTTTATCGATTTTATCGATTTTTTTTTGTAAAGTTGACCTGCGGGGCTGGGATTTGGCTCAGGGGGGTAATCGAGCATGCAGATTACGAATACAATATTAGTTTTCAAGATCGTCCATTACTTGTATCGATTTTATCGATTTTTTGAAAATTTGAGCTAAGGGGCTGGAATTTGGCACAGGGATGTAATCGAGCATGCTGATCACCCCCCTTGGGGGGTGATCAGCATGCTCGATTACACCCCTGTGCCAAATTGTGCCAACTCCCAGGCCCCTAGCTCAAACTTTGCAAAGAAATCGATAAAATCGATAAAAGTAATCGATAATCCTGAAAACCAATATTGTATTCGGAATCCCCATGCTCGATTACCCCCCTGTGCCAACTCCCAGCCCCGTAGGTGAACTCAGCAAAAAAATCGATAAAAATCGATAAAATCGATATCGATCGATGACGAAAAGTAGCCTATGACACCCGCCGGGGCCCGTAGTGTATGTGTGCCAAGTTTGGTCCGGATCGGTTCAGAAATGGAATTTTCTATTCGGAACATACGTACAGGCATACAGACATACAGACAGACATACAGACAAACAGACATTCAGCTTTATATATAAGAATATCTAGGAGCTTCTTTAAAAAAAATTCTCTCTTTTGCCCGTGGAACCCATAATACAGTAAAAAAATGTACAAGTAAATTTGTTGACTTTCATAGGTGCAGAACCAGCGATTGAATAAAAATCTAGAAGACTGGAGCAGACTACTAAAAAACTTTAAAAAAGACGCTTCTATTATAGCAAGCTAATGAAAGACTTCCTCCGAAATTGCTATTCCAAAATGGTATACAAAATTCGCTAGAATTTTTTTTACCACCCGATATAAAAAAGTGTTCACTTTTATCATTACTTTCCTTCTGCCTTTTACTGCTTTGACTAACGGTTCAATTAGTTCCATTAGATGAGATGAACAGCAGATGCTAAAGGTACAGCCAAAATTTTTCATAAAACAGCCGAAAGTAGAGAGCAAATGGTAAGTTGTTCAAAGGTGTTTCCATGGTGTCTCCTCGGCTTCAAAGTCTAATGGTTTTATGATATTGACTCAGAAAAAAAAACTCTGAATCTTGTAGGCTTTTCATTTAGCAGATCTCTCTAAAAGATTTAGCTTTTTATAGGTTATAAAATCTCACCGGAAAGGAACCGACGTTAGGAATCAGATATCATTCAATTTAGATCATTCTCCTCTTTCGACGGTTTTCTGGGTCTATACATTTGAGAGATTCATAGCTCTTCGCTGGATCTTGCGGTATAGCCAAAATATGATTTTTCGAAGATCACATTTTGAAACTGTCAAAAATTGAAAATAGCAGCTGCATAGAGTAGAATTCTTGCTACATTTCTGAATCGACTCTCTTGGATCCCCTCTGTAAACGTGCTAATAAATTTTAGGAATAGAAATTTTCGCTTCATACAAGGGAATGATATCAGGTCGCAGTGGCGAACCAAAATGATGTGCATAATCGCTAAATGAGTTTTCATGAGCTAATTCCAAATCTACCTTTCTTATCGGCTGAGCGCTTTTTTAGAAGAAGCTATGGGTGGATGAAAATGTGAAGTTGTTGGGGTTTTGATGCGTAATCTGCTTCGAAAACCATCTCGGGAGTGATTAATTGGCATGATTTTGAGTGCTTTGACTACAAAGAATCCATACATACACCAAACAACATAAATAAGTGTTTTGAACAAGTAGTGCTTGGAGATGCGGGAACAATGTTTGCCAAATTTGAACGTTCAAACGTTTACTACTACTTTTAAAGAAGAGCTTAGCAGGTACGGAAGTCAGATTTGGTATCAGCTCATTATAGCCATCTTATAATAAGCATAATATCTCGGTTCGCCACTGCGATCTGGAATGATATCCACGAAAGTCCCCGCGAAATGGGCTTTTCGTGCGAATAAAATGGACTTAGTCCATGCGGTGCGATAAGATATCGCATTCGCGAATACATTCATTCCATACAAAAATGCCTCAACTAACCTTTCTCCAACTTGTCTCAACCTGTTTGCTCACTCTTGCAAACTCATTTCCACCAAGTGGTCGATATCTAACTAGGCTGACCTAACAGTACAATGTCACTCAAGTGGCTATTCTATTCTTTCCCACTTCGTTACACCTAACAGAATGCCATTCGTTATCGATGACTATGCATCTAAATCACTTCCAAGACTAAAATTCATGTATTAGGTTGTCCAAAAATTGATGCAGGTTTTCGCAAATGCAAATTCGAAAGGATCGTTCTTCTGTGTATGTGCATCTTTTGACCAATTTCGCATACTAAAAGAAGCCGCTCTTGCTGCTCTCTCTTATTTGTACTACTTCTACGACCAACTTCGTTTGTTCAAAATCTACAACCATCCGAAGATGAAGCTTTAAATTACTAAATTTCTTGCACTATTTTGGCTTGAACTTATTCGGCAAGAGGGGTAATTCCATGATAATATAGCTGAAGCAAGATATTGAGTGAACCTACAAAACAGATAGTAGCGCTTCTTTTGAACGATCGTGAGAGTAGAGAAATTGAGGCGTTAACATGAATAATTGTCGCGGCCACTCTATGGCGTAAAAAATTTTTCTAAAGAAAGCAAGCGTGAAAGTCTCTCCTCGTGCTTGAAGAGTGAGGCCGGTGCCATCAGATATTATCTCAGTTGGTACCTCCCAGGCTTTATTTTTGATGAGTTAATAAAAAAATCAAAATATCGGAGATCGCAGCCGTGAAAGATATATCGAAAAAATGGAAAATTTTGATTCAGCAAATTTTTCTTTCGCATAAAATTTCTAGAAAATCTTCTGCATAGCTATATATGTAGTACCGGTCCGTGGCTATAAGCTACAGAAGTTTCTGGCTGAACACTCATATTCGGTAGGAGTTTACAGCTTGCCAAGTATGACCTTGTCAAAAAAACTTCTTTTTACTTTCTGGCTTTCAGTAATCTGCTTGTTGAAGGTACAGTTACAAAAGAAAATGGCGCAAATAGAAAAAGACTTACTGATCACAGCAATTTTTACCTCATTTTAAAATATGCGATTTCGCTTGGATTTGCGATTCTTGCGATTTTGCAAAGGAGTTATGACGCTTTGAATTAAGAATGTGCAAAACCTGCATTAATTTCCGGACAACCTAATAATATCCGGGCCCTCGCTTCAAAACTTCTACGAATCAGCATTAGGTAAATCGAATTCGTATGTGGAGATTTCTGCAAAAAGCAAACTTTGGCTGGAGTTGCACTGCAATCTGTGAACCAAAATGCTCCTTACAAGAAACCTTGTACTACACCACAACTCAAAGGGTTTTTCAAGTCGCAAAAACTTTGAATCCTAAAAGATGACTTCGCAAGTGCTCTATATTAGCTTTTCTTTGTCTTTCAGCACTGATATTTGTAGCTCTAAGAAGTTGAATGTATGGACTAACCTAGTAAGAAATTTTTCACGGAATTTCTCTAGCTAGCTAGCGGCAATTCAGTAATTCTTGCGGACCAAACTCAAAATTGCGTTTAAAATGCCGTCTCTGAGGTTCGGTTCTACGAAATTAGCCAAAGATAGCTTCTAAGTAATCACACTGAAGTACCATTTTTTTCAAATTTTAGATTACAAATCATGAATGTGGTTTTGGTTGATGATTTGAAGAGTTAACAAACTTTATTTGTTTTACATGAGAATTTTCTGATTGACCTGATATTAAGAAGATTTGGGTTTGTTAGCGAATATTTGGGTGAATTTAATCTTTTTCTATGTTTTTATAGCGTTTCTTTGAGTTTAGAAAGAAACACTTATTTCAGACTTCATAAAAGACATGAAACTTTTTCCACTCACCTATCACCTTAGGATAGGTTGAGGAACACATTCCCAAAAAATCGCAATCAAAAATGTGCAAAAAGGTCAAAAATGGGCTTAGTCCCAGCTCACCTTGCTGCTGGGAGTAAAATGGGCTTTCAAGTCCATTTAAAATGGAGGTAAATCCCATTTTGCCCCATTCTAAATGGAATTTTGACGTCATCATTTCGCAAGCGAGAGCTCAGGTAGGGTTAAATCATTTTCATTTCACCGCTTTGCCTCGTGGTTGCGATGGGGTGAAAATTTTTGGATAACGCGAGCGAAAGCAGATTCCGACCATTCTCCACCGCGAACGAATAAAATGGGGCTTGAAAGTCCATTTTCCTCCATTATGGACTTTCGTGGATATCATTCCTGATTTCCTTCCCTTATTAAATGGATAACACTACATTACAGCGTCCCGAAGGTACTGGCGTGCTCACCGTGTTTTTCTCTTGAGCGGCCAAACTTAGTGCAGAAATCCTTCATAGCTTCTATCAGAAAAATGATCAGCAGAAAAAGAAGCCAAATTCGGAAACAGCATTCCAAGGCGAGTGTAATGGTTTACATTTCATCTCAAAAGTCACAGACACCGACTATCGTTCCTTTGTAAAGACCAACAGATGTTTGCTAACTTACTGCTACCATTCCTGAGTGTTTGGAAAGGCCATATGACTAATCGCAAAGTGGTGAGGGAAATGATATGATTGATTAAGGCTATCAAATTTCTTACTACCAAACGTTGTTCACTATCATATCCTGGTATAGTTTATTCTTCGCGTATATGCCAAGATGGTCGGCTCAACCTCAGAGAGGTTTGAACTTCACGTCTTCTTCATTCCGTTTCACAGTGGCAAGAACAGATGCAATCGCACTTGCGAAGAGGAGTACGAAAGCGAAGATGTCGAAAGAATGAGGGCTGGAGAAGACGCAGCACCTACAGTATGCTGTTGCCTCAGCGCACGAGTAAGTTGTTTACTTTGTAACATTTGTGCGTAAAATTTTACGCGAGTAGATAAGAGAAGCACTTAAGTTTTCGATAGACATGGCAGGTTTCTACCACATCCTCAATTGCCACAAATAAAGGAGTGGAAATTTGCATATACAGTAGAGGCTTTCCTTTCTCCCTTGTCCGCTCCCTCTCCCCCCCCCCCCTTGCTGTCTTTTATTTCAAAACGAGCGTTAAGCGCCGGGCATACTTCACGCGATTTCAGTCGCGACGCGATTTGGCAATTCGCCAGAAGTCTCTAGATACAACATTAGTAAACTGTGCATGCATGGTGTGTATAGCTTACGTGGATCGATAAAATGCCCTATCTTCTGTACATTTAGAATGTGCTTACAGTGAGTTAGACACTTGGAATATTGCCAAATCGCGTCGCGACTAAAATCGCGTGAAGTATGCCCGGCCCTTTACCTCTGCATCGCAAATGCTCGTACTGGCTTTACAATCTTTATAACTTCCTTGTGCTCGCATCATTCTGACTTTGAAACTCACCGCGCCCTGCTGACTATCACGAATGAACTGTGAGTGGATACTCATTCTTGAAGTTTTTTCCGCAGGATCGGTTCGGTAAATTTAGAGGAGTGAAACTCCTAAGCAAGGAAACTAATGCAAATTTGAATCATTTTTGTTCATTATGGCATTGCAGCTCATAGTTTGCTTAAAAAATAGTGGATTCGTTGTCTCCAACAATTTTTACGGTTATTCATTATTAATCAAGGAGGCTGCTGCATGCAGCAGGCCTATTACGGTAACTATACTCTGTTAACTATCATAACTTATAATAACGGGCTAAGGTTGTTTACGTGTTTTTGTGTGTGTGTATGTATGTCTGTGTGTCTGTCTGTAACGAAATTCGTAGAGCGAGTTCCAGCCAACGTCCTGAGCCCAAATTTTGCACATTGAATACGACCAACATAAGAGCCTACAGTGCAAAAGCACGAGTGGTTTTGTTGGGTGGATCCCTCAGAAACTGTGCGTCAAACGGAACCACTTGGGTTCTGGCTAGCAAAATTGGTTCCGTATCACCACATTCTGCAAAGTCGGGGATGTGTTTGGCATCCTGATGTGCAAGCCATGGACTTTAGTCCAAAAAAGTGGACAAAAGTTTACTACTTTA
Source organism: Cylicocyclus nassatus (assembly GCA_958299035.1). Taxonomy (NCBI): domain Eukaryota; kingdom Metazoa; phylum Nematoda; class Chromadorea; order Rhabditida; family Strongylidae; genus Cylicocyclus; species Cylicocyclus nassatus. The sequence continues at coordinate 65,772,355 of CATQJL010000223.1, read as the reverse complement.
CGAGAACGACGCCAAAAAGAAATGGTTGCGTAAATGGTTAGTTTACCATGTTTTACCTGAGTATTCGAGGAAAATTTTGCACAAAGAAGTAGCTCACGTTGCCTACTGTCCTTATGGCAGCTACCAAGCCAGAAAGGGTCCAAAAACCTATTCAAATTTGTATTTGTTCTTCTGCGAAAAGTTTCATCCACACGAAATCACCGATCTCACATGAAAAAGCATTTGGAATGGGTAGTTGTTTACATTTTACTCGCGATAATAGGCACTGCGCGGTGAGTTTCATTGCCACCATTAGTCAAGAATGAGTAAGGCATAAGAAGTAAGACCAGTGCGAGCCTCTGCGAAGCAGAGGTGACGCACTGGTACTATTATACTATACTTTAACTATACTCACGATACTCTGTTACCAACTTACCGTCTCCGGAAATTATAGGGCATGATTGGCTCAGGGGCGGGATGGAACTTTGTCCGACCTTTTCATGGCGGCGCCTCGTACCCATCGACGCTCAGAAACGGGCATCTGGAATTTGGGAATATAAAGATTTTTGAGATTATTTGTTAGACCACGTGTAATTCTTTAAACTTTACTAGCGTAGGTCTAGAGCTTCATGTTCTGCTTTTTCATTCTCATTCCTCTTTCTTACCTGCCTAAGCCTAAGGACTGGGGTTTGTTTGAAGTTTCTTTTAGATTTTCCACTAGCTGGCTTTCCCGGAGCAGCCTGGTTATTGTTCAGGAGTATGGCCAAGCCAAGTTGGTCCTTTCGCTTCCCGTCTTTTTCGACTTAACCAAGTCTTCTGCCCTTTCTGCATATCGATACCGCCCTGAAAACCCCACTCCTACTCTTCTGCATGAGCTTACTTAAAACGCTGTTTCGAGTACTTAGGCCATAGACCTGCGCACAGTTACTCTGTAGACATCTGGCAAATCGCCAAGTCGCGTAAATGTTGCGATTTCGCATCGCGGGGGCACGTCTAAGGTCTAACCTCGCAATTTGGGTTATCGAAATCACGCTTTTAACAACAGAGTATAGATGATTGAAACAGCCGTCACACAATCGCGTGGAAGTTCTACGCTTTTGAAATAAACATCAATTTTTCAGCTTTGCTTAGGAATCTTGTGCTTGATATCGCTGGTTCACTCCCTTGTTGAATTGTTCGCGTATGAGAAAGTTCATGTTTCCTTCAAATTCAGCTACAACGTCATCGTTATTATCTTGTCGGTGAGTATTTAACGATTATAGTCATTTTGCTCCACATGCTATCCCGACATGGCTGGCCAAAATAGGGTCGGTAGTAACCATCCTACCATGCGGCAAGTCTCGCCTTTACTCAATTTCCACCTCGAGTGAAGCCGGTGGAAGCAAAAGAATCGCAACTCGGAGGGGCCATATGATATTATTGAAGTCTACATGATAACTCTCCGCATCATGAGAATCTCTCGTAGAAGGACAAATAAAAGCGGGATATGTTGCGAAAAATTTTGCGACATTTCCTACTTCGAACTCCATGGTGATAGCAGGGTTCGGCGAGAGTCCGCTGTTAAAGTTTTACCGAAACGAATTTTCTTTTATTAAGTCGTTCTGAAAGTAATGTCGCTTTTTTCAAGTGAACGCTACATTTCGTAGAAGCAAGGTTTCTAGGAGATCTTGGTAGCATTCGATGCATCATTTCATCCTCTTTCTAATGGCTGTAATATCACTACAGGATACTCAATGGGTTTTACAAAAATTACTAAAATTTCCAACCCATGCTTTTTGGGAAGGTCAAGTTTCACAATTTTTCTAACCTTTTGTAATAATTCCGGAAGAAGTCCAAGTAATGGATGGATAGAGCAAACCTTATAGAAAACGGTACCATTTTTTCTGCTTTCCGGAGCCTGTCACAATTTTTGTACAGATTTTTTGATGGAACCACCGAATTTTAGCAGACTCCTCTGACCCAAATGCATCAAACACCAAGAGATCTTCGGATTTTGAAACTTACAAAGATGGATTATGGTTTTACACTAATTTTACAAAGCAAATGAGCATTTGCCGCTTCAGATTAGCCACTTTCGCAAACTCCGTGTACAGCGTGGGGCGCCTCGGAAAACCTGAGTTATGATGATTTTATCTCGGAAAACTTGATGTATCGGAGGCCAAAAACAACTGGTAAGAAGAGGAGAGAAAGCTGCGTCGAATGACAACCGAGTTGCTTGCCGGTTGTTGTTCTGTGACGTTTGAGTTGACCAAATATGGAATTTGATAGCATTTTAAAATTGATTCCAGAAACTCTTTTAAAATTGATTCCAGAAACTCTAAGAAGCAAGCTAAGGAAAAGAAAAAATTGCTTTGTGTCCCATATGGTTTGCTCTATCTATCTGTTACTTGTATTTCTTCGGAGATTATTTACAAAAATTTAGAAAAATAGCCGAACTTGACCACGGCAAAAAACATGAGTCGCAGATTTTGTTAATTTTTCGAGAGATCAATAAAAATTATGCAATGAAATTACAACCATTAGAAAGAGGATGAAATGCTGCATCGAATGCTTCTAAGGCCTCTTGAAGATCTTGTTTCCATGAAATGGTTCATTTGAAAAAAGCGACATTACTTTCGGAACGACCTAATATTTCCCTAAAATCTCACGATCCTTCGCCTTTCAATGGCAGACCTCTCGTTGGCCTTTCTACATGTACCATGAGGGACTTAACCTAGAAAAAAAATTATGTAAACGCAACAAATTTAACAGAATTATAGGCTGCTGCATGGCAAAAACGCAATATCTTTTGAGGCGGCGGCTTCATTAGCCGCAAGCGCATGACACGCAAGAGTTACTAAATTGTAAAAAATAATGTCGTTTTATATTTGCACGCTATGGAACCGCAACTAGGCGGACACCAAGATTATCAGGGGTACTGTTGATAAGGAGAAGCAAACCCTACAAGAGCACAATTTCTGCTACAAAATTGTTCCACATAAAGTTTGAAGCCAAATTTAAAAGCATCTAACTGCATAAAATTTTGAGAATAATCGTATCTTTATTTACAGTCCTATAGGCTTCCTACTTGCTTGAGCACACACACTCTACATTTGATGCTATCTATAAATTTTTTATTTTTCCGTAGCTGGAACCTGAGGCCCCATATACACCAAAATAGGCCAAAAATGATGCAAATTAGCCTTTTTTGTTTTTTGACTAAACTGATATTTTTCAAAAATTATCTCCTGTAAAGAAAAAATTCATGGTTTACTTCCATAGGTTTATAGTGTAGAATCACCTATGTGAGAACGCCCAGCATGGCTTTGGCAAAATTGGGAAAATCATTTTTTTCTCCATTTTTAGCCTTGGAAAAAACTAGCAAATCTATAGGTGGAGACTAGATGTGAGTGTGCCTGAGCAAGTAAGAAACTTAAAGGAGTTTTCTAGACTGGCATACGATTTTTTTCGATTTTTCAGGCGTTCTAATCCTTGTGATGTTGGTTGGTTGGTTTCGAACTTCAGTGGAACTAATTTTGAGCAACTATTAGGACGCTACCTTGTAGAGATTGCCTTCCCTATCGAACAGTACCACTTATGCATTTTGGGGGCCCGACTAATTTTTGTTGATGGAGCTGAATTCGTCTTCTTTCGTTCAAGCAATAGTTGCTGAAGCACAAACACTGTGAGCGAAAAATGGAATTAATGAAAGTCTGGCTGGCTCCATTCCATAGTTTGATGGCTATTTAGTGCAGGATTTGTGGCAAATAAGAAGAAGTGCTTTGTATTGAGGACAAAAAGAAGTAGTTAATTTACCTTTGAGAGTTAGTTGAGCATGTCTGAAAGTGATCACTTCACTTGGGTGGGCCAATATTGGGAACCCACAGATTCCTTAAAGCGTGGCCCACAAAAGTTGTTTGACATGATAATCACGAATTTATATTAAGTTGTAACATAAGTCTTGAAACACTCTTACTTCTTAAAGCGATAAGTATGCTGTTCAAATTTTCAATAAAGATTCAGGGTACCGTTCGATAGAGCAAAGCAAGCTCTACAAGATGGTATGCAAAAGTTCGCAGCAACTTCGACGCACTGTAAGTTTGCGTCCAAAATTTGAGTCGCACTGAAGGCTCAGAAAATCACGAAAAATTCATATTGTTCAGTAAAATCCTATGAATTTCCAACTTGCTCACAAAAGTTGCACTCTACCTCAGACACTCATAATGTACCGCTTCTGAATTTCTTCCTCACTTAGAAATCGAGAAAACGAAAATTTACAAGTTTTCACAAAAACGAAGCTAAGCTGTTTCCAATCATGCAGTTGTATACTATAATCCCTTAGTAGTATAACCGTAAATTTTCAGCTTTCCACAAGCCCTAGTTTTCGAGAAATACTGATTTTAGCATAAAAAACCCGAGCGAGGAGAGCTGAATTCGGTAATTTTCGAAAACTATGGCTTGTAGAAAGCTGGAAATTTACTATCTAAATCTACTATCTAAATTAAAATCTACGGTTATACTTCTAAGGGATTGTAGTATACAACTGCATGATTGAAAACAGTTTAGCTTCGTTTTTGTAAAAAGTTGAAATTTTTGTTTTCTCAATTTCTAAGTGAAGAAAAAATTCAAAAACGGTACATATGAGTGTCTGAGGTAGAGTGCAGCTTTTGTGAGCAAGTTGAAAATTCATAGGATTTTAGTGAACAAAGATATGAATTTTTCGTGATTTTCTGAGCCTTCAGTGCGACTCAAATTTTGGACGCAAACTTACAATACGTCGAAGTTGCTGCGAACTTTTGCATACCATCTTGTAGAGCTCGCTTTGCGCTATCGAATGGTACCCTGCTCATTGAAAATTTAAATAGAATGACTTATCTCCTCAAGAAAAGAGTGTTTCAAGACTTATGTTACAACCTAATAAATACCTAATTATATTCGGTAGAGCCTTTATTCCAATCCTACGGTAGGCAAACATAATGCTGCGGGGAAGGGAAGGGTATTGAGGCTCAATTTAAGGGGAGGGGTCGTATCCATCTTGCTCGACGTTGTATAAAATGTCGTATCAAATTTGGTGCTGTGGCTTGCTTGTTTGTGGTGTCTGGCTGGTGTGGTGATTCGACGACTGGCTGTGTCACGAAGTTGCAACGAACCACAAGTCAAAAGTTGGGTTCATAGAAAATCGCAATATCTTTGTAATTCGTTCTTATAGAAAACATGTAAGCAATCCAACTTTGTATTACTTTCATTAAATTCGAGAAAAATGACTTTAAAAGGACGATCTGCCGCCGTAGCTTAGGGATCGTGCGAAAGTCTGAAATATCCGGCTTGTACAACTTTTCGCTTCCGTTCAACAAGTTAGCAGAAAACTTGCGGATAGTCACGCAGCGCGGAATTAAAGCTTATGTGAGGCTGTCTGCCTTTGCTGAGCTGCTAGCTCGCGTCGGAGTTGCAGTTATGCGCGAAGTGTGGCAATTTACGGCATCTATGTGCATGCAGGATAGACAAATACAGGCCTCGATCCTCAAAATGGTGTCGTATGACAACTCAAAACTTATGCAAAACGTACTTTTTCTTAGTTTTTGTTTCTTTAGCACAACATGCTTCTAAAAAAAGCTCCATTTGAAGGCAGTGTCCAGGAAAATCTGGGCATATGGGTTTTTGCCTGGAAACTGTCAAGGAGACTCTAGCTAAGGCACTGCGCAAACCGCAGCGCAAATTATTATTCACGGCTGAGAAATCCATCCACAAACACTCCGCTCTGCGCCGTGACCGTAACACTTAAGATTGGTCCCAGCGCGAACGTAGTGTTAAAGTGAAAGTCGTTTTTGGGTTGCGGTCACGGCGCAGGCGCGGGGTTTTCGGTTTGATTTCCCAACCGTGATTGAACAATTTGCGCTGCCAGTTGGGCAGTGCCTTGGTTAGGACCCCCTGGGTAGAGGACACCTCAATTAGGCGCCGTCTTTGCGCTGCTGGTCCTTTCGCCTGCTGTTGTGCATCGTGTTAGGACCAGTAGTCCGCGGAGGCAGTCTTTAATTGAGGTGTTCGTTCCTCTCCCCTCATCAATTTCCAGGCGAAAGAGCCATGGGACCAGATTTGCCTGGACACTGCCTTCAAGGCCTCGGGCAGAGTTCACGCGATTTGATTGTCGCGATTCAATTGCTACAAGACAATCACTTACGATTGTATTGCAAGTCGATCATCTTGCATTTCGGTTATGATAGTTGGTTACGATTAGTTGTGTTGGAAAGCTATCACAACCAAAATGCGAGAAGATCGGCATGCAATGAATTCGTAACACTTGTCTTGTAGCGATTGAATCGCGACGATCAAACTACAACCGCAAGATGATCGGCATGTAGTAAAATCGTAACTGTTTGTCTTGTGATAAGAATTGCGGCGATGAAATCGCGTAAACTCTGCCCGAGGCCTAAAGCCGCCACATCCCCGTGAGAGAAACGGAGCTCAGAAGAAATTTTTGTTTCCTGAAGCTCCGGTTAATTTCTCGATGTCTATACATCCGCCAGTGTTCATTACCCGTCACTATAAACATAATTGGACAGGAGCGAAAAGTTGCACAAGCCGGGTTTTTCAGCTCTTTATGATCCCTTGATGCCCTCCGGCGGCTGTCTTTTCTCTAGAGTCGTTTTTCTTCCTTCAAAGACACAAACCATCCCAAAGTTGTACTGATTATCTAGCTCAACCATGCTAAACATTTTGATGAAACAAATGATTTATTATAATATTGAAATTTTCAATAAAACATAACTGACTTGTGCTTCAATGCAGATTTCATGACTTCGATACATCATTCGTTCTTATCAGATACATGCTAAGCATTGTTGGGTTGGCTAATCAGAACTTTTAATTGTTTCTTTCAACTTCGAAGGAAGAAAATGACTAAAGAAAAAGGCCGTTATATGCCATGGATTACTCGGGAATCGCACAAAAAGCTGAAAAACGCGACTTGTACTACTTCTCGCCCCTGTTCTTTATGGTTATAATGGAGGCGAATAGAAACACTTGCGAGTGAAAGACATCGAGAAATCTAAATGCAAGACGCTTGAGAAACAGCTTTCTTTTGAGCTGCGTTCCTCTCCACAGGAGGAATGTAAACGCACGCGGTCCTTTGTGGTACAGTTTTAAATGGTCATTCAAATTTATCCATTCAATTATTTTGAATGTTAAAAAGCTCATAAGCAGGGTCGTATCTGAAATTGGGGTTGCTAAAGATGCAGGCAGCGCAGCGAGCGCAGTCAAGACGAGCATTCAGCTGTCGCATGCGGTTTATGCTAACTTCGTTTGCAACCGCACTAGTGCTTGTCGCGGGCTCTTGCGCTCTGCGCAGCCTGTATTCCTATCAAATTCGATTCTACTAATCCGATTCCATCTGGATTCAATCCAAAGGCAAATTAAATTACGTCCATCTTTCGGCTTTCCAACCAAATTTTTTGAACCTGAAATCGATGAGACTCGATTATGGTTAATTTTGTTTCCAGCTAATTAGCATTCCAAAATTAGTGGCAAAGCGAGTACTTGGCATAATTTCGAATAAAGCCTAAATGTTACAGGCCTTAATAGCACTCGGCGGTCTGATTGGAATCTTATTTAGTAAACCACTACCGATGTTGATACTGACAATAAATTACGTAAGTTTTTAGCGTTGTTTCTCTTGATATAGTTAGGAGGAGGCTAAGTCAATGACATCGACATTACAAGAAGTTGGAGGTCTTCTTATAATTCACGCGCAAGCAAATGTACAATTTATGGAGCGAACAAAATAACATGTAATGGGAGTTGATTCGACGCAGACATCGACGCTCCCAAGTGCCCTGTTTTATTCAAAATTCTCTCGCGAATGTGATTGTCGCAGCAGAAGTGATATACATAATCAAATGAATTTCTCATTTAGAATGTTCTATCTTGTTTGATAGCTTCGCGGTCATAAGGCGTTGCTTGTGGCGACTCGGTGGGCTCATGGCACCTAGATCTAACCCGAGGCCTGATGCTCGCCCGATACCAAACGACGTACCTAGCCTACTGCGCACGAACGCGCGACAGTACAGAACATAAAATTGATTAAGTGGTTTATCATTATGACACTAAACTACAGTTAAAATAAATGAAGAAGAAAACTACACTAAAGCAAAACAAATTACTACTACTACAGAGTTAAACACGGGACGAGGGCCTGTCCCATGCTACCGATGCGCGTCCATAAATGATCTCAAAAATACATGTGGCTCGCGAGGGTTAACGCAACAAATCCACCGCGCAACGCCAAGGTCCTTAGACTACGGCACGTCCCCTCCAGCTCCTGTAGATGATTTCCGGTTGGTATTAGGCGCGTTGACTTGCGCTAACAAAAAGAAATCCGTTTTCCAATCCAAGAACTTCCGGCTCAACTGCTCTTACGAAAAAGGACAGGAGCATAGCGGCTGAAATGATATTTCGACACGATATTCAAAATCAATCAATAAGACGAAGACGAACAAAGGCACCCAACTGAGGCGCCGCCGCCTTATATAGCCGCCTGGCTGGCAACGAGCCAATTAAGGAGAGGTCCGGAAGCGATCGCGGCAACACGCGTCTCGGCTGCCGAAATCGTCGCCGGATAGCGCGGTAACCGATGCCCCCGGCCTCCGTACTTCGAGGAGCGCCTTGCATCGCGAGACGCGACATTGCTAGTCCACTGACGCCTCATATCAATGGTAGTCGTACGCGCTAATACTGTACCGCTCGTACCTTTTGAAAAAAAGCCGCAAAGTTGCCGATTGTAACCTCACCGCAGCGTGGCCATGCATAACTTTAGAGTGAACGAATTCTGAATCCATGGGCGCTATTCTACTCAGCTCAGCGCAGCGCATCTTTTAATTTACAGAATTGCCTGTTTAGAGACAGTAGGACCCCAGATTCCACAAATCGTTTCAGATTAATGCTTAAGGTAAGCTATTTGGTGTGCTTATTCATTGCAATCACTGGGTAACCTACCGTAAGCAAAAATCTGAAGCAAGGGCGGCTTGTACAGACCAACTCACTATCAACGTTAAGGAAATTCTAAAACTGGCAGTAGACAGACACTAAAGTCAATGAGCATCTTGCAAACACTGTTGAATGTCACCAAAAAATCACACACGCGAACACCTTAACGGCGATGCATATTTCTGGTTTGTCTGAGATCAAAGCTTTCCAAGAATTATTCAACATTTCTTACAAGGGAACGATACTTAATAGTGTCCGTTGCCTTTTTGACATGAGATATATAACATTATACTCGTCTCGAAACGCTGGCTTTGAATCTGTCTTCCGTTTTTGCTGATCGTTTCTCTGACAGGAGTTATGGAGATTTTTGAGCCAAGTTTGGCCGCCCTAGGGAAATACGATCGGAGTGCCGATACCTCTGGTAGGCTGTGGTGTAGTGGTTAGAGCGATAGCCTCATAAGTTGATGCAGGTGTAGATTCGAATGCTTTTGTGTTTTTCAGTTGTGTATTGCCTCAATTAAGCTTCTTTTTGAAGGTTACTCATCCTCGAGAAATGCATGTCCTTACTTAAAAAACCAACGAAGTCATTTTTACGTATACTTGCTGGGTGCTTCCTGTATTTATTCTGAAAAGTGCTTACAAAAATGAAAATGAATGGAAAATCATGATAAGCACACTGATGTAAATCTATGACAAGGTAATCAAAACATAGGAGGTGCTCGCAGTGAGTGTACCGAGTAAAGGATAAATCGCTGGTTGGCTTTCTCGCATTCACCCAGCAATTCAGCGAAAAGCAGTACTGTATTGGGGTTTGAAATTGACCAGTGGCCGTATTTATCACTGATACCTTGAGGTAAATTCTACCTCTAGGCAGTTTTATCACTCATTATCAGCAAAATTATCTTAAGAATTTACCTCAAGGTACTTTGTGAATACTGGTATTTGCTGATAATGAGTGATAGAACTACCTGGAGGTAGAATTTACTTCAAGGTATCAGTGATGAGCACGGCCACAGGATCATCAAAGTAGCCTGCGGCAAACCATGGATTTTGTTCGAGTAAATTTATTTGAGTTTTTTTTTATTTCAATGCACCTGAAAGTGCTCTCTAAATCATCAAGGAGCAGTAAGTAACAAACACTAATACATCGAGGTAGCAGGTTAGCGAATCACATATGAACAGCTGACTACCACTCTTTTGCATGTGCAAGCTGCACCAAGTACAGAACCCTTCAATAGAGAAGGTAACTTGACTCTTGTACATCTGGATTAAACTTGTATAGTTCTTGGATAAGTTGGCAAGCTGTAGCTATTCTGAGGGTAAATAGTATCACAATACTCGACCGTAAATCTTGATGTCTTTCAAAACTGAAGTCTCACTTATAGGGCCAGCGGACGTGCGGGCGGAAGCTAGCTGGTCTAAAGTTATGATTAATGCATACATTTTAGGCAAACAGTAATTATTTCTCCGAATGTTCCATTTTTTTGAGTAAGCGCATGCATCTACCTCGAGAATGCTTAACCTCCAAAGAAAAAAGATTAATTGAGGCAATGCACGACTAAAAAACATAAAAGGATTCGAACCCACAATTGCATCAACTTATGAGGCTATCGCTCTAACCACTACACCACAGCCTGCCCGAGGTACGTAGCGCTCCGATCGTATTTCCCGCGGGCGGCCAAACTTGGCTCGAAAATCCTCCATAACTCCTTTCTGAGAAACAATCAGCAGAAATAAAAGTCACAATCGGAATCAGCGTTTCGAGGCGAGTATAATGATATACATCTCATCTCAAAAGGCCACGGACACTAAGTATCGCTGCCTTGTTAGGTAGAATCAGACATATTGCTACCCACACTAAACCCACATTAGCTCTAAAATGGTGAAAATGGTGAGGAGACGGAGTTTATTTTTAGAAGCACAAAAAACTCCTAAAGTGAGTTTGTTCCAGAATAATCGTCATTTTAAATTTGAATGCGATCCCACATGGTAGTCTTTGCATGATAACTACGAGTGTCATGTCGAATTGCTGAAGCTTTGCGATACTTCGAATTGATATACATTACACAAAATCATACGTACCTAATCAATATATTTATTCACACATATTTACCTGATCGGAATATGAGAAGATGATTTTTTCAATGTTTTTTCTTTAGAAACTTTTCATGTTTCAGCAGGCAGTTTCTAGAATCCTTGAAAATGTGCGGATCCCAACAGCGCACTATTACTCTTGTCATATTAACCGTACCTGTGTATGCGACAAAGGAGCTGGCTCTTGCGAAGTCAAAGCAATTAATGACGCCAAACAAGGATCTACCTAACTTACTTACCACAATCTTGGTCACCTTTTCGTGGCGTCCTGGTCATGACACATGAGTTTCCTGTGTTTCCTGTCTCTCGCTTCCAACATATGCGACTTTCTTGGTGTCGTCAGTCATTGCTTCTGCGAATTCCAGGTGTATCCCGCTATTTCCTCTGCGGACACTTCCGTTCTATAAACACGTTCTGTCATTTCATTTGTAATCTTCCTCGGGGACGTTATGCTTCGCGAGAATCCACGTGAATGCTCTTAGCGTCCATCCGTCGTATTTTCATCTTATGATGTTGAAGCTCTTGGATACCTCACTTCCGCAACCTATTCTGCTGGATCTCAAAGGCATGACTTTCTTCCTATATCCGTACTGCGCACTTCAATCTACTCATGTCCGCACTGCGCGCAATGAGGTATTGCTTGTGCCGTGTAATTTTGGATGACAGCGCTATAGTGCTTTGCTGGTGGTCGTGAAGTTTCGACATGGCTACAGTATGGGCCCATTTTTTAGCCGTGTAGCAGAGCGCCGGGAGTACTGTTGCATCAAACAGGGGACCGAACGTCAGTTAGTTGGCGGCTTCCTTTGAAGCCCAACGCCCCACTTTGTTCTTCTTGTGTTCTCCCCTCTCCTTCTCCATGTTCAATGAACGTCGAAGAGGCACGTAAGAAGACGTCTCTATGATAGGGGTGCATTCCAATTCCTTTTTCACAAAAATTACTTCATGAACTGGATCTTCCATTTATCCGCAGTCCTCTCCACTTTGAATAAACTTTCAAAATATGGGGAGCGTCAGGCTGCTTTGTAAGGACTGGCATTCGTTGTTGCGCTTTACTCTGAGCGAGATATGAACTTTTTAGTATGTACTATTGACATACAACTGAGTATACAAAGAGGTCTGTAGATCGGCCTCCGCCCGAAAAAGGTGTTGAGACATTATAACGTCGGAATTCGTTCGATGTTGATAGGGAATAATATGCATTCGATGCATAACCTAGATGATAGTATCTAGATGCCGTAAAATCGGTAGGGCAACAGCAGGTTTTGATGACGAAGAAGCTTATAACTCGCTTTAGGATAATGCCTCGCAGCTAAAAATAGCAGATTTGAAATCAGCGTTCTATGCTGATTCCGAATTTATGTATCGTTTCTCAAAAGGTCGACCCTGTCAGGTGCCCTTCCGTTTTAAATCCAGGCATACATCACGCGACTTGAACGCCGCGATGAAATGAAATGAAACGATGAAATCGCGTGATGTATGCCTGGCCTTTTAGTTGAATCAGACAATTCCACAAAGGATAAGAATTAAGACCATAACAGGGGTACATCAAGATGAAAATGATGAAGGAGCAAGCTAGCCTAAACGTCTGCCTTCTCGAGGACGAAATGCGAGCACAGTTTAGAAGAAAGTGCCGCTTAGTCCCGAATTGCTGCAAGAATCTTAGTTGTGAATTTGGAAGGGAGAAAGGGTTTATAAATGAGGTTTTTGTCATGCACATGTACATGTGCATCAGTGGCGGTCCCAGGATTTCCGTCCGGGGGGGGGGGGAGGGCGCGGCAAATTTTTATTCAGATGAAGGTGGGTGGCGTCAGCCACGCACTCCGAAAAAAAATTAAGGATACCTTCTCAAAATTTCTGCGGGCCCCCAACCCCTAGAACCTGGAATAAGGGGGAAAAATAAGTCCCCAGAATTTTTTTGTATGGCTAATTTGAATTTTTAAAAAAATTTAAAAATTATCTCAATTGTTTACGAGAATAAACAAGTCACTTGCACATTTTTATAACTCACGTTAGAAATTTAACACGTTGACGACGAGCCATTTCTTGAAGGTCTGTCCCTGTGGACGAACCGTTTCCCGGCACTTTCACAGCTGGTTGCATGTATGTATGCATGCATCTATGCGTGAGATACAAAAATGCAGGTGGGCGGGGCGGCTCCGCCCACTTTTCGCAAGCCCCGCCCACTTTTCAAAAATGCTGGAAATCGCCCAAAATCAATGAATCCGTGCAAATTCCGGCATTTTTGAAAAGTGGGCGGGGCTTGCCACTCAGGGGGCGGAGCTTGCCACTTAGGGGGCGGAGCTTGCCTGAAGGTGTGCGGACCTGGCTGAAAGTTGTTTGAGGTCTTTGCGTTCATTTACGGCCTTATCCATGCTTTTTATGAACAAAAATGGCTCTTGTGGGAGGCATAGGAGTGGGCGGAGTTTGCCAAAAGGGGCGGAGCTAATACATGGAGTATATCCGAGCCTATGTTGATTATATGAACAAAAACTGAGAGGATTGGACAGATAGTATTGAAATTAAGGCCGCCGCGCACCATTGCGCGGCGTCGTCCACAGGGACAGACTGCCTGCCGCGCACCATTGCGCGGCACTGTCGTCAACGTGTTAAAAAAATTTGCGACTCATTCTCGGGGAGGGGGGGGGGGGGCATTCAAAGTGATCTACCTGCAAATTCTGAAAGGATATGGAAAAATCTGGCTGCCTATCGTGCACATGCGTATCCAATCAGGTAGAACTGTGTATCAAAAGAGATGCTTTGTCGGGCTGAGTCGATCATGCTGGATTCAATATTTATCCGCACTGAAGCAGGATATGGCGACGCGGCAGTATTTTAAAATTACAAGTACTTTTTGTTCCATTATAATTTCCTTTGAGAAAAAGCCTATAAATTTTTGCACTTCTTAATTCAACAATCTCTGTTTGATCTTCTGTTCCAAGAGCTTCTGTCTTGCGAGGCGTCTTTCTATCTGTTTTACAGATCATACACAATGTCGCTTATCCTCTAAGAGTCAGATATCTCATGCAAATAGAGGCTCGATCTGTTGAAGCACACAAGACCACACAATACCAAGTTTACGAGACTATTTCGCATAATGCTGCATGCTTTGAAAATTTGTTAATGTGCAAAAAACTGTTGATGTTGAAAAATTTCCGATACTCAAATATAAATTAAAAGCAATCTCATAAACTTATAATTTATTACTCAATAATTTTACAAAATTTCGCTTTGTATAACAATTTTCAGGTAATTCTTGGACTTTTGAGAATTGGCGTCCTTGTAATGGGCATAGTTGGTTATACGACAATAGAGAAAGGTATGAAATGCCTTACGATGTACGGGACAAATCAAGCCATCTTTTTAACCACTTTTGAAAAAACATTACAGCATGTCAGTCTTTCTCAAAATTGATTTATTCCAAGGAATCTCGCACTTATGATCTTATCTGCTTGCAAAAAAGTCTCTGCTGTATACATAAAAATTTTTGTTTATCCAAAAAACCGCTTCGATTCTAAATCCAAAACTGAACCGCCACCCTTCTCATGTTAAAAATCTCTGTGCATGAGTGAGAATAGGTGCAAATGATTACACTATTCAAACAAACAATTAGACAATATTTGTTTGCCTTGGGCCATGTAAGACCTTGAACTATCAAAACTTCACTCGTTGTGACTTTTTTGCGCATTTATACTTACTGGCAGAAATATGTATGCCACTTCTCATTGAGCACTATGATACGATCTAGTGTACGAAATCAATTCCTCAAAGAAATAACAACAATTTCAGAAGAACACAAGGTGCTGCTGATAATAGTATTAATTGGTATGGCGATTACCATTTTTTGTAAGTTAATTGTGATATTCCTTACATGCTATAAACTGATAGTTTTCCAACAAGTACAGAACATAATAAAATTATTTATAGACTATTTCTACATCGCATATGTGGCACATAAACTGCGCGTCTACTATAAATGCTTGGGATGAAAAAATTGAAGTATCCTGCTTAGTTAACCAGTTGAACCGTATTTCATCTATGAAGCGACTGTGCATGCAGTCGCTTTTTATAGAAATAAACATTGTACTGGTTTTCTCGTGTAATTTTCATAAGCGTTTAACAGTTTTGACATGTATCAAAACTCTGAAAAGCTTTGTAAATAGACAATCATTCTTTTCGACATTTTAGAGATTCGAGTGGATTTTGGGTAAAGAGACAATGTGTTTTGAAATGGTAAAGACTAGCGCTGCTTGTTCAATGTAATGGAAATACTATGACCTGTTTAGAGGCCTGTTTGGAATTTGAAGCACATAAGTGTGCTTTGATTTTTCTCGTAAATGCTTTCGGTTCAAGGCCTACTACTAATTGCCAAGCATCGCTGTTCACAACAGTCTACATTCTTATATATATAAAAGTCAAAGTTTGTGCAAATCTTGACCGTATACCGACTCCTTGGCGCGTGAACCGATTGAGCTGAAATTTTGCACACATAATACGTTTCCGATCTCATGTTTCTAAGCTACCTTTCGAAGCGATTCGCGGAATTCTTCGATCGATTTATTGATTTTTGGCACCTTGCAATGAAAATTAACAATTATCTGAGCTATATCCGCTTGCACATCTTGGTGTAAACAATGAAGTTAAGTTTATTTTCACCTTGAATTGTAGGAGATCCATTCAATCCAATCGCCTTTCTAAGGTAAGTTCATGCAGGAGAGTAAGGGGAGGGGCTTTCAGTACAGCACTGAGACGCAGAAAAGGGGGCGGAGAACATGGCTGAACCAAAAATGACGGAAACGAGAAAGGACAAAGTGTGGTTTTCAGCCATCCTCCTGAACGATGGCCTGGGTTGGACCGGGAAAACCAGCTAGTTGATTTATAACCTTCAAGTGTGATAACTTTTTGAAGAATTTGAAGAAATTTTGAAAAATTTACGAAAATTTAGTTCAAATGACTAAACAGCGTTCACTCTGGAGTTGTACACTCGGATTTCTATGTACTGAGATGTAGTGAGATATTACTTTTGAATAGAAATAGAAATTATCTAAAATGTAGATTATACATTGTATGAACAAGTGTGATACCCTCACAACATCAAAAAAATAAGCTGAAACAAGAGGAAAAGCCGACAACGTCACCTTTGCAAATCAAGTGGGGCATAAGCGGAAGCACTGAAGGCTTTTTTGCTTGTGTGATGATATTCGCACACCAAAAATGGAAAAAATTTTGGAAAAAATTTTCAAGCCTAAGGCTTTTCTGCGTACTCGTTATCCTAACGCTTCTTATTCTTGGAAAGAGAGTCATATGAGCCTTACCATTTCAGATTCATATGGAAACAAATAATAGTACATGTCTGATCTATTGCGGAGAAGGTTTGAAAATTGTACATCTCTGCCTTCAGAATGCATCAAGAATCAAATATTTCCTATTCCAACCGTGATACCTGAAAATTAAAACTTTATTTTTATTTTTTTTGAATTCATTGGTCCACTCCTGTCCCCGAAAAATGAACCGAAACTTATTTAAAAGTGGTCTTCGTAATGATAAATTTGCACAGGTAAATCGGTTTACTTAGTTAGAGAAGTGTAAACTTGAAAATTTATAAAGCTTTGACGAAAAAACTATTTTGCCTGTTCCAAAGCAGAAATGACCGGTAAGCTCACAAAAAATCTCAAAAGTGTTGCGGAAAGTTATCGGTAAAAGTGACAAAAATTTGAAAATTACTATATGATCCAAAAAACACGCGAACTTGCGGCTGGATAAAAATTATAATTTTTTTCAAACGTATTAGCGGCTGTGAATACATGGCTCAAATTTTGTCACTTCAAATATCAAATCTTAAATTCAAGGTTATAATGGAATTTTTACACTAAAAATTCCTTTGAACAATGGTGCTTCACGTGCAATTCAACATTTTTTCGTTCTAGTCTGACAATGAGAGAACTTGATGATTGGCAACTCAAGATTGGCAAATATTAGCTCTTCAGATTGGCTTTCGCGGGATTTCAACTATCATTTAATAGTGAAACATTTGGGATGCATCTCAAAAGAATTTTCGGAGTGTCTGGCTGACTTCACACATCTTCATTCTGATATTTTGTCCCCCCCCCCCCTTGAACGGAAATCCTGAGCAGCCACTGGCGCATTGCATTTCTCATTCCTCTACTAAAAACGTTTTGCAGCACCAACCTGAACTATACAAAACAACCAAACCTTCCATTACCATATGAAGTTATTCCAGCATTTTTGTTCAAAAACCGTGTCAGGAGTCTAGCGGGATCCCTATCATATTAGGTGGGTCCGAAAGTTCGTGCCGTTTTTCAGACCCATGCTCAAACCGCCCATAATAATGATAGACAAACGCTTCATAGAATGTTCAATGCAGAATTTCTTTCTCTTTTCAAAGGTCATGTTCTTGTTCAGATTTCTTTGATGTCTGCTAATAGTCCCCAAAATTTCCAACCCAGGTTTTTACCCATCCTGAGTTCCGCTACTCTTTGAAATTTCGATTTCTAACTTTCGGACTTGTCGGGACGCAGCTATTACCCAACAGCTGCTCGCGATGGAGGTTGGCCTAAGATAACGAAACTCTGGCAGTGACGTCCGCCCGCCGCCAGGAGACGGTTCCCTCTTCCCCCTTTTCCTTTCCCCTTTTGTATATAGTTTGTATAATAAAGATTATAGTAAGACTAATGTAACCCGCTACACATCAGGTAAAGGCGTCATGAACCTTTATCCTGACATGGAGGTCCCGGGGAGATTACAAACTATTGGTCAAACAATGGAAAAAGCATTTTCTCCAGTTCCGTGCAATTGCACAAACCAAGTCTGCATCACATTGTTAAACGTACATTCAGAAATACAATTAAAAGTATTTTCAGGGAATATTACTTGTAGCTGAATGGAGATTGTTTTCAGAGAACAATTCTCTTTCGAAACGCTTCACAGAAGAAATAACTTGCTTGTTGTTTGCCAAAAAAAAATCCTCAGTGCTTCTGAACATAGATATCCAGATTGAAATTCTGATCGGAAGCAAAGACCGCATTTTTTTTGAAAGGTGTTCAGCCGAAGCTGGCAATAAGCAACGAAAGCATAGTTTTTTTTTGTCGCAGTGAAATTCATTTTTGGGAATGAAAAAGATACTGTTTAGAACGTTTCGCGTCATCTAGTCCTCGTTTTCTCCCCTAGAAAACGATTGTAATGATTCCTTTACAGATTTCAGCAGAATTCAGGAACAATCATTCCATAGAATTTTTATATTGGATTTGGACGTTGAAGAAACATAGATAGCTTTCACGATTGCATGTTAGTAGTGAATTGACACACATGATGTTAAGATCATTTCCGCTGAAGTTTTCATACTTATAATCACAAGCTACCAATCGTAGTTTTTGCAGCGGAAGCGTTCTGGTAGTACATTTCTATGCTAACTATTGTTGTGTCTGATTCAAGCTGTGCAGTTCGATCTGCGATTCCATCTTGTAAATATCGGTTATCGGCTAATGTTTTCCAAACTTTAAAAAAAAGCATCGAAAAAAAAGGAAAACATCAGAAGATGAACGATATCATTTGTTCTGATTGTAGTCTTGAAATCAGTTGCAAAACTACAAGACAATTTTTCAACGCAATCAGTTAACAAAAAGTCTGATTAATGGCGTTTTTTTTGCCCTCGCGATTTTTTATCACGTGAGTTTGTTTACATTTATTTTGCCGCAACGCTGCGTTTAATACATATATGCCTCAATTTCTTTGAACCGGCAATTCAAAGAATGAAAAAAAATTCTCATACTAGGCAGCGAAAAAAAAATTCCCATTTTTCTAACACTCAAAATCTGCCACTATGTTGAATTAAACACAGTTTGTTGTGCTTAATTGAGCATATCTTTTTTTTCGTTATGTAAACAATCGCATTATTTATACTGTATAACCATATACTCGGTATAAATTACACAACGCCTTATTATCACATGACCCAATCCACTTGTCGCTCAATTAATTCATGTAAAATATAACTTCAGAATTACAAATGTCGTCTAATACCGCCTAATATTTTTGTTAACTATGTAATTTTCGCTCGCCAAGCTGTTTTTATTCATGTTCTAAACAAAAGCTGTTTCCCTCACCCGATTTTCACCTACTACTCTTCAAAAACCAGTCACGTCATCACACTCGCAGAATCTCCATCTAAAAGTAATTCTATCCGTCAGTCTCCGAAAGCATGACTTATCACCCATGCAACTACATGTCACTGCCAATTCCAAACAGTCCCCAACGTCACATCCTCCATTTTTCTATATCTCTCAGCTTGAGGACAAGCTTACTCAGTACCCCCAGGATGAGGTGAAGGTCGTTCGTTGGTTATCCAGCTCGCCTAAACCAAATTCCCTACTCAATCGATGAATCTGAGGATAATGGTACCGAAATCGAAGTTCTCTATGGTCTCGCCGTAACACGTGTACTTCTTACGCACGTAACTCGGAAGACGTTCAATAACAGCTAAATAAGCTCGAGGACGAGCTTTCTGAAGGAATGGAGATGTCGGGACGCAGCTATTACCCAACAGCTGCTCGCGATGGAGGTTGGCCTAAGGGTTGGGCCAGACTGCGCGGCGTACGCGACGTACGCAGCGTACGCCGCGTATGCTCCTATGATGAAATATATCGAGCGTACGCTGCGTACGCCGCGTACGCCGCTTCCCCGCGAAGTCTGGCTCAACCCTAAGATAACGAAACTCTGGCAGTGACGTCCGCCCGCCGCCAGGAGACGGTTCCCTCTTCCCCCTTTTCCTTTCCCCTTTTGTATATAGTTTGTATAATAAAGATTATAGTAAGACTAATGTAACCCGCTACACATCAGGTAAAGGCGTCATGAACCTTTATCCTGACAGACTAGCTTTGATAACATTTGAATACAATAAACAGATTGCTATACAATGACCTATTTTGGCCTTATCAACTAGCTTTTCAGCCTTTATTGAAGTAATTTTTTCAAAAGCCTTTACTTTTGCGAAGTAGTGAAATACACAACCTCTTAAAACACTAAGAAATCTTCGAAATTCGAGCTTTCCAAAAACAGTTTATTACTTAACCCTAATTTTAGCTAACAACTGAGCGTTTAGCGGTTCGAAATATCGGATTCCGAATTTTGTGGTTTCAGCCTTAGACGAGTTTAGAGATATAAATTATAATGCTTTCATTTTTGTCAGCAAGAAAAGAAGTCTATCCAAAGGAGGAGAAAAAGCTGCATAGAATGACATCCTGGTTGTTCTCCATCTCCTTTTATTTTTTGTGAGGATGGGGATCACCCACTATGGAATTTGTTAGCATCAGGAAAATATTTCCAAAGATTTTAAGAATCCAGCTAGAAATGCAAAAAAATGTATTGTGTGGCATTTTGTTTCTTCCATATAACTGTTATCAAAGCTAATCAAAAAGATGAAAATGGAAGTTTTAGAAAATAGCGAAACTCAGGGTGGGCATAAACCATGTGTTGGAGATATGGCGATAATCAAGCGGACATTGAAGGAATCTGATCAAAAACATAACTATTAAAAAGAGGAAGAAATTTGCA
This sequence comes from Cylicocyclus nassatus, assembly GCA_958299035.1. Lineage (NCBI taxonomy): Eukaryota > Metazoa > Nematoda > Chromadorea > Rhabditida > Strongylidae > Cylicocyclus > Cylicocyclus nassatus. The sequence continues at coordinate 65,751,757 of CATQJL010000223.1, read as the reverse complement.
TCGAACACCGTTTAGACCGTTTGCCTATCATTATTTTGAGTGGTTTGAGCATGGGCTTGAAAATGGCACAAACTTTCGGACCATCCAATCTATTAGAAATGAAATGCGGACCCTTAAAGCTAAGAGTATTTTTATCAAATATCAATGCGGATACCAGGCTGAAATTTCACAGACACCTCGGAGGCTTCGTGGCACACAATACCTGAATTTGGGAAAGGGGCGGAGTTAGAGACGAAGTTTGCAGATTTTCAATTTTCGTTTTTTTTCTCGACTTCTAAGTAACAAAAAATTACAACAAGCACATGAATGAATGTTGCTATGTGTCTTCTATGTGGTGACCAACTGGGAGACTTGTAGGACTTCTCTGAGCAAAGAGCCGGTTTTTGTGCTGGCCAAATACTCACAGATTTTGGCATCAAACGTTACGTAGACCTAATGTGTAGGTAGATTCTTGGTAGCCACTTTGTAGAGCTTGCTTAGTTCTATCGAATGGTACCTCAATCGTATATTTCTGTATCCATATGCTTTGGTAACGTATGCAACGGCCATTATTTTTGCATCGACCTAATATCCCACTTAACCCCTTGAGATTTAACCCTGTAGTTGTTCCGATAACCGATATCCAACTAAAACTCTGTTAGGCCATCATTATCCTTTTAACATCACTCAAAATGTGGGAAAGATAATAGCCAAAAATGCCAAAGTGGTGTATTGAAGAAAAACATTTTTCTCAAGAGCAGCATGGTTTTATCAGTGGCTTCACTGCCCCGCACGCGATAATCAAAATGTTGCAGAGATTAAAACAAAATTTTTTGTGATGGGAAATACATTTGAGTCATCTTTGATCTTGGCAAAGCATTACGTCCGTCATCGTGGACTCCATACCGAGTTCAGTAGCATAGATATTAGTGAAAGCAGTTGTGAAAGCAGTGAGGCAGTTTCAAGGTCATATCTCAAAATCAAAATATCAACAAAATGCTTTGCCCTTCGGGTGCACCCCTATACTGAGCGCGCCTTCTCTGCGCTTTTGTTTACTTTACGACAAAGCTTTATAATTTACTGAAAACAAACCCTCATTCAGTGTAACTGCATATGCTGATGATATCAGGATAAATGCTATTTATAACACTATTGCGCAGATCCATGAAAAACTGCGACAATTGGTATATCGAATGCTATAAGGGGCTTGCAATTCGGGAATCAATGTCATCTCTTCCATAAAAAACTGTTGAGATCTGGGAACGTAATAACTGAATTTGATCATGAAATTTTTTCAGAAGTAAATTTGAGTAACCTTGGTGTAACCATTAATTCTTCTCTCAGTACATGTACCTTTTTAGGAATGTGCATGCCAATGTTTCATCCAATTAACTTAGACTCTATAAGGCTTATGTAAGGTACAAGGTTGACTACTGTTTGGAATATGATAGTCCTGTAATGTCCTAATGCTAGTCTATAGTCCTAATGCTTCACCTCCCTCATTTTCACGGCCACCTAAAAAGACACGCTATTTCACACAATTTATAGTCAAACGAGATTGGTGACCAGGCGTTGCAGACCGATTCTGCCTGACCAGGCTCTTGCACAGTCAGGCGTCAACGTTCGCGTATCATGGGGTTGACGCTCGCGTCTGATTGGAGTATGATCTGCTCGGCACACACCTACCCGAAGTGAATTGACGCATACCGCCCCAGATAATGACAACAGACCAGCATTTTCGGGATTAAAACTTACCGCAGAAGAGTGAATGCTGATCTATTGGGGGGTTTAAGTTACTCAAATCTAAAATACGTTTAAACTTTTTTGAATTTCTGGACAAAAAATGTTAGAGCCTTAGGTAAGAACGGGTCTGCCTTATCGTTCAGATATTACTTCGCAAGTGTACCGCTCATGGCTTATTACAATTGTACAGCTGTAGGGAAATGTATCGCCATACTCTGTTATTTTGGGCAAAGAGTGCTACGTGGCCCTTTAATCATGCTATCACACCTATCGACTTTAGCCTATGATGCCCTTATTATTCTTGCATATCTTTGGCAGCTATTGTCCGCTTATAAGCCTCTTTTACATAAAAAAGCTGTGCATTTCTTTATGTGTGTTCAGAATGTCGCACTTTCCTTTCCAAAATACAGAGTGTCTCAATGAATGTGCCTACTATTTGATTTTTGATAACTCTCCTCTCATGAAATCTTTCGAAGAGTTTTAGATACCACTGTGTAGAGCTGGCTTCAGCTTCACAATATAGATCGAACCACCAGTCGTTTATTTGTATTTTTATGTGAGGAACTTCCAACACGTAGCGCCACGGAGAATATGGCCGTTCGAGAAAAAAGTGTAGAAATATCTGGAATACATTGTAGTAATGCTTTCATGCATTTCATGACATAACACCTCAACAGGTTTAGCTTTTCAAGGGCTTAATCAATCTGGAGCAGGATCGAAAAATCGGTCATTATTGTATCTACATCTGCCATTTACATATAAAAGAAGCTGAAATGCTGGTTTCATTTTAGATTCAACGACTTTAATTAGCCCAATGTAAGAGTTGCCAGCGCATTCAATTACCTTTCACAAGGGAATATGACTGAACAACTCAAAATCTTTTTTAAAGTTCCTACCTCAAACTTACAATAGGCTGAGTGGTCGGTGACTCACTTCATACGTGGTCGGTGATTCACTTCATACTGTAAATTTAATTGTAACCGAAGCCGGCTTTACAACATGATGCCGAAAGTTTCTCGAAAGACATAATGACAAGAGAGTTAACAATCAAACAGTAGGCACATTTTTGGGGCAGCCTGTATAGATTTTGCGGCCTGACTATAGTGTTACGCAGTCTCAGTATAGCTTATCATGTTTCACCACTAAATTTCATACAGTATCTACTTCCCAAATAGAAAACACCTGTAGCGCATGTTACTACCGATTTTCTTGACGGCTTTAACCGGGGCTAGAGTTAAATTTGATATTTGTTGCATTCAATCTCTAGAAGATGTGGGTGGAGGTTTAATGTTGCCGAAAGGATGATCTTAAGGATGATCTGCAGCAGATCACGTACTGCAATTTAAACCAAACGTTGATTTTCGGAAAGACTACGTGTGAAAGCTTTTCATGAGATTATGGATGTGCGTTAATGATGTGTAACCTAGTTTCTTCAGCTGTTTATGTCTATAGGGTTTGATCCACGGCTGCCATGAAAGGTCACCTATTTAATCATATTTGCTTGTTGAGTGAAACATGCACATATGAAACATGCTGCAAGATAAGCTGTGATTCGCGAATGTGGTATCTTCTATGTAGCATACATCAGCTAGCAACACTTGAAAAACTTATGTGCTTTGATTAAAAGTTTTGTTTGAGAAGAAATTTCTCTGTAAAAGCAGAGTGCATAATGCTGCCTTCTGCTATTTCACACAGGAAAATTTGCCCATTTCAGTTAGAACTCCTATATAAGTAATATACTCGTGTTGTCATCACGCTTCTCTCTTCTTCTTCTTTTCTTCCCTTCATATCATAGGCTGATAAGTATTACATAAAAGTAACAAAGATTTGTTCTCAGGGAATTCTAAAAAATTCCGTGATCAAAAATTTTGTAAGCTAATAGTATATATTACATGAGATTGTTCAAAAAAGCCCTGTCATGAAGGTAAGCTATTTTGTTCCCTATATCAAAACTGGCAATACCAGGGCCGGTAGTAATCAACCCGACCTGGAGGCATGTTTCGCCGTCAGGTCGCCGTCACCTAACGTGAAGTCGGCGGGAACACCGACCTCAAGCCTGTGCCCTCGAAACCCTGTTCACCACGATCTTCCTGGTCAAGCAGGTCACTGTGACCTTAGAGAACCTCACTTGGCAAATGATGATTCTAAAAACCCCCTAAACAGAATTGTTGTGGTAGGCAGGAATTGCTGGCGGCAACTTCGCGAGCTGAGATGGCGGCATCTGTCGAAATTTCAGCGCTGGGGGATGCCGCCAGGTCAGAGAGCGCGAGAAATAGCGTGCCCATTTGAGAGATCAAGGTGTCACCACCCCGACGTGCCCCTAACAGTCGAGGTGGCGGCACCTTGCTGGCGGCGTCTGTGAAATTGCGTCGCGCGGCATATCACACAACTTACGCCAGCAAAAGAATCAAAAAATTTACTTCCCATCGAAAAACTATCACTTTTGCCATTATATGGGGTTTTTCTCCTTCAAACTGATGATATGCACGTGCATGCACAAGAAACGACTAGTGATAATATGAAACCATAAAGAACGCCATTTTTCATTTTTTTTTATTTGCTTTAAACCTCATTTGCAACGATTTCGTCTTCCGCTCGTTCTTATCAATCAGCTTTCAGGTCAGCGTCTATTACGCAATGTATTGATCATGCTTTCAAACAGGCGCCACTCAGGCAGCGTTTTTGTCATTGCTGCCGCAGGCAACAAAAATTGAACTAGTGGCCGAATGGTTAGCGGAGGCGCTTGAAGTTGACGCATGCAGGTTCGAACGCCCAGAATGCCACTGCCGCTATCAGCGTCATCAAAATTTCATGTGCATAGGACTGCGGAGAAGACTACTTGAGATTATCAGAACCAACTGCGAGCTGGAGTTGGCAACTTTCCGTGATGTATGCCAACTTGGTGGCATCAAAGATGTCGCCAAGTAGGGTAGATTACTACCGGCCCAGATATTTAGTTAGCTGTATTTGACCGCGTACACCATAGATGCTATCCTTGTAGGGGCGGTGACTGCTCGATTTTATTGTAAGGTTTCTTAAACTTGAATTTACTGTTTAAAAGGAAGCACTCATCTTTTTTCTATTGTAGAATGTGGCATCGTCGCAAAGCTACAATGTCTCACTTAAACAAGCGACATTACCTTCAACGTGTTCGGCGAATAAAAAAATTGACTCGACTATAACAGAGCATTGCTCGCACCGCATTGACTCCCTTGGCTGCACCGAATGCAACAGCCTCATCCGCTGTACAGCACCGGCAGTGCCGCTTTTCAAAGCTGTGTTTCAGCTATAAAGCGACGGAAGTGCCACCTTGCTGTTTTCTTTCAGGTTACTCCTATCGTGCTCTGATTAAAATATTTGAAACCAGAGCTGTCTGGTGCATCCGATAGTATGTTTGAAAATTGCAGAATTCACAATTTTTTCACGCCCCACGGCGCAATAAACGCGATATTGCAGCGTAAGAGAAGCATTCGAATAACTTTCCACAAAACTACTCTATTTGATTCTCCCTGTTATTTGGACTCAACACTAATTGCTCTATCCGACATTATATTCAAAATCTGAAAAAGTCAATGTTTCATGTGCCGCAGGACATAATAAACACGTTTTTGCGTCGGAAGTGTCGCATTGCTATAACTGCTTTCATATTTATCCCACAAAAATATTGTTTACACAGTTGTTATCAGTTCTCTTGAGCGATCCGCCAGTGTGTTTAAAAGTTTAAAAATCTCAATTTTAAGTGAATTACACGTTCTAAATATTTTTGGTCCTTTTTTGCACTGAGAAGCTAATAACGATTCAAAGTATTCGTACAAAATTCTAAACAACAAATTTGAATTCAGCTCTTCTCGCGGCACCAAGGCGAGGCAGTGATTTGGACGAATGCTGCTGTTACTTGGTCTTTTTAACTACTGGGTAGTTCATTTGATATCAAAGACTTTTTCATTGTTAAGAAATGTGCTTATCAGTTCAAAGCATCACTCTCTGTGTCAGAGTTGGTAGGAACTTTTTGGTCCACAATGTGACTACATGTTACGTTGGGAAGAAAGTTCTAAAACAGACAAAACTATTTCGATGCGAGCATCAAAGAGTCATGACATTTTGAGTTTTGTAAAGATAGAAGCGAAATTTCAAAAACATATTTGATCAGTCTTACATCTTTTTTCCATAAAAGCTGTGACACTCCTACATGGCAATGGATGCAGCATAGAACGCTGATTCCAGATCTGATCTATCTGTTTACCTGCTAAGTCTCCGTATATCCGTAAACGTTCCGTAGATAGAAACCCATTGCAAAAAAGTAGAAAACACAAAGTGCATTTTTTAACTTACATATTTAGCTTAGTGCCGGACCAAAACATGCAAGTAAGGTTGCTTTATAGAGCAAAGGCTCGGGGATAAAGGCCAAGCTAAAAATGCATCCATTTGTATAAACTGCGAGTTTTATTTGCTATCTCTTTGCGATAAAATGGCTAAATTTCGACACAAGGGCAGTAGGCAAATATCTGATATCGCGCACTAATTAACATTTGCTTACTGGTTAGTAGTCGGTAAAGACGGTTTGATTTAGGGTTGACAACTGATTATTTGCATCTGTTTGTTGTACTCAAATCAAATAAAAGAAAAATAATGATTGCAAGCTGTAAGCATACCATGGAAAGCGCAAGTGTGATGCAATGCACAAATTGGCTCACAGCCGATTCGATAGTGCCGCTAAAGTAGATGCAGTATTTTTCTGTGAGATTTTTTTCTCACGCTTTACAACTGCGTAGTGTTTAAAATCTTCTACGTGTTAGCTAGCCAACCACCCACATATACGTTCGTTTACCTCAGAGTTCCTAACAAGTTTAAAGCAGCGGACAATGTTTTCTATGTCTAACTGCGAGCAGCTCATTCTCGCTTCTCATGCTGTTAAAGGCGTCGTCCACCCAAATTCTCGACTAACATATTCGTTCTGGGGCTTTCACATGCCCGTGGTGGGCGGGCGTTACCGGATGAGCGGTGCCACCTCGATCCTCCTCCCTCTTCGTTGTTTCACAGCGATTTACTCGCTTTCGAAGCGCAATTTCGCAAGCTTTTGTTTGATAGGGGCCAGACTATTGTAGGCTGTCAAAAACTCAAAACTTTTAACTTGGAGTGAACGGTGCCAAGTTGGAGTTTGTATGACATAGATAGGAGAGACAAACTTGCAGCAGCAACATACGCGCTTCAATGCAGCTACTGTAGTTGTCGCTGCGGCTTCTGCTGTCGCTGCAGTCAGTGCGGTCAGACCAGTCCATTGCGCTTTGTGCTGTAGTTTGAAACAAACTTTATCACCCTATTTCTAATACAGTAAATGAAATTGTTTCAAACTTTGACGATTGCAAAATATCGGTTGCGTTGCAAAGTGACAAGGCTGTGGTATTTTGGTGCTACAAGCAGGTTTCTTGCCTATCGGAGTTGTGCTTAGTGTATATCGAGGACTGTGTAGATAACAGTGGTAGTCCACGTTTTGTCTGCCGATTTGCTACATATTTTTCTAATTGCTCTGGCATCAACATCATCATTTAATGTCTTCGTTTTGCTTTCAATAATTTCGCTTTCAAAATAACAAACATCTTGACAAATGTATGCGTAGCTGAAGTTTTAAGCGCTATTGTCAATGTTGCGATCCTTTCAATAATGTCCTTTCAAAAAAAACAAACAATTTGACAAATGTTTACTTAGCTAAAATTTTAAGTGCTATGTTCAATGTTTTGATCCTTGCTTCATGAAACGAACTCATGCAAAAAAAACAAATTGAAAAAATCTCTGCGCTCATTTCAGTTGAAATTTGGAGTCTTTTTGCCCTATTTCTTAATACTTTCGTCCTGAAACTCCCATTTGCAAAACGCTTCTTGGCTGTTGCACTCACCATGTGTCAACTAATTCTGTCGTATGTTTCAAACAATAAACTACGTCGATTATTAGGTTCTAAATCAAACTATTTACCGTGTTTTCTGCAAGTATCTTTCACAAAGATTTATTCTCTGTTATTTACAAAAATTTTGACTTTTGAACTATCACATTGGCGCATATCATCCCATCTCTTCTTCCCATTATTTTTTTTCCAAATGGCAGCTTGCATTATATGACCTACATTAGTTAGCGCCGTTTTAGCACAAAAATGCTCTATAGCTAAATTTGTCGTACTGAATTCCATCGAATTTTCGGTTTTTATAAGGAACTAGCTGGCTTACCCGGCTCCGCCGTATGTTCCGAATAGAAAATTCTATTTCTTAACCGATACGGACCAAACTTGGCACACATACCCTTCGGGCCCCGGCGGGTGTCACAGTCCACTTTTCGTTATCGATCGATGTCGATTTTATCGATTTTTTGCATCAGCATGCTCGATTACCCCCCTGTGCCAAATCCCAGCCCCGTAGCTCAAACTTTGCAAAAAAAATCGATAAAATCGATAAAAGTAATGCACGATTTTAAAAACTAATATTGTATTCGGAATCCCCATGCTCACTTACCCCCCTGTGCCAACTCCCAGCCCCGTAGCTCAAATTTTGCAAAAAATCGATAAAATCGATATCGATCGATACGAAAAGTAGCCTATGACACCCGCCGGGGCCCGAAGTGTATGTGTGCCAAGTTTGGTCCCGATCGGTTCAGAAATGGAATTTTCTATTCGGAACATACGTACAGACATACAGACAGACAGACAGACAGACAAACAGACATTCAGCTTTATATATAAGATTTGGGTATTTTTCCGTTATCCGGAACCTTTTCATGAAAGGCTCTCATACATTACGTTCTTTAGTCTAATGATAATTTTTCATAGAATTCTACGAGGACTTCTCCCTTGCCCTTCACAAAAAATTGACACCTTGTGTTCTATTTTAACATGTTTCTTTCGAAATCATTTCAGGTAAGAAAGAGAATTCGAAATCACCTAAAAGCTGTTCAGCTAATTTCTAAAAAGCAAAACAATCTTGAACCTATTTTAGGACATCTTGATTGCCTTTAACAGTGATTAAAAAAAGTCTATTTCTTCGAACGCTTTTCGCGTTCTTAGGCAGGAAAGAAAATAAAGATTTTGAAAAGCCTTGCTGTTGCTGCTGCTTATTTCGTTTGAATGACAAGACTTTAGCGCGCTTTTGTAATCTAAGCAAGTCTAATCTGTTCATCGATAATTGTTTGAGACATCCAGATCACTGTGCCAATTCTTTTTTGTAGAAGAAATCAAATAAAACTATCTCTATGCTTTAACTAATAACTGGGTTCCATTTCGAAATATTAGGTTGGCACGAAAGTTCTTGCGTAATTCAAACAAAAGTCAATAACTTTTCAACAACTGAGCCTAAATTCACACTCTTGTCCTCTAAAAATATTAGAAGGCTTGCTCTCCATGATGGACGTTTAACCACAAAATTCCTTGAGCTAGCCCCCGAGAACGAAGCTCTCAAATATGGGGCTTCAAATTTTACGATTTTGAGTTTGGCGCCAAAAAATCGCAGAATGCTGCTAGCTAGCCGAAAAAAACTCTGTAGATTACTTACACAGTAGAAGTCCATACGTTATTTTAGCAGGCTTTGATCACGCATGGAAATGCGAAAACAAAAAACGAATTTGTCATTTTACAGGATAAATTCCTTTATCGTTGTAATCTTTCCGCAAAAACACAGTTTGCAACCAGAAATAAGACATAGTGCCTATTTTAAACTTGGCGACGTTTTTTGGAGTGCAAAAAAGTGTTTTTGCCGAAAAACTGCAGTAATGAGGGGATTTTTTTCCGCAAAATGACTTATTTCACGAAATCTTTGTTTTTGCTTCACCGTACAAGATCAAAGCTTTCCAAAGTAACATATAGACTTCTGCTGTGTAAATGAATTCTACGGATTTTTTTCGGCTAATTAGCGGCACTCTGCGATTTTCTGGCACCAAACTCAAAATCGCAAAATTTGAAGCCCCATATTCGAGAGCTTCGTTCTTGATGTCCAGCTCATGGAATCTTATGCTTAAACATCCATCATGAGGCGCAAGGCTTCTAATATTTTTAGCATACAAGATTGTAAATTTAGGTTTAGTCTTTGAAAAGTTATTGAATTTTGTTTGAATTACGCAAGAACTTTCGTGCCAACCTAATATGTCGATAAAAAGTAGCATTGCGAGTGGGGGTTTCTTCATCTTAGGCAGACTTCGCTGGAATGGGTCCTATATTTCAGACGCGCGCGCATACTCGCATATACACTTTAACCCATTGACGACTACGCCTAATTTTGAATGGCGGCGCTGTGGGACGACGCGATTTTGCACACATTTTTGGCATGGGAAAGTTTTGTGATTATTTACGAAATGTAAAGTCATTTTGTAAGCAACTACGATCATCTTCTTGGACGACAAAGTCTACAGGTTCCAAAAGTGCAAAAATTGGAAAAGTACTGAACTGTGAAAAAAGACTAGGCCTGCAAAGGATATGACTTTGCAAGGGGTGTGGGCCACCAGTGGCTCACATCGTCGACAATGGGTTAAAAACTTTTCGAATATTGTACCAATCTGGAACCAATGTTGATTGATTCAGGGCAGACGAAAGACCAATGCCCACATCTTATGAGCAGGCGTATGCTTTTCCCTTATGATTTTGTGCAAACATTTGTAGAGCATGCATATGCACGATTAGACCCTATGAATATTGTGCAATTGTTCAATTAGTTGACTCCAGCATCAAAATATTCTTAATTCACGTTATCGTTTCGGAGATATGGAAGACTGTATTCAAACCAGCACTAAAAGGCGCATTTTTTGACTTACAAATCATTATGAGCATATCAGTCATGGTCAGTCATCAGTCATGGTACCAGAACCTTTCCCTTGTTAGTTTTTTTTGAGACGCTAGTATCGACTAATTTCGATTCTAGCAAAAAAAATTCAGAATAGAAGAGCTATATTTAGTATTTTTTAAAGACAGTCGAAAACGCTAGCAAATCACTTATGTAGATTTAACATTGCTTTAAGAAAAACACGAGAGTTCTCAGGTTTAAGTCAAGGAAGAGTACAGCAACTGTAAATATGAATGTCTTTTGACAGTATAGATGTGTGCGAATGAGAAGTCCTTGAACATTTTCTTGACGGAGACCCATTTTCCGTTTCTAAGAGCATTCAGAACTTATCAATTTTATTAGGTTGGTGATAAATAGGTTTGGTCGTTTTCAACGGCTTGTAGTTATTGTCGATAATTGATTTATGATGGTTGTATGGTAGTGTTGAAAGAGCAAATCAAGGAGAACCGGAGGGTCACTTTGTATATCTAGAAAAAGAATTTTGTGACGAATGTGCAGGAAGAAATACACTCACTTTTTTTCACCAGTTTTTCGAAAAAACGTGCTCCGAGAAAGGAACTGAAGCTGGGTATGAATTGTAAATTTATACCCCACATGACAATTTCGCATTTTTCACCATTTGCATGGTTGTAGATGGTCAAATTAGAACGATCTGGATTTCTCAAAACTAACATCCAAATGCTTGGAAATTCTCACATTTTTGGCTGCAGAAATTCACAAAGCAGCAAACAATCCTCATTGTGTTCACCTGTAGTCAAAAATTGTATGTATTCGATTTGCTCATGGTTAAACTCACTACAGGCTGAAATCGAGATTTAGAATGTCAAAAAAGTGGTTTTTTAGACTGGCCATATGAGGGCATAAGTGGTTCCGGTGACTGTACCTTCACCCATTGCAGTAGTGGTACTTTGATGGTCTCACATTTTTTATTGTGCAGATACTGCTGGAAGTTCAGAATTTGTCGGAGTTACTAAGTTTGCATTTCAGCAAATATAAAAGTTATCAGGTATGCAATTGACCTTATATGGGTACTGCCTGAAAGAGGATGACATATTCTAATATCCATCAAAATTTGGTAGTTCAGTCGCTTCTCTTTCTTGAAAATCTACAGTTATTCTCAAGGTGTCCCATTTTTTACCGTCACCCTAATAGAACTTGCTTGCTCTCTCGAGCGTAACCTCATGCATTCTGTGGTTCATCTGGGTGCGGTGCCATAGCAAGCAAATAAAAAGCGACATTATTTTCTTGACAACCTAATAAAAGCAATCTGTGCAAAATGCTAGCACTTCTCTGACAAATGCTTGAAGATTGCATTATGGGAGCATGATTCATTGTAAAGAGGATTGAAAGTGCAATGTGCGAGCCAGAAAATGTGCAAAAACTCTATAACAGCTTGACTAATGGACTTGAAGCCTAGCAAAAAAAAGTAATTTCAGGTGGAATAAAGCAAGAAACACTTATATTACAAGGCTGTGCTTTTTGTAAGGCTTGCGTCAAGTTAGTTTACAAAAACCTATGAAAGTTCTAGTTTGCTTGAGCACATGCGTCCACCTAAACTCTTATTATGCTGCTTTAAATTGTATTCACAAGCAATGCTCAATTCAATTTTTTTTCTAGCTCAATTTAGCATGAAAAAGTTGGAAGAGTGAGTAAATTCGATATTTCCCGAAAACTAGGCGTGCAGCTAATCACGTCTGCACTTTCAAGAGCTTGTGGTACACAAGTGATAGGATAGTGTGGGAAACTTGTGAACATGTTTCTAGATTTTTTAAAGAAAGTTTCGTTGAAAGGCTAACAGTCCAATTAGAATTGCGAGGAACGTAGAATCTCCTTTAGAGATATTAATTCACGCAATCGACTTTTTGGTCAAAATCCTTCTTTTTGGTTGTTTTGTCAGAATGTTTTAGAATAGCTTTCAGGTTCCAAATATTGTGTGAGATTTGCGGTGATAACTAAAGGATGTACAAATGTATCAAAATTCTCAACGTATTTGGATATATGATTGCTTTATGTAAGTTAATTTTTAATCAATTTTTTTCAGTAAGTGTACGATGACATTGAAGGCAAGCAGTAAAACTCTGATATGCCTTTAAAACGACGACGAAAACCAAAGCCTTTGAAATGTTCCCAAAAGATTCAAAAATTCACCGAATTTGAAAACGAGCAAAGCAAAAAATAAGAAGACATTACCCGCTTGCCGAAAAATCGTCAAAACTAACTGCCTCACAAGAGAATGTCAGCGCGCAAATGTGCCAAAAATCGTGGTATCGCAATGCTTATTTCAAAGAAAAATAGCAATTGCACGATACCCTGAATTTCTACTTACTGATCAGCATTGTCTCAACGCAGCAAGTTTGAAGGGTGTTTGAGAAGTTTATGGTCTCAGAGCTTCTATGGATTCTGACTCGATTTTGTCTAAATGTGTTCGCTAAACCTACCTAGAGACCATTAAATCTACAAAGAAAAAAAATTTTATGTTCAATGATACTGCAAAAAATTTGAAGGTGAATAATTTTTTCAGCTTCCCCAGAGGAGCGGAAAAATGCATCATCTAATTTGTTCTACTTTTTCCAAAGCCGGTAAATGAAAACAACTTTGCGTTTTTTATTGCAAATCCCAGGTCTACACTTTCATTAACTTATAAGAGAAAGATGGTCAGTCAAACTGGCCTTTTGCGATGGTTTGTATACGATGTTGCAGGGTAATGTTGATTCCAAATCTGTCCTCCTTATCTACTGAGCGTTCCTGAACGAGGAGTTATAAGCGTTTGAAGGAGTAAAAAAATGAATTTTTACTGGGATAAAAACAGTTGCAAAAATTTTCCCAGCGCTTGAATGAGCAGCTGTACTGTGGATTTATCTCATCTAAGAGTATTTATTTTATAAAGGGCTGGAAGGATTACCACTGGTTCATTTGAACATTAGGAAAACCGTTACTACTGCATTTCGTGCCCTCCAACATGGTATACATTCCATCTCAAAAGGCTACTTTGAAATCATCCTTCCCTTGTGAGTTGGTTACAGATGTTTTCGGTCTTTTTCAAGAGTTTGTAGAATTGTCACAGAGTGCTGTAGTCGTTGAGTAAATGAAGGTGAAATAGGTTGCTCGCCCCATGAAAATTTGTGTCAATCCGGAAATTTGATGTCTCTTAAACGTCTAAGAGAATTGCAGTTAAATTCTATGCACATTTAAAAGGTCAAAAGCTGTCATGAGGCTGAATATGAACTCAAGAAGGCCACAATGACTGGCAGACCGAGAGCATGAAGCGCATTTGTCATAATGTTTTCACTGCTCTCAACGCTTAATATGAGCTTACGCTGCATGCCCTTTTATAAACTTAGTGAAAGTTTTGGAACTAGGATCAAGCGTGGGGTGTGGCATGCCCAAACCTGGGGTCGCATTGAGGCGTCAAGGGGGGGGGGGAAGGGTCGTTAACGAAGTGGTGATTAAGTTAGCAATAACATTCGTTAAAATGTCAGATAGGCATTATGCAAAGTACTAGCACATTGATGGTTTGACCTAGCATTGCATACGTACAGTAAGCATAATGAAAAAGCCCTAAAATAATAGAGCATCATTTTCGCAATCAGGATATCAAATATGTGGTCCAAATTCCAGCGAGTTCTATGGTCTTCAAAGGTTTTTTATTAGGCCATCTAACTGGGATGGTCATTTTCGAACACGTTAACTTTTTCAAAGGTGAGCTACGTCTTTTTGCTGCTACTACAAGGAAGTGCTACCTCCTTGCTCGCAGGAATCCCACACTAAATAACCTTCATACTATGAAATTAAGAGCACACCAAAGTCTCGTTTGTCACCTTTTTTGCACTTGAATGCAACCGTGATCCAATATTTTAGCAGTGTATTCCGTTTGTATAGGTGAGGAAAAACGACTGTATATTTTCCTAGGAGAAACGGTCTTGAGTGACAGAGTAGACGATTTCTGAATATGAGAACATCGTCGATTCAGCTAGGCGAGATACATCATCCAGTATGTAGAAGTGCCGCAATCTGGGTAAGTATACGGTAGGCGGTGAATTTTCGCTCGATTTTGCAGATTTTTGTTCGGTTAGATGTGCTGATAACAATATCGTAAATTCCATAGGAATCTTTTAAACCTGATTTGCTTTGCTCTGAGTAAAAGTTGGTAAAAGCACAGCCATTAAAAGCGAAAAATGGGAAAAATGAGATTTTGGTTGGCTTCTAATTTCACAGTTTAGAGGTCTTTTGAAGCGGGATTTCTGAGATGGACAAAGAAGAGGTAGTGCCTTGTTTTGAGGGCAAAAGCAGCTAGCTATTTCACTTTTGAAACAAAGTTAATCATGCTGGAAAATGACAATTTCACTTAGGTAGTCTAGTATCTTGAATCTTCAGAATTCGCTCAAACTTTGTCTACGGGGGTTAATTGACATGCTCATTATGGATATGTTGCCCATTATGTTTGACAGGGCCTTCAGGTAATGCTATCTTAGGTATATAAGTCAGGGTGGGGGTCTTATTAAGACAGCAATCAAGGGGGGGGGGTCGTAACCAGCGATCATTGCCAAACCCCTTGCTTGACCCTGATTATTACACTTATTATACACAGCTAAATTAAGTAGGCGCTAAGTAACAATGTCAACTGTACTCTACAGCATGAGTTATAATAAATATTAGCTACTATGGAACAGAAAGTGACCTCAGGATCACCGCTGTCGATGTTGGTAAAATGCATATCCTTAAGGGCCCGGTCAGACTTCACGCGACTTAATCGTCGCGATCTAATCGCCAAGATTTCCATTCATTTTCATTTCACATTCAAAAATGTCGGGCTGGAAAAGTATCACAACCGAATGCAAGTTGATCGGCATGGAATGATGTTGTAACAGTTGTCTCGTCGCGACTCAGTCGCGACGATCAAATCGCGTGAAGTCTGCCCGGGGCCTAAAGCGCCTTGATAAGGATATCTACCATCTCCAGCTGCTGATCGAGTCTCTGAGAAAAGTTATGAACGGTTGGAATTATGGAGTTGTTGAGATTTTACGTCTGCTTATTGTAAAAGTTACCTTCATTTATGGCAAAGATCTAAAATCCCCGGCGAGAATTCCGTTTCCATTTACATAACTTTGTTAGAGTATATTGTAGATAAAGCTGACATGTCTCTATAAAATTTTCAACGTGTGGCTAAATTTGTTAACACCTCAGCAGCTGTCCACCTTTGTCATTATTTCACGATTCCATGCCATAAGATTTGCATGAAATTTTCATGCATTTGATTGATTTAAACAAAATATCTAGCTTTCAGATGGCATCCTAAATCTCTTTGAAATTGTGAGGTTTCACCTGAGCAAAAAGCTTGCAGCTAAGAGCTCAGCAACCTATGAAATAAGCTTCACAAACTTTACTCAGTACTACGAATACATATTGTTGCCGAGCTCTTCAACCTTATCTTCATGTCTCAGAAACGGCGGACAGTAAGTATTCTATCAATACTTTTTCTTTTTTGTTGCTGATACATTCTGAATATACAATGCAAGCTTGTCCATTGTCGTGATTATGTAATGTAAAGTTCAAGCAACTTTTAGTTGAGCCATCATTTAGTTATGGAATGTCCACAGGTTGCCGGCATTGCCAAGGTTGCTGGGGTTGCCGGCGCTGCCGGGGATCAGAGACAGCTTAGAGAGCGTGGAAATTATCACGAGGTCCTAAACGACCGGCAACGTCGGCAACGCCGGCAACCTCGGCAACCTCGGCAACCGTTGCCGGCAACATGACCGTTGCGTTATAATGGAATCAAGTACTTTCTAAGACGTACAGGATTTACGGCAGAGCTTACATCTTGAAACATACATATATCTAACCTCAAATTAACACATTGACCACAACGTGCATTTTTAGTTGTCTGCCTAAGGAACAATGCCTTCCATGGATAAGTCAGAATTTTTAAGCTAAAATGATGCATATGGTCAACTACAGTATACCTACAGTAATTCCGTGAAGAGGCGAGGTATGCAAAAGCTAGGGTTTCCTAAGGTCAGAACGTAAGAGAACTTCTGAGAACAATTTACTCCAAGACAGCAGTCGTTTTAACAAAATCTAAGCCATGACCCGCCATGTGAGTCACGTTGTCGTTCTTCCCAAGCTTGACATTCGAACAGGCCTATGGTATTGCTGCTGCCAGAAACCTCAAGAACAAAGTCCTCGTTGCTTCGCGAAGAAAAGTCAGAACAGAAAAAAACATCTATGATGCAAAGAGGAGAATAATGTTTGCATTTTCCGCATTGGCAGCAAGATGTGTTCGCTGTCCACCAATTCAGACAATCGCCGGGAGCAGGCGGGCACCGGAAAATAGATTGCTGATCTCTCGCACCCCGCTCGCGGATTTTTGGAAAGCAATCAGGAATTTTCGGAAGACCGCTTGCTGAGTTTTCGATTCCTCAGAGATTCAGCAATTTATCTGCAAAAGATAAGAGCGAAAAAAATTCAACAGGCGGTCTCTCAAAAATCCGCTGACTCAGCAAGCGGTCTTCCGAAAAGTCCTGATTGCTTTCCAAAAAATCCGCGAGCGGGGTGCGAGAAATCAGCAATCTATTTTTCCGGTGCCCGCCTGCCCCCGCGATTGTCTGAGAAGGTGCTAGCCGAAATACCGCCGCCATAATTTCTGAGTGAAGGCTACAATCAGTGGGAGATAGGGAGATTTGAGGCGATTCAGGAACTAGTCTGTAAGGTTTGAAGGCAGCGTCCAGGCAGATCTGGACTCATGGGGATTTTACATGACAAGCACTTTTGGGGCCTACCTAAGGCACTGCCCAAGCGGCAGCGCAGGTAAAGTCGGCTGCACGAAATCGCCCGGAAATCTGTAAGCGAAACGCGCTCGCGGGTGATAGGCGCGCAGCTGCTGGTTTGGCATGCGCACTGTGCTTAGCGTTGGCGCTTTAGTGTTCTAACGGCTGAGATATTCCCCTCGAAACTGTCCCCGCGATCGTATTCGCATGGATTCATGGCAGTTTCGCGCCAGGATCCACGCTTTGCGCCATGAATCCATGCGGAATACGATCGCATGGAGGGAATATCTCAGCTGTTAAAGCATTGCTTGAGCTGCCGGTTTTTGCCGTGGCTTAGTTAAGGCCCCAAAACTACTATCCACGTGAGGAGATCCCCATGTGTCCCGACTTGCCTGGACGCTGCCTTTAAGATTTGCGTAATATTAGTGTAAAACACGAATGCTATATGATGAAAAGGAAATACCACCACTTGTATTTTTTCATCGCAGCAGGTCTCGCGCCTGTGGCTTCAGGTAACTTAACTTCGAAAAAGGTTTGCCATGCTTTAAATTCGCAACTTTTTCATTCTTTTTCATAGTTGTTCCAACTCAACATGGCGCACACATACACCAAATTCGGTGTCGTATCCTTTCTTTTCATTGCAAATAAGCATTCTTTTCTGCTTTGAGGCGTAATTTCATTTTCGCCCTTCCACGAAGAGCCTATTGATTGTTGGGATATGTGTATATGAGTAGCTTATTAAAGGTTGTTGGCAAGGCTCGGCACGAGCTGGCACCAGGGAAATTTCAAAACGAAGTCTCGTTTGATATTGAAAAGTTCGTACGGAATCTCTTTTGACCTGTTTTGAAAACCCGTCATCATTTTTATATTATGTAAAAAATGTAGTGGTGTTTTCATGCATTTCTGATTCCATGAAGGAACTTTTCACGGCTTTCTGAGCTTTTTAAGTGGTCGAATCACATCTTGAGAAGCAGATAAAGCCGATTTTTCGACTGCGGAGCGGACCGAGTGGTTTTCAAATTGTTATAAAACGCTGAAAAGAGAACATTATGAAAGTTTTTTCTCCGTATGCAATCTTTCACAGTGTAAATACATTTTATGTGAAAAAGTATGAAAACTTATGTGGGCAAAGTGTCGGTGTCAGCTCAGCTGGCACCCAGCTGGCACGGTGCCAGCTAATTCAGAAAAAAATTCGACACAGCTTTCATTCACATAAGTTTTCATAAATTTTTGGCCCGTAGTTCCGGTCCACCAACACGCATGCACGCACCAAATTTGGTGTCATACTATTGCGTTTTGGCTGAGAACAACGCCTCTGTTTGTTGATGGACAGCTTGTCAATGGCATGCCGGTGGCATGCCGGCGGCATTTTTGCGACAGTTTTCCGCCTCGGCCCCTGTAGAAACGATATCCCCTTTGCCTTCCGCCCTAAAAACGATATCCAGCTTGACCCGGTGCCAGCTGTGCTAGCCCTGGTTGTTGGTCTTGCAGAGAACAGGATCGGTGAGGAGTGATGGGCGTTTATAGAGTATGAATAAGAAATGGGAATTGAGGGAGGGGGAGGGGGAGGAGAGATTGTTGGGAATATCTGTATACTAGCTGGCTTACCCGGCTCTGCCCGGCCTTGTCAAAACACTATGATGAAGCTCCCATTCCTATCCCTGTACAATCTTTCCCTGTGCCCACTTCTACATGCCAACTCCAACTCCCTTTCCCGCTGTGTTAGATACCAGCATGCTCATCTGTACGAATTCCCAACCCCGTAGCTCCAACTTTGCAAAAAAATCGACAAAATTGATAAAAGTGGTGAATATTTCTGGAAACTAGTATTGTATTAGGGAGCTTCCAGACCGCGCTGGTTGCTGCTTTTGCAGCCCTTAGCCGCTTCCGCGCCGGTTGCCGCTCTTGCAGCCGAAGCGCAGTGGGTTAGATCTTGTCGTGGGGAGCGTAGATGGTACTAATTCGCATTAAGATAATTTCTTCCTTTTTGATCGTCTTATCGCTATTGTTTCGTTTTGAGGGTTCTCTTCTATGATGAAGTAGACAATTCTATTACAGGTGTGGTTTATTTGATGTGGGTACGATTTTTTCGCTGTTCGCTACGACATTGCAAAGCGGTTTCGTCCTAGTCATAATGAAAATGACAAGCATCTTCACAAAACCTTGAATTTCAATTAAGCTCATATTGACGATAATGATATGCTGGGTGAGTGGTATCGTTACAAAACGCGTTTCTGAAGCTGTTTTGATGTTGTTGAAGGATATCATGTGGAAAGAGTATTCGATGTACTTTTTTGCTTTGGGTTCATGCTGGTTGAAAGAAATCTTTTAAAACAAAGTCATTTGGATGAGATTTCTTTCATTCTGAGGAACGTCTGTAGTGAAAGTGCAAAAACATCTTAACACTGCTCATTCAACAAGTAAGCGAGCCTCAAGACGAAAGTGACATTAAAAAGCTCCGATTCTCAATGATTCGTTTGTTGAGCATAGTAAAACAGGACCGAAACCAAAGATAGTACATCTTTCGTTCTACAACGACACCGCTCCTATAGCACATTAAAACAGCTTCAGACACAAAGAAAGCACAAAACAACATTTCGCAACATATCGCTCACCCAGCATAGCATTATCGTCCGAATGAAAAGAAAAATTGAAAAAACATCTTTTTGCAGATATGCAGCTCAAACTAGATAGTAGCGTAGCTTCAAAACTGAAAATAAGTTCAAGTGTAACGGGGGTTGTCTAGTGGTATTGGCGGTTTGAACCGGATCGATCAATAAGGACACGGTTAGAATAAAGATATTTATCTTTATGGCAACAACGAACAACAACAACTTAAACAACTTGAACAACTTGAACACTAAACAATGACTATGGGTCCTTCTGACCCGCTTTGGCCCTATCAGCAGGGTATTCTAGCTTTCTTCTATCTAAGGGGGGAGGTCCGCCTCTCTTCGACGGCTCGTTTAAACTCCCTGGAGCGCTCTCTTCACGCTCTGCCTGCTCCCCCCTATCCACCGGTATCTATAGCCTGCTGAAGGGGTCAGCGCGGGCTTTTCTTCCCGCCACTGGAGATCGGTAGGTCGGTGATCCGCGCCATCCAACATCCCTCCCCTCCGGGGAGCCGACGTCCTCGACGGCTGCTGCAACTTGCTGAGCTTTGCGCCGGGAACTCTCCTGCGGATGACGTTGTAGAGGTGTCGCGCATATCCGTCCCTGAAATGCGTGTCGTATACCTGAAAAGAATTTTGGGGTCCATCTGCTCCCATGGTCACTCTCCTATTTTCTGTCCTTGAGGGAGCCAATGTGAACAACTGATTTGGGTTTGCCCATTTTTCCAGTACTGATTCAATCACCGACCACACTTTTGACTTCGTTTTCCACAAACCACTCTTCTTAAACGGTAGTGGCGGCCACACGGATACAATCTTCCCTCCTTCTTTGAGGTACCTCTTGCATATCCGCAATGTCTCTATGATAGCCTCATCCTCCCTTCTTGGGTTCACGGGCCATACTATGATCCACATACGACATGTCTTCAAGTACTTCAGTGCTTCCTTAAGTTGACTGAATGATACTGCCACCCTGGTCAGTACTCCACACTGCTTCAGCTCAACTTCCTCTGATTCTGCACATCTCGGCGCAATAAACGCAACAGAACGTTCCTTCTCAGAACTTTGTCCTTCCTCACTGCGTGTCTTTTCAACTCTGACTCCTTTCTGTGCCTCTCCGCACATTTTTCGATCACTTCTGGAAGGGGTGTGCTTCTTTCTGCCCTTCCTATATGTCGGCTTTTTCCACTTGCGCTCACAAGCTTCCCCTGGCCAAATTCCTTTATCTGCTTTGACATCACTTTTTCTCTCAATAGAAGTTTTCTTGTTGACAGTCACAGATCTGTCCTTTCTGTCCTTCTCTGAAATAGCTCTCTTCGCAGTTATGGTGCCTTGTTGGAACTTCGCTCTTATTGAGGCAGCGTTTCTCTTGTGTGGAGGCACCATCCTATCCTCTGCTTTTACTTTGACTTCAGACTTTTGTGTATCACTACTTCCACTCCTAGATCCTTCAATGCATTTGTGCCGATGAGCACTTCCTTGTCTTCATCGTCCGAAACATGGAAGGCCACTTCCTTCTTGCATCCTCCTTCTAGATCTACTTCTACTTTTACACCTCCGAGAAAGCTCATCACATGGTTTGATGCATCATGTATGCTTCCTTCAGGGATATCGAAAGTCTGAAGTGACTCGACATCGTAGCCACTGTTCCTTGCTTCTACAAGCACCTTCACGGGTAGTATACTTATCATTGAACCCGTGTCGATGAGTGCTGACACCTGTCTTCCCAACATCCTCGCTCGAGTCAACGTTCTTCTACCAACAATTCCGTTTGCCTCAACTTGAGAGCTTTTTACGACCATATTACGGCTCCTATTTATCATGGATGTTACCCCAGTCGAAGCCTTAGTAGCGCTTTCAATCTCCGACTTCGTGTACTTGCAATCTCTTACCATATGTCCGATGTGACCACATTTAGAGCATCTTCTTTCTTCCTGATCCTCATCATAGTTGGCATCCAAGCTCAATGACTCCTGCCTTCTCACACCATCTTCCCTTCCGCTTCTCTCCTCTGAGCTGCTTCGACTTTGCATCCTGCGTGGTTCACACCTTTCATTCCTACTTGCCTTCCTCCAGGTCGGAACTTGTTGTGCGCTCCTTCTCTCAAACTTGCATAGCCTTCGCGATTGCTCGATCTCAATCGCGACTTCCTTTATTTTGTTGTATGCCTCAGCTGGGTCCACCTGGTGTAAGGTCCCCACCAGCTGTACGTATTCCGGCCATGACGTCAGATTCTCTAGTAGAATCTGCGCATACTCCATCGATCTTTCCTCAATGGTACATTGAGGATTGGCCTTTCTTGCTAGGTTTTCGAGGGCGACACAGAAGTCTGCAACCTCTTGGCCTGGCCTTAAGCGCATATTCCTTAAGGCTGTCAGCGCCTTCAACCTAGCCGCCGTGGAGTCACAGGCAGAGGTGCGATAGGTGGAGCCGGGCCCCCCAAAAGTGAAGGTGGTTCCAGTTACCACTGGCCGGCCAAAAGTGAAGGTGGTAGTGTCGGACACTCACCTCCCAAAAACGTTGACCGGGGGGGGGGGGGGGTAGGGGGAGGGAGGACTTCGGATAACTGAAGAACTCTCATCTAACGGCCCCTAGGGCCAACAACTGTGACCTAACGGCCCTCTTTAGGGCCACAAATACGATGACTACAGCGCATAAAAATAAAAATAAAGTAAACTGTTAGTCAAAAGGTCTATTTGTAAGTAAAACCCAGCTAGACTTTGTGTGTTTCATCAAGTACATTTTGTTATGACGTACTGCAAAGAAAGTAGGTCGATCCAGGCAATAACCGCCGAGAACCAGGATTTCGAATAATAAAATAATGAAAAATCGTGAAAAATCATTCCACTGTTATAAATCTGCTGGCTGAAGACCTCCGCAGTTGCGACTTCATAGGTTTTGAAGGGTAAGTGTTGTTTTACCAGACAGTGAAAAAATCAGTTTGATTTGAGGAGTGGCCGCCGAGAACGGGAATTTTGAAAAACCTTAAAAATCTGCTCAATTTTAGGTTGTTTAATGACAACTGACATTTAAACTATCATAAATCCGGACTTTGAAGGTGTGTGATGTTGCGACTTCATAGATTTTGTAAAGTGAGGTTTGCCTTATCAGAACATGTCTTTGCTGTACCGATCCATTGAAACGTCGCCGAGATCCAGGCTCCTAAAGAAGCGGGTAAAAAACCGTTTTTCAGCTCATAACTTCTTCAGAATTGCATGAATCATGTTGCGACTTCATAGGTTGGATTCTCCTCATCAAGAGCTTTCAGATGATATATAATATGTGGGGGGTTCACGCCTTCCACGGCATATGCCCGGGGGTGGAGTACTCCTCTTCACTAATTCTCCACCCCGCCCATTTCAATGTATTGGCGGGAGGCCGCCAGTGGAGAATTAGTGAAGAGAGGTACTCCACCCCCGGGCATATGCCGTGGAAGGCGTGAACCCCCCACATATTATATATCATCTGAAAGCTCTTGATGAGGAGAATCCAACCTATGAAGTCGCAACATGATTCATGCAATTCTGAAGAAGTTATGAGCTGCAAAACGGTTTTTTACCCGCTTCTTTAGGAGCCTGGATCTCGGCGACGTTTCAATGGATCGGTACAGCTAAGACATGTTCTGATAAGGCAAACCTCACTTTACAAAACCTATGAAGTCGCAACATCACACACCTTCAAAGTCCGGATTTATGATAGTTTAAATGTCAGTTGTCATTAAACAACCTAAAATTGAGCAGATTTTTAAGGTTTTTCAAAATTCTCGTTCTCGGCGGCCACTCCTCAAATCAATCTGATTTTTTCACTGTCTGGTAGAACAACACTTACCCTTCAAAACCTATGAAGTCGCAACTGCGGAGGTCTCCAGCCAGCAGATTTGTAACAGTGAAATGATTTTTCACGATTTTTTATTATTTTATCATTCGAAATTCTGGTTCTCGGCGGTTACTGCCTGGATCGACCTACTACATAGATATATGCTCTTAATACTTTTTTTTACATTCCTTTTGCTTATTTTCCTTCTTTTGAGCTTCAGCAAAAAAACTTTTTCAAACCGAAAAGTGAAGGTGGTCACCCTGTACCAGCTCAAAAGTGAAGGTAGGCGGAGAATCGGCTCCGACTATCGCACCTCTGGTCACAGGCCAGTAGTGAGGACATCTCCCTCACTACTCTATCAAATCCTTGGCGTTTCACCCTCATGGGTATACTCAAAAATAAGGACTTTGCCCGTCCATCCAAGTGCTCGTCCCCTAGGACCTCTATCAGCAACTGTTCATCTTGGGCAATGGTACCATACTTCCTTTTGAACTTCCGAATAAACCTGTCAAAGTCTTCATTATCACAGCCCCTGAAGACTCCAGGATCAGCAAAAGTCATGCTCTGAAAATAGCTGAGCAGCTGATCTTCCACACCTCGATGATTCTCGAAATCATCCGCCCCTTTCTTCAAATTGCTTGACTGCCAAAAATTTGGCTCTCCTGATACGGCACATAAGCAGTGTTGCCTTCTCTTCATCATTTCAGTACTCTCAGGACTCTCGGTGCTTGCATGCAAAGTCTCGGGTTTCCTTTCCCCGCATGCAGTGACCTGCCGTGACTCAAAAGCTGCAGCCTCCCTTACTGCAAATCCCGTTGCTTTCGGACCGACTATCTGCTTTAACTCGGCTGTCAGGTCCTCCAGCCTACCTATCACTATGGCTACTTTAGCCTCCACCTCTTCTTCAAGCGGCAATCCATCAACCGGTATCCTATCTCGGTTCAGGTGCTTGCCCACAATCTCAGGTATCATTTCTACCTCCTGTCTAATGAGGCTTATCTCCTCCATCATTGAGTGGGTTTTTCGCTCATGGATGTGCTCTGTCACTTCTTCCCTATGATCCATATCCATGGACATGTTTGTACTCGGCAGCGAAATGCTTCGCCTTGCCTTTACTTTCATTGGTGATCAACGCCGCGCGCCAAATCGCGCCTCTCAGCTGATCGAAGAGAGTCACTCACAATCAATACTCACGCCCCTAGCGTGGATGATTTGATCAATAATCACTTCCCCCCTAGACCTTATCTGCTTGCTCTAAACGTTCTTCGTTGCTGTGTTTGGATATCCGTACTCTACCACGCGTCTTCGATCGATCAATGCAATGGCTCGGCCCCCATGTAACGGGGGTTGTCTAGTGGTATTGGCGGTTTGAACCGGATCGATCAATAAGGACACGGTTAGAATAAAGATATTTATCTTTATGGCAACAACGAACAACAACAACTTAAACAACTTGAACAACTTGAACACTAAACAATGACTATGGGTCCTTCTGACCCGCTTTGGCCCTATCAGCAGGGTATTCTAGCTTTCTTCTATCTAAGGGGGGAGGTCCGCCTCTCTTCGACGGCTCGTTTAAACTCCCTGGAGCGCTCTCTTCACGCTCTGCCTGCTCCCCCCTATCCACCGGTATTTATAGCCTGCTGAAGGGGTCAGCGCGGGCTTTTCTTCCCGCCACTGGAGATCGGTAGGTCGGTGATCCGCGCCATCCAACACAAGAACATCAATCTCTCAACGAAGTCGGTCAAAGTTTGAAACACTTCCTTCATCGATGATTTGACCACAGTAGCATCGCAATCAGCGAAAAAACGTCATCAAGATTAATGAACCACTTCTGTAATGGAAACTTCCGTATAATACAAAAAAGAACATCCAAACGAAAGACTAGCCACAAAGGGGCTTAGAACCATAGGATCCCAAGAGTGCGGATAAGTCCCCTCTATACGCCCCACAACAAAATCTGACCCAATGCGCTTCGGCTGCAAAAGCGGCAACCTACGCGAAAGCGGCTAACGGCTGCAAAAGCAGCAACCGGCGCGGTCTGGAGGCTCCCTTAGGAATCAGCAAGCTCGACTACCCCCTCCCCTGGGCCAACTCCCAGCTCGTAGCTCCAAGTTTGCAAGCAAATCGATAAAAAATCGACAACAATAATGGATAATTCCAAAAACTAATATTGTATTCGCAATCAGAATGCTCGACTACCCCCCTGTGCCAAATCCCAGCCCCGTAGATCAAACTTTACAAAAAATCGATAAAATCGATGACAGCAATGGACGATTGTAAATTAATAGTATATTCGTAATCAGCATGCTCGACTACCTCCCTGTGCCAACTCCCAGCCCCGTAGGTGAACTCCGCAAAAAAATCGATAAAAATTGATAGAATCGATATCGATCGATGACGAAAAGTAGCCTATGACACCGGCCGGGACCTGAAGTGTATGTGTGCCAAGTTCGGTCCGAATCGGTTCAGAAATGGAATTTTTTATTCGGACATGCGTACACACATACATACATACAGACAGACAGAAACAGACATTCAGCTTTATAAATAAGGTGAATAACACAGGCCACAGTAACGATGGACAGTAGTGATGGGGTTACTGTGTTTGGAAGAATGTGTGGGGGGGGGGGAGGAGGGAGGCGATATTTGCTTGACTTTTGGTGAAGTCTTCCGGACCAAACAAACAGATGCATTTTTTTTCTGAATTGTGCCTAGACCCCGCAAGAACAACATTCCCTTTGCTTCTCAATTACAAAATGATATAACATGTTCTTGAGCCACATATGCTATACCATGTATTAAGTCGCTCCACAATTTTGTAGCGTTTTCATAAAACAACAAAATCATCAATTTACAGTAAAAATCAATCTAATTTGCATTCCTCATTGTAGCGCAGAACCTTTTGGCACATTCCTGTTAAATTCTCAATCTCAGTTTTCAACGGTAGCGCGCGGGGTCCCAAGAAAGTCATATAACCAGCGCTTAAACTAGTTACTGCAATAGAGACATGCACCATTTATGATCTAGAGAATGCAAATGATAATCTGATAGAGCGAGATTTGGGGAGTACCATTTGATTCAACTGGCTTGGCATCGGCAAAGGCGGTGCTTCGTGACCTAATTAAGGCTAGGTAGTGATCAGAGAGCACTCGCGCGAGAGAGACGCAGGTGCGTCGCGAGCGCGAGCGGCCTCAATTAGATCACAAAACCCCGCCCTAATGGTGCCAAGCCAGTTGATTCAAAGGTTACTTTGGGTACTGAAGTACCTTCCAGTCAAATCCTGCAGGACAATGCTGACGACGTTTGCCGTAGGAGGCCATGTTTCGCTTGCAGGAAAATTCATGGATTCTGTTAGGCTTTTTCCGCTGTAGGACCTGGTTTAGGCAAAACATTGAGATTGCTTACGGTATGGTTGATCATCGCCTACTTGTACAGCAATTTTTAGTGCAGCACTTCCTGCCCGTTCCCGAAAAGTCTTGTTCGGAACACCCTGCTCAAATGATCCTTTGTAGCAATCCATTCCCTCTGATCCTTTGTAGCAATCCAATCCTTTTTCTTTCATATTGATGTACGAGCGCCATGTTCCATAATCGACAGAAATATCTGTGCAAAACCGCTTTTTTCCATAAGGAAAAATTGGGCAAATGTCGAAACTGCTCCTTTTTGCCTTTCAAGATTCCCATCTTTGGAAGCTGCGAGATCCAAGTAAATCAACTCTCCGCCGAAATCACTATATTACATATTTTTTATGACATGTTAAGAAGCACAATCAGCCTTCCAAATGGTATAAGCAACTTGTCGCAAATCAACCGCTCTTTAAAGATATGAGGATGAAAATGAAAACGCTACGAACTTATGGAACGACATAATATTTGCTTCGTCCAGAATAAGCTAGTCAAGCTTTCGCTTCAGGGTTCACTTCGATCACGCCTAGCTAGACGATCTTAGTACTTGCACACGGTGACAGAAAAATGATTGGAGTCTCACCACAACCCATCTGCTCGAATAATGATCGTACTTTATAGGTGGCAATGAAATAAATAGCATTAGATCGCGCTTTTCGAACGGATATTTTGTCGAGATAGCATGTGATGTATACCGCGCCGTTCGTCACATTAGGTGGTTTGAGGTTGGCATTAAGCCACTTTCGATTTTTTTTATCAAACTTATGGAAAACCCTATACGCGGAAAAAAGAAAGAGAATTGACCACATCGAGAGTGCAGATGTACTAAGGTAGTTCAATCACTCCAAAACACTCGTACATCTAAGCTGAATTGATTATGACATGATTAAACTCAAATGCCTGCATTACATAAGTATACCTCTGGACAGCATATAATGTTCGATTCTGCACATATATCAGCTATATGTTCAACATACTATCAAGTCATGTTAACTTATTCTCAAAAAACGGCTTGTTACTAGCGCACGCACTGATATGCGATTCCAGCTCGGACATGGTGCGACTGACGCTTACTGAGTTTGTGTTAACTACCCGAAAACCCCGACAATCCCCGTTACAAAACCCCTTAGGGCCGCATGCGTTAACATACTGCCGGGTAGGGGATTGCAGCTTCAGAAAGAAAGCTTCATATCCTGAAGCTTCAGATATCTGGATTTCACGATGTCTATGTATCCAAAGACACTCCCACCACCCTTCACTATGAACATAATGAACGGAAGCAAGAAGCTTTATAAGCCGCATTTTTCAGCTTTTTGTATGATCCCCTGGTAATTCCCGGGAGACGACCGCCTATTGTTTAAAGTCATTTTTCTTTCTTCAGAGTTAATGAAAACATTCCGAAGTTGTACTGATTGTCTAACCCAACAGTGCTAAGCAATTGCGGATGAGAACAAATGAGTTTCTGGAATATCGATTATTTCGAAAAACCCCACTTTCAACTTGTGGATCATCGCAAATTTCATCACTTCGAAACATTACTTGTTCTTACCAGAAAAATGGTAAGCACTGTTGGGTTAAGCAACGTACAACTTTGGATTGTTTCCATTAACTCTGAAGAAAGAAAAATGATTTTGAATAATAGGCGGTCGTCCCCCGAGGATCATCAAAGGATCATACAAAAGCTGGAAGATGCGGTTTGCACAGCTCCTTGCTCTCGTTCAATATGTTCATCATAGTGAAGGGTAGCGGGAGTACTTAATGAAGATAAAAAGCGTAAAATCCAGATATCTTGAGCTTTAGGATATGGAGCTTTCTTCTGAAGCTGCGATCCCTTCCCCGGCGGGGGTGCTAATGCATGCGGCCCGTAGCGCGTTTCTCCGAAAAGGTGATTGGATGGACGGGCATTGCTGGAAGGGAAGATGCTGCTTTGGGATCCTCGTGCCTCTTCGCAATGCCGAACCGATTCTAGCCTCCAAAGCGACATTTGCGTCGCATTTCGGATATTGGCTTGAAAGGGGTGCTACTATCGTAAAATACCAAAATCAACCCCTAAGGGTGAGTGTCTTTGAGGCAACTTGTATTATGGTTTCACACTATTAGCACTGCTGCTTTGTTGACTGAGTCACTAATTTCTATTCAATGATGGCAAATCAAAAAATGATCACATTTGTGTTCCTCAATATGTCTGTCACGAGATTCGTGAAGCGAGGATAGAAAGGATCTTGAACTAGATTTTGCGCAGCGCAAACCGCTGAGTTGATTAGAACGAACAGGTGCGGTTCTAAGAAATCGCACATAAAAAGCCATCAGCTCGCAAAACTAAGCTTTTTTACCCTTTTTGTTGAGTCATGTATTTGTCTAACCTGAAAATGCACGAGTAATGGATCTCACTTTGAAAGTAGTAGAGAAGCCTTTTTTAAGGTAAATGGTGCCGGAAACAGTCTTTACTTGAACCAAAATAAAGGGCATATCAAAGGTGCAGAAGCAGTATTAGTTGAGCGGGCGCAAATACGGTGCGCGCGTATCCTCACCGCTGTAAACCCTGCGCCTCATGCCCTCTGCGGCTAAAAAAGCCGCGTTTGCGCCTAAAAATTTTACGCCTTCATCATGCCCCAGCCTATACACAAGCTTTCTCTAAGTAAACGTAGGTTGTGTAAAGTCTGGGTGTTGCATTTGCCTTGAATACCAAAGTGCGCGAGCACTTCGACCATGTTAGCGCTACAAGCTGTACTACTAGCCTGTCACATGGACCCCCTTTTTCGGACGTAAATCTACATTTTCTAGAGTTCAAAACAAAGTGTGAGAATAACTAATAAACATTTTACGTTTCAAAACATTCTCCGCGCAAGTGTGAGAGTCTGTATTCTGCGATTACGCAAGCTAATGTTCAAAGAGCAGCGATCGCACTGAGGGGTCGATGCCACGCTTTGTCCGCAGCGTAAACTGTGTGCGCTCGGCACGCTGTTGATGCTTGCACAGAGACACACTGATTCTGCACTCCATGGCTATAGTGATTGATCTCTTTGCAGGGCTACATCGGAACCCATATCAACTCAAGCAAAAGTACTGGGGGAGCGGTGCGTCAATCAGACCACTCCCGTAGCTTGAACTTTGCAGAAAAATCGATAAAATTAATAAATGTAATGCACGATTTCAAAAAGTAATATTGTATCCGTAATCAGCATGCTCTATTACACCCCCCCCCCCTCCCTCCCTGTGCAAACTCCCAGCCCCGCAGGTCAAATTTTACAAGAAATCGATAATATTGATAAAAGTGATGGATAATCCTAGAAACTAATATTGTATTCGTAATCAGCATACACGGTTACTCCCTGTGCCAACGCTCGGCCCCGCATGTCAAAATTTACAAAAAAATCGATAAAATCGATAAAAGTATTAGACGATTTTGAAAACTAATAGTGTATTCGTAATCAGCATGCTCGATTAGCCCCCTGTGCCAACTCCCAGCCTCGTAGGTGAACTCTGCAAAAAATCGAAAAAAATTTATAAAATCGATGTCGATCGATGACGAAAGGTAGCCTATGACACCGGCCGGGGCCTGAAGTGTGTGCCAAGTTTGCTCCCGATCGGATCAGAAATGGAATTCTCTATTCGGAACATACGTACAGACATACATACAGACGGACAGGCGGACAGATAAACAGATATTCAGCTTTATGGATAAGAGGCATGACGCGCTATACAACGCGGATTTGGTACGTACCAAGTAGTTGATTAGCATGGTGACTGCGCTATAATGAAATGATCTCCACGAAAAAGTCAGCTATAGAGTGAATACACTTTCTTGTCCACAAGCTACTACTTCTGAATTAAGTGAAATAGAGGTTTACTTCTCGCCCTGATTGGCTTATGATATAGATCGTTTAATATAGGTTGAAAGTTGCAGGCCTCAGAAAAACAGGAGAGGGCGGAAATGTTCGATAGGATGGCACATGTGAGGATTGCGTAAAGCATCGTTCAAACCGCTCCAGTACCGTCCGAATCCGTCCAAATCGTCTAAGACGCCGGAACTGCCAAAGCACAGGAGGGCAAATGGCATATTGTACCATGCGAGAAATACTGCGCGTGGTGCATATATCACATCTTAGGGCCGCATGCATTAACATCTCCGCGGTGAGGGGATCGCAGCTCAAAAGAAAGCTTTATATTTCGAAATTCCAGATACCTGGATTTCACGTTGTGTACCTATCCGTAAGTATTCCTACTACCCTTCACTATGAACATGTTGAAGAGGAGCGAGAAGCTGTACGAACCGCATTTTCCAGTTTTTGTATGATCCCTGATGATCCCCAGCGCTTCCCTTCAAAGTCATTTTTCTTTCTCCGAAGTTAACGAATAACCTCCAAAGTTGTGCAGATTATCTAACCCGACAGTGCTAAGCATGTTGGTGATAGGAACAAATGATGTTTTGAAGTCATGAAATTTTCGATGATCCACAGGTCGAAATTTGAGGTTTAGCGAAAAATTCGACTTTTCAAAAACTCATTTGTTCTCATCAGCAACATGCTTAGCACTGTTGTGTATGTTCTGTACAACTTTGGAAGGTTTTCGTTAACTTCGGAGAAAGAAAAATGACTTTAAAGAGAAGCGCCGGGGATCATCAGGGATCTTACAAGAGCTGGAAAATGCGGTTTGTACAGCTTCTCGCTCCTCTTCAACATGTTCATAGTGAAGGGTAGTAGGAATACTTACGGGTAGGTACACAAAGTGAAATCCAGGTATCTGGAGTTTCGAAATATAAAGCTTTCTTTTAAGCTGAGATCCCCTCCCCAGCGGGGAGGTTAGTGCATGCGGCTCTTAGTCACATCTTAGCTTAGTATCTTTTGACCACGTAACTCGACGTAACATACCAATTTTCATTTGCAACTACTCGGATATTGCAAGGATCTATCGACTTTGTGTCTATCCTGATATTTCGTCTCATGTTGGCTAACTTTAGGTGAGTTCTATGCCAATTTGAATGCATATCTTCTGCTTTGAA
The DNA here is from genome assembly GCA_958299035.1 of Cylicocyclus nassatus. NCBI lineage: Eukaryota > Metazoa > Nematoda > Chromadorea > Rhabditida > Strongylidae > Cylicocyclus > Cylicocyclus nassatus. The sequence goes on along the minus strand of CATQJL010000223.1, from coordinate 65,719,621 downwards.
AGTTCCGGCGTCTCAGGCGTCGGATGAGTTCGGTAGGATATAGGCAAATTCAGGCGTATTTTGACGGATTTGGGTGTATTCAGGCAAATTCGGGCGCATTCTGGCGTATTCGGAAGAAATCGGCGGGTTTAGACGGGTATCGGCGCGGTCTGAAAAATGCCTAAGCGGCAGCTCTTCAAAGCTCTGCAAGTGGCCTTGTGAGTAATGGAACGCTTTCCTAGCGCTACAGCTCATCAAACATTTGTTTAAAAGATTCGCGTATACGAATATGACGTTAAAATAATAAATGGTGACTATATGACGTACCCTAAATTCACGCGTACAAGGCGCCAGGATTTTTTTTTCAAAATTGACTAGCCCAAATACGCCAAAGAACTTTGCAATCAAAAGACTCTATGCCGTGCTGTATATTGCTTAAAGGCACCGTCCACCCAAAGTGAGGGTTCACGAGATTCAATGGCATGCTAATGTGGGCCCCCACACTAGGCCAACCCCCAAGTTTCCCCGCAAAAGATTGTTTCCGGAGCGAGAAATCCGCTCTGGAATTTACGTGATACGTGATCCAGAGGTGGTCACTCCGCCCATTTTGCAGCTTTGGGGGCTGCGGCGCTGATATACGCCGGGCGATAACCGCGCCGCAGCCCTGCAAACTGCACTTCCACCCGTCCCGCTTTTTCCAAAATAGGGGTTTTTGGGATTCTCGACTTCATATTCGAAATCAGGGCCTTCAGAAGGCCCGGAAGCGACAAAAACATGGAAGTCGAGAATTTGGGTGGACGGTGCCTTTAAGAGAATCGTACGGCATAAGGATCGCTTTCCGAAATACTTTGGAGCGGCTAAGGGGCTTGATTGAAAAATCGAAAAAGGTGCGCCTTTACGCGTAAAATTAGTATAATTGTCTTTGAATAAATTAAGATCGATGTCTTGTAGCCAACGCCGGGATTGTTACAAACTTTATTGGCTAACGTTTCGGCTTCTCGCCTTCGTCAGAGCCTGAATGGAGTATCGATTCGTAAGCCAGACGGGCAAATGTCTTTACGGCTCTGCGAAAAAGTCTAGGCCTTAATTTTGGCCAGCAGTTTTGCAACAGCCACTTACCACTCAAACAATTCCTTGGTAGAACGACCGCTGACCGTATATGGAAGTACTAAATGGAACGTCAGCACAGTTGGCTCAGATAAGGAGATAATTCTCTCGTGATTGCGAGGCATTCTTCTTTTCGGTTAATTTTGGGTTCCTAACAAGAATCCACAATGCTTCTAGAAATTTGCGAGCAGCCGTCTTTGGTTCACGTGCTAATATTTTGACTTTTACTCCAAAACTCGATCCTTCATGCCTTAGTACCCTGTGTGTTCCTAACGGAGTGGAAGTTCGTTGCTTATCCAGGCCATCTACAGCTAGTAGATGGCCGGAATAAGTAGTAGTACAGTTGGTGTCATACATGCAATTTCTTACTTACTCTTTTACACGAATGCATAGGGGACGTGCGGTTTCACCTACATACTCGTCTCCGCAGACGGTACAGGAAATGGAGTAGACCACCCCAGTTAACATGCAGTCTCCGCTTTCACCTCCTGGACATATGATACAATTGTCCGTAATACAGTGTCATACATGCGATTTCTTACTAAAATGCGCTTCAGCTTGTTCGGTGGCACTTCTACAAGCGACACCAAATCAACCAATCCTACTTTCTTAAGGCTCCTGCGCAATGCTGTACTTATCTCAGTGGAGATAAACGGGACGTAAAAAGGAATCTTTTCGTTACTGGGTTGGTCTCGCAGACTTCTTTGATTTCTTCGTATTTCGATGTACCTGTAAAGTTCCCGTACCCATTCGAAGAAGCTATGCAACGCGCAAGCTCGAGTGATTCTTTTCTTTCTTGCTCTCCACTACACACATGCGAAGCTGTTTGGAACATATTTTTGATAAAACGGAAAACGATTGGTTACCTTTTTTGAACGTTCAAGTGAACATCACCACGGGTATGCACGCGATGAAATGGTACCGTAAACCGAGCAATAAGAATATCCTAATTCATTTTCAATCCGCTCATCCACCTTGGACAAAAAGAGCTATTATCAAAAATATGTTCCGAACAGCTTCGCATGTGTGTAGTGGAGAGCAACAAAGAAAAGAATCACTCGAGCTTGCGCGTTGCATAGCTTCTTCGAATGGGTACGAGAACTTTACAGGTACATCGAAACACGGAAGAATTCTGCGAGACCAACCCAATAACGAAAAGATTCCTTTTTACGTCCCGTTTATCTCCACTGAGATAAGTACAGCAATGCGCAGGAGTCTTAAGAAAGTAGGATTGGTTGATTTGGTGTCGATTGTAGAAGTGCCACCGAACAACTTGAAGCGCATTTTAGTAAGAAATCGCATGTATGACACTGTATTACGGACAATTGTATCATATGTCCAGGAGGTGAAAGCGGAGACTGCATGTTAACTGGGGTGGTCTACTCCATTTCCTGTACCGTCTGCGGAGGCGAGTATGTAGGTGAAACAGCAGGTCCCCTATGCATTCGTGTAAAAAGAACACCTAGATGGCCGGGATAAGCAACGAACTTCCACTCCGTTAGGAATACACAGGGTACTAAGGCATGAAGGATCGAGTTCTGGAGTAAAAGTCAAAATATTAGCACGTGAACCAAAGACGGCTCTCGCAAATTTCTAGAAGCATTGTGGATTTATGCTAGGAACCCACAAATTAACCGAAAAGAAGAATGCCTCGCAATCACGAGAGAACTATCTCCTTATCTGAGCCAACTGTGCTGACGTTCCATTTAATACTTCCATTTACGATCAGCCCAGCGGTCGTTCTACCAAGGAATTGTCTGAGTGGTAAGTGGCTGTTGCAAAACTGCTGGCCAAAATTAAGTCTTAGACGTTTTTCGTAGAGCCGTAGAGACATTTGCCCGTCTGAGTTACGAATCGATACCCCATTCAGGCTCTGACGAAGGCGAGAACCCGAAACGTTAGCCAATAAAGTTTGTAACAATCCCGGCGTTGGCTACAAGACATCGATCTTAATTTATGAACTATGCCGAGATTTATCGAGAGTCGTACATGCTATCTTTGAATAAAAACTTTTATGCTATCATACATGATTTTTTAGAGAAAGAAGAATCGAGTACAACCGAATGATAAGTGCTGATGGTTCAGAGGTCCATGTGAAAAAAAGCGGTATGCGCGGTTGTGGTAAAGGTTGAGGAAGTGAAAAAATTTTGAGAGTTGCATTCCTTTGTTCAATAGCTGTTTAAACAGCAAAACAGCTGAGCCTGATTTTAGTAAATTTGCAAACTTCAGTTTCTGTTGTGCATGTGAATAATCATGTGCGATTGTTAGTGTTATGCTTATTGTGTTTGATAAGTGTCACTTTACAATTGTGACCAAGACTGCGAACAGAAAATAATATTTTGTGCACTTGTAACCAGAGGTGCGATAGGTGGAGCCGGGCCCCCCAAAAGTGAAGGTGGTTCCAGCTACCACTGGCCGGCCAAAAGTGAAGGTGGTAGTGCCGGACACTCACCTCCCAAAAACGTCGACCGGGGGGGGCCTTAACGTTGACTGAGCCTATCCTTCCAGGTCGTTGCCGACAGTGCGCGGAAATTAAGCAAAACAAACGCAAAAAAAGATTATTAAAAGCATATTTTATGTATACGGCGGCATATATGTATATTTAAAACAAACGTGTTTAGTAAATGGTGTGTTTTAAAGTGAGAGTCAGCGAGGCTCCACAATTTTATCAAGTAAATTTTGTTATAACGCACTGCGAAGGAAGTAGGTCGATCCAGGCAATAACCACCGAGAACCAGAATTTTGAATAATAAAATAACGATAAATTATGCGAAATTTCCACTTTTATAAATCTTGCGGTTGAAGATGTCAGCAATTGCGACTTCATAGATTTTAAAGAGTAAGTGTTGTTCTACCAGACATTAAAAGAATCAGGTCGATCTGAGCAGTGACCACCGAGAACGTGGATTTTAAAAAATTAAGCGATTTTAGGTTACTTAGTGACAGCTGACGTTCAGACTCCTATAAATCTGGAATGTGAAAGTGTGCAATGTTACGAATTCATAGGTTTTGTAGAGTAAGAATTGCTTTATCGGACTGTGCCTTAGCCGTACCGATCCATCAAGATAACGCCGAGATTCAGGCTCTTAAAAAAAACAGGTGGAAAACCGCTTTTGAACTTCAACAGCTCATAACTTCTTCAGAATTGCATGAATCATGTTGCGACTACATAGGTTGGATTCTTCTTATCAAGAGCTTTCAGAAGATATATAATATGTGGGAGTTTCGCACCTCTTACGGCATATGCCCGGGGGTGGCTTTTAACCCCAAAGTCTCCACTGGCGGTCTCCGGCCAATACATTAACATGGGCGAGGTGGAGACTTTGGGGTAAAAAGTTTCCACCCTGGGTTAGAGCCGCAAAAATCGTTGAACCCCCCACATTTTATATATCATCTGAAAGCTCTTGATGAGAAGAATCTGACCTATGAAGTCGCAACATGATTCATGCAATTCTGGAGAAGTTATGAGCTGTTAAATTTCAAAAAGCGGTTTTCCACCTGTTTTTTTAAAAGCCTGAATCTCGGCGTTATCTTAATGGATCGGTACGGCTAAGGCAAAGTCCGATAAAGCAATTCTTACTCTACAAAACCTATGAATTCGTAACATTGCACACTTTCACATTCCAGATTTATAGGAGTCTGAACGTCAGCCATTCTAAGTAACCTAAAATCGCTTAATTTTTTAAAATCCTCGTTCTCGGCGGTCACTGCTTAGATCGACCTGATTCTTTCAATGTCTGGTAGAACAACACTTACTCTTTAAAATCTATGAAGTCGTAATTGCTGACATCTTCAACCACCAGATTTATAACAGTGGAAATTTCGCATGATTTTTTCGCTATTTTATCATTCGAAATTCTGGTTCTCGGCGGTCACTGGATCGACTTACTACATAGATATATGCTCTCAATACTTTCTTTTGCGTTCCTTTTTCTTATTTTCCTTCTTTTAAGCTTCAGCAAAAAAAAATTTTTCAAACCCAAAAGTGAAGGTGGTCACCCCGTACCAGCTCAAAAGTGAAGGTAGGCGGAGACTCGGCTCCGACTATCGCACCTCTGCTTGTAACTCATATATAAGAATGGTTTTGAGCAAATTCTATAAGAAAAACCGCCCGAACAACACAAAAGCTGCACCAGCAGCCACAATACCGCGCAAACAACCACAG